>CM055108.1:36991035-37674621 GCA_029204225.1 Diphasiastrum complanatum
GTGATGCGAGCTCAAGTCATGTCTCTGCGTTTGGGTCAACATGCAAACTCTCACCACTAACTCCCTCATTTGTAACCTCATGCGTGTCTATCTCATGCATAGCCTCCTCATCCTCAAAGCCTCCTATTAATTTCCCCCTCAAGGCTCATCACAACCGCATCCCGTGTAGTCTCTGTTTTTGCCCCAGCCACGGAATCGGTAATTTTATGATGCCTCCTCCCCTTGTGTGCCATCTCACAATGAAGCTCTAAAAAAGTCTCATCATTTGCGATAGCCTCAAAGTGTGTCCTGCTACAGTATCAGAAGTGAGTGTGCAGTCATCAATTGTGTGGTAGAAAGCCTATTGCGTTTCTCTGTGTGTATAAGAGACCAGGTTCTCCAACTTGTGAATGGATGTGTGTGAGGCTTGAGAATAGGGTATAAAGCATGTGTTGTTCAAACTGTACTTAAAGTTGCCTTCTGCGTGAGAGCCTTTCATTGACGCTTGTTAGAGATTGTTCAGAGTTAGGTTGAAAGTTTGAGCACTGAAGAGATATTTTCTCTTCTTAGTTAGTTTGGTTTTAGTTATGTTGTTTTGACGGCATTGCTCTGTCTTGGTGCCATCCATTTTGATGTACTTGTTCGTCTTATATGCCTTTAATAAAGCTTCTTCTTCTTCTTCTTCTCTCTCTCTCTCTCTCTCTCTCTCATACTATGGTGGTGACCCATTCCAGGCTCTCTCAGATGACATAGTGAGCTTTGCACAATAGGGCCTTATTCTTCTAGCAGGAGATTTTAATGCTCGCACCAGCACACATCAGGCTGATTTTCATGCAGGGGATGACTTCCTACATATTCATGCTTTGGATGTAGGCTTGGACAGGACCTCTCAGGATGCAGATACCCCGACTACACATTTTGGAGATCAGTTGATTGGACTAGCAGAGGCTCACTGTTTAGCCATTCTAAATGGCCTATCTCGATGGCCATCATCTGCATGCTTTACTTGTCATCCACACGGAGGTGGGCATAGTGTTGTTGACTACTTCATTGGCTCACCGGCCTTAATTCCGTTTCTTCATACCTTTCATATTATGCACCCTACCATCTCTGATCACTCTCTTTTGCTGGTTTCCCTTGGCCATGCCACACCTGGTTCTATTACCATCCATCATTCCACCCGTCGTCGTCGTCCCTCTTTCTCTCCACTTAGCACTCCTACATACATTTCCTCTTTAACCCCATTGCTCCACAACTTCCCCATCTCTTCTTCAGTCGATCAACAAGCAGCCTTTTTATCTCAGTCCCTTCTCCACTCAGCTAATATTGCTTTTCCACCGAAAACTTTCTCCTCTCATAAGTGCACTTACAATAGATGGTATGATGCAGAGTGCCTTTCTCTACACAAGCAAGTTGTCCACGCTCAATACCACTCTCATGATACTTTAGCACTGAAACAAAAGGACTTCGAGGAAAAAGACCACAGACTTTCAATCCCTTGCTCAGAAACTCATTGATGCCTTTGACTCCTCTTCTTCCACCTTATTCTGGAGGATGTTCTCCAAAAACCCATGTAAGCCAGCTCCTATTGCCATCGAATCCTAGATTGACTATGCTGCAAAACTTTATACATTTGATTCTCCTTCTATCTCTCTGTCATCGAGGCCATCTGAGTTCACCCTTTTCACTCCATCCATGATTGAAAATGCCATCAAAACTGGTCAAACCCATAAAGCCATTGATGCTGACTCACTAAGTATGGACTTTCTCAAACCTATCGCTCATATTATTGCTCCATACATCTCCCACATTTTTAACCAATCTGTTATTTTTGGCCTTGCCACTTCTTGGTGCACTAACCTTTTACACCCTATACTTAAGGCCGGTGATCCGTTGAATGTAGACAATTATCACACTATTATGATCAGCCACACGATGGCTAAGCTCTATGGCTCAGTTATGCAGTCTATCATCAGCTCCCAGGCTGAGACAGAGGGATTGTATGCTATGGGACAGGCAGGTTTTAGAGCAGGCTACTCCACGGCTGACCAGGTTTTCATCTTGAGATGTACCATAGAGGAGGCGAAATCCAGGAAACAGCGAGTATGCTTTGTAGACTTCCGCAAAGCATTTGATTCAGTTCCAAGACATTTGTTGCTTCAGCGCTTGGTTTCTCTTGGCTTTTCACAGGAGGTTATTGCTGCTATCACTACATTATATGAGAGAGTTTTGGCACGTTTTCATGATGGTGAGGGATGGTCCTCATATGTTCATAGTACGGTCGGAGTAAAACAGGGATGTCCTCTATCACCCACCCTTTTTGCCCTATACATTGACGACCTTGAGCTGATCATTCGGGAAGAAGGTGGAGACGGCTGTCCTCTAGCTGATATTATTATCCCTATTCTTCTCTATGCAGATGATGTGGCTCTATTATCTAGTTCGGCTACTGGACTTCGACGACATCTGGATGCCCTATATACCTTCTGTTAGATATGGGGGTTGATGGTGAACATTGGTAAGACGAAGGTTATGGTGTTTAACACCAATAGACAGCATATGAGAGACACTGCGTTCTATTATGATGGACAGCCACTAGAGATAGTGACGTCTTACACTTACCTGGGTGTTTTCTTCTCCGGGCCTTTACTCTCCTTTAGACCAACGGCACTAGCTAGGCTCCACAAGGGGCGCTCTGCTCTTGTTCAGATGGAGAGGTTTTCTTCTACTTACTACGTGTATGATCCTGATACGCGCTGTTGCCTTTTTTCCTCGACTGTTTCTCCAGTTGCACTATATTCTGCAGAGACTTGGTGTCCAAGCTTATCCCAAGACACTTGGAGTGATATCTCACGTTTACAGATTCTCATGCTCAGCCGGATGATTCGGGCAAAGCAATCAGTTCCTCACGAGATTATTTTAGCAGAGTTTGCTTCCCCTCCACTGCTTGTAGAGGCTATTTTCAGGATCATCTCATTTATTCACAAGGCCTCAGAGCTTGATTCTTCTAGATACGTGGTAGCGGCTTTTACATCTTCTCGCACTTTGGCGGGGTTGCAGGTCAAGTCATGGTTTCAGTGTGCCTCGAATTTTCTACATAGCTGGCGATTATCTATGCTGGACCTCCCGAACGGGACACATGCGTTCATCCGTAGGCAGATCCCCTCCCTCTCTTTCATCCTCTTCCTCTTCCGCATCCTCTTCACACACACATACAGCTCCTCCATCTACAGCCTCCATTCTCTACACTCCCTCCAAATCAACTGAACTCTTTTCCTCTTGGGAAGCTGACCAAATGAGAGCAGATCTTCAGTTCTTGAAGCAAGAATTTTCGCAATTGAAAGAGGTAATGGTCTCCTACTAAAGAAAAAGAACCTGTTGCAGTCCAAAGTCACTTCATTGGAGCAAGTGATTAACACTAAATAGGTCGTAGCCTTGGAATCAACCACCACCTTGATACGGGAGCTTGAGAGTAAAATTGAGCAGCATAAAGATTCATGGGCAGCAGTCTTGAAGAAAGGCACCAAGCCTAACGCCCCCATTTCCTCGGTCATCTCAGCCACCATCTTGGAAGAGCGGTCAAGGGAGCAAAAGGCCCATAACATCAGGGTTCATGGGATACCGGACACACAGAATGCCATAGCCGAAGCTACGAGATTTCTCGAGACCACCCTAGGACATATGACAGATGGGCTAGATACAGCTTGGAGGACCACCAGAGATGCAGCTACACTCATTATCCGTTTCACTTCCCTGGAGAGTCATCGAGATGCTTTGCGATGTAGAGCTAAGCTACGTGGCACCAGTATCTATATGGATGACGACCTCACATATATCCATGTAGAGGAGAGGCGTAAGGCCTTTCAGGCAGCCCGTGAGTTTGGCAAATGAGTCATTTATCGAGATGGACGAGTGCGCTTTCTTGATAGCGCTCCTAGCAGATCCTAGTGTTAGGGATTTGGGGTGCCCGGGATTGGGAGCACCCCGGGGCCCCATCCACACCACCTTAGGATTGGAGTGTGGAATTGTGTTGGCATACATTCATCTTCTACGGCAGGGGACCTTGATGATTTTATTACAGGCAGAGACATATTATTCTTCATGGAGACACACGAGAGCCCGGAGCGAGGACTTCCCTCTTTTCTTGGATATAGATGGGACTCAGTATTCCGACGAGAGACTAGATCTGCCAGTGGTCGAGGTTCAGGTGGGGTCGCCTGCTTATACAGAGAGACTCTCTATTCGAGTATCAACTTCATCCGACATGACAAGCAGGCCCGCTACATATGGACTCGCATTGTGGGTCAGGATATTGGTTTGGATAGCGATCTTTTTATTGCAGCATGCTACTTTCCACCAGAGTCCTCGTCTTTGCTGAGGGTATTGGATCTCCATATCAGGATCTCTTACCAGATATTATTAGATTCTCAGAGCGGGGGCATATTCTCCTCATAGGTGATTTTAATGCCCGGACATCCTCGAGACAGACAGAGTTCTTCGACACCACTGATCAGCTACGTGTTCGTGCCCTTGACAGTGATATGCTTTTTACACTCCTTTCCTCATGACAGTCCAGTCGACACCCAGGCTACTTTCCTCACCACCTCTCTCCACACGGCTGCATCACTAACCCTCCCCACAAAACCCCATCCCAAAAAGACTCGACGCACACCTCGACCATTGCACCCTCCATGGTACGATACCGAGTGCCATTCTCTTCATCAGTCGGTAACATACTCACGTATCCACGCCCCACATTTGCTTCCATCTTCCCGACGCTCCTAACACCGTGTTCTCCGCCGTAAGTAGCGTTCCTACGATGATTCTGAAGGGAAACGTCTTACTGACCTCCTTTTCAGTTCTTCTTCGGGTGCTTTTTGGCGTGAGTTCATTCCTCGCTCTCCACCACCCCTCCTGGAGGACCTTCGCATTTGGACTGACTATGCTACTAGCTTGTATACCATCCCTACCGACTCACCTATCTCTATATCTCCACAACCAAGATTAAACATTCTTGTAAATGCATAGTTTATATCTATGCTTGAGACTATAAATTAGAATGCAATAGAGAAGACAGCAGTCGCAAAATTCATAGCATTAGTTGTGAATTTTAGGTCTAATACCGCAATGACTGCTTCATTGTAGCACTCTCAGAATTGTGACCATCAAAACACATTTGTATACATTTTTATGAGTGATTAGATATCAGTTTTGTAGTCTCGTCATTTCTGATTACCTTTGTCATAATGTGTAATAGTTCGTTGTTCAACATGTCTTTGATGCCAAAAACAAACCCATAAGACAAAGCTATGTAATGTTCATTGTTTTTATTTGATTAGTACGATGTGGGGCTCACATTGCATCAAACTTAAGTTTCTGCTTGACACAGATGGATGTGTGTGGTCAATATCAGGTTCATTTCTATCATTTTTCTCATTAAGATTTTGCTATGGAGTTCAATGTGATCAGGTATTTATTGTGAACCTTGCAGAGCGAACCCACTTCCTCTGATTTTCAGGCGTATTCACTTCAAAGAAAGTTGGTGCAGGCGAATCTTTTGTCCCAGCAACATGACCCGAAGTTACCAAACTCCAATAGAATGGAATTATCTGATGATGGACCAGCTTTGAAGAGGGTTGATCCAAAGTTGGTTGATTTGATTGAAAGTGAGATTTTAGATAGGAGTCCAGGAGTGAAATGGGATGACATAGGTGAGTGAATATTGCAGGTGCAGGGTTTCCGTTACTGTCAAAATGGGATCTGTGCTGGATTTTTCTGATGTGAACCCATCTTGTGTTATTATTATTTTGCATTATATCTACTTTGGAACCTCATTACACTTAATTTGATTCAATGTACAGCTGGATTGGAAAAGGCTAAACAAGCCTTCATGGAGATGGTTATATTACCTGCTTCAAGAAGTGATCTTTTTACTGGCCTGCGAAAGCCAGCTCGAGGTTTGGTTTTGTTCTTCCCTAAGCATTCATGTTTGTTAGGAAACTACACAAGGAGGATCAATTGCTGCTTAACTGCATATGGGGATCTAGGCACTTCAGGCTGTTAGGAAGTGTCAGGGGCCCTGGATCTGGTTTAGAAATGTCGAAGCAGCAATTTGGTTTCATGAACTTGCATTATAATGTAGGAGTGTTGCTTTTTGGACCACCTGGAAATGGAAAGACAATGTTGGCCAAAGCGGTTGCATCTGAATCTCAAGCCACATTCTTCAATATCAGTGCTTCTTCACTGACTTCTAAATGGGTACATTGCAGCTAACTTTCTCTTTATGAGGTCTATATCGTATTCTTTGGAGCTCTCATGGTTGTGTTAGCGAATAGTGGGCTGGAATACATTTTTCAATTTTGTCATCTGCAGGTTGGTGAAGGGGAGAAGCTTGTGAGGGCCCTCTTTACTGTTGCATCTGTAAGGCAACCTTCCATTATATTTATCGATGAGGTAAAAATAATGAAAACAATTGTATTCAAAACAAATGCATGGACATAAATTGTTGCATCCTGAATTTGTATCGGTGTGACATAGCTACATAGATTCCAGTTCTTTGTTACTGATTTGCACATTTCTGCCCATTGTTTCTTTTAGATTGATAGCATTATGTCATCAAGGTCTGCAAGTGAGCATGAAGCTAGCAGAAGGCTCAAGTCTGAATTTCTGGTGCAATTTGATGGGGTTATGTCTGCAGGAAGTGATCGTGTGACAGTGATGGGTGAGTGACTTGTGCTCTTTGGTGCTTGCCTTCGCAATCTTTCCAGAGCTGTGTTTAGTCTTGTGAATTCTAATCAATAAATATCATGATAGCTGCAAGTAATGTAGTTTGGTGGCTCAACGATACTCTTTGATTGCAATCTGAGAAGGTGCAACTAATCGACCTCAAGAACTGGACGATGCATTGCGGCGACGCCTGGTAAATTTTTACAAAGATCCAAAGGCAATTGAGCTACTTTTGTGGACGCTTAAATTCAATGATCAAATCAAATGACCAAGTTTGTCTCCAACTGCACAGGTGAAGAGGATTTATATACCACTACCAGACTCAGATGCTCGGAGATGGCTTTTGAAAAATCTTCTCAAAGGCCATGCTTTCTCACTTCCAGGTACATATGTTAGTTGGAACTTTGAAGTGATATCACTTTGTACAGTTATTAAGGAAAGAAGAGCTGTTGTGTATGGGTGTTCCAAGGTGACAGGTGCTTGATTGTACCAACTGAAACTGTCCAGGAAACTGTAGGTAGTTGCATTTGTAAAATCGACTCAATGGGCCTTGAGACATTCAAGAAGAGGTTTATAGCCAACAGGCTTATTGGATGATGATAGAATCTAGAACCTTTCTGCAGGATCAGTTCATGCTGGCAGATTTGAGAACCAAACTTAGAATCAATTCTCATTGTAGTATCATCATGAGAGTTTACTGTTCAGGTTTGAGTGAAGAATTACAAGACCTAGCTATGGAGTATCTTAACTCAGATGCTAGATCAACTATGAAAGCTTGAGAAAACTTGGCTATGGAAATATCACACACAAGGAGAATTGCATGAGCATCTCACAAACTCAAAAGTCTCAAGAAGAAATGAATTGCTAGTGAGAGAGAGGAGGGCGTGGGTCCTCCAAATCCCTTGTGAGGCAAGCACCTCCTTTACATGCATGGAAAGTCTAGGTGTCAACCATGGGAGTGAGCTACTTGGCCAAGTGGGCCACTTGCACTAATTTACATAACTTAACAAAAAAGGGGGGGGTCATGCATTTAATTAAAAAAACATGCCCCATGAGTTATGTACAACTTAACTAATGCTTAGCCAAAAGGGGTAAAATAGGCATTACTCTTCAACACCCCCCCTTAATGGCAATTTTATTCAAACTGACACCCAACAAAGTTCTGAACTTTTCAAACTTATCTTTACTAAGTGGTTTAGTAAAAATATCAGCTGTCTGGTCGTTGGTGTCGCAATAAACTAGCTCGATCTCCCCACTGTGCACTTTCTCTCGTATAAAATGCTGGTCCACCTCTATATGTTTTGTCCGTGCATGATAGACTGGATTCCTTGCAAGCTGAATGCAGCTTTGGTTATCACAATGTAACAATGTAGGTCTTACTTGAGCAATCTGCATGTCCTCAAGTAGACGGCGTAACCAAATGGCTTCACAGGCGGACCTCGTAGTCGCCCTGTACTCAGCTTCGGTAGACGATAGAGCAATAGTAGGCTGCTTCTTACTGCACCACGATATAGCCCCTGAACCTAGGCTGAAGCAATAGCCTGTCGTCGATCTCCGATCGTCTCTATCACCTGCCCAATCAGAATCTGAATAGCCTTCCAGCTGAAGGTTCCCGTCATCCGTGTATCCAATCCCATAAGTCACTGTCCCTCTCACATATCGTAGGATCCGCTTTGCTGCCTTCCAATGTGCTTCGGTAGGCTTACACATGTATTGACTTGCGATTCCAACCGCATAAGCAATATCTGGCCTGGTGGTAGTAAGGTAAATCAGGCTGCCCACTAATTGACGATAGAGCGTCTCATCTGCAAATGCTGGACCATCATCTTTTGATGGCTTGTTGCTTGCATCCATGGGTGTGCTGATTGGTTTGCTTTCTTGCATGTTAAACTTCTTCAATAATTTCTGTGCATACTTTGCCTGTGAGATAAAAAGACAACGCTTTCCTTTCCAAACTTCAACTCCTAGGCAATAGTGTAGCAAACCCAAATCTTTCATTTCAAACTCATTAGAAAGATTCTTCTTAACACAAGCAATAAGCTTCTTATTGCTTCCCGTGATGAGTAGATCATCCACATAGAGCACAACAACCACAAAGTCTTCTCCTTCCCTGAAGACATAAAGATTGCAATCAGACTTACTCTTCTCAAACCCTTGCCTTGCAAAGTACTCATCAATTCGGCTATACCAAGCCCTTGGCGCCTGTTTGAGCCCATACAAGGCTTTCCTAAGCCTGCAAACCAGATTCTCCTTGCCAGTTATTTCAAATCCCTGCGGTTGTTCCATGTAAACCTCCTCCTGTAGGTGCCCATTAAGAAAGGCACTCTTGACATCCATTTGATGGACATCCCAATCAAAATATGAGGCTATAGCCAAAACAGTCCTGATAGATGTCATTTTAGCAACAGGTGCGAATGTCTCATCATAGTCTAGCCCCTCTTGCTGAGCATAGCCTTTCGCCACCAACCTTGCCTTGTACTTGTCCACTGTTCCATTGGCATGAAACTTGGTCTTATAGACCCACTTGCAACCTATTGGTTGCTTCCCTTCTGGCAATGTAGTGAGCTCCCATGTGTCATTCTTGACAATGGAGTCGTACTCCTCCTGCATGGCATGTTGCCATACCTTTTCTCTCACGGCTTCGTGAAAGAATTGTGGCTCATCTGCATTCAGAATAGTGGACATAAGAGCAAAGTTAGTCTCTTGTCTCTCATGAGACCTAAGAGATCTTCTGACACCCTGTTCACTGCTCTCTCCTTCTTCAATCATTTGACCTTCTTTGATTGTTTCCCAATACCACCTAGGTAGCTTCTTCCTAGCAGTAGGTGATGTGGATGGTGACCACGTATCCCATGGTACTGTTTTAGTCTTCCGTTTGTCCCCAACTTCTGCTTCTGGTACTTGGCCAAAAAGAGGTCTCGAACTAGTAGGTTCGATTTCCTGTTGTTGCTCCTGCACTTGAGGCTTACGGGACTCTTGACTAGGATCCTCATCCGTGGAATCAATCAAGGGTATGAACTCAGTAATTCCTTCCTTCTCCTGCTCCTGTATCTTGGGTGCATGCTCTTCATCAAAGATGACATCTCGACTTAGGATCTTCCTCCTGTTTTCGAGATCATATAGCACATAAGCTTTCTCACCTTCACTATACCCAAGAAAGACACACTTTACGGATTTTGCATCAAGTTTCTTCCGCAAGTCCTTTGGTATATGTGCATATGCTGTACACCCAAATACTCGAAGGCTGCCCACTTTGGGCTTCTTGCCACTATATGCCTCTTCTGGCGTGATTCCTTCAACTGCTTTGGTTGGACTTCTATTCAATAGAAAAACAGCAGTTGCTACCGCTTCTGCCCAAAAGGAATTTGGCAACCCCTTTGCCTTGAGCATGCTCCTCGCACACTCAACTATAGACCTGTTTTTCCGCTCAGCCACGCCGTTTTGCTGCGGTGTATGTGGAGCAGTAAACTGTCTCTTTATCCCACAAGCTTTGCAAAGATCTTTGAACTCATCAGAAATATACTCACCACCCTTATCTGACCTGAGAGTCTTTAACCTCTTTCCTGTGTGGTTTTCCACCATAGCTTTCCACTGTTTGAAGTATTTGAACGCTTCAGATTTCAGTTTCAGAAAATAGACCCATACCTTCCGAGAGAAATCATCTACGAAGGTCATGAGATAGTATGCCCCCCCTGCTGATTTGACCTGCATGGGACCACATAAATCTGAATGCACAAGTTCAAGAATGCCCTTGGCCCTGGTAGCTTTCTCCTTTGGAAACTTTTTCCTCTGTTGCTTCCCTAATGCACAAGCCTCACATGTATCTGAAGAAGACTTAATGCTAGGAAGATCTACTACCATTTTGTGCCTGTTCAAAACTTGCAAACTTTTGTAACTCAAATGACCATATCTCTCATGCCAAAGCTTGTCCCGATTAGTATCTCTTGCAGACAAGGCCTCTTGGCTAGGAATGGTTGTGAAAAGCTTGTAAAGACCTCCTTCTTGCATTCCCTTGGCTACCACTTTGAAGTTCTTCTCTTTGTCTTTTACCAAACATTTAGAATCATTAAACTCTACCACCATGTTCTGTTTGGTAATGGCACCAACAGATAACAAGTTCTTAGCCAACCCTGGTACATGCAACACACTTTTAATTTCCTTCACCTCACCTGATGATAGCTGTATTGCAACTGTACCTTTGCCCCTCACCATACGTGTAGAATTATCTCCAAGGCAAACATGCTGGCTATCTTCTGTCTCCTCATAGGTGCTGAACCAATCTCTATGAGGTGTCATGTGCTTTGAGGCTCCAGAATCAATATACCATCCACCAAATGTGGATTCAGATGATAGGGCTGCGGTGAATAGCTCAAGCACACCAGATTGCTCCTCCTCTGCAACTTTGTCAACAAAGTGACTCTGCTGGTTCTTTCCCTTCTTCTGATCACTTTGCTTCTTCCTGCATTCAAAAGCAAAATGCCCATACTTACCACAATAGTTGCAGTTGCCCTTCCTCTTGGGTGTGGATGAGGAATTGGTGCTTGACTCCTCTCCAACCTGTAACTTGGACACCTGCTGCTCCAAGCTTTGCTTTGAGTTCTTCTTTTTGCCTTTGCCTTTCTTCTGAAAGTTTTGCTTCTTCTTAGAAGCAAATGCAAGCTCTGGATTATCTTCCCTTTCAGAAAGATTCTTCCTTCTCATCTCCTCCTGTAAAAGAAGACCACATAACTCCCCAAAGGTTGGGAGTTTCTCCCTAGCAGAAAGGGACATCACATAGTCTTGATAGTTGAATGACAAGCTGTTCAAGACTATGGGAACAATACTCCTGTCACTTACTTTCTCTCCAACTGAAGCAAGCTGATCCAATAGGTCCTTGACCTTTGTAATATGATCACCAATTGTTGCACCTGCTTCCATCTTGAGAGTATGTAACCTGTTTTGCAAATACACCAGCTTGGCTGAATCCACTGTTTCAAACATAGACTTCAGAATTGTCCAAGCATCAGCTGCATCCCTTGCATTGCAAATGTGAGGAATAATATTGTCCTTGACAGAAAGATTGATTATCCTATGAGCTTTATGTCTCCTGTTCATGTAGTCCTTCAATTCAGGATCAAATGTTGGTACAGGTTCTGTACCTGTCATGACCTCCCAGCAATTCTTATCCATCAAGATATTGGCTATCTTGAACTTCCACACTCTGTAGTTTGTGCCATCTAGTTTGCTAGATTCACCCAGCAAACTCTCCCCAAGACTTGCCATGCTAAAATCTGTGCTTAAAACAGAAGCTCAACTTGAAAGAGATCAGAAAAGAACAGCTTCCAACAACAAGGGTTTAACCCCAAACTAGGGTATGTAGCCACTTCAAGGCAACCCTTCAGCTCCTGCTTTTGTCTTTGCCACTTGGTGTGGCCTCACTAGCACAAGCACTAGGCTCCACTGGAACAGAAACCAGAAGCCCCTACAGAAAGTGCGCCCTACTTTTGTGTAAGCTCCTCCAGAAAAACTCTCCAAAACTTAGCCAGATTTAGAAAGTTTTTGGATCATCCCACTCCCCTTGCCAATAGCTCACCAACAGTGCAAGACTCCACCTGATCTGACACCTGTAGATCAAATGCTCCCTCTTTCAAGATTGAGGTGCTTGTAGAAGATAAGAATCTTCTCAAGAATCTAAGCACTGAAGTTTCTCTCACTCTCAGACTCACAGGCTAGACAACCTGCTCTGATACCATGAAGAATTACAAGACCTAGCTATGGAGTATCTTAACTCAGATGCTAGATCAACTATGAAAGCTTGAGAAAACTTGGCTATGGAAATATCACACACAAGGAGAATTGCATGAGCATCTCACAAACTCAAAAGTCTCAAGAAGAAATGAATTGCTAGTGAGAGAGAGGAGGGCGTGGGTCCTCCAAATCCCTTGTGAGGCAAGCACCTCCTTTACATGCATGGAAAGTCTAGGTGTCAACCATGGGAGTGAGCTACTTGGCCAAGTGGGCCACTTGCACTAATTTACATAACTTAACAAAAAAGGGGGGGGTCATGCATTTAATTAAAAAACATGCCCCATGAGTTATGTACAACTTAACTAATGCTTAGCCAAAAGGGGTAAAATAGGCATTACTCTTCAACATTGAGATGTTACAAATTACTACAATTTTGAACTGTGTCAATAGCACTCATAGTCTAATGATTGTCTTTCCTAAAGAGCTAAGTAGATGCTTAAAGGCGGGTGTGTGTCTTCAAGTTATATATAAAGCACACTTTTAGTCAGACGCTTTCTTATTTTGATTTCACGATATATTCTAAAAGCTTGAAAATGAATTGTTTATGATGTGGAAAGGGTCCTAGAACTTGGATGTGGGGTTTTGTTATTACTTGTGGAAAATACTTCCAAGGAGACAATATGAGTGCCTAATAACATTTGATAATTTTCTGTAGAGTTGGCTTGAGAGCACCTAAATGCTTTCAAAGACTCGTTTGGGTGACACTCAGTCCTAGAACAAGTCTAAACAAATCAAGCTAAAAATGATTTTGCCGTGTTGTTGGTTACGTTATGGATGCTTGGTTGGCTTTGGCTAAGTTCTGTGATGGTTGGCTTGGTTAGTTTTGGGTAAAGTTATAATGTCATGGATAATTAGGCTAGTTAACTCTTTGAAGTTGGTATTGTGCAATCATTTGTTGAATGGAATGAGTACGCTAAGTTACTCTGTTGGGGTGCGATTAAAGTCTTCCTTCCATGAGGTTCAGGTGAAACACGTGGCATTAGAGCCGAGTCATCTATTAATGATGCAAATTTTTAATGAGACTTTGACGATGAAAGTAATTGTGCATTGTGCTACAGGAATGTAAGCACCGGTAGGCTCAATATTCGGTTGGTTAGGGGACAATGTAGCATGGTTAAATGTCGATGATCAAGTCTACAAGCTATTTGCATGGAGACAATTTTGGTGGTATGCTGCTTGAAGGAGTGTAAGCGCAGATGGTGTGGGATTGTACAATCATTGTACGAAAGCTAGTTAATTCCCAGTGAGCACTTCTTCTTTAAACAACTTCTGCTTTGACAATGAACCATTGTACTACACTTTCAATAAACTGGCAGTGAATAATTTTTTCTCCAAACAATTAGCTATCTGCCTTGCAAATCCAGAAAACCTTATCTGATTGATAACCCCAATGAATAGACTGCAGTTTTGCGGTGTTTTCAGGAAATAATATAGTAGCTATAAACCAGCGAGCAAGCTTCAAAAACTTGTGACGAGTCCCTGCAAAGTCCTTGCAGTAGACTATGATCAATCTGGCTCAGTAACCAGCGAATAATTTCCAGTAAACCAGTAAGCACTCCTAGCTAAGTCCAGCAAACAATGTTCAGCAAACCATCGAATAATTTCAGTTGTCCTCCAGCGAACAATTGCAATAGCATGCATCGAATAGTTCTTGTCCATTTTTAGTGATATGAGCAATCTATCCCACATATTTTTAGCAGTCAGTAAGTATGAGGAAGCAGCCTCTTACACCAAGAAACATACTATGGTGTCAGAGAGATATCATTGTTGTTGATTACGGGCTCCTACTAATCCGTTGAGCACATTTTTTGGTGCTATTCTTTCTCTCTCTTGGATTGGTTGTGTGTGTGTGTGTGTGAGTTTTAATAAGATCTAGTCAACTCCAATCTAGGAGTTGTAATTCTATCATCATGAAGGTCCAAGATGATAGGGCGTGTCTCGAGATCAGGTTTGATCACCTAGAAGCAAATAAAGGAAATGGGGCTGGGCCTTCTTAGAAAGCACTTGAGCCACCACTTAAAAACTAGAGAAAGGGCATGCAACATCAAAATCCGTCCTCCAATTTTTAAGGGAGAATGTGATGTGTGTGTATTTGATAATTGGTTCTTTCAAATGAACCATTACTCTAACCTTGTTATTTTTTCGAAGAGGGAAAAGTGGATTCAGCTATTGCATGCTTTGATGGGTACTCCTAGAAGTTAATTGAAGGTGGGCACTCAAAATCAATTGGCAAAGAAACACCCAGTTTTGGATGGAACAAAATAGCAAGCAACAATGGCCATTTTCCTCAATGGCACATGCTTGGCACTCAAGCCCACAGTTGAAACTTGACAGCTCTCTACATTGTTTCAATTGCGTTTGAAAACGGCGTACGACACGAGACCCTAAAACATTAATTGGAACAAATGTAAGACACAAATCTTGAGCCTGCATGGTTGTTTCTTGGATCTAGAGGAGTCGTGACGCAAGCTCTCTTACAAATGTTGGGGAAAGGGGAGAAAGCTGGGGCACTATTGCGTATAGCCTCAAAGAGTTGATGACAATGAAACATTTGAGCTCAAGGAAGTTGAACCTATTTTTGGCAACGAAGGTACTTTTAAATAAAGGGGCCACAATCTTTTTATTCATGTTAATTATGTATCAAGTTTTATGCAAGCAAACTCTCATCTTTGCTTTTTCTTTTTAATTAAAAGAAAGCATTCTACTCTAATTTGGCTAAGCCTATGACATGTGGATGAGCCGACTGTTTGTTAATAAGGCTATTAAATCAAACCTCTGCCTATAGCTTAATAGATAATGGACCTGATAAGGACATTAGCTTTCTCGTAAGAGGGGAGGATATCTTAAAGTTTGCTTCGAAGAGCTCATTTGGGTGACACTCCCATTCTTAGAGGAAGTTGACATGTGGATGAACTAGCATGTTTGATATGGTCTGATTGAGCCTCTAACTTTTGAAAGAGCTAGTCACTTAGTTAGATGATTTGAGCTAGCTCTAGAGCTTGAGCCTAGATCATGCTGGTTGTTGGAGTTCATTGCCAACCAGCCGTGTTAGGTGTCTCGTGAAACAACTTGACATACCTAATAAACACTGTGATCACAGTCTAGAGAGAGAGAGAGAGAGAGAGAGAGAGAGAGAGAGAGAGAGAGAGAGAGAGAGAGAGAGAGAGAGAGAGTTTTGCACTCTGGACTGTTTGGCACATAATAAGACAACTGCAAAAATATTTCTCATTTTCACAAATCGATAATAGTACATGCTATTCCTCTGTGCTAGATAGACTTGCATTCTAGGGTCTAATGATCATGTAATCAGCTTTCCTGAGGTTCCTTCATGTAGTGGTTCAGGCTTCAAGAAAGCGATTTTACGAGTGTCGACAGTAAACCAATTCTGGCCCAACAACGCTGTCAAAGATTCATGACTAGAAACTTTGTTTTACGCAGGTCGGACATGCCGTCAACTTACCAGTTTGACAGAGCAGTCGAACAAAATTTGGAGCCATCTGGATCCATCTCTTGCAGGTGCAACAATGCTGGCTGTAGAACTAGATCAGTAACTACTGGCAATTGGGGTCCCTTATCCTCGGATCAAGGATGTGTGTTAAAGATAAAGTGACCGAATTTTTACTTTACCTGCAGTGACCTTTTGGAGGGCGTGAAAGTTCTTGTAAGGCCCTGCTTTTTGTAAGGTCACTATTTAAGAAGGGTTTCTAGACCTCTCTAGGGAGGAGAGACCTTAAGATATTTATAGTAGGGCACGGAAACTCAAGAAGTCTGCGAGTAGGTATTTTGTAGCTGGCTGATGTATGATCAAGTGTTTTGTTTGTTTCTTTTTCAAAGGGCTCAATGTGGCTAAGCTCCTTTGTAGCACAGCTTGAAATGCAGCCTGCTGTCAGTTATATCCTTAGTTGTTCGTTAGCTGTGTGATCAAGTGTTTGTGTTCCTTTGAAGGACTCATTGTGGCTGAGTATATCTGAATGAGATTAGTTGCAGCTACCACGGATATGTGCTGGGGGGTACAGATCCCATACTATGTTTGAGCATCGATATGAGGAGTAATATGTCCCTGACAATGTTTCACTGAAATGCGTTTCATTCAACGAAATTCCATTTCAAATGTACTGTTCGAAACAAATTTTAAAATTAGGGAAAAAAAAGGTCTTCTAATGTTTTTGTGTGTGAAAGTTTGGCATATAAAACTTTAGCTAGAACTCAGTTGGGAATAGTAGAATCATGAATACCTTGTGCATGTGCATTGTGTGACGTATCTCAATGTCTCATTGAGTCCTCAGTCATCTAAGTGTATCAATTACCAATCATTGATATTCTCATTGTATAGAGCCATAATCATTGTATAGACACTTAAGCAACGCTTGGTTTTTCTTAGACAAAAGGCTAGGAATAAAACCAAGGCAGAAAAATAACCCTAAAACGTTTTGCCATTTCTTTCCCATTTCGAAGGTGTTGCAAAAAGGCTTTTACATTGATCCCTGACCAAGTAGATTTTGATGGGAACTAGCCCTCACATCCCTTACTAACTTGGGCTAGGTTACATTTAACCTCGGGTGAGGAAACCCAAGTGGTTCTAAGTACTAATTTGATTGGATCTCATTTGAACTCATCATCAAGCTAATGAGATATGATAAGATGGAGTTGATTTAAGAATGGGTAGTTTTGCAGCAACTAGTGGATAACTCTCTGCCTCTTTGGCATTTTAAAGAAGCCAATGATTGGATCCATTTAAGGTTTTGAAGACATGTTTGGCAAGAAAGGCTGGTGGGTTTCGGCTCTTCAACAAGTATTAGTGATTGACATGATTTTGTAACACCTTGAAGAGAAATTTTTGCGGATTTGCAGCCCTTGAGTCTTGCTATTGTGAGGTGGGTGCTTCCACCTCAGCTTTGGGAGGATTAAGATCACTTTTAGATGCTCCTGAGGCAATTTCATGTGCATCTTCTTTACTCGTTTTCTGCAAACCAGCCTGTTTCCTTTTGAAACACAACCTCAGAGAGAGTATCAAGAGTATCAGCTCTTCTTAAAGTTCTTAATAAAGCTAGACACTGTTTATCAGATTTGGGCATCATTGAACTTTGATCAATTCTTCAGCCACCATGTTGACCTTCAATTGGGTCTACAGTTTACTGGTTTAGGGTTTGTTAAAAGGCAACGGGACCCGTACGACCTCATATGATTATTTTGGGTGCGACTTGAGTCATTTTAACTACTAATAAATCAAATGAGTCGATCCTTTGTCAGGGCACTTGTTTGTTGAGGATTTCTAGACCCTTTCAAGGAAGAAGATTTGGAAACTTCTATAGTAGGGAATGCAGATTACAGTGAATTTCTTTGTCCATGATACTCCAGACTTGATAGGGTCAGGTGATCTTTCATCAAAGGACATACATGCATACAGTGGAATCAGATGAAATGAAATTTACATATCAAGAACATGGGCACGTGCAGACATGGCACAGATAGAGGATTGCTCGATACAGGCATGTGCAGACAAGATAAAGATTTGTTCGGATTCCCTGTTTGCTCCATAGCTCAATGTGTAGATGGGCCATTACATGAGTCTACGATTTGCAGCTTTGCTATTTTTCCAGTTGCTATAGATGAGTCACGAAGTTGACTAAATGAGATGCACTTATATTATCCAAACTTGGTCATGAGATACAACTCAAGCCACTTGCTACGTTTGCAGAGCCAGTTCCTGTTTTTGCTATCTGGCATTCTTGGTCTAGCCAACTAGCTTGGGATGCATTTGAGCCAGTTATTGATGATGGAAATTGGCATTAACGGGCCTTAAGAGTAGTTCGAAATCTCTGTGAATTACCAGATGCTGCTTATGTCTATTACTATATGCCATCTTTTGGTCGATATCTTGTTGATATGCATAGTTGCTGTCTGTTGTATATTTATCTTTGTATTTCAGATCTGTGTTCAAGAAATGTCGAAGAACATAATTTCAGCTTTAGCATTACCTTTAAGCGATCCTAACTTTTGACTGTTACTCTGACAGGTTCAGATTTGGAGAAGCTTGTACAGATTACAGAGAGTAAGCCTGTGATTCCTTCGATTCTCAAATTCAATGATTGGTTTAGCGATGAGAATTGAAGTTTATCACCCCTTTCTTTGGTTTGCAACCTTTTGCTTATACTGTGTTGAAACAGATTACTCTGGAAGCGATATCCATGCTTTATGTGAAGAAGCTGCTATGATGCCAATCCGAGAGCTGGGTGCTCTTGTACATACTATAAATGCTGATAGGGTATGCCATTATCAAGCATGTTACTGGGTGTGATTGTTCATGATTCAGTTTCTTGAAATCCTGAATTGTGCTGTAGAATTATTCAGTATGCTGAAGAAGGGATACACGATAGAAGTTTCTCTTACTGTCTCAAATCTATTTAAGAATGTCTCACTCTGTAAAGCTCATAATGCAACTGTCAATTGCAACCTGGGTCTGTGCACATTTTTGAGAGTAGGCTAGATGCATATAGATTGCAGTTATTATAGATCGATGCATCTCTGCCAACTTCTTGAATGCCTTCTTTCGAATCTCTCCAGTGTTTCTTGGAAGTGCCTGTACAGACGATTATATTGAATTTGGCATGTGGACTGGAAGACCTAAACATAGAATTTGAGCCAAGATTCTGACTGTTTTGTGCAGGTGCGATCTTTGAACTATACAGACTTTATTCATGCTATGAAAGCTATCCGACCAAGTGTGTCCAGGGATCAGATTCTACAATATGAGCAATGGAATCAAGTGTTTGGTTCAAATTGATTTCTCTTAAGCTTGTGAAGCTTTTTATTATATCCTCCTGTTTACAGACTTGTTACTTATTTGGGTCTCTATAACAAGCTTTTGTGCATATTGATCCTTCCCAATGCACAGCCATTTCATTCAAGATGTTTCTAAGATGACTCATTTGCGGATTAATTTGTATTTGATTTTTTGTAACATGAAGCGATAGCTATTATCCCACCATTGGCACTTGGCAGTAATGTGGAGAACTTGCAGTTTATGAATCATCAGTACTGCTGACTGTGGAAAACAGCTACCTGTTACAAAAATTGCAGCTTTGCTCTTTATTGATAGCCGTCATCATTAATGGCATTTCCTTATCACTGGAGAACCAATTGAAACTTAGTACGTTGATTGGTCTTTGTACAGATATATGAAAGTCAATGTGGAAATTGGCTTTAATGGCATGAATAGAATGGATCTCCATTTAATATCTATAGTAGTGTCTATAATAAAGAAAATCAATCAGGTTGCTTATCAACAAGACTTCCTATATAGTTGGGATACATATTTTATTACATGTACATCTTTTAAAAGGGCAACTAATATTGTCTTGATATAAGTAGAGAAAAGAATGCAGACTAGAGAAGAAAGCATGGAATATGACCATGTGTGTAACATGGGTTAAAGTCTAGCGGAGCAAGGATTTATGCTATGGACCTATGTTTAGTAGAGTAAAAAGAGGATTGAGTTATAGGGTAATGCCATATGGCACTTATTTAGGTCAAATTCCAAACTTCATGGGCCAAATGTTCAATCGTTGCCCTTCTTATTTGATTTTTTCTGACAAATGGAGTTGAATAGGAAAAACTGTTGAACAATAGTGGCATATAAACACTTGATTTTGAAACAAGAATCATATTCCAAGTTTTAAGCTTTAAAATTTCAAGTTCAACTTAGGAATGTGTTATAAAAAGCACATGCTTGATTCAAAGTACCACAATTGCACAAAAGGTGTGTATATTTTGGCCAACATACTAGTCTTGTGGGACCTTATGAAGGTTGCACTAGGACCACCTTGCCTTCTAGAGATTATGCCAAGGCAACACCTTACCTTCTCACCTCAAAAAAGTCGTTGTGGTTCTAATGACCTCACTAACATATATAGATGGTGAAATGAAACATCAATCTTTGTGAATGTGTGTGTGTGTGTGTGTGTGTACACATTATGAATTTCATTTTAAATTCAAGTAAGTTTATCACTATTCAAACAAGGTTTTGAAATTTTTAATTGGCTTGAACATTTTGTCTTTCAATAATTGATTCTTGCATTTTAAAGACGATATTTTTGTTTAGGACTAATCTATTTTAATCACTATTTGAAATGTTGCTTGATATTATCAGTTTGTAGTTTTTTTTGGTTTTGTAGGATTTGTATGAAATGCCATTGGATACTTCCTAAAATGGCTCAAAAGCATAATCTACATGTCAAGTTAAGCAAAAATTATGCCACAAGCCATAATGCATATTGTATTCTTCACTTGGATTATTAGATGATGAGTTAATGGATGAATCATGAAAGACACCATTTATATTTGTGGGTTGATGAATTTGTGTCCACCCAATATGGATCTCCTAGTTGTAATAATCTTCAGAGTCTACTAAAATTTGTTTGGGACGAAATTCAATGACTTCTTGGTTATTACAATTTCCTTGATAGCTAAAGAAATCAAGTAGAAAAACTAATTGGCCTTATGAAATTATTTGTGGTGATCACACAAGCAATCATAGGTAGAGGGCAAGACCAATTGTTGCAATTGACTTGTTGCAAGTGATGGATGAAGTTGGTGTAAGTTGTGAAGCTTATAGTCTTAAACAAGGTATTCATAAGATTTGAGAGAGAAAATCACATCATGCCAATATACTGAAGATTTTTTATTTTGAATTATAAGAAAGCTAAATGATCACACATGGTTGCATAGTCAAATTTAATGTGGTGCATCGTAGTGGGGTATATGGGTAGAGTTGTTGACTGCC
This sequence comes from Diphasiastrum complanatum, assembly GCA_029204225.1. Classification (NCBI taxonomy): domain Eukaryota; kingdom Viridiplantae; phylum Streptophyta; class Lycopodiopsida; order Lycopodiales; family Lycopodiaceae; genus Diphasiastrum; species Diphasiastrum complanatum. Next base: position 37,012,310 of record CM055108.1, read on the forward strand.
ACCGGAAAGGTGCAAGCTCAAATCCCAACCATTGTGAAGTGATATCTAAGGAGCTTAGCTCTGTAGATGGCATTGCCAAGTTGTATATAACAACCACTAGTTGCTTAACATGTATGCCAAAAAAATAATTAAGGTGCATTATATTTCATGCTATCATAATCTTTTCAATAAAACTTCTGGTTTTGACTTTCAAATATTGCAAAATCTAAGCAAAAAAGTGAAAATATAGCCAATAGCAAAGAATATCCCAAATGGAAAACATGACTGGAATGTGTAAAACAAGTTTTAAATTCGAGAATTCTATTTGCCTTAGAGAGATGTGAACACACAAATTATACAATGATCAGAAGTATGGAACATCATAAGCAACACACTATATGATGTGAGGGATGTGACTTCCAAGTTGCATCTCAAAAGGAAACTCTTCTCACTCAAGTTGTCGAATGGTGATTCACTTCATAATCACATCAACCAGTTCAAGAATTTCTTGCAGCAGATGGCAGTTGTCGGATCAACTATCGACGATCAAGACACAATTATGACATTGCTATCGAGCTTGCCTTCTACATATAAAAATTGGGTGATGATCATTACGACACACTCGGATTTAACTCTTACCAAAGTTATCACTATGTTCCTGCAGACAGTCCCATCGTGGACAAGCTTGATGGATCTAATTACCATTTGTCGAAATTTAAGATGAAAACTGTGCTAATGGCTTAGGAATTGTATGATGTTGTCACAGGTGTAGAGGCAAGAGTCGAAGTAGACGACGTTGTAATCTCTCAATGGAAGCTAAAGGATGGCAGGCCTTCGCGCAGATCATCCTCAACATCTCAAACACACAAATTGGCCATGTGTCTGAAGCTCAGACCTCCAAGGAAGTCTAGGATATCTTGAGCACCCTGTACAAAGTGCGCCACGTAGCTTCCAAGCTACATCTCAAGAAAAAAATTTCTCCCTCAAGATGACAAATCGTGATTTTCCTACAGAATCACATCAACCAATTCAAGAACCTACTATACAACAAATGGTCGTCGTCGGATCTGTCATAGACGATCAAGACACAATAATGACACTACTTTCAAGTTTGTCAATATCATATGATAATTGGGTGATGACGATCACCACACACCCAGAGCTGACTCTATCACAAGTCATTACGATGCTGGTGCAGGAAGAGACAAGAAGGAATGAACCCTCCAGGTTCATCTATTGTCAACTCTCACGCTTTATACGAGCAAGCAGAAGAAGAGCAGCTCAAAGCCACAGAAGATGAATCAGAAGCTGACACAGAATCGTCAAGAGCAGTCGAAGCCGCCAACCAAAAAGAAGCTAGTCTGCAAATACTACAAAAGAACCAACCACGAGATTCAAGATTGTCGTATACTACAAGCCAAGAACAACAACAACAAAGGGCAATCGAATCAGATGGCAAATGCAGTTGCAGAAGCATCTAAGCCGAATCAAGAAGCGGATCACGATGCATTCATGACAAGCCATCAAGAAGCATCAGATGATAGCTCATGGTTTCTTGATTTCGAAGCCACTCAGCATATGATCAGCCATATCGATTGTTTCGAATCCTATACGCCTTCTAGTACCAAGAAGTTTGTTCACCTGGGCAACAATAGCACACAAGCTACCAGAGGTGAAAGTACAGTAAGATTAAGCTTTGCAAATGATCGATCCAAACTACTTTCATTTGTCCTTCATGTACCAAATCTATCTACAAATTTACTCTCTGTTAGCAAAACTATAGATTTAGGACACAAAGTAAAATTCGAATTAGATCAATGTAAGGTAGTCGATCAGACAGGCAAGATCCTAGCACTCGGAAAGAGGCATGGATACTTGTACAAATCAAGTCATTCCTTTGCTGCCTCTAATCAGGCTCTCAGTACTTCTGTACAAATCAATAAAAGTTTATGTTGGCATCATAGACTTGATCACATGAATCATTCTTCTGTACAACATATGTCTGAGCAATCTATTGGACTTGATCTCGACTATCCAGATCGGAAAAGTCGAGTTACATGTCTGTCAGGACTGTATAGTTGGTAAACAGGCTAGGAAACCTTTTAGATCAAGCCATCAGCATTTTGCTAGAGGATTGTTAAATATTGTACGTACAAACATTTGTGGCCCAATGCAGAATCCTTCATTGAAGGATGCAAAGTATTTTATCACATTTGATTGATGAATTTTTCAGAAGGACAATGGTGTACTCTATCAAGAAGAAATCTGAAATGTTCCACTGCTTCAAAATCTTCAAGGAGCGTGCAGAGAAAGAAACTGGTAAAAGGATCAAAGCCCTGAGGTCCGACAATGGTGGAGAGTATATCTCTACTGAATTCAATGAGTACTACCAAAGCCAAGGCATTGAACAGTAGTTCATCACTCCCTATTCGCCTCAGTCTAACGGCTTAGCCGAGAGGAAGAATCATATATTGGTCAAGTCAGCGAATTGTATGTTGGGCACACGCATCATTACAAAGAGTTTCTGGGCTGAAGCTATACCAAGAGTTTCAATCTTTCAAAGCCTTAGCATTTTTCCTTAGTTTTTCCTTTGCTGTTTTTCCGCGACTGTGCATTTTGAACTAGTTTTGCACAGTTTGCATTTTTGAACTGTTTTGTAGCACAGTTCACTTTTTGGGTCATGAGGAAAATTCATCCCTAGGTCTAAAACACTTAGAAAATAATCCTGAGAACTTTCTCCGACACTGTCGCATTTTTCACATTCTTGCGAGAAAGGCGACACTGTCCCTAAAATGTCTTAGAAAGGTTTAGACCCTTAGAAATAGGGACACTTACCCTTAGAAATGCGATTTTTGCCTTAGAACTGGTAAAGTTGGCTTTTTCGCATTTCGGCTTTTTCGCTTTTCCAAAAAATTACCTATCAACACAACCTAGTATAAGAGCTAGCAGAAACAAGATTGCTGAAGGATTATACAATATAATTCTAGAGAAAAGTTTTTTGATTTGAACTTTGGGCATGTGGAACATTTCTACAAACGAAGTAAAATTGTGTTCAAGTAACCAATACAATTTTGATATTGTGGATACTAGCATGATTGAGGGAGCCACTCCCATATGCCAAGATCATAAAGTATCTGCAAAACGACACGTCCAAGGAGCTGTGCATGGGTATTGCAGCCATTAGCCACAAATCTTTTGAGAAGATCATTGTATAGTTTCCACGAACCGCGGTTCGAACCTCGAGGACAGTGGTTCGAATTGAACGAATCTTTTGAAGCCGATTCAAACTGACAAAAAAAAAATCCGTTCTTGATAACCCATTTCAATACTTTATAGTGAAATGAATTTTGTGTATTGTGATTTGTGTTTGAACTTTTATCACTTTTGGTCTGCTAATGACTCATGAAGTTGGAATTTGGCAACTAAGAGAGAGAGAGAGAGAGAGAGAGAGAGAGAGAGAGAGAGAGAGAGAGAGAGAGAGAGAGAGAGAGAGAGAGAGAGAGAGAGAGAGAGAGAGAGAGAGAGAGAGAGAGAGAGAGAGAGAGAGAGAGAGAGAGAGAGAGAGAGAGAGAGAGAGAGAGAGAGAGAGGTGATGTAGTCACTAGTTACTAGTATGATATATCTACTATCATCATTCATGTTTGTTCAATTGCATAAGTTTTTGTTTGCAACTCAAATTGCTCAATGCTACCAGCGGTAATCAGACTAGTGTTAAATACAGGTGGCATCTTTGAAAAGGCTTGATCATTCTTTCAGTGTAAAATAACATCATTCCTTGTGCCCATGGGGTCTGAGGGTGAATTATTGAGATTTTGGCAGTTCTTGTTTCTCACCCCAACCCTTGAAATCATGATGTAGATAGCAAGTTTGCCACAGTGCCCTCCCAAAACCTTATCGCTGACTTATTTGATGGAAAAATAGTTGTTTGCAATCAAGTTGCCTCTCCATGTGGGATCAAGAATGTCTATTAACTTCAACTTGTAATCTCACTGCAGCCCTATGGTTTTCTTGGAAAAAGGCTTGAGGTTCTTCGTTGTTGTCATTCCAATGTTTGGCTTCTTCTAAACTCAGATTTGGCTCCAACAACGCTTCACAACACTTTGATACTAGTTCAAACTTTGCCTATTGTCAATTCCACCTCAGAATCAAATTGTGAATGGCTGTTTGCTGACTCTACAATAGCCTAATTTCTTAAAAAGTTGTCCAGCAAAAATCCACACCACAAAAATTTCACTTGGTTTGCACTCCAATGGGCTACCACATCTGCCCTAGATAAGATCTTTTTTCTCCTCTCTCTAGTTTTCCCTCTATCTCTTTTTTATGTGATAACCAGCCACATCCACCCTCTCTCAAAAAGAGGATCCACTAGATCTAGCAAGATTTTGCTGATTTTGTGAATATGATGTTCTACTATCGATCTCATCTTTGCACTTACAACAATGTCAAAACCCCGAGAACCCTCAAGGAGCCTAAGCTACGATCACCATCTAACCATGTGCTCCTACACATCTCTTCGACATACTTTCATAATGATGGTAGACAGTGGATGGAGATCCTATATGTACTAAAGCACCAGGGGTGTTGTTGACACCCACCCTAGTCTTGACTCAAGGACACATGCACATAGTTAAACTCCTATGTTCCATGTGTAATCCTCTATAGTAGTCATCCCTTAAGTATAGATGCCAAATTAAAATTAGTTTATTTTAGGCGATTGAAAATACTTACTTCAAAGCAAACTTTACCATTACAAAGTAGGACAAACAATCACCTACTAGTAAATCAAGGTGCCAAGTTATACCCTCCCATAGTTGCACTAGCGACCGGCGAATCTCAGTTTTTGTTAGGCTTTTGAGAATCGAGTTTTTTTGTGATGGGCAATATGGGTATCAGCTTCAAGCTCTTGACGAGAGCAGTGCATTTATGCAGGTTGCCAGTAGTTTTAGGTACAGTATGGTCCATTTCAAGGTAGATATAAAGCTGAAACAATGTGCCAAAAACCAGCTCAAAAGGGGAAAAAAATCTTGAACAACGATTCTTTGCCATGAATCGCAATTCGCGAGAATCGAGATTCGTGAATAAGAGAAACAACACAAAAAAAAAAATTGAGCAGATTCTAAGCCCATTTGCCTATTGAGCACATCAAGTGATTTCACGTTGAGATTGTGGCTTAGCTTCTAACTTTGACGACAACACATCATGGCGGTGAAGCATTAACAAAAGAAATGTGAAGCAAGGAGACATTGGGCTAGAGGCGGCATTGTGTTGTTGTAGGCTAGCTTTCTCTCTTTGGAAATTAGTGGCCCAAGAAAAAACTTTTCTAGAAAGATGTCATAAAAGAAATAAGTTGCCGCGCGCGCGCGCACAAGAGAGAGAGAGAGAGAGAGAGAGAGAGAGAGAGAGAGAGAGAGAGAGAGAGAGAGAGAGAGAGAGAGAGAGAGAGAGAGAGAGAGAGAGAGAGAGAGAGAGAGAGAGAGAGAGAGAGAGAGAGAGAGAGAGAGAGAGAGAGAGAGAGAGAGAGAGAGAGAGAGAGAGAGAGAGAGACTCTTCAGTCTTCAATTTCTTGCATACATCAAGCTTTTCCAAACTTAAAGGAGGTCTTTCACAACTCTTGGCCGGTTTCTCATACTCTTCTACAAATTTTTTTGCACTGTCACGGTCTAGAAAGGGTGCAACTTTCTCCATTGCATGAGCGAAATTAATATCCACCCAATACAAAATTACTCAATCTTGTATTTCCAAAATCATGTTACAACCGAAGGAGGTGAGTAAGAAGATGGTAGTCGGAAACTCTACATAAACAAACGTAAACAGAGAGAGCCTCTAGCATATCCTGTGCAAACACACTTGTGAATGAAACAAAACAAGCACCTTCTCTACTCGAATTCTTGTCATTCCTCCTCTTCCACTCTTCCTTCTGTTCCGAAGTGTGTTTCACTTTCACACCACCAAGCATGTGTTCCAGATACTGCAATTTCTCGATCTTAAAAGGACAAAGACAACATCACTTCCCTGTGAACTTTTGTACATAAATATTAATTTTGACTTCCAAGCACAATGATGATGCAAATATCATGCACATCTAGTAAGCGATAACTCCCAAGTGGACATGAACCATCAACATCAATTATATTCACTCGATGTATGTCTTTAAGGTATTTTATAGTTGGTGCCAAAAAGTCATTGTAACAATGTCCATCGCTAGCTTAGAAACCAATATCAAACAACCAGTCCCTTGTGACAAAGATGTCAGTAGCATGTTCATTGTGGGGATCATCAATCAAAGAGAAGCCTACTTGATTTAAAATTTCTTGTGCTACTACAGTTGAGACCGAACTCATGGATTTGGTCTCAGGTTCTTCCTACCTTCTTAAAAGATCACGTATCATCTCTTTGATTTCCAACATTAGTTGTTTAGAACCTCGTTTCTTCTGAGTTTAGAAAATGCTGATTATTTCTGTTCTCTATTAGACCCTTGCTAGGTATGCTTTTGTTTTCTGTCAATTTTTTGAATTCCTATCATTCTTATGTTCTTATCATCACCTGTAAGGTTTTGTGGCAATAGCATGCTTGTCTGCTTAAGCAATCAATTTTTTGTCGTTTTGATTCTGGTCTACATTTCCATTCTTTTATCATCGAGCTAAGAAGATCAGTTGATGTGAACCAAGTTCTAAAGAACTAATGTTGGAAATCAGACAAAAGTTATGTGATTTTTTAAGAAAGCAAGGAGACTTTGAGATCAAATCCATGAGTTCAATCTCAATCACAGTAGCATATGACATTTTGCATCACTTAGGCCTAACTTTGAGTGATGCTTTCCTCGAAAGAGGTGTTACTAATGTCATTGTTATGAAGGATTGGTGGTTTGAGATTTGTATGCTAGCGAAGAACATTGTTACAATGGCTTATTTGCACATATAGTTAAGTAACTTAAAGACGTACATGAGGTGAATTTAGTTGGTGATGATGGTGTACGTTCACGAGGGAGCTATAGGCTATTAAATGTGCATGGCCTTTCATTGTCACCACGCTTGGAAGTTGAAATTAACGGTAAAGCACAAAAAATCACAAGGAAGTTGGATGTTGTCTTTGTCCCTTCTAGGGTAGGGAAATTGCAATATCTACAACACATGCTTGGTGGTTTGGAAGTGACGCACACCCTTGAACACAAAAAAGAGGGGAAGAAGAGGAGGTGCTTTTTCTTTTCCCTCCACAAGTTTTCTTAGGCAAGCTTTGTTAGAAGCTCTATCTGTTTACGTGTATGCAAAGTTTTTTATTGCAATTTTTTACTCACCTCCTTCAATCAAAATACGGTTTTGAAATTATGAGGTCGAGAAATTTTGTAATGGTTGAATGTCAATTTTGCTCAATCAATGGAATAGATTGCGTCCTTTTTTAACGCTGCCAGTGCAAAAACATTTGTAGAGGAATATGATAAACTGGCCAATAGTCGCCAAAGACTTTTAAGTCTGGAAAAGCTCGATATACGAAAGAAATTGAAGGTTGGAGAGTCTTCCAGTGAATATATGTTAAGAGTAGCTGGACGCCATCCACATTGGTGTTGGCAGTACCTTTAAAAGAGTATCAAAGTTGTTTAACCTATTCCAACGAACAATTTTCCAAATACAATTTTGCGTGATGATAGATACTACCTGCAAACAACTCTCTCTCTCTCTCTCTCTCTCTCTCTCTCTCTCTCTCTCTCTCTCTCTCTCTCTCTCTCTCTCTCTCTCTCTCTCTCTCTCTCTCTCTCTCTCTCTCTCTCTCTCTCTCTTCCCAAGATGGAAATTATCTTTTGAACTGGTAAATTGAGAAAAAAGAAAATTGTACTAATAAGGCTTGAATATTCATTGTTAAGTAGATATAAATGTTGGCTTGAACCGAGACATCAATATTTGGTGACATAAAGGAGAATGGGTGATCACAGTTTTGTATTGCACGTACAAATTCCACTTCAAAATCTTAGAAAAAAGGTTAGTTTTAAAAATGTTGATTATGTTTTCAAATGCCAATTCTATTGCATAATGGTCACGTTAAAAAGCAGCCACTATCCTTTATGCAACGAATAAGTGGGGCAGATGATATTTTACCCGGTCATAGGTGAGCCTAAAAAAGAATCATAGTCTTGGCCCCTCTGGGCCTCACCTATGACTCTTTACCAAGCATAATGTTGTCTGCCCCATGATTCCATAAAATTTTTCAGTTTTATATTTGTGCTTAAATACTTCATGCATGTCTATTACTAATAAGGGCCACTCTATTACTAATAAGGGCCAAAAAGGCCAAAGTTTAACGTTAAAGCAATTAATGTCAATGAAGTTAAGTTTTGGACAGCTCCTTAAAAGTTGACTGTTGCGAAAACTACATTGACTAACCTGAACACAAAATATTACCTTGGCAAGGCAAGGCTCAAAAACAACAAACAACTCGGTGTGAGCGGGAGAGGGTCCATTAGACAAAGTATTAGTTTGGTTGTTCAGTTCTGGACAAAAATTTGCAGGCATACTTAGTATTGTGAAAATAGTTTTAAAAATCTCAATGAAGGTTTCTGAATATCTGAACTGATCCAGTGAAGGTTGTGAAGATCTAGCGAAGGTTAAACATTCGCCTAAAACCATCCTTCACCTAGGTACTATCGATAAGAAAAATTTTCAGGATCTAAACCTATGTCCAACCTAATTTTGGCATTCTGAATCTATCTGGCAAGTCGGCGAAGGTTAATAATGACTGTAAGGTGCTCAGCGAAGGTTTTTCAAAATGGCAAAGTGTTGAATATTCGCCTAACTTCAAAAAAGATAATAAATTACTAGAGAACCTTCGCCCAAATCAATATAGGTAAATCTGAGGTGGATGTGTGATCTGGAAACTCGACAAAGGTTTCCAAAGCTATATTTACAAAAAAAATGACTCAAAAAGTGGTTTTCTTGTTAAATTACTTATGCTCAGCCTTAAACAAATCGTTCAAGTAATGAGCATCCTGAAAACCGAAGGCCGACTACATGTTTTTGGGCCTTCACATTTTTCCTTTGAGATTTTTTGTACCTTAAAACGTTTTTTAGGCACCTTCTCCTTTTTCGACTTTTTCGCAAACTTCGCGAAAAATGCAACACAGTGGCCAAGTGGCCACAATGCCTTAGAAACCATTCTTAAGGCTCCTTTGCTTTTTTTCGTCTCCTTCGTCTTTTCGCACTCGCGAAAAATGCGACATAGTGGCCAAGTGGCTAGAATGCCTTAGAAATCATTTTTAGGCACGTTCTCCTTTTTCGCTGCCTATAATCTAACGCACCTTCGTCTTCTTCACTGTCTTTAAGTCTAAGGCACCTTCACCTTCTTCGCTAAAACTTTAGTGTAAGGCACCTTCGCCTTTTTCAGCTTCTTCGCTGCCTTCACTGTAAGGCTAGCCAGAATGCCATAGAAACCATTCTTAAGGTGCCTTCGCCTTCTTCGTTGTCTTCAGTCTACAGGCACCTTAGGGATTTACACACCTTAAGTCTAAGGGCACCTTCAGGAGTTGCATACCTTCAGTCGAAAGGGCACCTTCAGGTTTTTCGCATTTTTGCTACATTAGCAGACCGACGTCGCCAACTTATCATCAACCCTAAAACAGCTGGAGAAACAAATATCCTAAGGGCGGTTACCAACTTTGTATAGATGCAAAACTGGAGTAAATGGCGGTTAAGTCATAAGATATTTTTCTCTTGACACTTGTAAATATATATACAATCTGAATTAAGCTATGTAAGTGTTAATTGAATTTCTCTTTCAATCAGAGTTTTCTGTAGCCAGCGTTATCACGCTCAGCAAGCTGAAGTTATTACTTCAAGCTATTGTACTCACTGTTGATATTAATCAGAGTGCAATTTTTGTCTCACTGTCATGTTGTTCATTTGCGCATTCTATATGAATTCTTCTACTTGAATATTTCTGCTGCAAACTGTTGTGTTTCCAATCCTACACGTCGCGCTCAATCCTCAAGCTTCCACTGCCGCTCACGCCCCCACGGTTTTACGACATGGTATCAGAGCGGGCATTTTAGTAATCTGCATTTCTACTACGGATTATCAGTCTTGTTTCTATCAAGACGTCTTTCTAGCAAACACGCAGCCAACCGTATTCCGACAATCGTTGTTTCTACCAACGATCTCGTTCAGCCAGAATGGATCCATCATCTAGTTCATCTCTCATTGACAAACTCGATGGAGATAACTACAATCTCTGGAAATTCAAGATGAAGGTTATACTTCTAGCCAAAGAACTGTGGGACATCGTTGATGGCACAGAGCTCAAACCAGAAGGTGATGCAGCCGTCATCACCAAGTGGAGACTGAGAGATGGCAAAGCATTTGCCATGATCACCCTCAATATCAAGGATACTCAAATCAGCCACATATGTGCTGCTCAGACTGCTAAGGATGCATGGGACATCCTAGCAACTCTCTACGACATTAGAGACGTTACTTCCATGCTTCATCTGAGGAAGAAATTCTTCACCCTCAGAATGCCTGATGCAGATAGTGTTTCGAGCCACCTCAACACCTTCAAAAATCTTATGGAGCAGATAACTACAACTGGCTCAGTCATAGAAGATTCTGATGCACTCATGACTCTATTATCGAGTCTACCTGAGGCCTACAAAAATTGAATAAATGGCAATTTCTACCCAGGAGCACCTTACTCTATCAAGAGTAATTTTGTTGCTCCTACAAGAGGAGATCAGAAGATCAGCATCCTCCTTGGGCTCAGGATCGGATCCTCAAGCTCTGTATTCAAAAAATCAGAAGTTTAGATCCAAGGGATCTACAAAGTCAGGCTCTACTGACAAGAAGAGCAACATGTAGTCTGGACCAAATTTCGGTTCAAGATCCAATTCAAGCTCTTCATCATCCAAACTTTTCTTCGGTTACTGTAAGAGGACTGGCCACGAAATGGGACTACCAAACTTTGAAATACAACAACGAAAAGAAGAAGCAGTTCCAATAACAAGCACATAGTGCTACAGCCAGTCGCTCAAATCAGCAACAACAACAACAAGAAGATGAAACAACTTTCATGACCAAAGTCAGAGAATAACAAGATATCGATTCCTAGTATCTAGATTTCAAAGCAACTCAACACATGGCTCACTATCGCGACTGGTTCAAAAACTATAAGTCATTCACCCACTCTCGAGTTGTGCAACTTGGAGACAACTCATCACATTCAATCGAAGGTGAAGGGACAGTCAGAATTGAATTCAAAAGAGGTGAGGTCGAGTTGTTGTCCAATGTTTTCCATGTTCCAAATCTAACCAAGAATCTATTCTCAGTTAGCAGAATTATCGATTCAGGTCAGAGAGTCAAATTCGATACAGAAGGCTGCACAATTCTTGACAAATCCCAGAAGGTTCTAGCCTACGGAAGAAGAAGTGGCTATCTTTACAAACTCGGCCACTGCTACTCTTCTAACAGTCAAACTCTTCACACAGCCACTTCTGAATCAACTAATATGTTGTTTCAGACTTCGCCATCTTAACTTCAACAATATTTAGCAAATATCAGCTTAGAGTCTAGTACAAGATTTGCCTTCAGTCAGCAAGCCAACTTCTCCACGCGAAAGCTGAATTATCAACAAGCATGCTAGGAGTCCCTTCAGTTTAGACTCAATTCATACATCAAAGGGCTTGCTTGACCTTGTACACAGCGACATTTGTGGCCCGATGCAAACTGCTTCCATAGGGGGAGCTCTCTATTTCCTAACCTTCATCGATGACTTCTCTCGAAGGACTACAACCTACTATTTGAAGAACAAATCCGAAACATTCAAGTCCTTCATGTAGTTCAAGGCGTCTGTAGAGAACCAGACCCAGAGGAAGATCAAGGCTCCACGCACAGATGGAGGGGGAGAGTACATCTCCACAGAATTCAAGGAGTTCCGTAAGGCCAACGGGATACTTCAACAATATACAACCAACTATTCACCCTAGTCCAACGGTGTAGCTGAGCGGAAGAATCGAACACTCATCGAGAGTGCCAAGAGCATGATGGCCCATGCCTTTCTTCCAAAGAAATTCTGGGCAGAAGCTATTACTATAGTTGCCTATTTGCATAATCGATCCATCATCAAAGCCCTGAATGGCAAGACATCTTATGAGGTGTGGATAGGATCAAACTCAAACATATTCGAGTGTTTGGAAGCATTGCTTTTGCTCATATCCCTGGAGATCTACGAAGAAAGCTAGATGACAAGAACAGAAAAACGATTGCCATCTGTTGTTTTCCAAATCATAAGGCATACAAGCTCTACAATTTGGAAATGGAGAAGGCATTCACCAGTAGAGATGTCATTTTCGTGGAAGACTAGTTCATTGACCACAAAGAGAAAGCCGTTGATAATTTCGATCCAAGAATCGAGCAACCAGTCAATTTCGATCCAGATATTCAACTGCAAAACATTGACATTGACTCAGACAATGAGTCAAAACCTCAACGAGTCAACCCACATCAAAGGACCGAAGTTCAACCCAGAAGGTCGAACAGGTCCAGACAGCCTCCATCCAGATTTATGAATGATCTAGCGTGCTACTTCGTGTAGGAACCAAACACAGTTGTTGAGATGATGTCTACACCTGATGCTGACCAGTAAAAAGCAGCGATGGACACTGAATTCGATTCTCTTATGAAGAATCAAACATGATCATGGGTGTTGAGCTACCTGTCAAGAACAATGTTTTTGGCAGGTGTCTGCAGCAGATATAGGTAATATTGAATCAAGAACATTTGTTGCAGATATAGATAACATTGAGCTGCAGGAGTTTGATCAAGAATGTGGTAGATAGAATGTCGCATGTTGTAGACCATAACAAATGTAGATAGGTGGAAAGGTTTTTATGGATCTGTTTAAGGACGACATTGCGGCAGGTATAGGTACGGTTATGATGTGATAGAGGTCAAGCAGCAACATGTGCCAAATGTTGACAGATCCTCTACTTAGGAAAATCTGTTTACTATTTTTTTGTTCTTTTTATTTCTTCTTTGCCTATCAGCAGAGACAATGGGCTTTTGCTTAAGTTATTATTTCTTGTTTAAGGCCCAAAATCAGACAGAAGGGACAGATCTACGTTGTAGTATTAATGTCTTGCCTGTCAGAGGACAATCCAGGGATGTCACTCTTCAACTAATATTCTACTTAATGCTGCAAATCAAATGGACAGATCTTACACACTAAAACTACTCTACACATGCATTAACCTACAAACTAGAAACAAGAACTAAATGGATAGCGTCTTGAAATCTGAAAACTAAACTAGCATACACATTACCAATGCAAGAACGAACAAGAAACTAAACTAGCTAGACTAGACAACATTTTAGAAGTCCAAGAATCAAGAAACACTCATTTCTTGATTCTTGGACACTCCAAGAACATCAAGAACTGGAATGTAAGAGAATATGCAAGATCTAAACCACAAATCCAGCCTGTTTAGTTTACCTGAATGTTGATTCCTATATTAATCCACAAGAAAACAAGAAATCTAATCCACAACTACAGTCCACAACCACACACAAAGGAAATGGAAAGGCAAGATCATTAATGCATCACTCAAGAAACAAGAATGATCAAGGAGCTCAAGAATGCATCAAAACTCATGGAAGATCTTCTCATTTCAGCATGGAGTTGATACATTTACAAAAGCTTCCCTTCTACAAATGGGGAGTCTCTTAAATAAGCAAGAGAGCTCCTTAGGTGGCATCCTAGTGGCATTTCCATATTACACAAATTACAAGTGGAATTATGCTCTCGACTATATGTCACCATCAAAAAGTGGCTCACTCTACCTTTCTAAGAGGGGCCTTCTTGCATCTATTACATTTGCCTAGAAATACTAATTCTTATCCTACATGGTCAATCCATCTTTTGGGATTCACCATGAGACTTACACACTTTCTACTTGATAGTATTAACTAGTATTCCTCGGCTCTTACACTCAGCTCTTAGTCTTCGTTCATCTCGTCTTCTCAGAGACCTCCTCGGTCTAAGGTGAGAGGTGCTCATGCGTAGCTCTAGTTGAGTATCTTGGGGATTCATTAGAATCAGCCAACATTCTCCTTTTTTGCCTTTTTTGCAAACTTTGCGAAAAATACGACACAGTGGCCAGAATGCCTTAGAAACCATTCTTAAGACTCCTTTGTTTTTTTCCACCTCCTTCGCCTTTTCGCACTCGCAAAAAATGTGACACAGTGGCCAAGTGGCCAGAATGCCTTAGAAATCATTTTTCGGCATGTTCTCCTTTTTCACCTTTTTCGCTATCTGTAATCTAAGGCACCTTCGCCTTCTTCGCTAAAACTCCAGGGTAAGGCACCTTCGCCTTTTTTCGGCTTCTTCACTGCCTTCAGTGTAAGGCTGGCCAGAATGCCTCAGAAACCATTCTTAGGGCACCTTCGCCTTTTTCGCCTTCTTTGTTGCCTTCAGTCTACAGGCGCCTTAGGGATTTACACACCTTAAGTCTAAGGGCACCTTCAGAAGTTGCATAAGTCTAAAGGGCACCTTCAGATTTTTCGCATTTTTGCTACATTGGCAGACCGACGTCGCCAACTTATCATCAACTCTAAAACAGCTGGAGAAACAAATATCCTAAGGGCGGTTACCAACTTTGTATAGATGCAAACCTGGAGTAAATGGCAGTTAAGGCATAAGATATTTTTCTCGTTACACTTGTAAATATATAAACTAGCTGAATCAAGTTATGTAAGTGTTAATTGAATTTCTCTTTCAATCAGAGTTTTCTGTAGCCAGCGTTATCATGCTCAACAAGCTGAAGTTATTACTTTAAGTTATTGTACTCACTGTTGATATTAATCAAAGTGCAATTTTTGTCTCACTACCGTGTCGTTCATTTTCGCATTCTGTATGAATTCTTCTCCTTGAATATTTTTGCTGCTAACTGTTGTGTTTCCGTTCCTACACGTCGCGCTCAATCCTCAAGCTTCCGCTGCTGCTCACGCCCCCACGGTTTTACGACATTTCTAAGGCATTTTTTTTCTTAAAAAGGTAATTCTTGAAAATACTTTCTTTCAACTTTTTCTGATTTGATGACTTTTTTTACTTTTGCTCATCATTCTTTTTTTTTTTTTTAACTGTCTTTTTCCAAAAACAAAATATTAATGAAGTAGTGAATAACGAAAAATTGTAAAACAACAAAAGTAAAATTGACAAGGTGTTGGATCAAACTGGTTGCACTGGTTGAACTGGTTGCCAAAACTTGCGTAGTTAGCTGCCATTCACCGGATATCATATCATTTTTCATCCAAATGTTCCATAGTTCAATATCTCTTTGACCTTGTATGGTCCTTCACCTGTAAATTTTAATTTGCCTTTGATCAATTTTGTCTTATACATTAGTGCTAGATCTCCTTCCTTCAGATCATTTTTGTGTAATCGGTGATTGTGCCATGCCTTACGGAGAGCTTTCTCTACTACTAATGCATGAACTGCCATCGGTCTCACAAAGTTTTTGTAAAGCCTCATGACACATTTGTGAGGATTTCGCTGCAAGGAGTGTACAAATATGAACATTATGAATTGGAATCGGCAGCACTGGTTTCCAATTTGCATCTTCTCTACCTCTTGATATATTTGGAGTCCTCGTCAAGTCTTTTGTTGTCTTCATGCAATACAAACATGATGCTTTGAGTTAGCACCATGAGAAACATTAAACATACATTTCAAGGTCTTCAAATCTCTAGCTAAATGCCACCCTATATTGAAATTGCCAATTCCAGAAACACTTAGTTGATCTTCATCCATGTGATTTTTTTAATTGTAGGATAAGATGTTCTACTAATATCCATGACAATATGTCATGGTCTTCTTTTAACACCTGTAAAAAGAGCAGAAAAATATTTAGTCATCATATTTATACAAATATTAATACAGTTCATATGAAATTTACACAAGATTAACTTCATTGAAAAGTTGCCAACCACCAAATGTCATTCTCTGATTGAACATTGAAATTGAAACCTTCGTTATGTTCTACATTTGAAAGTGCTCCAATCATGATTGTTAGACAAACTCTTTTTATTTTATGTCCTTCAATAATCTTCGATTCATCCAACTTTAGAACCACTATCAACTTACTAGTCACCTTCTCGTTTGTAATGTTATAAAATTCTATTAAGAATCTCAACAAGTGATTAATATCTAGTCTAAACAGATTGTTTGAATTGTCATATTGTAAATATTCTCCCTTTGAGCAATATAATTTATTGATATGAAATGGAATACCCGCTATCTTTTGCATGCCTTTTGTTCAGCATGTCTCTTTTTATGTTCAAATGAAACGGTCATGGCTTCATCTATCATTTTGGACATGGTGGCATATGTTTCTCTACTAATATTAGAAAAATTGCATGTGCCTTAATATAAAGTGTTGTCCAAGATTTTTCCAACCTCGTCCACGATATTCCTTGTAATAGTAGTTTTTATTTTACTCATTTTACTTGTGCTCAACATCAATTTTGTTGACTTAGAAGTCAGAAAGGATGCTAATGACTTTCTAATAAAAAATTTGCACAAGAAGGCTAGTTAGAAAATTTGCACAGTACAATGACAGTAAAATATGATATTCAAAAGGTAAAATAAGATCCAATATAGTAAACACTCATCTAAATATATGGACATGCCATATTTAGAAATGGCGGCAAACGAATGTTCTTATATGAAGATGGAGATGGAGATGGCGGCAATATCTTTGAAGTGGTGCCGATTTTTTAAATTTTCACATGTACTGTCTGTAAATCTTGTTCTTCAAAATGTTCCAAATTTTGGGAGGGAAGCATTTCGATGTTTGAAATGTGGTTAACTATGATTAACCATAGATTATTCTTTATGTGACTACAATAGTTCGGATGGTTTGCATTGAAAATGGTGCGAGCAGATGCATACAGAAGCTATAAAAATGTTATTTTGACTACTTTTATTTATTTATCTCTCTCCTACATGTCATTTCTTATAGGGCCCTTTTTTTGTCCATTTTTTCTCTAATGTGTGATGTTATAAGTATGCAGGTCTACCCCATGGTTGATCAATCTTAGTCAAGGCCTTGTAGAAATTTGGATATTTTTAGAGTGTGTTGAAGGCTACCCCTTGGCTTAGTTCAAATTAGATTTGTAATTAGACAAGACTACCCATTGTCCATCGTTTCCTTTGCCATAAAAGTTGAAAATTTTCCTATTGCTTTTAAGAACATCTATCTTAAGAGGACCTACACCATCCATAGCTACCCCACCCTCTTACATAGTACTGACTCATTAATGATGTTACTAGATTCTTAGCATTGCCAAAAGAGTTTGTATACAACCTTCTTTAGATCAAGGACAATTTTTGCACAAAGTCTAGTTCTATCAAACAAAGTTAAGTTGTTCACCTTGACACTCTTTCATTCCTCCCCCTCAACCAAGTGATCCAAGGGTTGGCTCACTTGGTTAGCTTGGCATCCAAAGTTTCTTTGGTCCCAAGTTCAAGCCTCCCTTGAAACCAAGATGCATTCCTCCCCCTCACCAACGGGGTTGGCTTAGTTGGTTAGCTTGACATCCAAAGTTTCTTTGGTCTCAGGTTCGAACCTCTCCTTGAAAACCAAGAAGCATTCCTCCCCCTCATATTGGCTTACTGAGTTTACTTTAAGATACTCCCACATGGAAAAGTTGGTGGTATGCTTGGGATCTCTTTTGTTGTCTTTATCCGCAAACTTGCATTTTCTCTCTCTATACTTTTGTTCAAAAGTAAGAAAAACATAAACAGAAAAACACAGAACTTCAAAAGTTGAAATGAAAAGAAAAATTCAAATTTTTGAAATTAGAAATGTCTAGTCCCTAAAAATTAGAAAGTGGGCCACCTATGCATTCAAGGATCGATTCTTCCATAATAGCCACTATCAAAAGACTCTATGAGCCTAGAAGAAGTGCACAAACTCCATGGCCCCATAGAATCAAAAGTCATCCACAAGAATAGAAAACCTCCTATAAAATTTTACCACTTCAAACTTTTTCCACCCAACTTCAATTTACACAATTCTAAACCTGTTTTTGCCCCCTTTTTAATCTAGAAACCACACCACCTTTTAAACTGAAACAATAGAATGTTTCTCACTCTGGAACTGTCCAAAATTAAAAAAAACTAGCCGCTTACCCATAGTACACAAATTTTATGTTGGCAAAAATCAGTGTCTAGCATCTATTCACATCTACATTCGCAAAAAAGTAGAATCACTGTGTTACTGTACTGTTGGTCCCATCAGTCGATAAGGATCAATTGGCCTCATCACGAGGCGAGTCGATGGGACACGCGTCCTGCCAACGGCAACCTGGGTCATGCATGGGTTGCTTGAGTGAAGAACTATATGTACAGTGTAATTTCATTTTGAGAAATACAGTTGCTATGCGAGCTTGCTGTGGAGAGTGTTTTTTGTCTGTGTTACTGTGTAGCATGATCTGTGTTCCTGTTCGAAGCAGATTCTAAGTTGGTATCAGAGCCGTACAAGGAGTGTACACAACAGTGCAGTGTCGTCGTTGAAGAGAGCTTCGGGAGAAGAACAGCCGTCTGAGAGTTTAGGGTTTATGGCGGGCTGTAGATGGAAAGTGAAGAACTGGTGCATAGATTATAGCACATAAGCTTGCTGAGCTTGAGACTGTGTGAGGATTCGGAGACAAGAGTTGTCGACTGAATCAAAACCTTAGCAAAACGGAATTTTGAAATTTCGAAGGGAGGCTACTTGGCGTTTGTAGTCGGTGTGAATTCAAATGGACACCGTTTTGAGAACGGTTTAAAGCATCAGACTTTTAGCAGTAGGGTGACTTCAGAGGAAGAGGATTGGCCAGTCAGAGGGCTGTAAACAGTCAACCAAGATCAGTATTTCCAAGGAAAATCATGGCCAAGGCTTTAAAAGCTCAAAATCGTGGATTTCTCTCTGTATTCAACAAATTTTGTTGCTATAAAGGCAGGCAAGAGGGCGTCTTAATCAATTCAATTAGATCTGAAGTGGCCGTGGACAGTCGCGCTGTACCTGAGGAGCTATTTGTAATCTCAGAGGGCGGCCATAGCCAAAAGCTTTGAGAGAAAAACGAAGGAAGAGAAGGAGGAGCTCGTGGAGCTCGCGCGCGACTAGTGAGAAGGGGGCCATAGCATCTCCAAGGCACTAGCGGCTGGTGGAGGAAGATTGAACGCGCAGAATCAATCTAGGCCGCTGGATTAAGGATGGGGAGGATGGATGGTGGAGATCGAACCTCCAACAAACGATGAGGACCTTGAGATGCAAAGAGACCGTTGGATCTCCTTAAATCCATGGGAAACTTCAATAGAAGGGCCTGAAGGGCATTTTGCCAGGCAACTTCATTAAAAATTTTCAATTTGAAAGTTGAGTTACGTACCAAATTTCTTGAAGTGTGAAGTTTCTTCAAAGTGAAGAAACACTTCAAAAACACAAAAAGCCCTTAATTTTGCCTCCTTGATCCATTTTGACCCAAACGAAGGGCTACGGACTCCAAACGAAGGGCGAACTGTACTTGCAGGTACGGTATCGCAAAACAGAGTGACTGCAACAGAGAAAGTGTTCAGAGTGCACCAAAAGTGATTTCACCCTTCCATTGGGCATGTAGTTGAGAGTTGACGACAGAGTGCATTTTGGAAGGCGATGCCGATTTGACTTTCAATCTGGTAGAAAGGCGACGGGTGGCCTAGTAAAGGAAAAATTGCAAGTCATTATTTTTTACTTCTGACATCACAGTTGGCCTCGACGTACTGCTTTTAGTCCACAATAGAAGTTTCAAGCAATTTTGCGATTACAAACATGGGAGAGTCCATTTTGAGTGAAATTAACAAATTGGATGGGATTTCCAACTATGCAGTGTGGAAATTCAAAATGAAAAACATACTGATGGAAAAGGATGTGTGGGATGTCGTCACAGGTGATGAGAGAAGACCGCCAAATGAGGCGGACATCAAAGTGTTCGACAAGAAGGTGAGCAAAGCTTTGACCTTCATTAACTTGTTAGTGAAGGATCACATCATTACCCACATTTGTGATGTTGTTACACCCAAACAGGCATGGGATGTGCTAAAGGAGCAGTTCGAGACGTCAAATCCGTCAAGAATCATGTTTTTGAAGTCAAAACTAAATAGTGCTCGCATGGAGCAAGGAGAGCACATTCAGACTTATATGACCATAATCAAGACAACGAGGGATGAACTGCACTCTATTGGTGAGCGCATACGTGATGTGGAGTTGGTGCACAATGCATTGTGCGGCATTGCAGAACCCTATCAGATGTTTGTGAGCGGAATAACATCAAGAGAAAGATTGCCAACCTTTGACGAGCTCATAGGAATCTTGATGCAGGAAGAGCAACGGCGAGAAATGGTGAAAGCTAGACATCAAAATACTGACAATCAGGCATTTGCAACATGCGAAAAACAAGGCAAGGGCAAGGGCAAGAAGAAGTCTAAACAACAATTCGCCAAGACTCAAGAGGACGAGGGATCTTCCAGCAAGACCAAAAAGAAAGACAAGTGCTTCCATTGTGATAAAAAGGGCCATCGGAAGAGTGAATGTCGGAAATTCCCGGCGGAACAAGGCAAGGGAAAACCAAAGCAGACAGGTAACCTTGTCGATGAGGGTGAGATAGAAGACTCTAGCATCTTCATATCAACATTGTCATCTAATCAAGATGATCAAGCATGGTATATTGACTCGGGAGCCACAAGACACATGACAAGTAACAAGGATTGGTTCAGTAGCTTGAAAGTGTTGGATAATGGAATGTCCGTTTTACAAGCAAATGGTGATGTGTGCAAGATCAAGGGGATAGGCACCGTTTCAATCCAACTACCTGATGGCAAAAGCAGGATGATCAAAGAGGTACTCTACATACCAGATTTGCAAAAGGGCTAAGTACCATGCAGATGGAAATATAGCAAAGCACAAAGCAAGATTGGTGATCAAGGGGTATGCACAAAGTAACGGGATCGACTATGAGGAGACATTTGCGCTAGTATGTAATTGGAATACTCTACGTCTACTTGTTGCTTTAACTTCACATTTTGGTTGGCCTTTGCATCAGATGGATGTAAAATATGCTTTTCTAAATGGTGACTTAGAAGAAGAGGTGTTCATGGATCAACCTAAAGGCTTTGTAGTGAAAGGACAGGAGAATAAAGTATGTCGCTTGAAGAAAGTGCTTTATGGTCTTAAACAGGCACCACGTGCATGGTATAACAGGATTGATGTCTACTTTCGTTCAAAGGGGATGGTGAGAACACATTTTGATTTGAATCTGTATGTCTTATGCTTTGATGGTATGGTTGCTTTGATTGCTCTTTATGTTGATGACTTGATTACTACGGGAATTAATCAAGAGATGATAGACATGATCAAGAAAGACCTCATGGAACAATTCGAGATGGCAGATCTCAGCCTAATGCGGGAGAGAGTTAGAATTAAAGTAGAATCATTGTGTTACTGTACTATGGGTCCTACCCATCGATAAGGATCAGTTGGCATCGCCACAAGGCGAGTCGACGGGACACGCGTCCTGCCTAGGGCAACCTGGGTGCATGGGTTGCCTGAGTGATGAACTATATGTACAGTGTAATTTTGTTTTGAGAAATACAGTTGCTACGTGAGCTTGTTGTGGAGAGTGTTTTTAGTCTGTGTTACTATGTAGCATGATCTGTGTTCCTGTTTGAAGCAAATTCTAAGTCTATCTACATATACTCGTCCTAAAATTCCAGATGAATTCGCAACCACAATATGCTCTAATGGTAGACAAACTTGATGGTTTGAATTACCACTTGTGAAAATTCAGGATGAGAGTAGTACTGATGGCCAAGGAACTTTGGAAAATAGTCGATGGAAATAATCGAACTAATTCCCAGTGTCAATGATGCAAGCCATTCCCAATGGAAGCTCAGGGATGAGAAGGCTTTTGCCTAATCACCCTAACATCTCTGACACACAGATTGGCCATATCAGACAAGCCCAGTCCTCGAAAGAAGCTTGGGATATATTGAATACACAATACCAAGTGAGAGATGTCACTGCGAAGTTGCATCTGAGGAGAAAGTTCTGTTAGAAGGTGATTATGTTTAGAATCACATTAATCAATTTAAGACTCCGTTGGAGCAAATGGTCGAAATAGGTTCAGTTATAAGGACCTTTTTGTCAAGTTTGCCATCCTCATATGAAAACTGAGTGATGATGATTTACTACACACTCAGATATAACATTGTCAAGAGTCATAGTTATGTTTCTGCAGGAGGAGACAAAAAGGAATGGAGTATCCTCGTAAGGATTTGAACTATGGTGCACCACTTGCAGTTTCGCACTTCTACTCTTTATGACATGTATCAATACCTCATAGGACTCAAGATGGATGCTTATTTGCCTATCCTAAACATGCATTTTGATTTGTACAAGTCACGAGGAGATTGAGGCCCAACCTCATGATGACACTTGGCATGATAAGCATGAGTAGATTTTGCCTACTTTCACTTTGCTTTGAAAAAAATGAAAATGAACAATAATCAAGCTAGATCTTGCCTATTTTTCACACAACCTTCCCTAGCGTAATGGGGGGAGTGTTTTTTACAAATGAAGTCAGGAAGTCCTCCTAATCCAAAGGTAGTGCCTCCAATGGTCCTCCAAGTAACTTGCAAGCTCCAAGATGCTCCCCAACTTCAAGCTAGGATGCCTCCACCTGCAAGTAAGGATCTTCAAGCCTCCATGGATCTCTCCTCCACCCGTGTCCTTGATCTTTATTTCAAAGGTAGATAACAAGTGGCCTCAAGTATTTACCACCCAACCACAGCTAGCTAGCAAATGCAATTCTGCAACTTGGCTAATCTAGCACTCCCTTGCTAACCAATAACTAATCACAAGCATACCACCACAAACCATAGCATACTCAAGATCCAAACCCTACTTATGTCCCATACCATAAGCAAGATCCAAACCCTAAGCATACTACACACAAGAAAACACTCTATACACTAGTAGCCACACTAGAGCATAAGCATAGCAAACAAGAGAGATCTCTCCCCCTCTCAATGGGCGCCCTCCTCCTCTCATATAGATGGCAATTGGCACCCTCCAATACGCTATGGAGTTCCATGCACAACCAATGAGAAAGAGAGAGGCCTAGGGGAGTTAAAAAATCTTCATAGGCTTATGGAAGGTCAAGAGATTTCTTCCATAACCTATGACTCTTTGAATGCCTTTCTTGTGGGAGTTGGGAACTCAATGGACGCCTTGGAAGTCTGCCCTCCTACTAGGTCTCATTGCCCAAGTTGTGCTTGTATACTTTGGTTCAAGACCAATAAAGTGATATGGTTCAAGGTTGAGGCCCAAGGTTTAGAAAAATAGCCAAAACGACCAAGGCATAGACAACTACTTGCCCTTATCCAAGGACACCAATACCTTAATCTAAAGGCACATCCCTCAATCTTAAGGGTATCCCTTATCCAAGGGTAACTTGATTCCACACCTCCGACCAAGGTATAGTCACTTGCATGTCCTTATCCAGAGGTACATACCCTTAATCCTAAGGGTACTCCTTATCCAAGGGTTACTTGCCATTTAGCCCCCAACACTAAATGGACATATAGGGGTCACTGAAGTACTACTAGTTACGTAGATATGTAACAGTGTTCCTTCTTAAAAGCACCATTACTCATTAAAGTCATTTCAGCTGGCTTGAGAGCCAATGACCACTATCAATCTTGGCATTGAGAATGCTTTAAAACCTAGCTAGTTATCTTGTCTTAGGAGCTCCCACTCTGAAAATTAAGCTTGGGAGTTCTTTGAGAGCAATTGTGACGTCTTTTCATGGTCTTATTAAGATTTGAAGGGCATACCACTTGCAATATATGAATACACTATCAATATGGCAATTCATGAAAAAGTCTAATGCCTACAACTATGTTGCATAAATCCAAAGGATGTGCATCAGGTACTACAAGAAATTAAAATAATGTTTTTAAGGTTCTTTAAGTGCCCTCAAAGAGTATGAACCAATTCACAATGGCATGAGGCACGACAACTTGGGCCTCACCCTTAGCCCAAGGTGATGAAAGAACTCCAATTATGGAACCTTTAAAAGCCTCCACCACCCACGGGTGAGTCTAGACACCAACCACATCCCCATGTTGGAAGGAGTTAAAAACTCATCCACACTCTCATCTCAAAATCATAGTTCACACGCGAGAGAGGGTTGGGCTCAGTTTCACCTACGAGTCAGAGTGTGTCAAAGGCTCGCAATCGCAATCGAGCCTTGGCTAGCTACCCTTTTTCTCCTTACTTTCCATGCAACTTTCTCCTCCTTTCATGTGTGTGTGTGTATGTATATACATATTCGTATATTATATTATATATATGACCCGTTTTGCGACGTCGCCAAAAGGGGAGCAATTTTTCAACAGCGACAAAGGAGTGCTGCCCTAAAAGGGGGTTTTAGGGTTTCTCCGCCGCATTCAGGAAAAACAAAGAGACTAATAGCAGTAGCCAGATAGAGAGCAGGAGAAAGCAGAGCTTAGGCGGATCGATTCTCTTGGTCGCCATCGCCTTTCTTTGATCCTTGTCCAGCGCCAGACAGTCAAGTCAGCCAGCAACCATGGGGTGAGTGGAATCGCCTTCCTTTTCCCTGCAAATCTACTGTTTTCATGGCTTTGCTGGCTTTAACACCAGTAATGCATTGAGCAGCCATTAAGATGCTTTTTGTTTTTATCTTTTCCTCAGCCTTGGATCGATCCCCAGCTTTGATTGTGGTTTGAAATACTTGTGTTCTAACGGTAGAGTCTGTATTTAGTGAAAATTCGTTTCAGTTTTTGCGGTGTTGGTTTGAGTTTTTTGGATGGGTTTTGTGGAAGAGCAGGAAGACAAGGGGTATGGGAGCTGGGCGAAAGCTTAAGAATCATCGTCGAGCACAGCTTTGGGCTGACAAGGCCTACAAGAAGAGCCATTTGGGAAATGAATGGAAGAAACCCTTTGCTGGATCTTCCCATGCAAAGGGCATTGTCCTTGAGAAAATGTAAGCACTCATATTAGCCATCCGCTTCATGTAAAAATTCCTTTCCTGCCAGTGGATCTTATGGCATCTGTTGAGAAATAAGGGCTTTGATTAATTATCGCTGGGATTTGCAGAGGTATTGAGGCCAAACAGCCCAACTCTGCTATTAGAAAGTGTGCGAGAGTTCAACTGATCAAGAATGGAAAGAAAATAGCAGCCTTTGTACCCAACGATGGTTGCCTCAACTACATAGAGGAGAATGTAAGCCTAATTGATCCATACTTAGTCTTTACGTTTTTTCCAGAAGCATTTGACCGCAACTAGCTTTGATTATGTACAATATGTATTCTTGACATCTACATACTACTATTTGCCAAGATTAGAGCATGAGACTTTCAGGGGTCCCTCTTCCGCAGCAGCCGATACTTGAGATGGCGTCCCTTTGCGTATATAGCTTCCCCCCTTATCAAGCTCAGCTACTGGGGGGAATAACATACTCTTTATTGTTCCTCTTCTCTTTTTGAATGAAGAGCTGATTAGTTTTGTTTGTGTTTCAATATCTTCTGGTCCTCATTTCTTAACCAATAATTGTTGTTTCTCGCATATTTTTTGGGAATGCTTCCTTTTGCATTTTCTATGTGTCTAAAGTGCCGAATTATATGACAGGATGAAGTTCTGATTGCTGGATTTGGTCGGAAAGGACATGCCGTGGGAGATATTCCAGGAGTTAGATTTAAGGTGGTGAAGGTTTCTGGGGTTTCACTGCTTGCTCTGTTCAAAGAGAAAAAGGAAAAGCCGCGATCTTAGGTTTCGTAATCGAAAACTTGAAATGAGTTGTGATCTTAGATTTTGTGATTGAAAAACTAAAATAGATTTTTGAGATATGATCAAATATGAGCAGCAGCTTATTTTG
Source organism: Diphasiastrum complanatum (assembly GCA_029204225.1). Classification (NCBI taxonomy): domain Eukaryota; kingdom Viridiplantae; phylum Streptophyta; class Lycopodiopsida; order Lycopodiales; family Lycopodiaceae; genus Diphasiastrum; species Diphasiastrum complanatum. The sequence continues at coordinate 37,038,236 of CM055108.1, forward strand.
ACATTAATTATCTTAGGGTTTAGATCTGCCGAAGCAGTTTCCAGGTATTTTCAATCGATTCAGAACTCATGCAAATTGTTGGCCTGATTTGGCTTTCATTTACATATAAGAGTAGCTCATAACTTCTTTGATGATGTTCAAGAGAGAAATGCAAGTATGTTACTGACATTTTTATGATGCATTTCATGGCATATTTTAGCAACTTTTGCTAGCTTAGCCTAACCAAGTTACCTCTATGCTTTGGATGAAATTCACTATAGTACTTTGCAAAGCATATGAAGTTTTATCTGGTGAAGCTGAAGAGAGTTTGGAGTGCATTGGAGGGGGATTAGTGTATTCAACAGGACATGGATGCGAAAAAAATCACATGGCTTCTAACCTTGTAAATCTTAAGCAGTTGAATTCATGGCTGGAAGTTGACAATAGAATAGTTTTGTGATTATGATTTGCAGTGGAACTTGTATGGATTTTGTGATAGATTATGAGAGTGGTTCAGTGTCCACTCCCAAGTTCAAACCTCAAGTTGACAAACCACCCATCAAACAACGTATCACTTGTTTGTGGAGGATAGGTTCTTTGAAGATCACCATTAGTTCATTTAGCAATTGCTAGTTTACTTCATATTTTTAGTTGAGGTACGAGTACATGTATATATTTGGAATATCTAAAGATTCTAAACATACAAGATATACATGCCATGCATGCCTGCTCTTTGTGTGTAGTGTGCATATAAGTGTCGTACCAAATACAATAAGCTATTGGCTGTTTTATATTCATTTTGTATTTATTGTGTTGCACCATTATCTTTTTTCACTAGCATAAGTATACACTTTATGGTAGGTAAATTGAATATTCACTCTTCTATTGCAAAGGTTTCCTACATATCTATCAACAATTATTGCAACTTATTTATTACATGTATCAAGGTAAAACTTCTAAGTAGAACATGTATCTATCATACTGAGCTTTTATGTATGTGAAGCAAAAAATCAAAGAACGCGTGATATTTTCAGGTTTGAATTGGCAAATGTAAATTGTTGTTTTCTTGTAGATTGATCTACAATTATTGTGTCTATCTTGACTCTTATGTAAAACATAATGTAGATTGTAGTGTGACTTTGAAAACATCATATTTTGAATTTTCTGTTGCTAAGCATGCATGTCATTTATGATCCATTGCTATCAAAATGTTATGTCAAAATCAAGCATTTGTAATTTGGTCAATTAAGCATGAAAATAATTTCAATCATAGAATGTTAAATTGATGTCATTTTTGGTTATATTGTGTTCATGTTGGTCCATGAGTTAATAAAACTTTGATTGATAAAAAAAAGTAGGCTCAAGTTTTGTGGATTGGCTTTAGAATATGATAGGTGCCTTAAATTTTTGTTGTTTACTAACCATGTTTTCACCATGTAATGTATTTGCATTGAAGATTGTGGTGCATGCAAGATGGATAATTTGCTTGCAATATTGAGTGGTAGTTGCACTATTGCTCCATCTCCATGAATCCTTCCCTTAATATGAAGCCTCAAAATATAATATTTGATCCAAATTTCATTGCAAGATTGGATGATTTTGCCCTCACCTTGCTCATTGAGCCATGCATATGTAGCTAACATAGTCATGGCAAGAGCTTTGATGACTTTCGGTGGATGCTATGCAAAATATGAAAGCTATAACAAAAATATTTCTTAGTTTGAGTTGCGATGCTATTTGTTGAAGGTAGGTTGCTGCATTTAAATGTTGGCTTCATTTGATATGCTATTCTCTTTGAGAGAGAACTTGCTAGGGAAGATCACTAACAATAGCGTTCGGCAATACATACAACTTCAACAATTTTTTTACGAAAGTTTGTGCAAGTTCAAAAGCTTTGATAGGTAACTCTATTGGGACGAAGTGAGCCATTTTGGTTAGCTTGTCAACTATTACCCAAATGGCATCATGACCCTTCCAAATCTGGAAAGTCCAATAACAAAATCCATGGAGATACTTTTTCACTAGTTGGAAATTTTCAATGGATGTAATAGATCAGGTTGATTTCAGTCTTTCAACTTTGTTAAATTGGCATTGTTAAAATTTTTGAATATATGCCTCTACATAACCTTTGATCTTTGGTCAATGAAGTTCTAGACTAGTCTTCATTCTTGGAGAGCTATTGATTAGTGCGCGCACAAATCTGATATCAGGCTCCCCTAAATCTGTACATATCGCTTTTGTGTGTGTTTAGACTAGCGACTTTTTGGCACTGCATTTGTCTCGCGCACAGATCCAATATTTGCTAGAGATGGCCTCTTCGTCCCATACTAACTGCGAGAGCTCCCTATCGGCATTTTTGACAGAGTTAGGAATAATCGAAGATTTAGAGTACTTTAGATCTCTCTTCCACCCTTTTTTGCATGTATTCCGCACAACACAACAAAATGCTGAGGTATTTTATGATCACTATGTTAGATTCAAAGATATAGTCAGTATGGCTATTATCTCTATTGGTCATATGTCTTTCATGCAATTTATTGACCTTGTCCATTACTTTTCACAGTTTAAGTAGAGATTGGACATGATGTACGCTAGGCTCTTTGAGCAATTCACAATGTTTAATATTGGCAAATGGAAATGTCATTTTTAGGAATACCAAAGCAGGTTTGTGTTTTTCTTATTAGTTCAAATCCCAGATAAAGTAGCGGCTGCAACCTCTAAATCTCAGAGTCCCTCATCCTCCACTCCTGACTATTCCAAGAAAGATATCAATCACTTCCTTATTGACACCCCTGATAAGGATAATGATTTTCTCGATGTGGATATGGACAAGCTCAGAGATGTCTTCATTGGCTCGAGCTCCATTGTTGAGGTAACCACAACTGATGTAGAATCTAAATGTTTTTTTAATTTGCCAATATACTATATAAATGAGGATGTATATATTACTATGGCAGATTTATGTAGTTTTTCTTACTATCGAAAGGACGAGGTTCTCTTTCTATTATAAGATGTCATTTTTGAGTTCTCTGATATTATAATTTTGAAACCCAAGACTTGGTGTCGGGCATTGATTACGATGATGAGGAAGGCCTTCTTAATGGGGAAGAAATGTCTGACGATGGCTTTGTCAAATTTTCGTGAGCAAGGACGAAGTTTGTCATCTGAAGAAGAATTTGTGGTCTTTCATACGTAGATGGGCTTCCCTCATCCATCCTTATTGTAGTTCACAATAAGGATGGTTGCAAGCAAATTATGAAGAATGTGCAAGTTTTGTTATGTATGATATGTCATTGATATTTTCATTGATATATCCTTACTTTTGTAGATTGCACTTGTAATTGACGACTTTGCTGCTACACGTGGAGGCCGCTTCAGAACTCATTCTTGTTCATTCCACAAGGATAGTGAACTTGGCCACTACCCGAAACATTTTCGAAAGAATGAGATTTATATTGCTCATTTTAAATTCAGTCCAATTGGAGAGACTCTCATACTAACTGTGAAAGGTTTATCTTATTATCTAGGAGGACATAAATTCGTTAAGACAAATAAGATCATTTTTGTCAAGAGATCTTATGTTTTGAACATTTTTTGGATTTTCAGATGAGAATGTTCCTTTGAGGAGCTCTCATTATTCATTGTATGCTACATATATAGAACTTAACTGGAAGCAAGAATAACGCACATCTCTTAGATGCATATTCAAGCAGAGAATTTCTCCAATCTGTGTGGTTTGACAAATTTTTTCGTGCTTTTGCTCCTATGCTTGGCTTATATAGTACATTTCCAGTCTTTCCTTAAAGCTTTCAATCCTTTTGTATTTTCACATGACCCTTGTGGAGTCCTGCTTTCGATAGAACATCTTCTAATTTAGAGATATCTTGTGTTGATGATGATGCTGGCTTGGTATTCCAAGCAAATAATATGTGAAGATAAACAAGTTTCTCTATTATCCTCCTCTTGCATGAAGAGTACAAATATGTACATTTTTCAATAGAATTTGCAATACAGCTTTCCAGTTTGGATCTGAATTTTCTCTTGTTATTCCCGTACTTCTGGTAACATCTTTCACCATTTTCATGCAATATATACATGGATGCTCAGATATCGCTCCATGAGAAACATTGTACATGCATTTTAAAGTTTTCAAATCACCTGCCAAATGCCATTCCACATTGAAATCTCCTTTTCAGGGTACGTTGAGCTTTACACCATCCATATGCTTTTTGATATTCTGCAGAATATCCATGGTAAAATATCACGATCTTCTCTCAAAACCTATCAACAAAAATGTACACAAATCAACATAGCTAGGTGGTTTGATAAAAATTTTTCAATCATACTTCATTATTGAATGATCAAATATACCTGGAAAGAAGCCAACCACCAAATATCGTTTTCTGACTGAACACTGTCATGTCCGAAAAATGTCGATCATCATTTTTGATGCACCACTTAAAATGAAGTAGTTTATCTGTCTGATCTAATTGTGATGAAGTCACTACATGATCACACCTCTACAAGCAATAATACTTGACTATTAAACAAAGACTACATGAAATCTTTTTGATCTGACTAATGTTGTAAACACTCTAGAGTAACATAGTTTACAAGACTATATTAAACAATAAACTCTCTAATTCCATGTGTATATGTATAAAAGAATTTTAGGCATATGATATTGGTGAAAAACATCAGAGACAGAGTAGAGTTGGATCATTACACTTACATTAATGAGCTGATTGATGTACTTTGCAAATAGTTTTTAGAATTTCGATGTTAAGATTCACTCTTTTCTTTTCACTAGTTAGTTGTATTTTCTAGACTAGACTATAAGTCGAGTACTAAACTCTTTTCTCTCTCTAATTAGGATTTTTTGTACTTGCAATTTTATTGTTATGAGATCAGTCTATGTTAGTGTGGTTGCTTCTCTATTATAGTGAATGTGTTGTGGATGTTTTGCTTACCTAATTAATGGTATTAGAGCTCCTCTTATCTTGAGTGCCTATTTGGTGGATTTAGCCTTCACTAGGTTCATATTCAGGTGAGAAAGTCTCTCATATGAAGTGCAGCGTGTGAGGCATTTTTGGATGTTCAATGTTAGTTCAAAGCCTAGAAAGAGTGATTGGCTAGCTCAACTAGGGAAAAAAATGATGAAGAATTGTCAAAATTGCTTGTTTTGACATATTTTGAGCTTTTTCAGCTATCAAACTTTGAGTGAACTATTTTCACTCAATTCCCGACCAAGTGAAGTATTGTAAAGCTTTGTCAATCTACATATTATCAAGAGAGCATCTATGAAGTGGTTTTGTGAAAGACAGAGTGTCTTGGCTGGGTGCACCAAGCATGCGAAGTGAAAATTTTATGACAAATTGAGAAGTGCTTTTAAACTACTATGAATCATTCACCATGACTTCATACAAAAGATCAATCAGCTAGGGTGACCTCATAGACTATCCGAGTGCAAGAATTGTAGGTGAGAAAAATCACCCGTTTTCATGCTATTTTGTGAGAGTGTTGGAGGGTTTGCGGATCCCAAGACGACCCTAACCCTAGTTAATAAGTGAGAGGGATTTGGAACCTTGCGTGTGTAAGTCCAACCCGATGATCACATAAAGATTTTATTAATTAGAAAGTTAATAAAAGGACTTTATGCCTTTTTGCGGGACTTTTAATGTTGCAGAGCCTAAATGTCAAGTTAGTGAATAAAGTTGGAGTTCCGACCAAAACTGGTTCAAAATTCAAATTCAAATTGGTTCCCTCCAATTTTTGAATGGGTTCCCTCCACTATTTGAATACTTAGGTTTAGATTTGCGAATAGGAATTGGGACGCCCATCTCCTCAATTTCCTATATAAGTAGCAATTTCAAATTATTGCACATGTTTCATCTTCATTTTTAATACAAGCAGGTTGGTCCTCTTATGAAGTGGATGTGGAATGTCCTTGCTTTCTATCTCTTTTCCCTCCATCTCTCATACTTTCTTTATGGTTGCTAATTATTGGATGTGATTGTTATTGAATTTGCTTATTCTTATGCTTTTTGTGAGATAGAAAGGGAGAGAGAGAAGAGTAACTTTCATCATTGTGGTTTTAGTGTTAATGGTTGTAGGGCTCATTGATAGTGTTAAAGGATCTTAGTGTTAATTGTGGATCATCAATGCATGTTGGATTTTGATCTATGCTATCGCTCTCATGGGATTGAACCTTCGCGTGACACCTAACCTCATCTCCTTGATGCTTGTGTGCTTGGATCTCGGGTTGAGGCTACGGTAGGAAATAGCCCCACAACAATTTTGGAGCCGTTGTTGGGGAGCTAAGCCAATTTATTAGTTTGCAGCATGATAGGATGGATGTTAGCTTGCATTAGGCATTTTTGTTTGGCATAAGTAGAGTTAAAAATTGTATTTTAGGGTTAGATTGAGAGTGATTTTGCTTGATTTGAGTGGATTTTCTTGTTTGAAATCTAATCTGATTGTTGAGCAGGGGAAGCTATTCAGATCACCAATCCTAAGATCCATTTGGATCCGAGAAATAAAAAAAAAACAATGATCGGTCATTTCTGCCAGATTTGAACAAAAAAGAGACAAAATAGTCATCAGATCTGATAACTTTTTAACCTCTTACAAAAAATCTTTGCCAAGTTGTAGGAAGCTTCGGTTTCATCCACAGAACCTTCAGATTGACGGGCAAAGGTTAATTCCTAGCAGATTTGGAAAAACATCAGAAAAACCATCAAAAAACACCAAAACCCTAAAAAATACTGAAAAAGAACCTTCATTTGAATCACTGTGCATAGATGTGATTTAGATCTATCTATTACCAGGTTGACAAAGAATAATACCAAAAATAGAAGACCAAAGTGACTGTTCATTTAGTTGCTGGTAATCTTTTGTGGAAAATTTATAACTTTCTACAAAAATATTTGTTCTATGAGAAGAACCTTCGCCTAAACCTTCACCAGAGTCTGTGTTAGTCCTACTTATTATTTTTGATAATCAGTGAGTTGAAAAGAGTGCAAATAGGTCATAGTGCAAAATCAAGAAATTATAAAAATTTTAGAAAAAAAGTTAAGTTTATACAAGCTGGTCGACAGTAGACACACAAAATATTTTTGTATTTCAGGCTCTCTCTCTCTCTCTCTCTCTCTCTCTCTCTCTCTCTCTCTCTCTTCCTCTTTACTTACTCCTTGCAAAATCAAAAGTGATTAGCTCAAAAAAAAAGAGAGGTGGAGGATGGAGGTTTTTTTATTATTGGATGTAAGGTAATCTCTCTCTCTCTATCTCTTTTTCTCACTCTCGCTTTCTCTTATATCATAGTCTCCATCTGAATATGATTGTAGTTTGGTTTCTTCTGTCGACTTCATGTTTTTTATGCTCTCTCTCTCTCTCTCTCTCTCTCTCTCTCTCTCTCTCTCTCATACCTCATGTTTTTGGCTTAAAGCGGGGGTTTTGAAGTCTACCTCATCCCCACACAGGTGAATTTCACCTACAGGACGACCTTCCATGGCCCTTTGGCAATTGATCACCCTCACTAGGGCACCCTCTCCTGTGTTTTTACAGCACCGAATTCTGTAACGTATAGAGAGGTCCAAGATTTTCTGTCTGTAAATCCTAGCTAGAGAAAGATGGTGTTTTTCTGAGCTTTGCTCAGTCTTTTCTGAGCTTCTTCTTGTAATCTTCCGCACCCTTGAGGTCACCCCACTTTGAGATAAAACTTGCTTCAATCTGTTTGCAAAACAATCATTAATTGAAAGCCCATTGTCTACACGGACGATCTTGAGAATTCTCTCAAAGGAAAATTCAAATTTCCATCAACCTGAAACTATAATTCCCACAAAAGTTTTCTGTCACAATTACAGTCCAAGGCTTTTCATAGTCTTTGAGTAATTCGACGAATCTTCACTTGCTTGATTTGGCACAACACAGCTTCCGAATGACCAACTCCACCATTCTTCGACAAACTTCCACGTTTGCTCAAATCGACGTGAATTTGATTCGAACTCCCACTTAGTTCTTGTCCAATGATTGCTATCATGAGGCTCTAATACCAAGTTAACAAAACAGCGAGAACTGATGAATACAATCACCTTAGTACAACATCGAGTACTTCAAGACAAGACAAACATATTTCGTTGCCATCAATTGTATATTCATACTAACTTATTATTAAGTACAAAGAAAAGCAGCCTAAGTACTCAACATGGGTTGTAAAGAATTGGCCCAATAACTCTAGAACTAAGCAAAATGTGTAACTGTTGAACTTAGAAAGTAACCGTAAAGAAATTACACATTGATTATTGCTAATTTAACTCCCTGAAAATCTGTTTCAGCTAAGATACTGAGAGAATGTAAAGACATTAGTAAATGTAAAAGTGAGTTACTGTAGGAAAAAGTTTGAAAAATTTTCATCTCTATCCTACACCTGGGTTGAATCACAATTACACAAAAGTCATCCACTAGCATGCATAACATTACTAGTCTGACCTTTTGCATACTATTCCCCATTGGATTCAAACATGAAATGAAATTAGTTTTTCACCTTTGATCAGTTCCTATCACTTGCAATTTTTCCAATAAAACATTGGACCATTTTTCCTTTTTATTGACCGGTTTGGCATTACTCCATCAACGTTAAAAAAAGAAAAACCATCAAAAATTCAGAATATGAAATTACATGAATGGAAATCTTACCAATAGGATTCTTGCAACTCTTAATCAGTATCCCACAAAATTTCATTGCCTAGATAAAAAATCCAATCACCACTCATTTTATCTAGCCATTTCACGTTATTTGACGGTTTCAAAATCAATTTTGACGAGTATCTTGCACAAATGTTCACTCCATCCACTTCTAATGATCAGTATTGATTAGAAATGTTTCAAACAAGTAATCGGTTTTAAATTTTAACCAAATTTGAAACTCAACATAAAAGGAAAAAAATTCGGTTAACTTTCTATCTAGGAGTTCTCCACTCCAAAAGTTAAAATTTCATTACAATATTGAATTGCAAACAAATTTCATGTACTAGAGTACAACGGTATTTGTGGTTCCTCCAGTCAGTTTTAAATTATTTATAACCAAAAAATAAGTTAGCCTTAGCAAAACACTATGACTAAATCTGACTGATAAAGGCTCAATATAGCCAATTCACTAATCTAAATTCATTTCATAGATAACGAAAAAAGATTAAATTTTTGAATTTTTTTTTAAAACTTGATTTTTAACTTATTTTACGTAACTCAGAAATTTTGACAAAAATACTATTAGTAAAGAGGAACCATCAAAGTACATGCATATAACCACTCAAAACTACTCTAGATCAACCATGCATATCAAAATCACTATCAGAATCGCCATGAAACCAATTTCCACAAGTACAATACACTGAAAATAGACTACAAAAAATTGCCAAACTTCCGACGATCATAACTTTTGCTACAAGACACCAAATTGGTCGCTGTAAAGCACAATATAGAGGGAGAGTGGGATTGGTCATGTCAAGAGGAAGATCTCGGGAGGTCACAATATCTCAAGATGTAAAGAGCAATAATGCTCCCTAAGACGTTTCAAAATGATGAAATCTTTGGGCATCACAATAATCCTATTCTCGTGAACAACAAGAAGAATTGGATCCTCAAAAAATTGAGAAACGTAGTCCTCAACAGCACCCTATAGGGCCATCATTGCAATAGCAACGAATCTGACATGGTGCTCAAAGAAAAAAGTGACATTATGGACATATGTGCTAAATGAATATCTAGGGATCAGTAATTTTGTTGATCTCTATAATTTCTTGATCTCACTCAGCAAAACCTATTTGCGGCCACGACGACAACTAGTTCCAAGAGGAATACGTGCATATGATGAGGCATATAGTTGAGGAATAGACTCAGTTCATTATTGATTGTATCCCATAGAGCTCAATTGGATAGCAAATCATAATGATTCCGAGAGTAATAACTGAATTTATATTCAGTAGAACTTTGGGTGTCTGAATTTGATTTTAGACAGTAATCTAAAGTTTTTTGAAGTTGGAGATGGTTGTCATTATCATTTTGGTATGCTTTATGTCTTTAATTACATGTGGCTTATAGAACTTGAATACCTCGCACTTTTGTTAAAGAATCTAGTTTTTGGAGAATATTCTTAAAATCTAGTATCTTTGTGGTGGGAAAGATTATTCTTATTTTTTTTCACTGGAATGATTAAGTATGGTTTTGGATTCCAGTGAGTTATGATTGACGAATCATAAGGATCTAAATATTTATGATTGATAGATCATAATAGATACTCAATTATTGTTAGAGGATTATAAAAAATTGTGATGATTCTTAAGTGTGGCAATAATTTTCGGTCTATTAAATGAGTTAGGAATTCAGATCAATGTTTTGGAAATTTGGATCTCTTGATTCCAGTGTTTTATTGAGAGCCTATGGATCTCACAAACATTCTCACAAGGTAAGTTGTTTTACTTGTGGAGAATTTAATTAATCTAGTATATGGTATTATGATACAGATTATGGTCTGCAGATGCTTGAGTACAATTTTTTGATTTGATCTCTGGTTATTATAGGAGACATGCAAATCTATTAAGATTGAATGGTTGTTATTCTCTTGCATATGATGCTAAAAACAGGGGCATTTAGCTCAAGAGTGTATCTAGGATGCCTAGAATTGAGTTTAATCATTTTTTATCTTAATAAATCTCCTAGAAATTCTAGTTGAATAAATTGTTATATCTTATAATTTTGGATTCTAAAAATATTAAAGAGCATGCAGAAAATCAAACTAGCAAATGAATCAAAGCACTGAGGTCCGACAATGGGAGAGTATTGCCTAAACAACGGCATTGAGCAACAATACATTACCTCCTATTCACCTCAATCAAATGGTCTTGTCGAGAGAAAGAACAAAACCTTAGTCAAATCGGCAAAGTACATGTTATCAGATGCAGCACTTCCGAAGTCCTTCTGGACTTGGGCAGGAGATGTAGACACTGGTAAATCCACTTCTGGATTTACGTTCTTCCTCAACAATGGTCCTGTTTCCTGGAACAATCATAAGCAATCTTCGATAGCTCCATCTTCTACAGAATCAAAGTATATCATAGCCTCACAAGCTACAAAGGAAGCAGTTTGGTTGAGAAGCTTACTTTCAGATATTAGTCTGAATCAATATGCTCCGACATTACTATTTTGTAATAATCAAAGTGCCATTGCCTTGTCAGCCAACCCTAGGTTTCATTCTAGGAGTAATCACATTGAACTCAAGTATCACTATGTCAGAAACAAATTTTTCGACAAAGAGGTCAGATTGCAGTACTGTTGAACGCAATATGTGGTGGTAGATATTTTTACCAAAGCATTAAGCTTGGATGCACACAGAAAGTTTTGTACAGAACTAAGTTTAAAGGTCAAGGCATTCATGGATTTAGATTAAGGGGGAGTGTTGGATTATTCTCCTTCCTACTAATCGACTAATCGGTTTTTAATCTTCATCCAACTTTTATTTAGACTTGCAGATTTCTTCATGTTTTTACACAGTCTGCATAACTACTTGCAATTTCTCTCTCTTTGACATTTTCGCAAAATGCCAGATGTCTTAAATTTTAAGAAAATGACTTTAATGAAGACCTTCACGTTTTTTGCATTTTTCATCTGTCAGGAATTGCGAGTAAAAATGCAGTGTCACATTATTTGCTTTCTCCTTGATGACAGTTACGTTCATTTTTGCAAAGTGACGGTCACGTTTATTTATGCAGACAACAGACTATTTACAGCCAAATGTCACCGCTTATCAACAAACAACTTCTGACAAGAACTGGATGAATACCAGCAGACTCCAGCCAACTAGCAACCGCATTTGACGACCTAATTGCTTAGTATAAATAGCTATTCATATTCCTACATCGACATGATCAGAATACTAAGATCAAGTATTGAATGGTTAGCCCTCTCAAGCTGCGAGCTTGAACACTCTTGAGCATTCTAGCTCAGTTCTTTAGAGTTGATTAGAAATTGCTATTGCGCTTACTGCTTATCAGTGGTTGCGCTTACTTCAGACTTATATTTTAGCCGCTTTGAGATAGCTTAGAGTACGCGACTTCGATTCGCAACTTGTTGTACTCATTTACTTTTGTTTCATTTCATATTAAATAAATACTATCTTCTTATTGCATTCAGGTTCATCTCAGAATGTATGCATTTCTATAGTTCTTCGCGATTGATTATTTGTCTAATAATTCAGTGCTTCAAATGTTTGACTACGTAATCACTGTAGTACTAATGATTTCAAAGTTAGTTACTATAAGATCGAACATGATTCTTATTACTATTGTTTTGTTTGAAATTGATAGCTGTAGTCATGCATGAAGAAAGAGAAAGATAGTTTATTCCGCTACGCACGATAAATTTTCTTTCTTGTTGTTCAAATTATTTTTATTCGATTTTTTTAGACCTATCTTTTACACACCTCTTTCCAACAATTTTTTCTTCAGAAAGAAGGTTGTAGTCCTTCGAGAGAAGTCATTGATGAAAGTTAGGAGGCATAGAGCTCCCCCTTTAGAAGCAGTCTGCATCGGGTTGCAGATGTCACTATGTATAAGGTCAAACATGCCTTTGGAAGTATGAATTGAGACTGAAATGAACAGACTTCTTGCATGCTTGTTGATTATACAACTTTCACATGGAGAAGTTGGCTTGCTAACAGGAGGCAGATTTTGTACTAGTTTCTGAGTCAACATTGTGAAAAATTGCCTACATTGGCAAATCTAGCCATGTAGAATATTGTACATTTTGTCAATATTGTTTGTTGGTTACTTGAATGGCCAAAGTGCCACTTGTACATACACACCTAAAGTAGGTTACCACGAGTCAAGAGGAGTGGTTGTGTCTATCTGGTAGTGATTCCTACTTTGTAGGATCTAGACCATGATTTATGATGAGATTTGTACCTACCATGCACCTACCAAGCATGACTCTTGGATCTAGGCTAGGGTTTTCACATTAGGGCAAGAAAGTGGAGTCTACTTCCTTATTACATGCTGGATTTTCACCTAACTTTGCAAAGGAAGTGTGTTTTACTATGTATTTCCATTCTCCATAGTGAGAAGATAGAAACTTTTTGGAGCCTCAAGGAGAAACTCGAGTTTCCTCCCATTGTATGGTGATTACTCTGTTTTTCCAATGAAAGCCAGCTTTGGCACTTTGTAAACACTGTCTACAGGCCGTACTACAGCCTTATTTCCACATGTGTGGAGTTGGATTAGACTATTTGATCAATGCTTTGATTGTCTCTACTTGTTTCCTATCAAGCTGCTAAACTAGATCTTGTTTTCTGATGACTAGTTTCTGATAGAGTGTTTAACAAGCATACAATCACCTTGTGGATCATTCAAAGATCCATTTATGGTCCTTAGTACTATACTTTTCACATGGTATCAGAGCCAAGTACAAGGCCATTGATCTGTGTTTGAATCTAATCCAGTTTTAGCAGGTTTTGGTGCAAAAAGCTAGTATTGGAAGGGCGAGCTGGTATCCAGGTTTTGGTGAGGGGATTTGATCCCAAACTTTTTCAGGATCAAAATCCGTACTGTTCACACGTGTGGGCATCTCTGAACCAGCATTTAATAACCCATATTCATTGGATCATAGAAAATTCATATGGTGTCAGTTTGATGTAATTTTTGGTGCAAATCCTAGGATAAGCTACCAAGATCACTTGCCATTGATTAGTTTTGAATTTGTTTCATGAAAACTAATTAATCTAGGCTGATTTCAGACCTTCTTGAAGTGGAAACTAGGTCTTGAAAGTACATCAAAGTGAATGAGAGAGATAGAGTCAGTTTTTGTCCAAGAATAGCCAAGATTGGCAAGATTTGCTTGAGTGTAGTTTTCATCTCATTTGGAAAAATTCGAGCCTTCGAAAAAGTTTGAAAGGTTTCGGAAAAATTCTAGTCTTTGCAAAAAAAATCGAGTCTCTGAAAAAATTTGAGTCTTTGAAAACATTCGAGTCTTTTGAAAAATTTGACTTGACATTACAAAGAATCCTTCAATCCTTCGAAAAAATTCGAATTGACAGTTCGATCCTTCGAAAAAATTTGAGTCTTTGAAGAAATTCGAGTATTTGGAAAAATTCGATCCCTTGAAAAAAAATTGAGTCATTGGAAAAATTCGATCATTTAGAAAACAAATCGAGTCATTGAAAAATATTGAGTCTCGAAAAATGTGAGTCTTATAAAAAATTTGACAATTTGAAAAAATTCGAGTCTTATGAAAAGTTCGTGTCATTGGAAAAATTCGTTATTTTGAAAAAAAATTGATCCATTGGAAAAATGTGAGTCGTTATAAAAATTCGAGTCGTTCGAACAATTCGAGTCTTTCCAAAAATGAGTCATTGAAACAATTCAAGTAATTGAAAAAGTTCGAGTCATTCAGAAAATTTTAGTCGTTTAAAAATTCGAGTCTTTCCAGAAAAAATCGAGTCGTTCCAAAAATCCGAGTCCATGAAAAAATTCGAGTCTTTTTGGAAAAATTCGAGTCTTTGAAAAAATTCGAGTCGTTCAAAAAATTCGGGGCAGGTCAAAATTTTTCAACCCTTGGTTGGGTCAGGTTGAAATTTTCTAACCCAATGGTAAAAAAAATCCGACCCTTGGTCAGGTCAAGTTGGGTTTAGGATTGGTCTGGTCCGACCCAAAGCATTTTCCAACCAAATGTTATCCTTGTCAAAAACAGATTTTCAAACCTAACGTGACCAAGTGTATTTTTTTGACCCAGTGTGTTTTTCTGATCCGCGACACATTATCTGTATGATGTTTTGATGCTTAATGTGTGGCTACATAATCAGCTTGAACATGATTTCCATCACTAATGTTCTATTCGAGTCTGATAGGTGTAGTCATGCTTAAGGAAAGAATGATAACTTATTCCACTACGCACGAACATTTTCCATTCGAGTTCGTTTCTTTTCAAGTTATCTTCGTTTCACATCTCTCTTTTTCGACATGGTATCAGAGCTATTTCTATAGCCTGATAAGTTTTCATAGAAACAAGACTCTACTAGTCGATAGAGTAATTGTCTTCTTGTTCTGTAATTTAGCACCAGATTTTCATATTTAAGTCACTGATAGTTATTTCTATCATCTAGACTAATCTTCCACATGGATTCCCAAGGAAAAGCCAATCCTATCATGGACAAGCTTGATGGAGCCAATTACCATCTGTGAAAATTTAAGATGAAAATAGTGCTAATGGCTAAGGAGTTGTATGACATTGTTACAGGTGTAAGGGGGAAACCCGAAGCTGACGACACAACAATCGCCAGATGGAAGCTGAAGGATGGCAAAGCATTCACGCTGATCATCCTCAATATTTTGGATACTCAGATCGGCCATGTGTTTGAAGCCCAGACATCCAAAGAAGTCTGGGACATCTTGAGTACATTATACGAAGTGAGAGATATAGCATACATGCTACATCTCAAGAAGAAATTTTACTCCCTCAAAATGGCGAATGGTGATTCCCTGCAGAATCACATTAACCAATTCAAGAACCTGCTGAAGCAAATGGCCACTATCGGGTCTATCATAGATGATCAAGACGTAGTGATGCAACTGCTTACAAGCTTGCCAAGCTCATACGACAGCTGGGTGATGATCATCACGACATATTCAGAGCTTCCTCTTTCAAGAGTCATCACAATGTTGTTGCAGGAAGACACGCGAAGGAACGAAGCCTCTAGTTCCTCAACTGATTCTCACGCTTTGCACACCAACTAGAGCATGACTAAGCAGCAGAAGAAGAAAGGCCTGAAGCAGTCAAAGCAAGACCAGAAACCAGCACAATACAAAGAATTGTCGAATCCGCAAACAAAAAAGAAGCTGTTCTGCAAATACTGCACGAGAAACAACCACGAGATTCAAGACTGCCGGATACTACAAGCAAAGAATAACAACAAGGGACAGTCGAATCAAGTGGCCAATGCAGCTATAGAAGTTCCACAGCCCATTCAAGAAGCGGATCATGATGCCTTCATGACCAGCCATCAAGGAGCATCCAACGGCAGTTCTTGGTTCCTGGATTCCGGTGCAACTCAGCATATGACCAGCCTCATTGGCTGTTTCGAGTCCTATACACCCTACGATACCAACAAATACGTTCACCTTGGCGATAATAGCACACAAGCTATTAAAGGTGAACGTACTGTGAGATTGGGCTTTGCAAATGATCAATCTAAGCTACTTCATAAAGTCTTGTATGTACCTAACTTATCTACGAATCTGATCTCTGTAAGCAGAATCACAGATCTAGGACATAAAGTAGAATTCGAATGTGATCCAGTGCAAAGTAATTGATAGGACAGACAAGATCCTAGCACTCGAAAAGAGACATGGATACCTGTATAGATTAAGTCACTACTTTTTTGCCTCTAGTTAGGCGCTCAGTACTTCTATTCAAGCAAATAAAAGTTTACTTTGGCATTATAGATTTGGTCACTTGAATCATGCTGATGTACAACAGATGTCTAGACATTCTATTTTTCTTGATCTAGACTATCCTAGTAATAAAGTCGAGCTACCTGTCTATCAAGACTATCTAATTGGTAAACAGACTAGGAAACCATTTAGATCAAGCCATCAACATACTGCTAGATGCTGGAATGCCAATGGAGCGATTGATTGAAGAAAGACAAGACTGGTAGCACGAAGATTCACTTAGATTTCCAACGTTGACTACAGTGAGACTTTCAGTCCAGTAGTCAAGCATTCATCGATCTGAGCCCTCCTATCATATGCTATAGCTATCGAGCTTGAAGTGCATCAACTTGATGTGCAAACAACTTATCTGAATGGAGCTATACAATAAGACATCTACATGATCCAGCCCGAAGGATATATTCTGGAAGGTATGAAGAATTATGTCTGTAAACTCTATAAGGCACTTTATGGCTTGAAATAGTTTGCCAGAGCTTGGTTTCAGAGGATCAACACATTCCTCATCGAACAAGGTTTCCAACCAAGCATTGCTAATTGCAACGTCTATTTCAAGTCGGTGTAACAATCCTTCATTATCATCACCTTATACATGGATGAAACGTTGCTTTTCAACAACAATACCAATTTGATCAAGGATTCTAAATAGGTACTATTTTTTGAGTTTGACACAACTGACCTGGGCGAAGCTCACTTCTGTCTGGGCATTCAGATCCATAGATTTAGAGCGAGATGACTGATCTATATCACTCAAAAAAGGATCTTCACAATGTTCTTGACAGATACAATCTAATGAATTGTAAGCTAGCTCACTCATTGATGGATCCAGGCCTACGTTTGTCAAAGGACCAATGTCCCCAGACCAAGCAGGAAGAGGAGCAGATGAGAGAGTATCCTTATCGATTGATACTTGGATCTCTCAGTACGCAATTATTTTTTACCTTTAGCAATACCTATATGAAGTAAGCTCATGTCAACATTATGAACCACTTCAATGTTTTTCTGTTGTCTCAACTCATCTGGTACATCAGCAGACTGCTGGGAGCTGTGGATTATTGCATTCCGCAGGGGTTTGGAAAATTTCATGGCCGCGTAGAAGGGCATGGTGATTTGAGCTTGTAGGAGATCGGAAAGAACCTCTATTCCTCATGGTGGTTGCCCCTGCGCAGGTAACTGGGCGGATGGCAGAGTAGAAATCCTAGCTTCAGCTCTATCAAACTCATCTCGGAATTCATGGTATTGTCTTTGAGCTTCTATAGGGTCAGGGTAAGATTGTGGAATTATGGAAGTATTAGCAGGAGGGTGTGGTTGTGCTGGGTCTTCGTTCTCATCTAAGGCCCGATGTTGCACGCGTGTGATAGCATGCAACAGCTCTTCAGATACCCTACGTGCTAGAACAATCTTTTTGGTTTGGTTAGGACAATCTTTATAGCTATGCCTTCTGATACAATCAGCACATTTAGCTACAAACTCATAACGAAGTCGACATTCACTTTGAAAGTGAGTGGTTTCTCCGCAGACAAAACATCTCTTTTGAAGTGCTGAAGGGAAAATGGCATAACCATTTTGATCAACTTCAGTAGGTTGTTCCTCTAGATAATATTGCTCGTTAGGACAGGAGGTAGATGTCTCATCTACGTATGTGGTAGGTTGACCGTCATCATAAGTAGAGTCATAGGCTAGGGTGTCATAGGAGGTATTTTGCATGACATTGGCCTGAGCTTATGGTCAGTTCTGTTGGTTAGGCTTGTTGGGTGGAGCAGATCCTCTTGGACCTAGAATTGCCAAGCGTTGTTGTTGTGGAGGTAGTTGTTGTCTAGGCAATTCCTGGACTTGGACTGGAGTCATATAACATGAGTTATATGGTACTTGTGGTTGTCCTTGTGGGGCGGCATATTGTTGTGGTCGAGAGTATTGCATGTTGCGTGAGTTGTACCTACAGTTGGATGTGGTATGAGTGGTCGTATCACACAGTATACAAAACAGTGCTGCTGTTCGTAAGGGCGGTGTAATGGACATTCATTACAGGTATGTGCACCACGACATTGTGGGCACCAAGTGTCTTCTCGCCTATGGATAGCGTTACCAGATGGCAATTGCCCTGGCAACTGACTTTGGAAAGATTTTAAGACTTGTTAAAACTCTTTGTTGAGTTTCTCCATCTGTTGTTGATGTTGTTGATTCATCAACTCAAATTGAGATTTCCAAACTTGGTCTGGATCTCGGGGCTCACTTGGACAATTATCAGGGAATACATGGTGAGCTCTTTTATCTTTCTAGTTGTCATCATCAGACCCTTCATCTTCTTCACGAATGACATCGGACATTATTGATTTAAGAGTAAAATACTCTTTGCTAGGTTTAAGCTCTTTCCGGATGCGTCTAGAAAGACCAACTATAAACCATATGATCAACATTTTGTCAGTTGGCTATTCACGGAGTTGACTTTTGAGGCGCATGATGCGCTCGATGTAGTCACTACGCATTCATCTTTTTCATTTCTATATTAGTAAGACATACAAAAGGGCTTTTTGTGAGTCTGAAAGGTTGGAAGCGTTTAAGGAAAGACTCTTTCAGTTCTGACACTGCTCCATAACAAATGCAAAAGTCCATAGTAGCTCAAAGATATCTCATGACTCTGATAAGAGCCTTCCAATGTGTTACACCATGATTAGTCATAAACTCACTGAGAGAGCTGACTGCAAAAGCTATGTCTGGCCTGGTACTTCTCATGAATTGTTTGGGGACAACACTGGTCTTTTGACAATTTGAGACCTGGTTCCATTGGTGAGAGAGCTAACTTGCAATTAATCAAATTATATCTGACTAACAGGTTGTAGATGTACCTTTGTTGATTAATGTAAACCAACTTCTGTTTTTCGTCTTTGTGAATTTGTATACCAAGGTAGAAATGAGCTTCACCCAGATCGGTCATGTCAAATTCGGAAGATAACATTGTCTTGGCTTCTTTATTAGATCGGTATTGTTGTTGAAAAGCAATGTATCATCCATGTATAAAGTGATAATGATAAAAGACTGCTTCACTACTTTAAAGTAAGCGTTTGAATCTGAAGAGCTAGGTGTATAGCCGCGATCAATAAGGAAAGTATTGATAATTGGAAACCATGCTCGCGCAGATTGCTTCAAGCCATAAAGTGCCTTATGGAGTTTACACACATGATTGTGTTTACCCTCGATAATATAACCTTCGGGTTGCACCATGTAAATGTCTCCTTCGATAACTCCATTGAGATATGCTGTATGTACATCCATTTGATGCATTTCCAAATCTGCTGCAACGACAAATGATAGCAACAGTCAAATAGAAGAATGCTTGACTATTGGGCTGAAGGTCTTAGTGTAGTCGACGTTGTATACCTGAGAGAAAACTCTAGTGACAAGTTGTGCCTTTCTCCTGTTGATGCTTCCATCTGTGTTGTACTTGACTTTAAAAATCCATTTGCAATCAACTACGTTTCTGCTAGTAGGTAATTCGACAATTGTCCATGTCTGGTTCTTGATAAGAGATGAATACTCTTTATCCATAGCCTCTTTCTAGAGATCTGAATCAGGCTGATTGAGTGTCTCTTCGATAGTCGTCGGCTCCTGAACAGGGTAGGCTGCAGACTCGTCGATATACCTATTAGGTGGTTTGCTAGTTCTTGAAGATCTTCTGGGTAATAGAAGAAGTTGATCATTTCCATCATACTATAGTTGCTGAAATACAACATCATCGTCTTCTGATTCGCCACTGATTTGTTGTTCGTCGGAAGTAGAAGAGCTTGGATCCTCAATGGGAATAGTCGACTGAGGAGCTGGAAAGTTCAATGCATCAGGAGAATCTGATAGGTCGGCTACATGTGGAGGGCCCTTTCCTTTGAGGTCTTGAAATTGATCTTCGATAAAGATGACATCCCAGCTAGTGAATATCTTCGACTCAATGGAGTCGAACAACTTGTAGGCTTGATCTGAAGTAGTGTAGTTGATAAAAACACATTTGATACTCTGGAAGTCGAGCTTTTTCCTGAGATCACGAGATATCTGCGCAAAAGTAGTACATCCAAAAACTCATAAGTTTGATAAAGAAAGTTTGGTACTTGTCCAAACTTTGAATGGTGTCTTGTCTGAGAGACCTTTAGTAGGACATCTGTTCTGAATATAGGTCGTTGTTGAAATAGCTTCAGCCCAGAAGCACTTCGGAAGAGTTGCATGTGATAACATGCACTTTGACGATTCAACTAAGGTTCTGTTCTTTCTCTCAGCAAGACCATTTGATTGAGGCGAATAGGAGGTAATGTATTGTTTCTCAATGCCATTGGTAAGGCAATACTCCTTGAATTCGGTGGAGATCTATTCTCCCCCGTTATCTGACCTCAATGCTTTGATTTATTTGCCAGTTTGATTATCAACATGCTCTTTGAATTGTCTGAATTTGATGAAAGCCTCTGATTTCTGTATAATGAAATAAACAGCTGTTCTTCTGGAGAACTCATCAATGAAAGTGATGAAATACTTTGTATCTAATAATGAATAAGTTTGCATAGGTCCACATATATCTGTATGAACAACATCTAGCAGATCTTTTGCTGCATGCCTATGGTTTGATCTAAAAGGAATCCTAGCCTGCTTTCCAAAGATGTAGCTATGGCAGACATGGAGATCGATCTTACCAGAAGGATAGTCGAGATCAAGAACCATGGATTGTCTGGACATGTTCAAAACAGATGCATAATTCAAGTGTCCTAAGCGATGATGCCACAATAATGCTTTATTGACTAGAACAGAGTTTTTCAAGGCTTGACTAGACTCAGAATAACAATGCACCAATCTATATAAGTAACCCTACCTTTGCCTCTTGCCGAGTGCAAGGATCTTATTACTCCCATCAATAATTATGCATTGATCAAATTACCTTATGACCTAAATCTGTAGTTCTACTTACTGATAACATATTTGTAGAGAGTTTAGGAACATATAAGACCTTTGATAGTAGTTTGAATTGATCATGCTGAAATCACAATCTTACAGTACCTTCACCTTCAATAGTGTGAGTACTATTGTCACCAAGATGAAAAAATTTCTTCGTGCTATGAGGTGTGTAGGAGTTGAAGATCTCACGTTGATTGGTCATGTGTTGAGTTGCTCCAGAATATAGAAACCATGAATCATCCAAAAATGCGCTTTGATCTTTGACCATGAATGAGCCTTCGTCCACTTCAACCTGGGGAGATGATGAAACTGTGTTTGCTTGTTGATCAGGTTGCTTGGCTGTGTTTTTTGCTTGGAGAATTCGACAATCCTTGATCTCATATTACACTTGCAATACCTGCAAAACATCTTCTTCTTCGATTGTGGATATGATGATTGTGCTTGACTTTGAGTCTGTTTTTGATTCATTGCAACCTTCTTGGAGCTTTTCTGCTTCTGTCACTTAGAGCCTTGGTTGACATATAGAGCTCGAGAGGAAGAAGTAGACGAAGTGTCTTGACTTCTTCGATTGTCTTCTTGCAGCAACATAGTGATAACTCTAGTAAGAGTTAAATCTGAGTGTGTCAATATGATCATCACCTAGTTCTCATATGTAGAGGGCAAGTTTGAAAGCAATGTCATAATTGCGTCTTGATCGTCTATGACTGATCCGACAGCGGCCATCTGGTGCAAGAGACTCTTAAACTGGTTAACGTGACTCTGAAGAGAATCACTAGTAGACGTGTTGAATGTGAAGAATTTCCTTCGTAGATGTAACTTAGTAGTTTCGTCTCTAATGTCATATCGTGAGTTCAGGATGTCCTGGAATACTAAGTCAGAGTCATTAGCCAAAAAAGAAATAGCTCAATTGGAAGAAGTTTTATCAAAAGCGGGACTTCATAAAAGACACGTTAAAATACAAAAGGACGAGAAGCTTTCAGAGAAAACGGGAAACATCCCATGCATACCAAGTATAGGAGGATCCAAAGCTCGTCATTTCTTATCAAATCATTCCGGAAAACCAACTAAAACCCAGTACTCAATTTGGATAGATGTACTCAATGCCACAAAGGATTTCGAAAAAAAAGGAACAACGAGGATTAAAAAAGTTGAAGTCTGGACAAAGCTTGACAACATGGTCAAATTGCTCAGAAAAGATAAACTATCTGATACTGATGTCCTACTAATTGAGAAATCAACAATTGAGTTTGTGGATGCAGTTAAAGTCGCCTGGGGTGAAGATCATATTACACATTATATGGTAAATCTCTTTTCAATGTAACTAACTCTTCGATTTATAATCTCATTGCACATATGCTAAATTTAAAATGATTATATGACAATATTTGTATCTCTGATATTGCAACACATTTTACGACATCATGCATCATTTTTTGCAAAAGCTTACGGTAGTCTAAGTATTTGGTCATCACAAGGAATGCAGAAATCGCATTGGCAAGCCAGAGCAGCATTTCATCGAAATACACAACACGATGGAACATCTCAAAAAAATAGTTACATCATCCAGCTATTTCAATGGTTCTACAGGCGTATTCAAATCCGATATAAAACTAGATCAACAAATTATTAGAAATCAGAAAGGCGTGCAAATTTATAGATGAACATAATATTGATGCAAGACTCAACCCATAGTAATTTTCATGATATCAGACGAAAAAAGTATATGTATCATATCGCATCATTTGTAGTACAATGCAAGGCAAAATCATTGTTTCTCTTTGTCTTTAATGATAAGCTTTGCTGTGTGGTCATGAAGAAATTTTTTTCTATCATATGGATCTAGAAAATCAATCGATCTTCTTTTGCTCAAGTCAATGTATCCAGAGAAAACAACTAGGACCTTTTCGGAACTTCCTCAGCTACATAGCCAAATACTTTTATGGCAATGTCCCTCTTCGCAAAAATAATTTTATATGTATTCGGAGGGTATTTATGCTCGTTCGAGAAATAGGACAACGCTTTAATTTCCATTATTATTGTCGCAGCATGTGAAGAAAATCTGCTATGATGAATGCAAATCTCTTTATTTACAAAGCACTTCAAATAATTGGACAAGGATGAATTTCTTTGTCGTGATCCCCGGCCTTCCCTCAAATATCCCTGCCTTGTTGCAAAGGCATCCACCTCAACAGTAGCCTGTAAAATACGAGCAAAGGTCACATGTCTTGAAAAACAAAATAACTATATTTGAATAAAAATCTCATTAAGATAAAACCAGATTTACCTACCAGATCACGCTCATTAGCTTCAATAAGTGCAGCAGTATGTAGATCATGACCAGCAACAATGGTCGTCGAAGCACTGGATGGACTAGTTTCCGAAGACTGTGACACATATCTGCTCCGGATTTTCAGAAATTCCTCCTCACAAATAATCCGGTCCCTAGGGAGCTTGTGGCCTAGCTGTCTGGGTCCTTGATTATTTATGGTAATGGCCCTCCCAATGGCCATTACCTAATACATAATTGTCATTAGTCAGTTTTTGGGGCCTGTATTGTTTTGCATAATATAGGGCTTCGATTTTTTTTATACCAAATTATGATGCATGTGTGTGTGTGTGTGTGTGTGTGTGTGAGAGAGAGAGAGAGAGAGAGAGAGAGAGAGAGAGAGAGAGAGAGAGAGAGAGAGAGAGAGAGAGAGAGAGAGAGAGAGAGAGAGAGAGAGAGAGAGAGAGAGCCAGAGCAAATAGTTTGGTTTCAAATCTGAAAATTTCAACCACCTGTTTTCTAACATTTGTTCTTCAAACTGATGGGTATGTCAAAGATGTGACACTCCATGCCTACAACAACCTGATCTAAATTTTTAAAATTCAAACAATAACTGCAATCTGTAATTTTAGCAATCAACATCATTTAATTTTGCAACAAACTTGTGAACCCTTTAGTACGCTGCAACAACAAATCTGTAATAATAAAAAAAGCAACGTTCTTACTATAATTAAATACAGTTGCTCTCCAACAATCTCTCAACGATTAAATTCCTAGATCTAGTTTTCAGTTGTGATTTCCTCTATAATTTTCAACTACCGAGAATCTGACAATATATAGCAAAAATCTGAAACAATTTCAGCGAACTGACACGTTCTGACTCTTTCTGCAAAGAGAGAGAGAGAGAGAGAGAGAGAGAGAGAGAGAGAGAGAGAGAGAGAGAGAGAGAGAGAGAGAGAGTCTTATGGTGTTTCTGCAAGAGAGAAGGCCTTGCAAGAGAGAGAAGAGAGTCACGACGAGAGAGACTCTGAAAGAGGAGTCGCCGTGAGAGAGTGGAAAGAGAGACAACACTAGAAAAAAATCGGACGAACATCAATTACGCATGGTAATGGTCATTTGGTCAGACCATTTATTTGGTCGGACCATTACCATAAATAATCCGATCCCACGGGGAGGTTAGTCACTCGCTGTCCAAGGTCCCCGATTATTTATTTATGGTAATTGCCCTCCCAATGACCATTACGTAATAAATAGTATGCCTTTGCAATGCAAGGCTCAAAAACCCAACCCCAAAAGTCAGAATACTACAACAACAAGAACACAACCTTATAGAAGGCAATGATGAGGGACCACGTGCCGTCTAACGGCCCCAGCGTCATAGTCGCTTTAACCAAAAAACTGTACTTCCACACACGATTCGAGTGCGCGCGCAAGAGCGAGAGAGAGAGAGACCTTAGAAGAGAGAGAAAAAAGGAGAAGATGGACGGATGAATTTTGACGAGACAAGTTTGAGATATTGTCGGAGGCACGACAAATTACAAACCACCGCGTAGATCCAAGGTTTTATGCCATTTGTTCATTCTACAGACTCACATACGCGTTAAGGAAAGGAAAAAGAGACCGACAGATTCTAGAGAGAGACGAGAGGTGGCGGTCGCGATCGGTGAGATAGGTCCCACTCAACTCCTATGCGTATGTATGTGCGGGGTTGCTGTGCGCTGCCAGTATCTCGAGTATGTGCTCTACACCTGTAAGACTTCGCTGATGCTCGATCTACGCAGACAGATCTGTTACCTGTAGTTAGATGGATCATGATCCATGGCCGTTTCTCGCTTATGAAGATATTGGTGGTTGCGGTGATTGCTTGTTTTAATACTGCTTCTTTAAATCTAGTCTGACTTTTGTTTAAGTTTAATATTTTTTTATTGTTATCGTACTTTGCGTGATGTTATTGGTCTCTGCTTTCTATTGAATCCATCCTTCACTTTCGAGATATATATTTCACTGTAAACATGAATATCACATTCTTCTGTTCAGGAGGCGAGAAGGCAAGGAAATCTGGATCTTAGAGGGAGCTGGCAATTCTGTGCTGTATAACCGGCCGGATCTGCTGTATGGGCCAGTTCTTAAGCTGTGTCAGCGGAGCAAAGAAAGATTTGCATGATGCCATTAAGGAGGGCAACGTTGAGTATGTCGAACAAGTAGCTGCAGATGATCCTGGTCTTCTTCAGAGCAAGTACTCCTATTGGCGATATTCTCCTTTGCACGCAGCCGCAGCTCGGGGAAATCTGCAGGTAGGAAAGTTCTTACCATCGTAAATAGATATGATTAATCCGGACGATTTGATAAAATCCATGTTAATTCGTAACTAGATAGAATTCAGCACATTTTGACATTTTAAAGTCCGTGTACTCCTGTCCTGTTTACAAAAATTCACAGATTTTGACACTGTTATTGGAACGAGGAACTGATATCAATGCGCGGGATCGCTCTGGAAGAGTACGTGTCACTTTATGTGCTTTCTTGGGCTTTAAATAGTACGACAGTAGAGTAGTAAATCACGAAGGATCAATGATTGCTTAATTTGATTGATTGCAACTTGCTGACATTCTCGTACTCGAATTTGCATGCAGACCCCGCTGATGATCTCTTGCCTAAAAGCACGATGGAATTGCGTGCAACTTTTACTAGACAATGGAGCCGATGTATGTTAATGCTATAGATTTGTAGCCTCCGCGCTCGACTTCTTGCTCATTGCTTCAAAGATTTGATCCTTGATATGGTTGTTGATAGAGGTTTCTCCTTTGGATCTTGTTCGTTTCAGGTGCTTATTTTCAGCTCTTACCTCAAGCTCACTTGCTTGCACTATGCTGCCAAAGCTGGTCATGCGGACAGCGTCCAGAAAATTCTCACTGTAGCAAAGCTAAGCTCCGTTGAAAGCTCGTGGTATAGCTCTCTAATTTCTCGCAGCTTATTAATTTTTAACCACAAGATGCAATGAAGAAATATCTAAAGGACGTGTGAAAGAAAATGCTTTTAAATTGAGTTGCAGGGGTGCAAAGCGGTTTGTCAATGTTCGGAATAGATATGGAGCGAGTGCTCTTCATTTAGCAGCTCGCAAAGGCCACTGTGCAGTAGTAAGGTTACTCTTGGAACACGGAGCTCTCGTTTCTGCAACTACGTATACATTCGGCAACGAGTAAGATGGTCGTTGATGTCAAGAGTCAATACTTTTGTAGATAGATTAACTGAACTGTGTGTGTGTGTGTGTGTGTGAGAGAGAGAGAGAGAGAGAGAGAGAGAGAGAGAGAGAGAGAGAGAGAGAGAGAGAGAGAGAGATTCTTATCACGGATTGTCTTCGTGAGCACTGTAGCCCTGGCTATGGAAGCACAGCTCTACATTTAGCTGCTCACAGTGGATCGGTTGGATGCGTTCAAGAGTTGCTTGCGTGGGGAGCTGATCGTAATCAAATGGATCACACAGGGTCAGATTTAAGAATCAACTCGGCATTGAAAATCTTTAAGATATCTGTCAACTATCACGGATATGCATCTCATCGCTGTCAAAATGTACATTGCTGATACTGCAGGTACACTCCCTACAACATTGCAGTAAAGCATCGCAACTTCACTTGTGCCGCTCTTCTCAACCCTGATTCCGCCGAGCCTCTTGTTTGGCCTTCACCATTGACATTTATGCGAGAAATCGATGCAGCCGCCAAGCATTTGCTTGAAGCGGCTTTACTTGAAGCCAACGAAACTAGACAAGCTACAGATGGCGCATCGCCTTCAAGTGCAACTGTTAGAAATCAAAGGGGCGCCACTCCTGCGCAAGAAATCCCTACAGTGGAAAGATCGGAAACCATTTTCTCTAAGGTGATGCCTTACTACAAGTAATCTTTTCCCTCTGCATCTCCCTCACAGAAAGTTCTGCAAACTCCACAAAGTTAACACACAAGCTCCTAACTAGTCTTTATTAGGTAATTCTTTACTGCCGGTTATCTTTTCTCTCTGTACCTTCCTCTCAAAACGTTTTGTAAATGTGACAGTTCTAATTGACTATAGAACCTGCTGACAAAGATTCTTTGATGAGATTTACAGCACAAAGCAATGCTTCTTGTTTTCAATCTAAACGGGAAATTATATGTATCATTTTCAAAACAAGTCCATTCAATCTGAGTAAGCTAAATATCGATCTCTTTCCTAAATAGTAAATCTCGCAACATTATGCAGAGCAATTATTATCATATATTTTCTTATACTTTCTTTCAACCTGAACTGACAACGGCATATAACATTCATCAAACTGATCCACTCAATATGAAAAACTTAAACGTCAATCTCTTTACTGCATAACAAATCTTGTACCTTATGCAGAGCAATTGTCAAGTATATACGATTACCTTGTCGACCCTTTTCATCATTCTGAACTGGCAACAATTTCTTTAATTTGCCAAACGTCGGAGTTCATTCAATTTAAGCAGTATAAACGTCATTCGCGTTCTTGTATCGCGGATTTACAGTATTAGGCAGGGATATTATCATTATGTAATCTAACCTCTAATCAATAGTCGCTTTATGTATGGCCGTTCCTGGGAAGATTTTTCAAGCAAGACTATTTGGTTTTGTCGCTCGTTCAATTCGATTTACTACGTAGTGTTGCAACATTTAAGGCGCACTTAACGATGGTTTAAGTGAGCAAAAAAGTTTGGATTGCATGCTCGATCTCGATTTCGAATATTGTCGTATCTCAGTTAATGGAGAGCAGACTTGCTGTGGTTAACACGTTTTAGCTCCAAAACGCAATTTACAAATGGAAGCAACAGGAAAAGATGGATTGTTACTGGCATCTCATCATCAATATTTCTGCTTATAAGTTTCTGTCTTGGATTCTACAGGAGGGTAGTTCAGGAATGTCGGGTTTAAAAGAAGTATGCTGCATCTGTTTTGAGGAGTTCTGCACAATACAAGTTCAAGATTGCGGCCATCAGATGTGCGCAGTTTGTACACTAACACTCTGCTGTCATAGCAAGCCCAACCCCGATATCCCTTACTCTCCTCCACCCGCCTGCCCCTTCTGCCGCCGCGACATTGCTCACCTCGTCCTCGCCCCCAGTAAGCCAAGCAGCTGCAAGGCCCGCGAAGAAACAGAAGCAGAGGAGGAAGAAGCGAAAGAGAAGGAGAAAGCAGCCAAGAACAAGCTGAAAAGATCGAGAAAAGGATCAAGGCCACGTTCACACGGCTCATCAGGGGCCAGTAAAGAAACATTGTGCAGAATGATGAGCGGGCGTAGCTCAGGCCGCATTGCAGACGCGGAGTGGTTTCGTGAAGAAGACTAGGGGTATAGTAATTCTCGTGTTTCTTGCGTGTAAACAACCGATCATACCAAGGATAAAATATAACGAAGTAGGTTTGGTCTATCGCAATGCATCCATTTAGACCATGCTATGTATTAAGATGTGTCATAATACACGTGTTAGTGAACTCTAATGACTTATATTCAAAGGATTATGTAGAGTTCCAAAAAAAATATATGATATAGAAGATGCTTTACTAAGCCTTTTGCCACGTGGCATGTATGTTTACGCAATCTCCCCATAGCACACATGAAATTATATTTACCTTTATGTATGGTGGAAGGCCCTCATCGGGGGCCTTCCTTGCAGGGAGGGCCCTTGCCCGAGGGCATGGCCCGACCTACAAGGAAGGCTCGAGGACCTTGGGCCTTCCACAACGTCATGCTCGGTGAGAAGGTAGAGAGAGAACGCACATTTTGTAGAGAGGAAAGAGAATGCACATTTTGTAGAGAGAGAATGTACATTGTAGAGAGAGAATGATAGATTCCGGAGGAGAGAGAAAGGTGGATGGATATTACGCTCATGGAGGTGCTTTCAAAATACAAAGCAAACCTGAGCACCTGGCATTACGTATATGATAGACTTGTGCATTTCTTTTGTTGAGCCAAGGATATAAACAAAATCTAAGTAGCAAAATGTGGGCACGAATAGCTAGCAACAATGAGCAGTCCTTTAGCCATAGAGTTTGATAGTTCAGGTTAAAAATTACATATTGCAACAATACTGGGGAAAAATAAGTTTGAGTTCTAAACGTGTTCTTCAAGGACCATTCTGATCGAGTTCCAAGATCAGAAACTAGTAAGATCATTTGGTCATATCTATGACATTTGTTCAGTCTCAAAATTGTTGATAAGGGATTCAAAAGCCAAGCTCAATGTAGGAGAAATTGCAAAGGCCATTGGAAGGGTTCAAGTACATGGTAAAGTCACCAAAGCCAACAGTCTTATCATCATTAATTTTAGGAAGATATTAAAACTAAAAGTCGATTCTATTCTAGGAAATGCAAGGAGTTGAAATTTCAAATGTAAAAAAGGAAATTGTCCAATTTGTGTATTTATAGGAGAGTCCACTTTTTTGCAAGATTAGCATTTAATGAAAGGACTTCCAAGGCTTGTGAAAAGAGAGTGAGAACTCTTCTTGCCCCCATGCAGATGAAGCCAGATATAGTGGTAGTTTGGAGCAAGTTTTTGAATCAATCAAGCTGGTTGACTTCTTGTGGCTTTGTTTCTTGTAAAACAATGGTGATGTTTCTATGGGGCAAGTTCCATAACATTTATGAAAGACAGATTATTCTTATGAGAGAGTCAAGTGTATTCATAACAAAAATAAAGGTCAGTGTAGTAATTTCCTCTGAATGTTTAGAAAATCAAATTAAATTTAGTAGCTGTTTGATTTTCTTATCAATTTCTAGATCTCATCTCATTTTTTAAATTGTGTACATTGGTAATAATTTTGACTTTATGATCTTTCTTTTGCTCTGACAGTAAAAGCATTAGGGAGGTATTGGAACTAGAGTCTAGTTTTTGCTGAGAGCTGTAATTGAGAATAACATCATCTATTGTTTGAACACCGTTGCGTATCAAATGAGTAATGTTGCAGGTTACCTCAAATAGATTCTTGATAAAATTTGGCACTTTTGAAGCTATTTTAGAAAATGCACATTATTTTTTTACCCAAAAATTTTTATAAACATAAAGTAAATCAATAATTCATATCGTGTATAAAATTGTGAAAGAATACATTTTATAAAATTCAATAATAGAAAATTAAAATTTTTAATATAAGTTAAAACAACTTAAAAAATTTAAAACAGTAAAAAATCTACTAAAGTTTGAAACTTTTACAAAAACAATAACACAATTTAAAATAATAAGATGTCTAATTAATATTATTTACACCGAATATAAAGTTGTAAAATGAATTTGTCTTTTTTTCAATTGTTATCTAATTTTATACTTGGTAATTTAGAAACATCTTTTAGTTCGATTGTATTTAACACAATAATGTGAGGATCAAGTGAAAGAATATGTGGATCACCCTTTCAAAATGGACAATGATAAAAAATTCATATTTAATTCATCATAATCTATAACATAATAAAAACTATATTATGACTGTTTTTTATAATTTAATACATTAGCTATGATTCAAAAAAACTTATCTTTAGATTAATTTTTTATTATTAAAATATAAATAAAATAAAAATTCCGGTTTGTATCATAATTATAATAAAACATAGAGTGATTAAAAACTCTGATTATCCTTGCTAGTTGTATACAATTTAATGCAATAAATAACATTAAAATACAATGCTTAATATATATGTATAGATAATATATGTCATGATAGAATTGAAAAAATCAATAAATTTAATCTTACAATAAATACACTCCACATACAGACAATTGACATTTTCAAAATCTCATAGGTGACACTAAATATTAGTATTTGTATTCTCAATCAAAATTATATATTCAATATTTTTTTT
Organism: Diphasiastrum complanatum; assembly: GCA_029204225.1. Taxonomy (NCBI): domain Eukaryota; kingdom Viridiplantae; phylum Streptophyta; class Lycopodiopsida; order Lycopodiales; family Lycopodiaceae; genus Diphasiastrum; species Diphasiastrum complanatum. The sequence continues at coordinate 37,069,747 of CM055108.1, forward strand.
ATCAATATGAGTTGGTCGAGGCTGACCATCACCTTCATGATCATTGTCACCAACGTTACTAGCATCAATATCTTCATCATGTTGACTGAACTGAATTTTTTTTTACAGCTACACAAATTTTTTTTTTAGTGCACACACTGTAGTGATGTCAGTTCCATAACAAAGATCCAAAATCCAATTATTTTCATAAGAAAATAAAATATTAATTAATTAATTAGTCTTTGTGGCTTTTGGTAGGAAATAACCACGACCCGAGAGACATCTGTGAATCGCAACTTTCTTGTCACAGTCGAGAAGGATAATACATTCGAGGTTATTCAAGATACTAGATTTTAGCTAGAGTGTGAGGGTTGAAAGACCCCCTAAGTTGTTATTGAGCTTCTCCTTTATAGACTAGTTGTGGGTGATTAGGGAGTAGGAAATTATTAAGCACAAAATATTTTGAAATAGGTTAAAATCCTAGAAAAGAGTAATTATTTAGTAGTTTTGTAATTTTTTTCCCCCTAAAAGCATGCTCTTTCAAGTAAAAATTCTTGAATTTTGCAAAAACAGTATACCATTTCCAAAAAAATTAAAACGTCAATAAAACCCCAAAAATCAAAATAAGTAAATATTTATGATTTTTGTAGTAGTCTAAATTAACTTACTATAATTAACTCATAAAATGCATTTGATGCTTGTTATGCTGAATCCACAAAATTCTGAATTTCTTGTTTTTTACAATTTAAATTCCAAAGGGTTTTCACTAACAACGCAAAATCTTAAAAAAGAGTCACACCATTTAGTAATTTTGTAAATTTTGTCTAAAAACATGTTTTTTGCGGAAAAGTTCTCAAATTTCACAAAAAAATCTAACATAAAAACATGTATTCTGACTCCAAAAATGAGTAGACCATGTCCAAAAGAATTAAACATTTCAATAAAACCCAAAAAAATCGAAGATCTCCATCATGTAAACAAAACATATGAATATTTAGCATTTTTAATAGTCTAAATTAACATTTTACAAATAACTCCTAGAATAGATTAACATCATTATATAAGAAATCCACAAAATCTTAAAAACATTGAAAAAAAAAGTTGATATTATTTTTTTACAAGTCAAATTTCGTGGAGTTTTCACTAACTCTTCTCAACTCAGCGCTTGATATATTGTCAAGATTTTCACTAACTCCTCTCAAGTCAGCGGTTGATATATTGTCAAGATTCTCCTTTTCAGCAGATGAAGTTAATGACTCTCGTCTTCTTTGTCAGAATTCACAAGTAGATTCTCATCTAAATACAGAAAAAATTGATTTAATCAATTGAAAACATGAATGAAATTCAAAAATTTAATCTAAGAGTGAGATAATTATTAAAAACAATAAAATACATATTGTCAAATACCTTTTCTCTTGCGAAGTTTTAGCTTGCTCTTTGAGTGCTTTCAACTGCTCGCAAGTCGAACAAACAAACATTTTAGATGTTTTAAGAATTTTCGCAAGACTAAAGTCCCTTTTCCAAACTTTCATGAAATATGAATAGTTTAAAATGAGGAACATTTTTGGACATGGCAAAATCCTTGTACATCAAGAATATTTTTAATTTTGTGAAATTGTCTGGAAGATGAAAATATAGAGATTTGGTACCTTTTCGGCATCCACATCAATGAAATGTATTAACCATGCTTTTGCAATTGAGGCATCTAGAGAGTCGACATGCCATCAAGAGCTTACCTAATAGAGACTGTTTCGAGATGTTGCATGTTTTTCCGTCGGAGGAATCTTAAATCTAGAGTGCGTTGTCCTACCACCTTTCATTAACAATGTAGCAATCCCCGATGATGCAACTGCCAGTGCTATCCAACGTTGTGCACGCACGTATGACAACATGACACTGTAGCACATTCAGACGTACATGACCAGAATCAAGACAATGAGAGATGAACTGCATTCTATTGGCGAGCGCATATGTGATGTGGAGCTGGTGCACGATGCATTGTGCGGCATTGCAGAATCCTATCAGATGTTTGTAAGCGGAATAGCATCAAGAAAAAGATTGCCAACCTTTGACGAGCTCACATGAATCTTGATGCAGGAAGAGCAACGACGAGAAATGGTGAAAGCTAGACGACAAAATACTGACGATCAGGCACTTGCGACACACCAAAAACAAGGCAAGGACAAGGGCAAGAAGAAGTCTAAGTAGCAATTTGCCAAGTCTTAGGAGGATGAGGGATCTTCCAGCAAAACTAAGAAGAAAGGCAAGTGCTTCCATTGTGGTAAAAAGGGCCATTGGAAGAGTGAATGTCGCAAATTCTTGGCGGAACAAGGCAAGGGGAAACCAAAACACGCAAGTAACCTTGTCGATGAGGGTGAGATTGAAGACTCTAGCATCTTCATATCTGCATTGTCATCTAATCAAGATGATCAAGCATGGTATATTGACTCAGGAGCCACAAGACACATGACAGGTAACAAGAATTGGTTCAGTAGTTTGAAGGTGTTGGATAATGGAATATTTGTTTCACAAGCAAATGGTGAGGTGTGCAGGATCAAGGGAATAGGCACAGTTTCAATCCAACTACCTGATGGCAAAAGCAGGATGATCAGGAAGGTACTTTAAGTACCAGGTTTGAAGAAAAATCTACTTTATGTTGGAGTCATTACTGATCAAAAGTTGAAAGTAGAATTCGCCCATGATCATTGCTTTGTGAAGGATGCGAACCAAAAGTTCAAAGTTATTGCGGATGGAGTAAGAGAGCCCAATACAAAATTGTACAGGTTGAATGCTACAATCAAGGGGCAACATGGACTTGTATCGTCCATTCCTTCGCAAACTGAGTTGTGGCACAAGAGGCTTGGTCACTTGAACTTGGGAAACCTCAGTTTGATGAGAAAATTGGAGATGGTAATAGGATTGCCTACCATAGAAGATCACTTGAAATTGATGTGCGAATCTTGTGTATATGGGAAGCAGCATCGAGAGAAGTTCAATAAAGGGGGTGTTGCAAGAGCAAAGAACATCCTGGATTTAATCCACACAGATTTATGCGGGCCTATGAGGACCATGTCCTTAGGTAAAGCCTTCTATTTCATGACCTTTATTGATGATATGTCACGTAAAACGTGGATCTACTTCTTGAAGAAAAAATCAGATGCATTTGATAACTTCAAGAGCTTCAAAGCATTGGTCAAAAATAAGACAGGTAGGAAGATCAAAGTCCTAAGATCAGATAGTGGAGGTGAGTACAAGTCTAATGACTTCAATGATCTTTGTGATCAATGTGGGATTAAAAGAAAATTTACGCAAGCTCATACTCCTGCTCTCAATGGTGTAGCTGAGCGCAAGAATCGTACGATTGTGGAAAGTGCCAGATCTATGCTAGCTGAGATGAAACTACCAAAAGATTTTTGGTCAGAAGCATGTAGCACGGTAGTCTATCTTCAATATAGAAGTCCTACCATTGCCATACCAAAGATAACACCTGAGAAAGCATTCACGAAGAAGAAGCCAAAGGTGAACCACTTGCGAATCTTTGGATGTAAGGCCTTTGTACACATTCCTAAGGAAGAGAGACGTAAACTTGATGTAAAAGCTATCAAGTGCATATTCCTAGGATACGATGATCGTGTGAAGGGCTATAGATGTTTTGATCCAATCGAAAACAAAATTCATATAAGCCGTGATGTTATCTTTGATGAATCCAAGATGTATGAAGACGAGGATGCTGAGAAGATAGACACATCCAGTGGGAAAGATGGTATAATGAGGATACCACCTGATGATGATCCATTCATTGACCTTCTGAGTGATGAACATGAGGATACATCTCAAGATACTACTACTCAACCTCAAGAAATAGGTTGAAGAGGTAGGGACAAACCTTTTGGTGCAAGAAGGATTGAAGTTGTAGGTGACAAACGCAAGGAGAAGGATGTACCGTGGGATACATTTTCACCAGGAAGCCGATCACCTGACAGAAAGCTCCATAAGTGGTTTGAAAGATTGATGGAGAGCCACGACATAGATGACTTTCCAAGATCATCTAACCAGGGAGAGCTACGAAGATCAACAAGAGAGAAGATACTAACTGAAAGGTATGAAGCAAATTATGCTCTCTTATCTAGCATTATTCAAAGCAAAGAACCTTCGACTTATGGTGAAGCGAAGGATGATGACATTTGGGTCAAGGCCATGGGAGAGGAGATGGAGTCAATTGCTAAGCATAGCACATGGGACTTAGTAGAACCACCAGTTGGCAAAAAACCCATTGGTTGCAAATGGGTATATAGGACTAAGTACCATGCAGATGGAAGTATAGCAAAGCACAAAGCAAGATTGGTGATCAAAGGGTACGCACAAAATAAAGGCATCGACTATGAGGAGACCTTTGCGCCGGTTTGTAAGTGGAATATATACTCTAGGTCTACTTATTGCTTTAGCTTCACATTTTGGTTGGCCTTTGCATCAGATGGATGTGAAATCTGCTTTTCTGAATGGTGAGTTAGAAGAAGAAGTGTTCATGGATCAACCTGAAGGTTTTGTAACGAAAGGACAGGAAAATAAAGTATGTCACTTGAAGAAAATGCTTTATGGTCTTAAACAAGCACCACGTGCGTGGCATAGCAGGATTGATGCCTACTTTCGTTCAAAGGGGATGGTGAGAACACATTCTGATCCAAATCTATATGTCTTATGCTTTGATGGTATGGTTGCTTTGATTGCTCTTTATGTTGATGACTTGATTATTACAGGAAATAATCAAGAGATGATAGACATGATCAAGAAAGACCTCATGGAACAATTTGAGATGACAGATCTTAGCATGATGCATTACTGCCTTGGAGTAGAAGTGTGGCAAAAAGGACATGAAGTGGGTTTAACACAGGTGAAGTATGTCAAAGAGTTGCTGCACAGGTTTAGGTTGCAGGATTGCAAACCAGTAAACACTCCTATTGAACCAGGTAAAAAGCTTTCTAAGCTTGATGAGTCATAGTCATTTGATGCTACGCTATATGGACAGTTAGCAGGGAGCTTGATTTACCTTACCACGACTAGACCAGATATATGCTATGCTGTTGGCATTGTAAGTCAGTTTATGGCAGCACCTACGGAAACGCATTGGAAGGCAGCTAAACGCATTTTGCGTTATGTGAAAGGCACTTCAGAGTATGGCTTGATTTACAGGAAGCATGATGGTTTACCTGAGTTGTGTGGCTATGTGGATGCCGACTGGGGAGGTGACTATGATGATCGTAGATCCACCACAAGATATATATTCCAGTTTTGTGGTAGTTGCTTTTCCTGGTCTAGTAAGAAGCAAAGTACAATTGCTCTTTCCACCACAGAAGCAGAGTATAAGGCAAATTGTAGTGCTGCACAAGAAGCTATATGGTTGAGACAAATCTTGGAAGAAATTGGCATGAGGCAGAAAGATCCCACGACTTTACATAGCGATAGTCAGAGTGGCATTCAGCTAGCAAAGAATCCAGTGTTCCATGCGAGAACTAAACACATTGAGATTCAGTATCACTTCATACGTGAGAGGCTGCTGAGTCGTGAAATTCATGTTGTTCATTGTATCACAGAAGAACAACTAGCTGATATTTTCACTAAGCCACTTATTGGAGAAAAGTTTGATAAATTTAGATCAAAGCTTTCTGTACTTAAAGTTTGTTGACTTTAAAGCTATGTATATGACTGTATAAAAAGTGACTCTACTTTAAAAGAGAGAGTTAGAATTAAAGTTAGAATCACTGTGTTACTTTACTGTGGGTCCTATCAGTGGATAAGGATCAGTTGGCCTCGCCACGAGGCAAGTCGACGGGATACACGTCCCGCCAACGACAACCTGGGTCATGCATGGGTTGTCTGAGTGAACAACTATATGTACAGTGTAATTTCATTTTGAGAAATATAGTTGCTATGTGAGCTTGCTGAGGAGAGTGTTTTCTGTCTGTGTTACTGTGTGACATGATCTGTGTTCCTGTGCAAAGCAAATTCTAAGTAATTCACCAATGACTTTCCAACCCCGCATGTGCGACTTCACATCAAGAATAGCTCTGTCTACTAAAATCCGACTCACAAAAATGGTCTCGCACGTTATTGGCTGTCCCAACTCATGTGCATAATCCTCAACCAAATACGGCTCTATGTTCCTCCAGAGCTCCAATGGGTCCGAAGGGTCACATGTCAAAAGAAGCACAACGAACATGAGATGAAGCTGCGATGGAGTGCCCCATGACATTGCCTCGCACAAGCATTCACTCCACTCATTCGCATCATTTATCAGAAGTCTGTGTCTGGAAGTATCTCTGAATGACTGAAACAACTCATCATCAGCCGTGCGCAAGTCCTCAAAGCTGGTTGGACCTCTGACATGGGCCAAAAGAACTCGCATATAGAACCTCTCCCCTTTGGAGGGGTGTACAAAATACATGCGACCAATGGCAGGGGTTGTCTGCATGTTGATTTGACGGGTCCACCTACGTGTTCTCCTATTGTAACAATACTACCTTGGCAAGTCCTGGTACAACCACTCTCGAGCCTCTGAATCACCACTTCTGTTTAGCTCAAAGAATGCTATCAAAGTGGTACCTGAACATTCCTCTACGACCTCCTCTAAATCTACTCCCTCATTGAAGTACACCAATTCTTGTCTAGGGAGATGAACTACCAGTCGGGTCAGCACAGGCTTATGAGCACCCATAGAAAGCCCCAACAACCGCCAACATGACTCATTGGCTGAGAAGTATCGAGCATTAAGAAATTGCTCTATCTTATCCACCCATCCTGATGTCTGACCACCGCCCTCTACAGCCCCCGCCGTAATCATATCAGGTCCCTTGTACACGTACTTGTAACAATACTTCACACTATGTATATGTACACATACCTTCACATTCAAGTGGCACTGAAATGTAGTGTCAGCCACCTGTTGTACGGTACAACCCACCTGTTATCTAAATCTACTCCATGTGAATGCACCATCACTCCATTCTCTCTTCGCCTATATGAAACATACTCCTTCACCACCGATGTTTCATCAATGAAATTCCTTGGGTAGTTATTCAAGCATTTTCCATCCTTCATGCACTGGGCATTTGGAAAGGATGTTCCGCATGGACCGTGCATCATAGATCTCGTCACTATCTCATACAACTCCGGATCGAATCTCTGCACATGCAATCCGATCGTAATCCCCAACGATGATGGGTTTGTTCCACTCCTCCAATATAATCAATAGGTGGGCGTGAGGCAATCCTATCTTCTGGCCATGAATTCCACGACATGCAGCCTCCCTATAATGCGCCCAAAAATACCATCGTTCTTTAGTAGGTAGATCAAATGCTGAAACTTCATGCTAAAAGCCCTCGATACCAATTTAGGCCTATCTGCAGCTCTCTGCTAGAATCACAACTCTCTCCTCACCTCCAACCAATTTGGGTTCACCGTCATCGTGATAAACAAATCGAGAGAATAGGTAGACCTGTGTGATCGACCTTACTCCCAAACTACTAGGTGCAACATCCTCCCCAAACTCTGGTTCTCTTGGAGCATTTGGATTGCTATGTGACCCATGGTTAGTAGACATATTTCCTATTTTTGGCAGCCACTACTTCTATTCTAGGATATATCAAGTTTCATATTATAGGAATCATTAGGCCTCTAGCTATAAGCCATAAACTGTAGGGCCTTAGACATAGTAAATAGTCTTGTGAGCCTCATTATTTATAGACTGTTTGGAGAGTGGCTTCTTGGCATTAGAGTGGCTCATGGTTAGTTTAGCTTAGCTTCAAAATATATTCAGCTAATGATAAGGAGATTGTTATAAGGTCATGTCATAATATCATTATGTGGGAGTTGTAGATGCTGCTAGTAATAAGCGGGTTGATGATGTGTGAGAAAGAGCCTCTCCATCAGCATCGTCTAAGGGGCTATTGTGCTCTCGCACATCTTACATTCACATGTGCAGGTAGTAGTTCCTCTTTTAGTTAGTGAAGATGAGAAAACGTTGGTAACAAGCATCAGTGCTTTGACTAAAGTACTCCTACAGCTTTAGCATGGAGTAATTTTTGTTTTGTATGAGGCCAATTCTGGTTCTCAACATGCGCACAATCACCTTGCGACATTCCTACAAATAATGAACCTTTCATATATGCTCATTAAAATTGATGACCCAAAGTTTCTGAACATTTTTTGGACCTGAAGTGCAATGGGTTCATGTAAACTTTGAGAGAGAGAGAGAGAGAGAGAGAGAGAGAGAGAGAGAGAGAGAGAGATAGAGAATTAGCCCGTTAGTTAGTTATTAATGAGAAGGTGGCCATTTAAGGTTTAGGGTGGCCAATAAAGGCATAGGAACAGTGCTGCCGATTGCAAATTGAAGGACAACTCTACCAAGAAAATAGGTTTCTCTTAAAATTGAAGGAATGCCCATTCATATTTGAAGGGTGCATGATTTAAATGTCCTTCATTTGAAGGAAAATTAGCCTAGGATGGGCATTTTGCTCTTCAATCTGCAACACTGCTTAGGGTGGCCAATATGCATGCATGCATGGGTAGGAGGGCCATGCATCCTCCTCCCCATACATGCATCCTCTTTTTTTGAATTTTTAGTTCAAAAAATGTGTATGCATGGGTGAGAGGAGGAGGATGCATGGGTCCCCTCACCCATGCATAAAAGTGGAACAAAGTTTAAATATATATATGTATATAGATATAGACACACACACACACACACACACACACACACACACACACACACACACACACACACACATCACCTTTACATCACTACTTTTCAAAATGCATACTTGATAAAATGTTTCCACCACCCAAGATTATGACCTAGGTCTTCTACAATGTCAAAAACCATCTAATCTAATAGCTTGATAACACAATTATATAAATTACATGCCGAGTCCTCTGATTTTTTTTTCTAAACAACCCCCTTCTCCCTTATGTAGATACCCTCCCACTTTCCACCCAACATCTCAAGTGAATTCAACAATCCCATTGGCTTATAAAGATGACAATTAAAACACGTTGTGCAATAATCATGCACTTTCCTCTTCATTGCTTGGCCAAATTAGAGCTTGGAAACCAGCATTTATGTATAGAACCAAATGTCTTGTCATCATGGTATTTGTACAAGATGTCCTTCTTTAGGCTTACATAATGTAGCACAAATAGTTTAATTCATAAAATAATAACCTATATTATATAAAGTATCAAAGATAATGTTGAAATGGTTCTTGCACAAGGAGGCAAGTTAGAGACTTTTAGTTGTATGGATTGGGATGCACATGGTTGACATTTGAACCATACTTGATTTTTACTTAAGACACTTATCATTGCAAAGAGGATAGATTTTTTATAATAGAAAATATTTACTTGACATTTTATATAGCTTCGAATGAAAAAACATGGAGCAAAGCTAATTCTGTAGTCCCTAGAAGTTTACAATCTCACATGAAAGGCTCATGAGAGTGTCTAATAATGTTTAGTTTACTAGCATACATCATCATTTACGAAATCTCAAGAATTGATAACAAGATTTTGACAAATTGAACAACGTTCTCAAGCAAACACAACTTTCAAATGTAGACAAAAATATAAGCAAAGAAGACTATGTTATGAGTGTTATTTTAGCATATTCAAACTTGCGTGTACAAGTTGGGTGGCGTGTGTCTAGCTTAGGTCTTATGTCACATGTAAAATATTTCATAGTTTTGCGAAACTAATCCCATTGCTCATTTTTGAATCTTTGGCTTGTTTTGTAGACAAATGGAGCTCCAAATTTGGTTTTATGCTTTAAATGATCATCTTCATTATTTATGCTTCTTGTAAGTTACTCTAGATACGGACTTTTTTAAGGCATATATATATATATATATATATATATATATATATATATATATATATATATATAACTATTTGTGTGTGTGTGGTGTGCATATGTATGGGGGGACTTGCCATATTTTCAATAATGATCAGGTGGCCATCCCGAATAACCTTGTCCATCGATAAAAGAATGCAGCGAGATGAGTGTGTGGCGCTCCTTGGCAACGACACCACTGTTGTGTCGTCTTTGTAGCATAGATGTTCGTTGCTGGGAGTGGCAACCTCGCCTTCACCTGCATAGCACACGAAGAGGGAGAGAGAAGAACTCCAAGTAGAGAGAGGTTTGGGAGGCCCGAGCACCTTTTCCAAACTATGTGGTCGCTACCTAGAGAGAGGGAGAGTGCCTAGGTTGAGAGAGGCTTTGGGGGCTCGAGCACCTATTCACACCCAACCTAACGAGAGAGAGAGAGAGAGAGAGAGAGAGAGAGAGAGAGAGAGAGAGAGAGAGAGAGAGAGAGAGAGAGAGAGAGCTTGAAGTGAAATCGGCAAAGCTTTATTAGAATGATAATAGAAATACAATACAAAGGAAATGGCTCCCTTTTATAGATTCCCAAGGTGAGCCTCCTTCACTCTAATTGGCCACACTTCATTGACAAGGAATCTAATCCAAGCCCTTCAAACAAACACAAACTTAATCTAATGGTTCTAAGAAAGCACAAACCAAGTCACATGAATCATGTGAGTCTTACTTTGTACAAATTAGATTTCTTATTTTTAACTTGACTTTGTGAACTTATTTCCAAGTCTTTATGGAACAACTTGAAACTAAATAGCAATGTGCTCATTGGGTTAGTGGGCTTACACAAGCAGGACGCTAGTGCCCTCGCACTTGTTGGTCCTAACTGTACAATAGTGTAATATGGCAGGACCCACTAAGTAAACCTTGGCCAACAGTAGTTTTAATGGTGGGACCCACTTATTTATTTATGTACAGAAAATACCCACAACAGTGGCAAGTCTTGCAAGCTTATGGTTTGCCACATGGCAAACCACGTAGATCTAACATAGGCTTGTGTGGTAAGCCAACCAGGCTTTGCCACATAGGCCTGAGTGGACCTAGAGAGAAAAAGAGGTGGGGTCAAAATCTGCCATGTAGGCCTACCATAGGCTTGTGTGGCTTGCCACATGGCCTACTGTAGGCCTGTGTAGCTTGCCACATAGGCCTGCTATCTACCAAGCCTATCATAGTTTGCCATGTGGCAAGTCATGTATGCTTTCCACGTGGCAAATCATTCTGGCTTGGAGTTAGCCACATGGCAAGCCACGTAGGCCCATCATAGGCGAGCAAGCCAACCAGGCTCTGCCTACGTGGTCTGCTATCTGCCAAGCTTGTCGCACACTACCATGTGGCAAGCCATGTAGGTCTGCCACATGGCAAATCATGCAGGCTTGAGGTTTTGCCTTGAGGAAAGCCATGTAGGCCTACCATAGGCTTGTATGGCAAGCCAACCGGGCTCTGCCACATAGGCTTGAGTGGACCTAGAGAGAGATATATATTGGTGGGCTCGAAAGTTGCCACGTGGCAAGCCATGCAGGCTTACTATAGGTTTGTAAGGCAGGCCACATAGGCATGAGATAGGACTGATGTCTGTCACACAAGCATGTCGCAGACTACCACATAGGCTTGCCATAGGCTTGTGTTGCAAGCCAACCAAGCTCTGCCATGTAGGCTTGAGTGGACCTAGAGAGAAAGAGAGCTAAGGCTCACAAGTTGCCATGTGGCAAGCCACATAGGCCTGTCATGAGACACACCACGAGCTAACCATAAATGTAATCGTAGACCTAATCCTAATGATCCCAAGATGCTAAATTTAAGCTAACCATAAATAAAACCTAAACCTGACCTAATGTAGCCTTAATAATTGTCTTGATGGAAATAAATCAAATTTCAAATACAAACTCCTACAACAAGATATTTCAACATATTACACAAGTTTTATTCATCTATGATTTTACACATATTAGGGTTCTCCTAATATTTTTTTCTTTGGTTTTTTAGCTCAAATTCTAATTTAAAAGTAAGGTTTATAATCCTTTGAGGTGATTAACTCTATATTATTATATATACATCTTGTAGTCAAAATTTATATTATTATTTTTCACTTTTAATTTGTTTACAAGACAAATAATGTAGGGCCCATGTGTAGTTTGTCGGAGGGTAACCTTTCCAATCACCCATATTGGGGTTTTGGGATAATACGTTCTACCTTAATTTGTAATGCCACACCCTAATTTGTAATGCGAAATCCTAATTTGCAACGTTGCACCCTTCATCTTGCTTGCTGAATTCATCACCTTTTCTTCGATTCGATGTTCTCTCTCTCTCTCTCTCTCTCTCTCTCTCTCTCTCTCTCTCTCTCTCTCTCTCTCTCTCTCTCTCTCTCTCTCTCTCTCTCTCTCTCTCTCTCTCTTCTTCCTTTTTCTCTTAAGGCTTCAACAGATGCTGATCATGGCCTAGCTTTGTGAGCATATGATCTTCCAAAGCCAACGTAGTGCTACAGATGCATGCTTGTTTTGCCTTACTAGCTGTCCATTTCACCCTCCATCTCCAGCCTCTCTCGCAGATTTCTGCTCTCAATTATTGAATTGATGATAGATTGTGAAGTTCATTGAAGAAAGCTTTACTAATGTCTTTTCCATGCCAAAAGGCATATAAGACTGAAAGAGGTAGTTCAATTGAGTAAATGGAACTCGAACGGGGCAGTGCCGTCAACCAAAAACTTAGAGTAAAACTAAAACGTAAAACATAAATCGCTATGTAAAGAAAGCTCATTTCTCACACAGGAGAGGAAATAAATGGCCGTAGCTCAAAACATCTCTCACGTAGGAGAGGGAGAAGAATCTGAAATTTTATTAATGTCTTTTCCATGCCAAAAGGCGTATAAGACGAACAAGTATAGCAGATTGGATCGCACCAAGATGGAGCAATGCCGTCAAAACAACATAACTAAAACCAAACTAACTATGAAGAGGATAATGTCTAGGATTATATGGTACGAAGACCATTTACAAGTTCAATTGGGCATCTCTTCAGTGCTCTAACTCTGAACAATCTTAGATATCTCATTAATAGCAACAAGTTTAATATCTACAAATATGATACCATCCATGTAGATCATCTGCTTTCCTACTCTTGCAAATGGCTCTCGATGAATGTAGTTGAGATAAATGAAGACAGAGGTGTTAAAACATCAGTATTAGAACCTTTAAACTGCCCAAGTTTGAACAAGATGGAGAAGCTAACTAAGGCATAGAGGCGTAGCAGGTGTAGATGCGCCCCCCCCCCCCCACCCGCCCCCCGCCCCCGGTTTTCTGATTTTTTGACATTTTTAGTTGGAGCGCGGAGGTTGGAGGCCAACGATGGTGCAGTAGTCTTCCCACTCAGCCAAGCGCAAGACAACCAGCAATCTCAGCTGATGGCAAGTAGGCTCATGGTGGCAACAAGTAGCATAGTTGCAGCAATGGCAATGCTGAGCGTGACAACCTCTGACGGTGAGCAATGGACTCACATGTAGCTGGACTCCTTCAAGCGGTAATAACTATGGCAGCTACACACACACACACACACACACATAGAGAGAGAGAGAGAGAGAGAGAGAGAGAGAGAGAGAGAGAGAGAGAGAGAGAGAGAGAGAGAGAGAGAGAGAGAGAGAGAGAGAGAGAGAGAGAGATATTTAAAATTTATAGTCTCAAAACTTCTAAAACTATCTTACAAATAAAAAACTCGAGTGCATACAATGACATTTCTATTAGATATGATGTAAGGAATGAATGGAGGGAAAAAAAATAGAGAAATAGAAAATCATTGATTTGGTGTTATTTGTGTCCCACTAATAAATTGTACGAATTTAATATATTTGATAAATTTTCAATATATATTCATATAAATATTCATTGATTGAATTATTTGTTATGGCTTTTATTTTTTTCTTTTTCAGTAATTCAATGGTGGAGCCCAACATATTACTTTGTAATTATTTTAGCACAGTGACTATTGCTTCATGGAAAACCCAAAAAAAAATACCACATAAGAGAGTTCCATTTTTTAGTACTTGTGTGGCCTTGGTTTTTCCAAAATGCATATGTTTTCATTGGCATCCCTTCATAGTGCTTCCATATTGTATTGCGCAGTGTAACATCAATATGCTCTCCTAATATCACTGTATGAACTCAATAGTTTTTTATTTGTTCCCATAGATCAATGTCATGCATCATCTTCATAGTTGACATTCTTTGATAGGCAACCTACCATTGAGTCCTAAACTTGAATGCAATTTCATACATCTACATAGCAATCTCAGTTCTTGCCTTGACATTGCTATTTTCTTCCACATTCATCCTCAATATCAAGGCTCTCCAACATAGTGTCAAAGCAAGTTTTCATATCTTGATTCCGATATCTTCAAGATATTCATTAGAGGAATTTGATCTGCCAACGGAAGCTTAATTGTTTCTATCTCTGATTCATATCATAGTGTCATCTCTAAGATGGATAATGCATCAAGCTCATCCCTAATTGAAAAGCTCAATGGAGACAACTACCATCTATGGAAGTTCAAGATGAGAGTAGTTCTTCTTGCCAAAGAACTATGGGACATTGTAGAAGGCAATGAGGCTAGACCTCTTACAGATGCTACAACTATTACTAGATGGAGACAAAGAGATAGAAAGACATTTTGATTTAATAAGTCTCAACATTAGTTACACTTAGATCAGTTACATTAAATCAGCTGAAACTTCCTCTATGACATTAGAGATGTAAAGCTCTAAGCTTCGTTTGAGGACAAAATTCTTCACATTTAGAATGTCTGAAGTTGACTCTATTTTGACCCATCTAGACAAATTCAAAAATATTTAGAGCAAATGACTGCAATTGGATTAGTCGTAAATGATATTGATGCAATTCTATTGTTGATTCTACTTGAAGCATATGAAAATTGGGTCCTAGTGATTTCTAATCATCAAGCACCAAGTCTTTCAAGAGTGAAATCAATGCTACTTCAAGAGAAAATTAGAAGAAATGTTTCATCGTATGATTCTAACTCAACATCACAAGCTCTTTACTCAAGAAAAGATCGAAGTCAAAATTCAAGAAATCAAGAAAATCAGCACAGTTGACTAACAAAAAAATCAAAGAGTAATCCAAGTCAATTTCACATGTAGTCAAACACACATCCATTAGACTCCTATTGTCATTTGTAGCTGCAGCAAGTCTCGAGGTTCATTAAATGGACGTGCAAACTGCATTTATTAATAATGTAACCTTAATAAAAAGAGTCTACATGTCTCAGCCTAAGAGATCTCAAATTCATGGCAAAGAGCATTAAGTATGCCAAATCGCACAATGCCCTATATGGGTTAAAATAGTCCCGAGACCATGGTTCCAAAAAATAAACCAATTCTTGATTCAGGACAACTTCACCCCAAGCTCAGTCAATTCCAATGTTTATTACAAGGCAATTTCTACATCCTTTAATATGATCATCACATTATATGTAGATGATACATTATTATTTAGCAACAATCTGAAACTACTAAAGGATGTCAAAGCCACGTTGTACATAAATTACGAAATAATAGATTTAGGACCAGCCCACCTCTGTCTTGGAATCAAGATTCAGAAAGATCGAGTAAAGAGACTAATCTACATCAGTCAACAAAAGTATGTGAAAAATGCAAAAATAAGCCTGGTAGAGGCCAAAAATCTTGTATATAGATGAACACAAATGTGTGGAGCCTGTTCCTACGTGTGAAACTAGTGTACTTGTCATGTACCATAATCATATAGGTTGTACATATGATTTAATTCAAGATCTAGTGGCTAAAATGGCCAAAAACTAGTTTTCTAGACATATGACACATGGCATCAATCTATTGATTGCATGAGCCACATCCTTTGGTTAGGTGTCATATCCCATGTGTAGAGGACAGCTCACAAGTGTGTGATATGCTGAAGTAGGCGAATTTTGACTTCTAGAAGATTTATCTCCATATAGAAGGAAAATGGACCAAAAGTGCTCAAAATAGAAGGTTTTGTCCAAGTGTCAGTTTTTGCATGATGAATCATCATATGAAAAAGCACCTTCACACATGTGGAATCAGAGAGATGATCAATACCACGAGCTCCCACTTATTGTATATATAGAGCCACATTTGGCCATAATCATTGTGAGACACCAGTCTTGGTTTTGGAAGCAAGTTTGAGTGATTCTCTCCATTTGTCTACATTTCTTTTGATTGTTTTGTGGTTCTATCAATGTGTACTTGATTTTCAGGTTGGAGTCCATACTCAGACAGTGTTTCACACGTGTGAAACCAGAAAGTTCACCTACCTTCAATTAATGATTGTTCTTGTTAGGATTTTGTGTCTAGAATTGATCTAGATTGATCTTGATCTCAAGTAGATTGATAGTTCAAGTAATCTTACAACCAATCCCTCTTGAGAATCAGATTGGGATCCACTCTTGGTCCTTTTTGTACTTTTTGCACATGGTATTAGAGCCTAGTACAAGAGGTTTTGTTGAAATTGATAGGGTTAATCCAAATCAAAGCCAAAATTAGCAATTTTTTGGAAACTAGTCAAAATTTGTGTAGCGAGTTGGATTTGATAGCTATCCTCAAATTTTTTGGTCCAGATCTTGTTGTGGGCTGTAGGAACTCTTTTCACACGTGTGAGGCCGTACAGCCCTGGTTTTTACTAAGAAATTTCAAAAATTTGTAGAATTTGACTCACATACCCAATTTGAGTGATTTTTGGTGCAAAATCAAGCATTTTCTATAGTGAATCTAATCTTTTGATTAATTCTTAGATTAGATCAGCCAAAAAATTAAAATTTAAGCTTGAAATAGGTGCTTTAATTGATCTTCTCTGATTTTTTGAGTGTATGTTGAAGTTAAGAGAGATTTTGCTAAAAATCATAGATTAAGGAGTGATATGCAAGGTGAGAGGTTGAAATCCATTGTACCATCACTCTAGATTTGTTCAAGAGTGATAGGGTCAAGTTTAGAAGCATCAATTTGCTTGAAAACATCATTGGATCTGTCCTCCAAGTGAAACCTTTGAGGTTTCTAGTGCATATAGAGCATCTATGCAAATCTTTTGTAGAATTTGACATAGATTGGCTTCAATTGAAAGTTCTAGAAAAGAGATTGAGATCCAAGTCACATTATTCAATCCTACTCAATTTGTTTGAGTGTTTGTGAGGT
Organism: Diphasiastrum complanatum; assembly: GCA_029204225.1. Lineage (NCBI taxonomy): Eukaryota > Viridiplantae > Streptophyta > Lycopodiopsida > Lycopodiales > Lycopodiaceae > Diphasiastrum > Diphasiastrum complanatum. The sequence goes on from CM055108.1 coordinate 37,086,838, forward strand.
TTGAAAAGAGTCATTAAGGTGTCTATGGCAAATGTGTAGAGAGAGATCCAATTTTCTAAGAGTTCCTTCCTTTGTAGAAGGCAAGATCTAGAAGCTCATTTTGTGTTGTTATTGGTGGAGAGTTTGTCTCTTCCTAGGTGATCAAATCTTTCTAAGTGGCATTAGCTCTTTGAAGCACAATATCTTAGTGAGAAAAATCACAACTTTTGATTTTGAATTTCATTCCAAGTCTTAAGAGGTAGAGTAATTGGTGGAATCCAATAGGGGTGATTGAATCAATTTATTGAGCAAAAATTGACATAGTATGTATGAAACTCAAATTAGTTCTATTCAACTTTCTTTGTGAGAGTGTGAGGGTCAATTTGAGATCCCATTGGATGTCTAGAATGAGGAGGAGTCCATAATTGAGTATTCATGCATGGTTGAGATCTTTGTGAATCTCTAGTTGTCTAATTTTTTAAGCTTTGTGAAAAATTGGTGGTATAGTTTGTTGTCAAATCAAATCAAATTCATTCTAAATCTCAAGTGTGAGATTATTTGGGTCAAGAGTGATCAAAATAAGTGATTAAGTCTGATTTTCATGTATTTGAAACAAAACCCATCTTTTGTTCAAGAATCTCGAGTGTTGAGAGAACTAGTCAAGTGAAAAGGAAAATCTAGGTGTCAAATCTTTTTCATATCCATTTCAACTTTCAAAAGAAAGATTCATTGGTATTTGATGAGTCCAATAGGAGATTGGATCTGATTTCTTTAGTGATTTGATTCAAATATTGTGTGCTTTTGTCTTAGTGATCAAAGCAATGTTTCCAAGTGACTAGTCATTACTGTGAAGATTGATTCTTAGGTTTGTGAGCTAGATCTTTTGTAGATCCTTCTAGATTGTTGAAGATATTCAAATCTAGTCTCTTGAAAGTCACAAATTACATTTGTAGAATCATATCACAGGTTTTTATTCACATGGCATCAATAGGTGGCATCCTATTGAAGGAAAGAAAGGATCATGTTTGCAACTTTTGTGCCAAGGGAGGATATTTTTTCTCAAGATGCTACAAAAAGAAGACCAATCCATCCAAGGAGAACCAAAGCAAGGGGCCGAGGTGAAGGATGGAGCTTCAAGTTCAAAATGCAGATACAAGAAGGACAAGTCCAAGGAAAGGTGTTTCCTTTGTGGAAAGGTGAATGAGGCTTGGAGTCTCACAAGGACTTGCAAGATTTGAGTCCATCACAACACATGTCAAATCTTTTGAAATTTTTCATTTGGAAGTGCATTGTTTGGTTCAAGATGCAAAGATAGATGTCACTTTCATGGAAGTAACTTGGATTTATTTTAAGTCCTTGGAAAGTATTTTGCTTAGAACTTTAGATAAGTTCAAACTTATTGTTATGATCCAAGAGAAATCAATCAAGAATAAGAAGCAACAATCACAAAATGAAAATAGTTTCATTTATGCTATCATGTCAACTTATGAAGAACCATTTTGCTTTGAAGAGATTTTTGTATCTCAAAGGTGGATAAAGGCAAAACTAGTTGAGTATGATGCCTTAAAAGATAGCAAAATATGTTTTCCTTGTAAGCTTACATTAGTTATGAAGTCAAGGAAATGGAAATATCTTCATAATGTAGGATATTTTGGTTTCAATAAGCTCGTGAATGATGTGTTCATTCAGAAAGATGAAAATTGTATGTTTTCAATCCTAAAGGCAAGTTGTAAACTTTTTATGAGAATAAGTGAAGCATCCAAAGTGGACACTTATATCCATAAGCAAGTAGAGCCTTATTGAGATGGAATTACCTTTTGATTTCAATATTGGAAAAATCATGCCAAGTTGTGGTGATTTTTGGACTTATGTTTCTAGCATAAGTAATCTTGATAATCATAGGAAGTGCATATTGAAAGGTCATACTTGTTGTGATCATTATGAGACATGGAAGTCTCGGATCTCCATAAAAAAGGAGCACCATGAAGAGGATCTTAAGGACTCATCTCAAGGTTCAAATGTGCCAAGGATTGAGGAGGAGAATCCTTCTCAAGGTTCAAGTGTGCCAAGATTGAGGAGGAGAGACCTTCTCAAATTGTGATTCCAAAAAGAAACTCAAGAAATATGGTTGAGTCCATGTGGCTCACATTTCAAGGGAAAGAGGAGCATATCTCATGTGGTATACATCACATACTTACTTCTCTTATGTCATTTGATAAATCAATTGGCTTTAGTGAGATCATTGCATCTCAAAATTGGAGTAAAGCCATACTAGTTGAGTATGAGAACGTAGATGATGTTCTTAAAAGGTTGAAATTGATTTTAAATCAATTAGAAAGCAAATGGTTATTTCATCAAATGTATGCTCTTAAGTCATGTAAGAGCAAACGTGATTTGTTCACTCATAGTTTGAAATTTTGTATTGAGGCAAATTGTAAACTCTCTATGAGAGTAAGTGAATCATCTTCTAAAGACACTTATCTCCATAATGAAGTATTTAGCCTCATTGGATCTGAGATTAGCATGGTAAACAAGCATGAAGATATGATGCAAACACTTTGTTATTATAGCATGCATAGTCTTGCCAATTTGGATGAGTCTAATTCTCTAGATCGTGGTAACTTGATGTTAGATCTTTGTGATCCTAATAAATCAAGAAGAAATCTTTATTTTCTCATGAAGGAGCATGCACATGAAGAAGGAGCAAGCCTCAAGGTCAAGCATCTACATGAAAATTGGAAGGAATCAATTTTGGAGGTGCTAGGATGGTGCAAAGCTCTCAAGCTCATCTTTTTGAGGAGTGTGAAAAATGCAAAAATAAGCTTGGTAGAGGCCAAAAATCTTGCATATAGATGAACACACGTGTGGAGCCTATTCCCATGTTTGAAACTAGTGTACTTGTCATGTACCATAATCATATAGGTTGTACATATGATTTAATTCAAGTTCTAGTGGCTAAAATGGCCAAAAACTAGTTTTCTAGACATATGACACATGGCATCCATCTATTGATTGCATGAGCCACATTCTTTGGTTAGGTGTCATATCCCATGTGTAGAGGACAGCTCACAGGTGTGGAATAAGCTGAAGTAGGCGAATTTTGACTTCTAGAAGATTTCCATGTAGATCTCCATATAGAAGGAAAATGGACCAAAAGTGCTCAAAATAGAAGGTTTTGTCCAAGTGTCATTTTTGTATGATGAATCATCATATGACAAAGCACCTTCACACATGTGGGATCAGAGAGATGATCAGTACCACGAGCTCTCACTTATTGTATATATAGAGCCACATTTGGCCATAATCATTGTGAGACACCAATCTTGATTTTGGAAGCAATTTTGAGTGATTCTCTCCATTTGTCTACATTTGTTTTGATTGTTTTGTGGTTCTATCAATGTGTACTTGATTTTCAGGTTGGAGTCCGTACTCAGACAATGTTTCACATGTGTGAAACCAGAAAGTACACCTCCTTCAATTAATGATTGTTCTTGTTAGGATTTTGTGTCTATAATTGATCTAGATTGATCTTAATCTCAAGTAGATTGATAGATCAAGTAATCTGACAACCAATCCCTCTTGAGGATCAAATTAGGATCCACTCTTGGTCCTTTTTGTACTTTTTGCACAAAGTACATTCAAAATCTACTAGAAAAATGTGGTATGTCAGATTGAAAACCAAGCTATTTTCCCTTGAACACAAGATCAAAACTATCAAAAGATTAGTGCCTATAGACTAATGTTGTAAAAGAACAAATGAAACATTATCATTTTCATTTTGTTGTTGGCTCCTAAATGTATGCAATGCTATGTACAAGACATGATCTAGCTTATTCCATCAATACATTAAGCCAATTCATATATAATCCTGGATTGACACATTAGAAAGCACTTTTGAAAATTTTGAAATATTTGCAAGCCACAAAAAAATTAGGCATATGTTATGGAAACGGGGCTTGAAACATATCCGGGCTGAAAATTGACTATTAAGGTCGAACCATCAATTTTCATGACTCCATTCATGACAGAATCAGATAAGATCAATAAGGACCTATCAGTTACAGAAACTAGATTAATGTTAGACTATTAAATCTTCTTTCAATTAGTAATTGGATCAGTATATATACATGCTCTAGAACACAAGAAATATGGCTAAGCATAGTGACTAATGAGAACGTTCAATATTTGAATTGTGAATTCATCAATATATTGTGATCTCTCTCTTGAAGTCATTTTATTGATGAAATTACATTGATTATTGAAACTTTTTGTTCCTGATCTAATAACATTGCTTGCATCTTTTATTTTTCATGAGTTCTAGTGTCATTTCTATTGTCTACTATATGCACTCATTCCTCACTGTCATGCATCATCTTCATACTTAACATTCTCCATTAGGCAACCTACTAGTGAATTTTGAATCTGAATGCAATTTGCAAATCTACATAGCAATCTCAATTCTTACCTTGAACTTGCTATAATATTCCACACTCATCCCCAATATTGAGGCTCTCCAACATCATAAAGACCCAAAGTCACAATTTCAAAGACTGTTTTGTATTGATGTAATCAACTTTTGTATGCATCAAAGTTGAGGACTTTATCTTAAAATTTTCATCTCAATTCTACCGATTCAAGATTGTCATCAAGTTTGTAGTGAAATCTTGGTCAATAACTTTTAAAAAAAAGCTTCCAATGTTCTTTAAATTCTTTTCACTTACAACCTCGACTATCAAAGAAGAAACTTTTTCACCTCTGTGTCGATATGATACAATCTTGTCTCATGTTTACAAATGACATATAAGCATACTAGATTGAGCTTGAACCAATGTTGGGAGGTTAGTAACTTTTTGTACTATTCGTTGGGTCAAAGTGTATCACAATTTCATATTTTTATGAAAAGTGTATTACAGTATTGCTAACATGGCAAATGCTAGGTTTTAGTTATACATCAAGTTATTGATTTTGGGGAGGGTATTGATGGATATTAACTAGGTATTGATAGGTATAGGCTAGGTTTTACATTGGGTATTTGCCAAGTCGTGATGTTTTTTCCCTATCATCTGAATATCAATATATTAAGTAGTTAGAAGCTTAAATAAGCATGCTAGCCATGAATTTATTCATGTTATAATCAAATATGTAACAAATCAAAGTCATTGAGAATACCAAAATTAGAGTAAGGCATTTGTGGATCACCACAACTCGTTTTTTAATAAATCGAGTAATAATATTTTCTTGTATGTCATCATTTGTCCTATTGATTAAAGTCAAACTCCATATCTCAAGTAGAGGAAAGAATATTTTCATCATTATGCCAATTAAGAGATGTGTTAGCTTAAATATTGCTATTGTACTACATAATAAAAGATAATATCAAACAAAGTACTTCAAAGTAGTGGTTTATTATGTAAAAAAATATTTACATTGTACACGAGTAATTAAATATAGTTTATTGCAGATCACACTGGCTCCAAGTTGTCAACATGCAGAAAGGTCTTAGCATGTGCCTTCATAGACCTACAATAGCTCTTTTTCAACTAGGCTATTGTAAGGAACATCCCAAATTTTAACTTTTATACAAATCACTAGTCTTCTGTTACACTCACATTGTTTTCGTTTGTGTTATGGTGAGCATAGTTGGCATCTTGTTTCCGTTCTTTTTCAACTTGTATATTTTTTGCAAGAGCATCTATGACCAAGCAATCATGGAATAAAAACTTATGTATAGGAGATGATTATGGCTTTCAAATATCTTCAAAACCAGTACCAAATGTCACAAGTGGCCTAGAGAAAACTTAAAGATAACATCTTAAGGTGTTGTGTTAGGGAAAATGAAGATATGAGACGAGAGAAATTGTGTGAAAAGTGCAAGTTCTAGGCAGAATAGGAGAAAACAAGCGTGCTATTGGCTCTTTACCAAGATAATGCTAATTATTGGGGAAAAAGATAAAATACACCCAATGTGAGAAATGGTTCGACTTGCTTGCAAAATAGTATGTCTTGAATTTGGTAAGAGATCTAGACTTGGTAATTTAAAATGGGCCTACTATTAAAAAACATTGTAAAAGCCTTCACGCATGATGTGCCATAGATTCAACCTCTACTAATGTTTTTACCAATCTAGCATCCCCTTGCTACACCATTCACATTAACATAATCACCATGACACACTAAGCATGCTCAAGATCCTACCACCATCTAAGTCACATACCAAATATAGTGATCTTCTATTAGACCTCTGTCCGAATTTTTTTGTCTTTCTGCAGACTGTTAGAAAACAAGTGTAATTCTGCAGAGTGTACAACTATACAAATATCTACAACAGTTAGTGAATGGATCTAGATTAGAAGAAAGATAGGGATGGAGAGAATAGGAATCCAACACCCTCCCTTAATCTGGATCCTTGATTGCCTTGATTTGCAAATTCAAGATAGCACAAAAATTCTTGTGATGTTAGTTGCCATGTACTAGGTTCTGCAAAATTTCAGACTTACCTCCTTGTTGAGCATCTTGCTCTTGATGTAGTGATATTTAATTTTGATGTGCTTGCTCCTAGAATGAAATCTAGGATTGATTGATAATGTGATAGCACTCTGATTGTCACACTGTATCATTGTTGGAGCAGACTGTTTGAGTTCAATATCAGACAATAAGTTTCTCAATCGATTTGCCTCTTTCGTGGCTTGAGGGGCTGCAATATTTTTGGATTCAGTGGATGACATTGCAATGGAGGTCTATTTTTTACTATTCCAGGATATTGGACCATTATTGAATAAAACACAAATCCAGAAGTCGATCTTCTGGTGTTGACATCGCCTGCTCTATTCACATATGTATATCCATGAACTGTATGGATATTGGATGAATCTACATCACCATAGTAGATGTACAGGTCGATAGTAGCTCGTACATATCTGATTACTCTGAAAAGAGCTCTCCGGTGGATCATATCAAGGTTGGTCATGTATTGGCTCAAGGAACTGATGGTAAATGCAAGATCTGGCCTGGTAGAAATCATTGCATAGATCAGAGATCTGATAATTGATTGATATGGGTATCCCTTCATTTCGGCCTTCTCCTCATTGGTCTGAGGGCATTGTTTTTTGGATAATTTAAGACTTGAATCCATGGGATTATGCACAAACTTGCAATTAATAAAATTATATTTCGTCAACAAATTATGGAAGTACATTTGCTAGGTGATGTAGAGAAGTCCTTGTTTTCTGTCTCTTCGTCAATCTGATATTGTTGCTGAACAACAACGTATTATCCACATAGAGTGTGATGATGACAAATAATTAATCTACAGCTTTAAAATATACATTACAGTCTACAGAGCTAGGTTCGAATTCATGATCGATTATAAATGTGTTGATTCGATGGAACCACGCTCTAGATGATTGCTTCAAACTATACAAAGCTTTGTGGAGTTTGCATATCTGATCTTCTCAACCATTGAGGATATAGCCTTTTGGCTGGATCATGTAGATGTCCTCCTCGATAACTCCATTTGAGAAATTCTGTTTGTACATCCATTTGGTGTACCTCAAGATTCGTTGCAACATCATACGAAAGTAGCAGTTGAATAGAGGTGTGTTTGTTGACGAGCGGACTGAAAGTTCTAAAGTAGTCGATATTGGAAATCTATGAGACTCCTCTTGCCATGAGTCGAGCTTTCCTTCTATCGATACTGCCATCTACATTATATTTGATCTTGAAGATCCATTTGCAATCGATTACTTTTTTGTTTGTTGGTAGTTCGGTGACAGTCCATGTGTTGTTCCTCAGCAATGAGTTGTACTCCTTGTCCATTGCTTTTTTCTAGAGATCCGAATCTGCTTGTGACATAGCTTCCTCAACTGTTGTTGGCTCCTGAATAGAATAGTGAGCGAACTCATCAATGTATCGGACAGGTTGAGTTCGAATTCAAGTTGATCTTTTGGTTGAAGGTTCTGGCTGCGAAACTTGGCGTTGTGTCGGCTGATTCGTCAGCTGCCCCTGAGTTGCAGCTTCTTCTTCTTCTTTTGGGTCTGACTGTACAGAGTGACTACTGGAAGGAATAGAATTTGTCTTCCGAAAAGAATCAGTTGTCAGGGCATAAATTGTCAAGACTCATCTGATCTTGGCCCTTCAAATCAATAAACAAATCTTCTATAAAAGTCAATCCCTGTTAGTAACAACTTTATAGGTTTCTATATTGTACAGTCTATACATTCCATCAGAAGCACAATAGCCAACAAAAATATTTTTGAATGAATGCTCATCTAATTTCTTTCTATTTTCCTTCAGGACATGAGCATAGTGTGAAGTTTTTAGCATGTGTGAACTTCACCACACACCCTACAGGATCTTGCTGAGGTGTTGTGATTGCACTAGATTGATCAGAGAACAAATTACTTGAAAAATCTATGGCAAGAGCACAATGGCATACAACAAACTGAAAAATCTAACTTCTCACTATGAGGAATGAATGTCAAAAATAATTCCAAGTGCTTAGTATGGGAAAAACAGCCTGCTCTCAGGTAGAGAGAGAAAATATACGATGAAAAACTCAGGTAGAGAGAGAATGAGTCCAAAATGCCAAAATCTCAATATTCACAATGAGGCAAAACATGCCACAACTTTCCTACATCAAAGTGGCTCGAGTTCCTATAGTGGTGTTGCATGGAAAGTCCACTTAACTTAGTTAACTCAACTACCAAGGATCCACATGTGTAACTGCATGCATGAATATTGCATGTACTGCATGTCAACTCATAAAATTGCCTAGACATGTGTAGATCACAGAAACCACTTTGCATGTTGCATGCACCGATTGCATGTGGCTTGCATGCATACTGAATGACATTGCATGCTATCTAAACTTTTGCATGACATCAAATTTCGATCTACCTAACTCAAACTCGACCTATTCTAGAAGGTTATGTGTTCAATGCACATACCTTTATGTACAACATAGTTTATAATGGAAATAATCATGGGTGTGGCCCCAAAACTCGAGATAGGAACATATTTTTTACTAATCTTCACACATAGATAGTGCATCCAAATACTCTCAAGTGCTTCAATGAAGGCTTGGATCCTATCCAGACTTCATGAGGGGTTTTGTTGTTAGGGAGGCCTTTAGTTATACATCGATTCTGCATGTGAATTGAGGTCGAAACATCATGTTGTCAGAATGATTTGGGCAACGAAGCATGAGTTATCATGCATTTGGCAGATTCAACTAAGGTCATGTTCTTCTTTTTTGTCAGTCCATTCGATTGTGGAGAATAGAAAGCAGTGAACTATTTCTCAATGTCATTGGCTGAGCAGTAGTCTTTGAAATTGTTCGAGATGTATTCACCATTGTTGTCGTTCCTTAGTGTTTTAATCTTTTTGCATGTCTGCAACTCGGCATTTTTCTTGTATTTCTTGAAGAATTCGAAAGCTTCAGATTTGTGCTCCAGAATATATACAACAATTCTTTTAGAATAGTCATCTATCAAAGTAATAAAGAATTTTGCACCAAGTAGTGATGGTATTTGCATTGGGCTACATATATCTATACGTACAATGTCTAGCAAATCTTTAGATATATGTTCTTGATTCGACTTAAATGGCCTTCTTGCCTGCTTTCCTATGATACAACTTTGGCAGACAAGAAGGTTGACAATTTTATAGTCTAAATATCAAACTGAAGAATGTCTAGACATGTTACCTATCGATACATGATTAAGGTGACCAATTTATAATTCCAAGTCAATTCTTTATTGATAGATGCTGAACTACTTAAAGCACGATTAGTTACAGAATTACAATGGCTAAGCCTATAGAGATATCTCTGTCTCTTTTCGAGTGCAAGAACTCACCCTATGTCCTAAATCTGTAACGACAAAGTTTTAACTTCCAGATTTAGAAGTTAGAACCATTGAACTTGTCAATGATTCTAGCTTCGCTGGATGATGAAGACTTAAGCATTGCCCTAGCCATCTCCACAATGGATCTGTTCTTCCGTTCTACAACTCCATTCTGATATGGTGAATAGGGTGCAGTAGTTTGCCTCTTGATCCCCTAATCCTTGCAAAAATCTATAAACTCTATTGAAAAATACTCACCGCCACCATATGATCTGAGAGTCTTAATATAACAACCTGTTTTTTTTTCAACTAGAGCCTTGAACTCTCTAAACTTGGCAAAAGCATTAGATTTTTTGCTTATGAAATAAATCCAGATATGTCTACTGTAGTCATCAATGAACGTGATGAATAGATTTAAGGGTTTCTAGATTTTGTAATTAATGAGATACCATTTAGGGATCGATCTGTATCTCATAATTTTTCAAAAAACTCTAAGCAAACACCAATGGACTCTGTTAGTATTACCATTATAGCCAATCACTAACCAAACTCCATGACAACCTTAAGACAGCTTCATTACACTTTTGAAAACGTGCATGCAAAATATTGGTTACGAATTTTGAGATCTACCACAAAATTTGTCCAAAAATCATCAAAAAATCATGTTTTTTGACCAATTTTGACCAAAATTTGTGGGTCAAATCCACAAATAAGTGCAATATGATCCCAATCCCTGTAAATCCATTACATGCAAGCACTACAAGTTCTGATTTCAGTCAAATATGGATTCTATAGCCCATTTCTAGTCCAAAAATCCCAATTTTTGGTCCAAAATCACTATCTAATCATCCTTTTGACTATTCAACAAGAATGCCATCATTAGATCATTAATGATTGTAAAACAACAAGTACAACACTGACCAATTCCAAGCCAAAAACATGAATTCTAGGTGAAAAATTCACTAAAACCATAAAAAATCCTTTGATTCCTATCAAAATCTATGGCAAAAATCCATAATTATGATCTTTAGGCTGAAACTACACCAAATTCAGAGTAGCACCTACTTGGAGATCAATTCCAACACATGCAAGGAGAACTTTCAAAAACTGAGAAAAACAAGAAGTAGCTCCACCTTTCAATTGATCCTTGTTCTGATACCACTGTAAGGATCACCTAATAAAGATTGGACTAGATCCTATTGCAAAACAACCAAAAGGACACCTATGGAGCAAAACCACCCAACCAACAAGAAATGGCTAGTCAATACCCTAACCACTTCATCCCCATGCCATGGTGAATGAATACAAGACAGGAGAGGAAACTTGGCTCAAGAAACTGAATTTCCAATAGGGAGATGGGCAAGTTTCCATGGTAAGTATTCTCTTGAGCCATGGAGAGGAGACCAAAGTATGCAAGTTGCATAAACCTTTGCATGGTTTAAAATAGGCTCCTTGATATGGATGCATTGATGAGTACTTCATAAGTCAGGACTTTTTAGTACTACATCAAATTGCAACCTATAGACACTTGTGAATCTATACTTCAGATTGCACTTTATGTTGATGATCTGATCATTACTAGAAGTGATGATAGTTTGGTACTTTGTCTTCAAATCCCTTCTTGATAAAGCCCTCGAGTTGTCTCATGTAGATCTCTTCCTCCAAGTAGCCATTGAGACAAGCTTTAGTCACATCAAGTTGATAGAGCTTCCAATTGAAAGAAGTAACAAGAGAGATGATCAATCTAATAGCTACAAGCTTAGCAACTGGAGCAAATGTTTCATCATAATCTACTCTCTTGGTTTGCAAAATTCCTTTGCCACAAGCCTTGTCTTATATTTGCTTATTGATCCATCTTGGTTATACTTCAATCTATACACACACTTGCAATCAAGTGGATTCACCCTTGAGGGAGATCTACAAGATCCCAAGTATGATTCTCAATGAGATCATCATGTCGGATTGGTCTCCTTCTTACTAATCCACTAGTCGGTTTTAATCTTCATCCATTGTTTATCCAGTTATGCGGATTTTTTTCGTGTTCTTTTACAGTCTGCAGATTTACATGGAGATTGACTACAGTGTCGATTTTTCATTTTCCCTCACTTCGGCTTTTTCGCCTATCAAGAATCTCGTGTAAAATCACAGTGTCACATTCTCGCATTTTAGCGACACTATCGCCTGTCAGGAATTACGAGTAAATATGCAGAGTCGCATTTATCGCTTTTTCCAAAGTACCTCAAATGTTAAGGAAATGACTCTGGCAAAAGTGTAGGGCTACCCTAAATGGGATTTAAGGACATTTTTGTCTTTTTCGCAAAATCCCGACACTGTCATCTTTTTCACTTGTGGCAGTTTAGTTCATTTCTGCAGAGTGACAGTTTCAGTTCATTTATGCAAACAGACTGTTTACAGCCAATTTCCACCGCTTATCAACAATCACTGAGAAGGAACTGGATGGACGCCAGTGGACATCAGCCAACTGGCAATCGCATTTGACGACCTAATTGCTTAGTATATATATATAACTATTCATATTCATACAATTTTCAAGTTATGAACAAGAAGCATTTGAATAGTTAGCTCTCTCTCTCTCAAGCCCGCGAGCTTGAACACTCCTGAGCATTCTAGCTCACTTCTTAGAGTTGTTTTAGAGATTGTTATTGCGCTACTGCTTATCAACATTGCGCTTAATTCAGACTTTCATTTTTAGCCACTCAGAGATAGCATAGAGTACGCGGCTTCGATCCGCAACTTATTGTACTCATTTACTTTTGTTTCGGTTTTCATACTGAATCAATACCATTTTTATTGCGTTCAGCTTTGTCTCAGAATGTATGCATTTTCTATAGTTCTTCGCGACTAAATATTTGTCTACCGATTCGCGAATGATTCGCGATAGATTATCTGTCTGATAATTCAATGCATTATTGTTTGGCTATGTAATCACTGTAGTACTGATGATTTCAAATTTAGTTACTATAAGATTGAACGTGATTTCTATCTGTTAGCAACTGTGCTAACATAGAGAAAATAAAAAAAGAAAGAAATAAAACTCCGTGGCATGTGTTTTGTAAGACCACGTATGAGTATCTGTCAATAAACTTTAGCCATGGCATGTGTTTTGTAAGTCCATGAGTAGAAGCTAAAAAATAATAAAATAGCTTAAACTTAGATTTAGAACTTAGATAAAGGAAACTTAAGATTAGAAATATTTTATCTTAAGTTTTCCTAAGTTAAGAAATTTGAAGTTCTAAATCCTAAGTTAGAAGTTCTAGAAAAGCTAGAAATAGATTAGTCCCATAAGTTAGTAGACACTTATGGAAGACCCTCCTTGCCATAAAAGGAGAGGTATTTGCATTGTAAACAACACTTTTGAGATTAAGCTATCTTGCTCTCTATTTTGGAGAATTATCATTCTATTTCATTTGTGTTCACCTTGGAAAGGTGCATAGCTTGAGGGAAGGTGCTCGGGCCTCCTCTTGCCTCCTTTTCATCGGTTTTATTGGGGCATGTTCATTACTGCTTATTTGCTTAGTATTAGCCGCAATCTCATTTTATTACCCTTTGGGTGTTAATCTAGGATTTAGTTTAATCACCTTGCTAGTTGGGTAAGCCTTAGTAAGGTTTTGTATTTTGTCATCTTAGTTAATTTTATTTCTATTTCGAGCACTAGTTGGGTAAGCCTTAGTGCTTTATCATTGTTTTATTTTCGCACTCCGTCTAAAGCTTGGTAAAAAAACTTAGAAAGCGGACGATCCTCTCTATACTACACCACATCGTGAGTAGATCTAGCCAAACATTGACAAACCAGATTTACTTCCAACATTGGAGTCGTTGCCACTTTTTAAGTATTTTTTTTTACCTAGCTTCCATGTCGTATCCTTGCTTGTGTGCTTGTCTCTATCTACCAACAAACAGCACGCGTCGTCTCTCCAGGTCCTACACGAGCTGCGGAGCAACTTCTTCAACTGGGGGGAAGCAACAAAAGAGTCAACTTGGGCATTTTCTTCAAAAGAAGTGACCCAAGTGACCTTTTTCACAACCCAAAAGGTATATCAGAATTCGTCAGCCTGTCTGCAGCCCTAACAGACCTTGATCTTTCAATTTATCACCTCCACGAATTCTGACCACGGTCAGATTTTGAGAAAACAGCCTGATATACTGTCAAAATCCCTTATTTCTCACCCAAATCTTTGTCCTAGAATTTGCCGGCTTCATTGAGACTAAATCTCATCAAGATCAGTCCTCTAGCAGCTCCATGAATTCTATCTTAGAGATTTTTCCTGTTAACTATCAGATAATCACATTTTTTTCCATATTCTTTATCTGCCAATCAAACCTCTCTGTTAGAATTCGCCATCCAGCCTAAGAATTTGTTTTCAGAGCACGATTTCCCTGTCCTACCTGCAAATTTTGAAACTCCAATTTTCTCTCAGAAAATCTAAAAAAATCACTATTCCGACATTCAGAACGCTTTGTCAGAATTTGCGAGTATTACAATTAGAATTATCTGCCTCTCCACAATTTCTCAGCCTATCCGCGAATTCTATCACGTCCAGAAAGACCAGTTTTTGTCCTACACTATCCATTCTGCAAGCAAACTACCCTTTTGCCAAGTATAGTACTATCCCGCTCATCTGTATTCTGCATCATGTCTCGTGACTGTGCTGAATCTTCTAATCCGACTCCTCCACGACTAGAACGAAGAATTCCACGTGTCGATGCACTAAAGTACGATGACGAATTTGACCCAGTTCGATTTCTCCAAGACTTTGATAATGCATGCTGTTTTTATGGAGATACCTCTGAAATTGAAAAGCTTTGTCTATTTCCCATGGTACTCTATGGAATCGCCAAGGAGTGGTACTTGAATCTCAAGGCTCCTGATCTTGCTTCTTGGACCACCCTCAAGGATGCTCTCATCAAGCGTTTCAAACCATCCAAACTGACTCAGAGCCCGTTCATTCAAATTACTCATATCAAGATGCGTCGGGAAGAGTCTATCCGAAACTACATTAAGCATTTTAAACGTCTCAAAGTAGAATGTGTTGATGAAAATATCACCGAACGAATGGCCATAAAACTATTCTTAGTTGGATTGCCTAAAAACATCAACCGTGAACTCAAGCCAGTTGACCTTTATGATTAACTTAAAGATGTGATGACCGATGCTATCCGTGAGGAAGACGAAGGTTCCGATGATGACTTTGACCATCGTGAAAAGAAATCTAAAGATCCAGACCGTCCTAATCACCAGAAGTCTAATAATATTGCTCACTCTTCTGAACTTCTACATCAAATGGAAACCTGGCAAAAAGCTCAACAATCTCATATGGATAAACTCACTGCCGATTTTCAAACCGCCATCAAACAGATTGTTGAGAAATCCTTTCCAGCAAGGAAAAATGTCTGGTGTCCAATCTGCTCACAGCATCACACTGCCAATGAATGCCCTCAATTGCAAAATCATTTCCCAGTAGCCATTAGACCCACCATCTATCGAGCTTACCACCCTTACCCGCCACAACAACCTGTGCCATGACTAGGGGTTTACCAAACATGACCACCTGCACCAAATCAATACCCATCCCCATGTCAACAATTTGTTGTTAATCAACCTGCCCCACAAAACGTTGTCCACTATATTGATTCGAATACCATCGATCTGGCCACCTACTATGTGGAAGACAATACTGAACCGCAGTACTCTATTGAAACGGTTGTTTATTATACCTATAATTCTAATGCTCAACCAGTGGATCCCAATGCCCAAGCTTACAATCCAAACCAAGTTGTCTTTGCCGCACATCAACTACCCGCAATACGAGGCTACTTTATCTGTGCAGGTAAACATCCTAGTATTCGTTGCCCAGATAAACTCTGCTTTCCTCCAGCTTGTGAAAATTGTGGTGTTGAACATCACGTAAATGACTTCCCATCCCGATCTAAGCCAGCTGCTCCTGTCTGTTCAATGTAAGTAGAAACCTTACCAATCGAAACACATCCTGCTTGGGTCTTGACTCGGACACAAACCCAACGCCAAACCCCTACACTTGCACCCAACAAAACTCAACTGCAGGCTGTTCCTCCAAGTGATGATTCAACTCTGATAGTTTACCCTAACCCATTTGAAGAAATTCAGCTGCATCATGAGTATCGTCAGCAAATCCACAATGCCGACCAACAATCTTCCTCTTCCCATAATGTACCTCACAAGCCCTTTGACAACAAAACCCTTGAAGGTACCGAAGTTTGGGGAGATTTACTACAAGCCAATGTCACTCTTTCCTTCCATGTACTCTGGAAGCATGCTGGCCAGTGGAAACAACAGATCCAATCCAATACCACCACCACTATTGACGAGTTGCCTAAAAAGCCCTTACATCTAACCAATCCACTCAACGAACGAGGCAACATCAAAATCCCAGCTACCCATCATCAATCCCGTGAAGTTTTAGCAGTACTCGATGGAGGTTTCGAGGTTAATATCATTTCACATTCCTCGACAAGCTAGCCAAATCTACTTGTCAGTTCCAGATGGCTGATCAAAGTGTGGTCTGACCTACTGGTTTCCTTCCGCATGTGCTGATCAAACTAGGAGGTCTCAAGTTTTCTGTTGATCTCATAGTACTTGATATTCCTGATAATGCCTATTATTATGAATTACTACTTGGTCGTCCGTGGCTCACCAATGCACGAGTCGTTCAGGACTAGAGAAAAGGCCGAGTCACTTTTGGAGATCGTGACAGTTATGTCACCATTGACTCAACGGGTAAACTCAAACCTGCACGCATCCATGACGAGGGATCCTCAATCACCAACTCAGTATTTGAGCCATACCAGTCCAGCCACGAAAAAGGTCATTATGTTAAATCTACTAATATCATAAACTGGAGTCACAGTCTAGCTACCATTTATTGTGTGAATGCCGATTACTGTGTCCAACATCAGAATAATTGTACCTCTCCACTCCCGATCGATCACGACCAATTACCTGATTTGGATACACCTATCATCAATATCAATTTTATTGATATTCTTCCACACCATGATGAATTGCTAAATGTTTCATGGCTACCTACTAATGAATCAGACAATTTATTCATTGATGACGAGAATGTCTTACGAATTCAGAATTGCCCAGAAGATATGGACATTTCTGATATTCAGATCCTCAACTATATGGAAGCACTCCCACCTAGGAACTATCCGCAACATGCTTCCAAGGTGGAACCAGTTGCCAAGGTTGCAATTGAAAAACCTGAGACAAAATTTTACCTTCCCAAATGCCCACACTATCCATGGGATCTCTATGAGGAGGAGACTATCTTTCAAATTGATGACGAGATCCTCCATGACATACCAACTGCCCCTCATCCACACACATCTCGACCACCGAAACCTCAACCACGTGGTCATACTATGAAAGAGAAAATGAAAAAACCACTTCAAATTCAACCACCGGGTGACCTCACCATTGTTTGAGAAGTTCATGAGATTGCCTCTAGTCCGACACCACTCCCCGAAAAATTCCAAGCACCATCTCGGCAAGAGAAAGGCAAGGCTCCCCTCGAATCTCCAGCCCATGATGTTCATGCATACTTTAAGGACTATACGATCGAGGATGTCACAATCCAATTACCCCAAGCTCAACGTGAGCCAACTGGTAATTCACCCTACAAAGGCCCTGCACAAACCATAACCCTTTTTCTGAGTGAGCCAAATGGAACCAACAAATATCTTGTCCACGTCGGAGCTCATCTCAATCGCGAAACGCAGATGGCTTGAAAAGCTCCTACAAAAATATCGACATGTCTTTGCCTGGACCTATAAAGACATGAAAGGCATCTCACCCCAAGTAGCTGTGCATCATATCCCACTTAAACCGGGTGCGAGACCCACTGCAAGTCGTCTATACAGATGTAATCCCATCTATAAGGCCAAGATCAAAGAAGAATTACAACGCCTTTTAGATGCGGGATTTATCTATGAAATTGAGCATACTGAGTGGGTCTCCCCAATTGTCATTGTCCCCAATAAAAATGGAAAACTCCGCATCTGTGTCGATTTTAAGAAACTTAACGCCGTCATTGAACGTGATCATTTTCCATTACCTTTCGGAGAATCCATCTTAGAAAATCTAGCAGAAAATGAGGCTTACTCCTTCTTAGATGGGATACAATATGATCCAAATCGCTGAAGAAGATCAACACAAAATCGCGTTTGCCACAGAAGCAAATGGGCAATACCTTAGAAGTTTACTTGGATGATTTAGGAGCACATTTCGAAGAAATACGCCATGTGTCTGTGCTCAAAATTTTTTTTATCCAATGTCAACGCTTCGACATCTCTTTTAATTCTGAAAAATGCCAGATTTGGGTAACCCATGGTATTGTGTTAGGACATATTATCTCACGAAATGGCATTGCCATTGATTCTGAAAAGATCCTTATCATTCAAAATCTACCGGAACCGCATATGATACGTGAAGTTTACTCCTTCCTTGGCCACGCCAGCTACTATCCATGCTTTATTTTCGATTTCGCTAACAAAGCACGCTTAATCTACAAAGTAGTTGTAGTTCCCAAATGGACGGATGACCAATGCGTCGCCTTTAATCAACTTAAGGAAGCCCTTACCAATGCACCCATCCTCCGGGCTCCTGATTATTCTAAAGAATTTCATGTGCATACCAATGCATCCAAGTATGCCATTGGAGCAGTGCTCACCCAACCGGGAGAATTCAAAAAGGACTACCCAATTCATTTTCTTAGTCAACAATTGATACCTGCTGAAGTCAATCATACCACTATCGAACGCGAAGCCTTGGCAATGGTATATGCGGTTCAGAAGTTTCGCCATAATCTTCTAGAAAAAGTCTTTGCATTCTTTACTGATCATCAAGCACTGTTGTATCTCATTAACAAAACCTGCACCATAGGCCGTATTACTAGATGGATCCTATTATTGTGAGAGTTTGAGTTTAGGATCGTGGTTCGTAAGGGAGTTCAGCATTTTTTAGCAGACCATCTATCCCAAATCCCTAACCTTTCTACCCCCGATCAAGGCGTCAACGATGATTTACCAGATGCAATCCTTTTCCAAGTTGACTCTACACCTGTATGGGCTAAGGAAATTACTGAATATCTAACTTCAAGGCAGATGGATCCTTCCTTCTCTAAATCTGAACAACGTGCGTTGGTCCTCAAAACTAAACCTTATACGTTAATTGTAGGACAACTCTACAAGCAAGGGTTAGATGGAATTATCCGACAATGTCTTACTGAAGGAGAAACACCCTCTGTAATTTTCCTCACTCGTGAAGGTATTGGTGCCGGCCATTTCTCTTCTGAAATAACTGCTAAGAAAATCCTCTTGGCCGGTTTTTGGTGGCCAACACTCTTCAAGGATACACACAATTACACTAAGGCTTGTGATGTCTGCCAACGCACAAAACGCTTTCAAAAAATAGACTACATGCCTTTACACCCCGTAATCACTGATCAAGCTTTTCAAAAATGGAGAATTGATTATGTTGGACCTATTAGTCCTGTTGCTCGGCACACACAATCTCGTTACATCATAGTAGTTACGGACTATTGCACCAAAAGGGCTGAAGCAAGAGCTTTTCGCAATGCTGACGCTCATTCTGCCGTCAAATTTCTCTATGAACAGGTTATAGTTCGGTTCGGATGTCCTCTAGAGCTTATCAGTGATAGGGGTACACATTTCCTTGTCTCTGTCATAGCAGATCTTCTTTCCAAATTTTTTGTGGTACATCGCAAAAGTTTTCCATACTATCCACGCTGCAATGGCCAGGCAGAATCCACCAGTAAAATCCTATGTGGAATTCTCACCAAAATCGTCGAATCCAACCGATCTGATTGGGAACTCAAACTCCATACTGCTCTCTGGGCTTATCGCACCACCCCGAAGCGAGCTATAGGCTTAACCCCTTTCCATCTCACATATGGCCAAGAAGCCGTTATGCCTGTGGAATTCCATATCCCCTCCCTTTGAGTAGCCTATAACCTTGAGCTTGATACTCCTCAGAATCTAGCAAATAGGTTATTCCATCTGGAGCAACTTTGTGAAACACGAAGGATCATCATCCATGCTCAACAAGTCCACAAATGATGACAAAAATCATGACATGATCGCTCATTGAAACTTAGAGATTTTCAGATTGGAGATAAGGTCCTGCTATACCAGGCCAAAGCCTTCAAAGGCAAACTGAAATTTTCTGGCCAAGGACCTTATGTCATTAAAAAAATCTTTGCCTCTGGATATGTCCAACTCCAAACCCTTCAAGGCGATATCCTCAACACTGTGGTCAATGGGAGTTGACCGAGAAAGTACAATGAACCATGTTTTATCTTGATATGTATTAGCTATTTTCTTTCCTACTGTTTTTTTTCCTTTTTATTGTCTGCATGCCATTTCGACAACATTTTTGCTGTGCTTTCTTGTTCCAACCATCAAGATACTATTACCCGCATTTCAAGGCCAACCTTGGGGCAAGGAGCTCAAACACCAACCAATTCGTCAGGCTCTGGGAGTACCAGCTCCCAGCATTATCTTTTCCCTTCCACCGCTTCTAACCCTCTCGACACCACTAACCCCACCTTCATTCCACGACAATTTTCTCCTAAGTCACAAAGAATTACAGAAGCTAACCCCTCGCCTCCTCTCTCTCCTGAACCCGATCCACAAACCCAACACGAGATTGTCTCTGAAGCACCAACCATCCGGCACAGAATCACGCCCATAGAACCAAGCAAGAAGTTGCGTGCCTCTCAGGAGTTTGCAAAGAAGTATCCAACAACGAAAGAGCGAGGTGGCTACATACTGTCAGAATTGGACCAATGTCAGACACATAAAGCAGCAGTCAAACTCCTGGATCCACAACCTCTCTGGCGTCATCAGCTCTTCCTACAAAGTAAGACCTCAATGGCACAGTATCTCGAAGCCCCCTCCTACATGCGCACCAATCCTTATTACTATCTAGTAGCGAGGCGAGAACCGTTTCCTACCACCAAGGTCAAGAACAGATTCATTTGGCCTAAGCTCACGGACGTGGATACCGGCAACTTAGCCGAAGATATGGTCACCAACTGCCGAGTATTCTACCTGAAGCACTGTGGCAATCCTGATCGTGACGTTAGATATTTTGTGGATAATTGTGACCTGTGGCATTTCTGGCAGAACTCAGAGGTTTTTGGGATCGAGGGTTACCCCCAATCGCCCTTGATATCAATAAACCCTTGCGAACGCAAGACGACCATATCAACGTTGAAAGGCTCTATTATCGCGTTGCACTCACTTCCGCCCTGCACATTGATATGGTGGAGCTATGGAAAACCCATAACTTTCTCCAGGGTATGCTCCATTATTACAAACCCATGCCCTTACTGAACAAATTACGATGGCAAATGATGGAGGACATCGGCATGACAATCTATCACTCCCGACAGCAACAGTCTCGCTCCAAGAAGCACAAAAGATCCAGGACAAAAAGGCGTCGATTGGTGTGGGACCACCAATCCAATAAGGAGGGGGATAATGTTAGCAACTGTGCTAACAGAGAGAAAATAAAAAAAGAAATAAATAAAACTCCGTGGCATGTGTTTTGTAAGACCACGTATGAGTATCTGTCAATAAACTTCAGCCATGGCATGTGTTTTGTAAGTCCATGAATAGAAGCTTAAATAATAATAAAATAGCTTAAACTTAGATTTAGAACTTAGACTTAGGAAACTTAAGATTAGAAATATTTTATCTTAAGTTTTCCCAAGTTAAGAAATTTGAAGTTCTAAATCCTAAGTTAGAAGTTCTAGAAAGGCTAGAAACAGATTAGTCCCATATGTTAGTAGACACTTATGGAAAACCCTCCTTGCCATAAAAGGAGAGGTATTTGCATTGTAAACAACACTTTTGAGATTAAGCTATCTTGCTCTCTATTTTGGAGAATTATCATTCTATTTCATTTGTGTTCCCCTTGGAAAGGTGCATAGCTTGAGGGAAGGAGAATGTCATGATCTTCTTTTAAAACCTGTTTGAAACACAAAATCATGAACTATTTTAGGAGAATTGAACTCAGACCTATAATAACAAAACAATATTAGGTTAAAACACAAAACCATTAATTCTCGAAATGAATTAGTTGCTAGTACTCAATAGAATAGATTTAAATCTGGAAAGCTGCCAACCACCAAATATTATTTTTGGACTTCACACTGAAATCAAGACTCTTTGAGTTTATCGTATTGCTTAATGCTCTATTCATAATTGTAACACTAACCCTTTCCAGCTCTTTGGAGAAAGCGAAAAGTGCAACATTTTGTCAAGTGAAAAATGTGACTTTGCATATTTGCTTGCAAATCTTGACAGGCGAAAAAATGCGAAAAGCGACACTGTAGCAACCTAGCATTTAGTAGTGTCAAAGGAGTTTTCGGTGCCTTTGTTGATGAAATTTTTTGGGTGACCAAAAAATCTAAAAGAGGAAGAAAATGAGACACCTGAATGGGTAAATGTGATTGTGTTATGTAATTTGGATTGGTAAATAATCCCTGTAAGAAAATTGCATAGCAATGATTTATCAAATTCATTAAGTTGAATTTAATTCAAATATCTATAGGACCATGAGTTGACCCTATTTGTTATTGGTAATTGTGACATGGAATGAGAATGACACTTGGTTCACATTTGTATTGTAAAGAGCCTTATTCCTAAGAGTTGGAACTCTCAGATGGTAGAAATTAGGAAATGTTAGTACCAACCAAATGGGTTGTTTTATGTGACGGTAAAATCATGTACAGATTCTTGTTAAATCACAATTAGTTTATTTGGAACAAACATGGGCGTACTCCAGTACTTGGTGGAATAGATATGTGCATATTTGGTATTGGAATTCCATATGGAGTTTTTAATATCTCTAGATTATCGGATAATGTGATTAAGGATCTTTTTGAAGATCAGATCCTATGTTGGATATAGGATGGTCAGATAATCTTTTTAATTTTCTGATGAGCAGATCTAAAAGCAAAGAACTTTCTTGGACAAAAAACTGATGGTATGGGACATCAATGATTTCAAAGGGGAATTCTAGTGCGAGAATGATCTGTAGACCAGTTGTTAGTATTTACATTATTAGTAATGTTAATAGTTGAAACCATTGTTAAATCTTGTTTAGGGTATTTTGGAGAAGTTATGAGATATAGATCCGGATCCCTAAATGGTAAAGCTCTGAGAAAGCTCAGATTGCGATTCCCTTCTGGCGCAAGCGTTCCAGCATTCATCATTCCGGACGGCGGGCTCATAAATTCCAAATCGGAAACCCTTAAAAGCTATTTCTCTTTTAATTTATACCTCTACTTTTTAGAAATTTCTTAAATACGAGACAATTGGATCGAGATTCATATAATTCCTTCCAATGTAGAACTAGATTCTGAAGGACTATTAAAGTTATATAAATTTATGCTTCCATCTCAGTTTTGGTAATATAGCTCAGAATCAATTGATATTTTCAATCGATTAAGTGGAATTTAGACTTCTTGAGCCGAAATGATTTTCTCTATTTGATAGTTGATTATTGAGAATAATGTTTCTATCACTCGAGGTAAGATATTTTATGATTTTGAGGAAAAAGTCGGTTTGTAATAGTATTGGATACTCATTACTGAATTTTTTGAATCTTCGATATCTTATACGTTGTCTCTTGAGAACTTTTTAATCAAAATTAAGGTATTTTTTTTAAAAGGGAGAGAAGAAAATGCATTAGAGGAGTTCTCAATATCAAAAAGACCCTTTGTAAAGATACTTTTATTTTTTTTCTTTAGTTTCGACCGTCACCAGGCCCAATCAAAATGCACAGATTTGAAATCTATGCAATGTAGTTCAAATTAACTGAGAAATAAAAATGCAATATAGAAAACTTTGAAATTTGTGTCCGGACAGCATGGACGTATCCCGTTGGTTTCTTCTTCTTGCCCGACACGTGCTAATCTGTCCGACGTCAATACCTCAAGTTAAATTTACTTGACTATGCTGGTTAGTATAATGAAATTTTCTAACTATACTAGTTATAGTTATAGAAATACAGTATGCACAGTTACATAAAATATGGTATACGCAGTAATTGTGACTATTTTGGCATTCACATTAGATTAAATGTAATACAAAAAATTGAAATTAAGGATCATATCAAAGAGATTTTTGGCGTCCAAGCTTTGAAAATAGCAATGACAAGGAGACCTAGATCTACAATCGAGTCTGTGATTCTTTACAATGAGAAAGATGAAGCTGATAACTGGAAGCCAACAAAATATACGAAGAATTCATGGGTATTGCTGTATCCATCATCAAATGGCAAATTTCGACAAAAGAAAAGAGCAAAAATGACTTACAAATCTTATTGGAAAGCAAAAATTTTGGAGTTTAAGACTACCCCGGGAGGTCAATCGATATCATAAGTTTTAGTACAACATGTACATATGCATTCAGAAATCAAAGTACATGATATCAATCCTCATGATTATCAAAAATGTTATTGTAAGTATATCAAAACATATGCACTCTACAACAATTTTAGGTAATTTTCTTCATTGATGCTCTTTAGATTATGATTTAAATACTTCAACATTGTTTCTTTCTGTCAAATTTATATCCATCATGCATAAGTGAATGGGCCCGCACAATCACTTGCAGGAATCTTAGAACGTGATTCACTCTGATGTTGGAAAGCTGCAATACAGAGGAAGAAGTCCAAAGGAACTTGCAAATTGTGGTATCTATTTTTATGAATCTTTATATACACCGCAAACAGATGGAGGTTTTAGCAAGCTCGAAGAAATTCCATTGCCTAGTTTTCAAAGTGATGAGTGGCCTACTCCTGACAGTGTTGTTTCTGAATCCTTGAGATGCAAGCTACTCATTGATATTAGAAATGCTATGAAGATAAGCACAGGCTCGAAAATTGTTCACCTAAGTTGGTTTATCTCATTACATATATTTGTTGATTTTTTCTCGAGTGCTAGTGTTCGTAGGACACCAACTTTATTTGTTTGCAAGGATTTATCAGATGAGACTTTGTCAGATCTCATGGATCAAGGCTGGGATAGTAAAACAAATAATGACATAGAATGCAGGATTAAAAAGTCATCAATGGTTTTTCGTTATCATATCAAAAAGCAAATGCTCGGTCTCACATTTAGCTACCAGAGATACAAGGAAATTGAGCTACCAAAGATACTGAATGGAGATAAGCATTATCTACAATGAGAAATATTTGACTATGGTGAGGTGGAAGAGCATTGGAAGCTTGATTTTATCAAAACAGAACTCATGCTTTTACAAACCAATCTACCAACATATTTCAGATTTATCATCAACGGAAGACTCGTAAGTATTTTATGTTTATTGCCATTTCAAAATAGAACAAAATAATTGAAATTCTCATCATTTACAATTGTACATTCACTGATATTTCTCATGTCACAGATGCGAAAAAGACAGGAGCTGATAACGTGCTACAAAGATCTACCTACAACAATCACCATTGTGGGAGAACAATAGTTTCAAATAAACTTTAGTAAAAATCTGTGTATGCACTCTTTCATTCAATAAATGAAAGCCCAAGTTGGGCATCAGTACATGTATTTTGTGCTCCCAAACTCATAAAATGGAGCAGCATTTGATATATCAATGTATATTTATCTATGAATTCATGTAAATACTGATGTTCTCCGAGATTCTTTTATTGGCCAAAATACATCTGCTGATGAATCGATCCCTATAGAGGAGTCTAAATGTCTTTTCAATTTGTCTATATATTATATTAATGACGATGTATATTTTACTACTGCTGATTTATGTAAAGTTTTTAACTATCGTGAAGATGAGGTTCTATGTTTATTATCTGGCACAATTTTCGAATTCTCCGACTTTGTAGATTTTGAAACAGATGACCTTGTTGCTGGTATTGATTTTGATAATGAGGAGGGACTTATGACTGGTGAAGAATTCATGACTAAGACTTTATCAAATATTGCTGAGGATGGGCGAGGCAGACCATCTGATAAAGAATTCACAGCATTTCAATCCCAGATGGGCTTCCCTCGTCCATCATTAATGCATTTCACTGATGATTCCACTTCAGTACGTGGTCATTATATTGATCGTCCTGATCTGGTTGCTACCGATGATGAAGAATGTGTAAGTGTTTAAACTTCCTTGTATTAGAAGGTTTTTAACCACTGAACGTATTTTTGCTAGCATATTTCCTATTGCAGGATGCTCTCATAATTGATGATTTTGCTGCAAGATGAGGTGGTTTCAGACAACACGCATCCTCGTTCCAGAGGGATAGTGGACTTGGCCACTATCTTAGGCATTTCCTGAAGAATGAGATTTGTATTTCTCATTCCAAGCTGAGCCCAGTTGGGGAGAGTCTTATAATGGCAGTTAAAGCTTTATCATTTTACCTAGGAGGACATAAATTTGTTAAGACAAATAGATCCTTTAAGGAGCTCCGATTATTCATTGTATTCCACTTATATTGAGCTTAGTGGAAATAAGAATAATGCACATCTATTAGATGCATACGCTAGCAGAGAATTTCTTCATGACAATACTGCCATAGAATCTGACACAAAATCTGATGATGAATAGTTGACACTTTGTATTTTGTTATAATACAATCAATACATTTACATTGAGTATTTCTCCTCTCTTGTTCAATGAATTTGCAAAGCAATTCTGAACATGTCATGATTTGATGACAATGATGATCTTCTACTCAGCAATCATCTAATTTTCTCTTCTTGTATGAACTTGCATGCTTTTCTAAACTTGTTGTATTGTGTGGACTTTGTTATATGTCGAATTTGAACTCTGCAGTAGAACCATTGAAACAATTGCAAATGTAGTTTTGTTTTTCATTGGTTCCTCCATGTTGTGTATTTCGATGAAATGCTGCTCGTGCTTGCCAGTGTGACTTCTCCTCCCTTGTGATGACCATACACTCAAGCTTCCATATGTGTTTGCAAAAAATGTTGTATGATCTCTTAGTATGTGCTGCATATGTCAAAAATCATAATGTTAGTCTTATGTTTGGATCTAAATATATATGAAAAATCAAAAGCATCTTGAAAATTTCATACTAACCATGTAATGAGTGATGTGATCTTTTCCCCGTGCTTTTGATACTGCATTAACAAACTCTTAGAATTATTTAAGATAATGTTTAACATTTTGCATTGATGTAGAATTTAAGATTATAGATAAATACATAATCTATGGTAGTAATAGATTGTTAGATCTATATTTATTTAGGACTAAAAATGATAGATGAGAGAGAGAGAGAGAGAGAGAGAGAGAGAGAGAGAAATGTGTGTGTGTGTGTGTGTGTGTGTGTGTGTGTGTGTGTGTGTGTGTGTGTGTGTGTGTGTGTGTGTGTGTGTGTGTGTGTGTGTGTGTGTGCGTGTGCGTTATGCATTAGTTTAGAGTATTTAAGAGTGATAGATAAATAAATAGTGTTTGATAGAAAATTATAAATATTGTTTATAATATATTGTTAGAATTATTTAAGATAGTGTATGTGTGTTTGAGAGGATGTGTATGTGTTTTGAAATTTGCATTGATCTATAATTTAGGTTAATAGACAAATAGATATAGATAGTGTTGGGTAGTAATAGATTGTTAAATTTATAATGTGTGTGTAAAATTTAAGATTATAGATAAATACATAGTCTATGGTAGTAATAGATTGTTAGATTTATATTTATTTTGGACTGAGAGAGAGAGAGAGAGAGAGAGAGAGAGAGAGAGAGAGAGAGAGAGAGAGAGAGAGAGAGAGAGAGAGAGAGAGAGAGAGAGAGAGAGAGAGAGAGAGAGAGAGAGAGAGAGAGAGAGAGAGAGAGATTGTGAACATGTTTAGCATTTTACATTGATTTAAGATTTAAGATGAGAGAGAGAGAGAGAGAGAGAGAGAGAGAGAGAGAGAGAGAGAGAGAGAGAGAGAGAGAGAGAGAGAGAGAGAGAGAGAGAGAGAGAGAGAGAGAGAGAACGGGGGGGTTTGGGAGGGAGGAAGTGTGTACGTGTCGTGTTTTGCATTCTGAATTTAAGATGAGAGAGAGAGAGAGAGAGAGAGAGAGAGAGAGAGAGAGAGAGAGAGAGAGAGAGAGAGAGAGAGAGAGAGAGAGAGAGAGAGAGAGAGAGAGAGAATGTGTGTGTATGTGTGTGTGTGTTTTGTATTATGCATTAGTTTAGGGTATTTAAGAGTGATAGATAAATAAATAGTGTTTGATATAATTTATATTGGATTTTGAGAGAGAGAGAGAGAGAGAGAGAGAGAGAGAGAGAGAGAGAGAGAGAGAGAGAGAGAGAGAGAGAGAGAGAGAGAGTATGTGTGTGAGTGTGTTTTGATTAAGATTTATAGTAGTAGATGACTAGATAGTGTTTGATGGTGATTGTATGTTTAAATTTGCTTATAATAATGGTTCAATTGTGTAATATAGCGTTATTTTTAAATTGCTTGTGCATGTGACAAAAATATTCAGAAAAAAAGAGAGCAAAGCGTTTAAAGAGCAAGCAATTGCATGTTTGCACTTAAGCTTCGAGTGAGTTTATCGATGAGTTTGTGTTGTTTCAATTTGTTTTATTATTAGAATACTTTATCTAACATAGTAAGAAATTAAATGTAATTCATAATTTTCATTTTGTTCAAAGCAATATCGTATTTTATCGCATACACTAGCAATTAATTAATATGCAAAAGTGAAATGTAGATAATTAAAATCCCCAATTCTAGGAAGGTGTGTAGCCCTTATTTTTCTCGCGTTAAAGACGAGGTTCTAATCTTTCCAACTTGCATGGAAAAACCAACATGTCGCAGGGAGGAAATATGTGGTACATTCTGAAATAGGACATAACCGCAAGGTTTGGGTATTATAATTATCACATTCAACTCTATTTATAAAAATATACATAAAAAGTATTGCAATGAATATAAAAAAAAGAATGATAGATAATCATAGATCATTCTCATCATTTACATCATTTTTGTCATCACACAAGTCTTGACACTCATCTAAATCTAGGTCTAGGTATAATCGTAAATTTTCGATCGTGTCTCTTTGATGATGTGAGTTACCCTCATATTCAATCTCCTCTTCTTCTAATTCTATCTCATCCAAACGTGGGGCCCTCAAATTACCCCCAATTTGGTCTTGTACGATCATAGAAATCTCATCATTTCCATTTGTACCTTCTTCTCCCATCATTTCGACATCATTTGAAGTCTAAATGAGTGGTTTAGGTTCTTTCAAAACGTCGCCAAAATTGGGTGGTGGTTCGCCGTGCGTATCCAATTCAACAATATCTTTTCCTTCAAACATGCTTCGTTTTCTTGCATTAAGTTGGATCACATACCACCATCTTGGGTCTATTTGATCTGGATGGAATATAATCTGCCAAAGAATTAAAAAAAATTAAGTTAGTCTCATAAGATTGATACATAAATAATTGGATTGCAAATATTAATGACATTGAAATTTTAGAGTCTCACTTGTTCGCAATGTCGTGGCAATACTAAAGTGTCATGAGAGTCCATCGATACACATTTTGTTGAGTTGATTTTGAAAAAACTTTGAGTTATCATTTCTAATCGTGGCGTTGCTTCCATGATAGATGACCTTAAACCATTTTACGTCAAAAATAAAGTATTTGCCGTTAGTCTCGTAATCGACTTCATAAATATGCTGCAATGTGCTGATATAGTCTAGGTCGCCCGAAATGACATTAGGGTCCCTCACACTAGAACAACCCTCTTGTTGAAAGTTGGCCATTATACCACAATCATATGTATGTTGCTTGTTGTCAACTCTCTCAACACGGTAGTGGTGTCCATATGCCCACATGGCAATGTATGATGTATGCTCCAGGATATAGAGGAGTGTCTGCCTCCTTACATAATAGAATCTTGTCTTCATCCATCTCAAATTGTTCGTGATCTCCCGTTTCATTAGATGATGCATGCATATCATCATTCTCATTTGTTTCAAAGTAAGATTCAAACATGTTGTGCATTGCTTCATCGTGTTGCACCTCATCATCATAATCATTAGAATCAAGTTGATTATTCTCTTTTTCAATTGTGTTTGCCTCTTCAATTTGTTTCATTCTTTGTTTTCTCATGTCTATCAAAACTTGACATTGATTGTAACTAAACACGGATGGATCAACTCCATGAAATGGCATTCGATGTATTGGCTACACACATGAAACAAATTCCATAAGTGACATATATAGATTGACGAAGATTATAATAAAAAATAATCATATAAAATTAACAAACCTCAACGTCTTCCAAATTCGATGGTTGACCTTCTTCTTTTCGTCCAAACTTCCACAAATGATTTTCAACAATGCGTCTTTTATGCATCTTTTGTCCATCACACTTGAGGCATGTGCACCATATTTTATTTTGAAAATAATTTCTCTACGAGAAACAAAAATCAAGTACATGTCACTTTAGCACAATATTTTAACTTATAATAACAAAGTTTTTATGAACAAAAAAACATGCATGTTTATTACTTACCCTGTTAACTTGAGTAGTGTCTTCATCGCTAGATTGATCTGAATGTAATTCATCTTGTTGTGATAAACTACATATATGCACAAGTACGAAACACAAATAACATAAAATTATTGTATGATTCTAATGTTTTAATTTTTAGATAGTACTATTCTTATACATTGTCGTTTATATGATTCTTTTGCATCTTGCTGCAAACTCGAGCTCTACACGCATATCTCTCTTCTTTTGTTAACACAGGTATGAAAGTCCCACTCCAATATGCATTAAAGTTCTATAATCGATTTTCTTTTCTACTTCATTTCAATATATTAGGGTTTATTTATTGTATGTTTATGAATGTAGTAATCATGTCGGGGTCAGGTAGTGGTGAAAGCTCGGGAGACTTTGTAAAAAATTTATAGTTCCTTATCTATGATTAGTGCACAACTCATTACTTGTTGTAGACAATCTATGACATTATGTGAGCTACTTTCCATAACTGCTCACAATTAAGGTTCAAGTCCATGGATATAGAGCGCATCGTTCATTTTCTCAATTGGGAATTGAACACATTTAGCTACTTCAATGAACCAGAAATTATATCCTTCAACAATTTGTTGGAGTTTAATCCTAGTCACCTAATTCCATCTTCCAAGTACTCCTATACATTGTAAATACTCACTCTCTACAACAATATATAGAAATGAACTATTATTTGAGACAGTCAGCAATTTTACACGCATATTTAAATAGTCTAAATGAATACACAAATATTTGAAGTAGAGAAACGAATCAACTCTAACACTATTAGTAGTATCAAAATATCGACACTGTCAAACTATCGATTGAAAGTTATACCACTCAAAATGGAGCTCTTCCTCTGTCGAATCTAAAATAGACTATCACCATTCGAACATGCCACTATATACAATGACTACTCATTGTCATTCTTATCACTCACAATTCATTTTAGATTCTTCTTGTAAACTTTACATCATCGTGCCTAAACATCAATTCACAAGAATGAGCTAGAAAATAAACTTTGTCACCTTGTATATATACAATAGATCATAATAAGACAAATAGAGATATCAAAATTGATCTTCATATATCAGCATCGCTTGTCTAATTTGGTACATAATCGATAGATATGGAGGGTACAATGTGAAAATTGAAAAAAATGAACTAACTCTCATCTTAATGTATTCCAAGAAATTCATTTCACCATCATAAAAGCCATGGCCAAATGGAAATAAGAAAGGAAACAATCATGAATCCAAAGTAATTGTTTTGTCGTTGTTTTGGTTTATCGGAAATCCTTCATATTGGTCGTAAATTGTATTGAGCGTTCATGTAGATTTTCTTTGCTACGTAATTGGAGGTTCGAGTATTGGTAGATGTTAATTTTTGAGTGTTTTTGGCTTGATGTTGGTTGTGTGATGTCTTCCAAAATAACATAGTTGTGAATCATTTGATTTTTTTGCGTTGTTTCAAAAGTTGATTCAAGTCGATCTTTATCAAGAAAATCTTTCATTGTGTTCGCAGATACCAAACACAAGCCATTTTGACCAAGTTTTGTTTCATACAAAGTAAGGATCTTTTGTATGATCGGATTGTTTAAAAGATTGTGGTTGAGTAACATTTTTATAATATTTGTTGTTTCTATAGTATCTCTAGATTTTTGTAGGTTGATATCAAAACAAACTATAGGATTTTCGAATATTGATCGTTTTCCAATTGTTCCTTGTAAAAAGCTTGTCACTCTACGCGTTGTTTCAATCGATACATCGATTAAAGATAAAGTTTGTAGTTCAATGGGATGTAGTTACAAGATTGACCTTGTGTAACTAGGAGATAGGAATACTAAGTACTTTATTCGATATTTTTTTTTTTGCACATCATGCAAACAAACCATCGGTTTGAATTTTCTTGGTTAGTTGTGTATTCAGACAAAATAGTATTAGCAATGGAATACGGGAGTATTTCATTTATGTCTTTTGAGACAAACATATTTTTGTTAGTTGGTTGAAATGTCGATGCTCCACATGATGAGAAACATTTCATATTAGTGACTATTTTATTACATAAGGCAATCCATTGAGACTCCAACGTAGTTATTTCAAACCATGTGTTTGAATAGGGTCGAAATTCATTTTTGCATTTTAGTTGGGTTCGACGTCTAGCAAAGGCTCATCTATTGCTTCTATTCATTTCATGTTCAACTATCTATTATATTTATTAGTTGAATTTTGAATACGACATTGAAATGATGAGGATCACCTCTTGATTTTTGAGATATTATTTTTTGTTCTAATACTATATTAATTGTAAAAAATCTTGCAAAAGCAACAAATAAATGTTTTTAACATATGTGTAAAATTTATTCAATCGGAGGACATTGATAAAAGCAAAGATTGAGAAAAGGATAAGTTTATTGTTAGAAAATAAAACGTTGATAGGTTAATGTATTCTAAGTAGCCTACAAGTGGAGATGTATTCCAAATCTGAACATTAGAAAAATGTATCTATCATATGTATACATTTTTCTATATCATATGTATGAACTGCTCGAGGAGTTTGATTTACAGAATGAAAAAGAAGCTTACTCCAAGGCTGCAAAATCCTTCTAGGTTTTTGATATTGAGCAGTGGTCGACGTAGTCTGCAATACGAACATATCCCTGTGAGAACAACATTGAAATCAAAACTGTTTTGCGGTTTTTTTGGTTGAAAGTAGCGGCATTTCCCAAAGAGCCTGAAACTCTTGCATAAAATCTCCTGCGTGAAAGAAAGTCACATTGTTTAAAGCTAAGTTTTAATTAAACAAATCAAGTCTAACAGCCTATACAATGCAACTCAATCAAGTGAGCATTTTCATTATGAAATTTGTCATGGTATCTAACTGAACACTTCATGCCCAGGTAAAACACAGGTAAAACAGCTTGATTTCCTACATATATTTAAATAAATCTTAACTAGACATCTAGCCTTTAATAACTGGCGTAGTTACCAGAAAGGATGAGCAGTATCAAAAGAAACGCGCCGGTGAAGATTCTATCTTCTGATAAACATTCCATTATGCGTCCTGTAGAGAAATCTGTTGTGATTAGAATTTCTATTAACTACTAGAAGAGCAGGGAAAGATATGCTAAAAAGAATAGAATCTGGTAATTGGTCGCTTCATCTCTGTCGCTACTCTACTGAAAACTACACACGAGTTCAAGTGAACTCCACACAGGAGAAACGGTTGATGAAAATGATGCAGTTAGAATTTGGTGTCAATCCTCCACCTTAACACAAGTTTTTTAAAGTGTTGATCATCGTTCTTATCGAGCTGAAAAGCTTAACATGACAGCGCAGCCAGCATAGTTCCATGCTCCTTCCTGTCTATATAGTATATCACACACCAACGTCAAATTTTAGCTCCCTGTCTCATCTTATAAATACTTACTTGAAGCTTCAGATGAGGTGTACCGTATTAAAATAGTATAATACTATGTCCTTGAATACACTGTATCAAACTACTCCAAGTCAAAAAATATAATTTGCATTGATTGTTTGCTGATCTCAAGATTTTTCTAATACAATTTTATGTTTTAAAGTTGCATGCATATGAATGTTAAAACTTAAAAGCCCATGAAAATTTTTTATAAGTTGAAAAACAAAAAACATTTGATGAATCATAGCCGACAAAATGATTGGTCGACAAAATTTTGGCCGCATCTAATTATGTCTGCCTTCAATTGTAAATCGCCCACTCTGAGCATCATCTACATGTGTCGACCAAAAGCCGCCACCCAGATCATCGCCCGCCACTCAGATAAGTCATCACGCTGTCAAGCAGGGATGCAAATAAGGGTAAGCTTTCGGTTACTGATCAAAGAATCAAGAAAAGACAATCCAAGAAAGACCGCAAGGCAAAGAAGGATCCTAATCAGCTGAAGAAACCATCATCAGCTTTCTTTGTCTTCTTGTAAGCAC
Source organism: Diphasiastrum complanatum (assembly GCA_029204225.1). Taxonomy (NCBI): domain Eukaryota; kingdom Viridiplantae; phylum Streptophyta; class Lycopodiopsida; order Lycopodiales; family Lycopodiaceae; genus Diphasiastrum; species Diphasiastrum complanatum. The sequence continues at coordinate 37,121,220 of CM055108.1, forward strand.
ATTCTTGCTCACTGTTAGGCTTCGTAGTTAAATTTTTGTACAAAAATCATACCACAATACTGTCTTATGGTTTCTCAAGTCTTTGAATTAACATTTTAGGGCTACTTACTATGCCTCATATACTGATCGCACCATTGGTATCATTCTGACACAATAATTCACTCTGGAGACAATGACTTCAGAAAGAGTTATAAGGAGAACCATCCCAATGTTAAGGGAGTGTTTGTGGTGGGTGATTGGACTGTTCTTTTTCGGGTTATTTCTTTCAGCACTTTGGCTCTAAATTTAAGTCATTTTGACTGCTATCTATTTGATTTTGTAAGATATCCGATAGTCTTACAAAACTCTTCGTTCGCTTATCAATGTAAACTTTCAAATAGGGAAAGCTGGGGGCGATAAGTGGAAGCACATGACTGATGCAGTGAGATGTTTATGTTATAATTGCATTGACGTAGTATCAGGCTAAAATTACCATTGATTATTTGTTTACAAAATAATTTTTTCATTCATGTAGGGTTGAAGCTAATACATTTGAAGCAATCTTTCCCAAATTATTGATAGTTGACATTGAGTTTCCACACAGGAAAGCAACCTTATGTCATTAAAGCTCTGAAAGCAACCTTATGTGACTAAAGCTCTGCAGGTTACAAGTTAAAAAAGGTAATTGTAAGCAACAATGTTGGTCTTGACATGTCACGTCCAATTCTTTTACCTTGGAAAAACTATGCTTAAAGTCTATAATCCGTTCTCTCCCCGTTCTCGATTTCTCTTCTACTCTCTCTCTCTTTTTCTCTCTCTAGCACAATGGAGCCCTCTCTTGTCGAGTTTCCATCGCTGTTGAGGGTGCTCATGGCTGAGGCTGGAGAGGCATCGGGTGTCGAGTCTCCATCGCTGTTGAGTGCTCATGGCTGAGGCAGGAGAGGCATCGGGTGGCGGAAGGGGATTGATCTCTGGCACAACGTCTGGAGATGGCATGAGCTCGTGGGTGGGAGTTGGGTTGATCATTGGAGCTTCTGATAAGTCTGGGTGGGCAATTGATCAGGAGGGTGAACTTCGGGAGCTCAGAGGGTGCAGGAGATGGATCCCAGGGCGGAGATGGATCTAGAGATGAGCGGAGGCAAATAGAAGGATCAAAGGGAGTAAGAGCAGCAACACTTGGCTTTACATAAATCACAGGTGGAGGCTGCACGATAAAGGACACTGGCTTCGCGCTTGCTGAGCTCAAAAATGCTCTTAACGCTGAGATTGGTCGTTGTGCACTGCCCACCTGGGATATCAACCAGCGCCTTGAACTCTTACTATCATCTGACATCCTCTGATGGTAAACATTCCCATCTTGAGTGCAGCAAATGTAAGGCCCTCTATTTCTATGAAGAAATTTGTACAAAACCGATGAGATCCGAGATGCTTTGCAAACAAAAGTAGAAGATGCAGAAAGATGCACCTGTTGCCTTGACAGTAGAGGTGTGGGTGCACTGTAACAGTGAATAGCCATAGCCATCGCATGCCAATGTCGCTCATGACATCTGATCCATTGTTTTACGCTGAATATCAGTCTACCAACGCCTTACCCTCAAAGCCTGTCTGGATATCACTTCCTGATTAAAATGTTTAGGAGATGAATACAGCCTAATTGGTATCTGCTGCAACAACTTTGAAAATTTATGGGAGTATTTTGCTCATCACGTCTGATCCACTTCTCTACTCTACATATCACGCAATTTAAACCTTGGCTTCAAATCATGTCTGGAAATCACTTCCCAGTTGAATTTTCTGAGAGCATTGTGCTCCTCACATATACTCCACACCTCCACTCTCAATCTCAGTTCACCAACACCTTGCCCCTCAAATCATGTCTAAAAATTACTTCCTAATTGAACTCTTTGATAGCTAAATACAGTCTAATTACTATCTGCTGCTGCAGCTTCAAAAATTTACAAGAGAATTGTGCTCATCACATTTGATCCACTCCACTACTCTCTATATGAGTCCACCAACACCTTGCCCTCAAGTCCTGTCTGAAAATCACTTTCTAATTGGACTCTTTTTTGAGAAATATAGTTTGATTGCAATCTTCTGCTGCAGCTTTGAAAATCTAGAAGAGTATTGTGCTCCACGCTCTACTCTCAATATCATCCACCAACACCTTGCCCTCAAATCCTATTTAAAAATCACTTCCTGATTGAAAGAATTATTCTTGAGCTGATCAATTCAATGTAATCCCTATGACAGTTATGTTCATAAAAGTTCTGCTTCTCTTATGAAACAGTGGCAATCTAAACTAGGCATTGTCTTGCAATTGCAATTCAGTTATGTTCATAAAAATTTTGCTTCTTTTATGAAGCATGGTAATCCAAACCAGAATTTGTTTTGCAATTTAGCTATGTTCAAGTGCTTTTGTGTTCCATTCGGAACGCTTTGGTTGTTCAAAGACAATGTTCAATATGAGGCTCAATGTAAGGATTTAGGTTGTCTCGTCTCTTGATACTCTTGCAAGGGAAATTGGAGGATGCTTTTGAGCCTTGCCAAAATCGGAGCTGGAAGAAGAGCGTTGAGGTGAGTATCTAATTCCACTATTGTTTTGCTCTACAATATTGCGTTTGCTCCTCTTTGCTGGCCAATCTACCGGCGAAACAGAATGACCGAAACTTCTCCATTGGGGCACACATTCCGTGGCAACCTATTGTGAGAAGCATTCTTGCAATAGATCTTTAACTTCTGGGGACCTCGACATCATTCCTTCCTCCCTTAATCTTTTGCTGCTCCCTTGAGGTGAATCAACGGGAAATGATTGTTGGTAAATATGACGCTCAATGTAAGGCTTTAGCTTGCCTGTATGAATGCCTTTTGCTTCCATCGTGCTCCGTGCTCCCACCTTGAACAACATGTGAAAGAGCAGAAACCATACGCAATCTTGCTGCATTCAGGTCAACATTCCTGGGAATCCTCGGAGCTCTGTCCCACCGTGTGAGTCATCCCCTCAAAATGCATTTGCTATTCTTTGGTCCTGTGCTGCTGAAAATATTTGTCGCATTTTTGTTTGATCACATAATAGTTATGCCAAACAGGCACCTTTTTGGCCTTGATGGTGATAAACCAAGAGAACAATTATTGTTTCCAAATTCAAATAATTAGTGCAGAAGCTCTTGGTTGAAGTCTAAGAAAGCTACTTGAATAGTTTGGGCATTCTCAAGCTTTCATTATTTCTTTTCCCTCAGTTAAAGTTATTCTTGAAACTATCACATCCAACCAATTGTCATATATGAATCATGAAGCAAAGTTTGATTTCAAATATTAGCACACACCATCTATTGATTTTAGATTGGCAACACGAAATGCTATTTTGGCAGGTAAGATCATTTTAATTTTTTCTCTTCTTACTCTTCTGTTTGCATGTAACCTTAGAATTGTGGATTCTTATTTTGTGCACGGTAATTCGCTTGCAAGAATGTATAGCACGTCCTGCACAATATTCATTGTTGTAATTTATGCCGATCAATTTTTTCTAAGTTCATCAAGCATCAAAAACTTCATAGCTACTATGTAAGCATGGCAAGTTTCTAAAGAATTGAATTCCATTTACAACAGTTTTCAATTTTCTCTCAGAATAATTTTCAACAATTTTTGGAAGGTCAAGTTGTTCTACCCTCAGTATTGAAACAACAAAGTATTTTTGTCCCAAGAGTGCTCAAAATGGAGGAGATTCCGAAAATTGTTGAAGATTTTAGATTGGCATCACAAAATGCTATTTTAGCAGGTAAAATCATTTTATATCTTTGTTTTCAGGCATAAGCGCCCGAAGCTGATGGCCTCTATTGTGGGACAACTATTCCTTCTTGGTTTGGTAGGGTAGGTTCGGATCGCTTTCTGTCCTAAGCTGTTGCTTAACTATGTGTCTTGATCTACTTTGATAATGCAGGCACCAAGCATGTGCTCATTGTTAATTTAGCCAGTGTCAGTGCTGTAATTTATCATTTAAAACAAAAGTCTGTGGCAATGTGATGGATAGAAGAAGAAGATCATTAGCTCTAAACTAGGGTGTGGTTTATGTGCACTCCCACAACTAGAAATTCACATCCACAACCTTGCTTGACATTCTATATTTCTGTTAGAACATCTGATAGGTTGAAATGCGGGGTGGTATAGCAATATGTGCACATAAATGATCCAAACAAGGAACAAAGCAGTCGTGTGCATATTATAATGGCTAAGGTGAGGCCATGTTTTATTGTGTTGTTTTTCATGTATATGTGATATTTTTCTCATTTATCGTTGTTACTTCAAGTGTCTTTCGAATGAGAGTCATGTCTAGCTCATAGCTTCATACGATGGTGCTTGAAGAAGAGCTTGAATATTTGTTGACAGTGTAGTCATTGAGGCCCTTATAATGCTTCAAAATCCACTATACTATGATGAGAAGTCTGTACACATGAAATAGCTTGAAAGTCAAGGATGAGGAGGCCGAGTTGCCTTAGGTAAGATTTCTTAGAACCTCCTTTCAGAAAATTGTTAAATCATTGTTGTTGTAGGTTTCTTAAGCATATTTTGATCACTGTGTGAAGTCACCTAATAAGCACTATGGTGATTTTTAACTTTGATGTTGAATATTAACTTGGATGACAATTGTTTCTTGGATTCTGATAGTTTCTACTGTTAGGGGTTCCTTCACACAATATATAGAATGTGTAGTCATCTAGGATTTGGGCTTGGTCTCCATTATGTAAAATGATTGCTGAAAATGGTGTTTGAAATTCTCTGTTGTTGGCCCCCATGCCTACTTTTCTATGAGTCATAACCTTGGAATTACATGTTTTGATCTGTATAGGTCAACATATATAGCATAAAGTGTTGAGTTGATTCCCATTTCATTAACTTATAGACTTGTCAAAAGCCTTCTTTGGTACCAACCTTTACCTTAAGAAAGCTTCTTGCTCTTGTCTTGTTCTTCAGGCACTTTCGTGACTACCTGCACATACCTTCAAAGAAAGGTTAGTTTTCATACCATCAGACATGGCGCATAAAAGGTTCTTAGTTCTACAGGTAGTAATACCTGCACACTCAAATTATTAAAGCAATAAGTTCATACAATATCCAAATAGAATAATGGTTATTGGTAATTTCAAGTCATCAAAGTCTATGTGAAGATGGAAGATGGGAAAAGCCTTTATTTCTTTGGTACTAAACCAATCTCTTTTACACCCCTCCGACGCATAAAGTGTTGTCCTCAACGGACATTTTTCAAATAAGAATTTAAAATCTCTCGATATTCTTGGAAGAAGTTTTCTTCCATCCATCTTGCATTCGTAGATGGATAATTTCTAAATTTGAGGAGGTATAGCGTTGTTGCTAATCTCTTTCTTCCAACTCTGGTCTTGTACATGAGAATTTGATCAGGTTTAAGGATTTCTTTAGTTCTTTGAACTTCAGGAGGTTCATCCGAAATTTCTTCGGGTATAGGACCATTGAATTTCTTTAAGAGACTTACATGGAATTTATCATGGATTTTCCAAGTAAGAGGTAATTCAAGCTCGCAAGTGATTTCATTGATTACTTTCTTGATTTTGAATGGTCCATAGTATTTTTGGGCTAGCTTGGGATATAGCTTCATATTGCCCTTCTTTTTTCTAAGTCTTCTCTTTTCCTGGGTGATGAATGAATTGGAAATAAAAAGTACTAAGATAATTGGCCCATTTAAGATGTTTCTCCCAAATAAGTTGTTGAGTAAAAAAGTATCTAAGGCTTTGATGATCTGTCTTAACAACAAAATCATTTCCAAGGAGATAATGTTTCCATAGCTTCAGGGCATGAATAACTGCCAAGAGCTCCTTTATATAGATGTCATAGTGTATTTCGGGTCCCTAAAGTCTTCTACTCTCATAGGCAACAACATGGCCTTCTTGGTTTAAGACGGTTCCAATGCAATCAAGGCCTGCACCTACTTCCACAGAAAAAGATTTATGAAGTTCAGGAATAATAAGGAGTGCTTTAGCCACTTGTATATAGCTTACTGAGGGAATAGTCTCCTCACTATGTCTTGCATGGACACTCACAATTTTACCAAGATGATTCCAATTAATCAAGTGCTTTGAGTAGTCTACTAGAGGATTACGCAACTTTTGCCCAGGCATGCCCAAAATTATATCTATTCCTTGTAATGGCCCTACCATAAACTCTATGACCTTTTGCATCAAGAAGCTCAAATTGCATGGAGAGAATCAAGAAGACCAAGACTCATGCTCAGCATGATGAAGAATCCGACAACGAGACATTGGAAGCATACATGTAGAGAATCAAAAAGCCGCATGTACAAGGAACATACAACCCAAAGTTAGTCATGGCCATTCGATCTTTGAAGGGCACACTAGTAAGACAAGGGAAGTATTGTCTTAATCATATTGATTGTCCTTTGGGACCAAAAGAATGCTTTAAGTGTAGATCTAGAGATGTTTTAAAGACAAACACACCATTGCAAGTTGAATGAGAAATATTGTGAGGTTCTCCTTAACGAATCTTTCAAAATTGACAAAAAGATGTCATTTTACAAAAACCATGTATTTTGTGCATACAAATATGAAAAATGACGTGTTTTTCTTATATTTTTAAAATACAAACGTGAAAAATTGTAAACCTACAAAAATATGTTCAAAATCAAGAAGGTCAACAAAAAAAAGTATGTTCAAAATCTCCCAAAAACCTACATAATTTTCCACTTTCTACTGATTTTTTAATTTGCTAATTACGGAATATTGTCTACAAAATAAATTTTAATAGCATAATTATATATTGTATTTTTTTAATATCAAGCAAACATACTTCTTATATCAAACTATCTTGTTGATATATTCAAATTTAGTTATATTTGTAACTTGGTCAACAAATCGATACGAAATATATTCAAATTTAATGATAACAATGAGCTACGTGAGCATCTTCATGCAATTTATAAAAGCATTTTTCATTTAATATCACATAACTTCAAAAAGTCACATGGAATATATATTTTTTAAAGACATTGAAAATCTTTAATATCCAAAAAAAAACTCAACAGATTGAAAGATAACTGAAACTATACCAAAAAATATAAATAATGTCGAGTTCTATCTAGGAAAGTAACTTTCAAAATTGAAGCACACTTTCAAAGATTTCTTTAACCAAATACAAGCTTTCTAACAAATTCAAGTGACATAAGATTTACAAAACTTAAGTATACTGTAAATCAATGTTTCTGCACAGATGAACTTTAACTGCATAGTGTAATCTCTCTTTAACTTCAATATTTATAAGTCTAATAGCTGATTTATATGGGGGCTAGCCAATTTTTCTTTTGAGATTAACTTCCTAGTCTGCTTTTGCTCACTAGAAAATACACTAGAACTTAACGGGAAGCCCGACAAAGTTGTCTCTTCTTCCTCTGATGATTTGACATATATTCTCCTTTTCAAGGACAATCTCCTCGCGTATAAAAGGAAATAAATATATTTGTTGATTGTTCCAACTTTTTTCATTGACCATAAGCCTCTTTGGAGACTTCTCATTGTTCACATCCTCGACGATTATGATGACAGTGCCAAGGTTATCCATGTTACAATTCTGCAACATTTGACATCTTTTATGACAAGCTCAATATCTAGTTTCGTGCAAATGAATAATTTAAGGCCACTCCCTTGGGAATATCTAAGTGCCCATTGGTAAGAAACGCACTTGGATTTAGACGGCCTGTTTATATTGAGAGGAGCATCTGCAGTTTTCGCGATTGGTACACTAGGATGAGTAGTCTCATCCTTTTTCGGCATTTCAGAGTATTTAAGAATCAACTTAGGCTTTGGCTTTGTCGTTTGCATCATGTTGGCTTCTATCTTTTGAGAACCTAAAAAAGATGAAAAAATCACTCAAGAATAAGAATTTTGTAATTTATTGAGACTTTTAACCACAAAAATATGACAACTTAATTAAAAAATTGTTAGATAGCATTTACAAATTCAGCAAAAAAATATGAAAAAATCCGAATACATCAAGCCATTTGTAGATTTCATAGCAAAAATCGAATATCCTAATGAATAATCGCTACAATGGAAAGAAAATCGCTTTGATTATCAGATTTCCATATAAAGTATCGAAAATAAGATTATAACTAACGAGAAAATCAGACCTTATTGAATTCGTTAATTTTTTTTTACGATGTATCAAATTTACTGTGAAAGCAATTGTTTTAACCATAAATTCGATACGGCGTATTAAAATTTGTATTAAACAAATCAAAATAAAAAATACTTCTCATATAATGACAAGTGTAACCGAATTTTTGATACTCTATATCAAAACATCGTTCAACATTTCTAATTTAAGGTCACTCTAAAAGAATTCAACAGAAAATTTGATACACTATGTCAATACCTTTCCATCAGAACACACCAAGTGGATACGACACATCGGAATTCGGATTATTTTTTTTTTCAAAAAAAAAAAACCACCGACTCGATACGGTGCATCGGATTTTTTTTCAAAAATGTAAAAAAAAAAAATTAAATGTTTTTTTTTTGAAACTCCGATACATTGTATTGAGTTGAAGCACCAATTGTATACATTGTATAGTTGGAGCATCTTCTCTCATGGTTTCTGTAGAATATTTTAGATAGTCTATTCATTTTATCAAGATATCAGCCAATTTAGTATTATGTTTACATTCTAATGGCTTTAGCACTTGGAATGGTTGAGCTATTGAAGCTACCTTTGATTAATGTGTCAATTCATATTGTTTTTTTGAAAAGTTCAGACTATAACTAGAGGGAGTGTTTTCATTTACTAATCATCAGAGCTCAAAGGATCTTTCAATGGCTATGATAATATTCCAGGAAACCCTAGCTAAGAAGGCCAACAAATTGGTTGTAGAAGAGACTGTATCTTGTTATGTCCTCTTTGCAAATAAATAGGATATGACAATAACGTTGCTATCTAGATCCAAATATATTCCAAACTTCTATTTGCAGAGTCTTGTATTTATTGTTCTCTGTTTTTCTCTAGTAATCTAAATATTTAGCACACGTCTACAACTTTTTGCAGCAAAGAAAAATAGGACAATAAACTCAATTTTTTATTATGTTATTTTAAATTTCATTATGAAAAGTGACCTGCAAACCATGTCTTTTTAAAAGTTCAAAAATCTTGAGAATGTTCAAAATTACCCTTTTTTGGGTCATTTTTTAAATATGTTTTATGCTTGCGCAAGGTGTTTTTGAAAAGCACCCTAATTTAAGACACTTTTTGAGAGAATTTAGGAAAATATTCCAAAAGTTTCTCTTTTGGTCGCAAAGTCTCTCATCAACTCGCAATCAAATACTTTCTGTTTTTATTAATAAAAGATGGAGAAACCCATCGGAGTACAAAGGAATGCATGTAGAAAGTGAAAGGCCATAAGGCGAATTGAGATACTGTACAACTATGACAAAGCAACAATCTCACACAGTATCTACATAAAACCTGCTGCTTGATGTAAGTCACTAATTAAGACAGTTGGAAGTTTAGGTAGTGCAAGAAGCTGTGAAGCAGCCGTTCCTGCAACTACGGCACGTCGAAGTATTGCAAGTGCCTGAGTGTGTTGTAAAGTCATAGAAACTCATTGACGATAATAAGCCACAATGATAGATAAAGGAGAGACACCACGTCCTTGGAGCTTCGCTGCAAAACCTGCACAAGATGATAGAAAATCATCGACTTTCTTATGCAGGCACCCATATGTTTCCAAGGCAAAAGAAATAAAGTCTTCTCTAGGAGTGGGATGTGAATAATCTCGCTCTTTATCTTGAGTTGCATGAGAAGCAGCAGCAACTTGAGTAGTTGAAGCACGTCGAAGGAGGTCTGGCCGCGAAGGATCGGCAACAACAACATCCCCAAGCGTGCGAATCCTCTCGTGTGAAAGAACGAGATCAACTCGACGCCGAGGCGACTGTTCAACAAAAGAGGAAAGACAGTCATTTGTCGATGGATGAAGAAGCTCCAAAGCCTGAAGGGTAGAAGCAGAAGGAGTAGCTGGACTTGTAGGAGCTAAAGCATGAGCTGCACGAGAATACTCACCCACTTGCCCAAGTAGAACACAGCGACGCAATCGAAGATGAACAGAGGGTATAGAAATACCATCCGAAGTAGAATCTCGTTGAGCAGCAAGCACATGACAACGAAGGAAATGCTCTTCTTGCAGATTTTTGCAATCTCCTAACATAAAGTGACGAATCATGTTGCAAGATTCCCTGTGACCAGCATCACCACCCCGAGGAGGTAAAAGCAAACACCAGAGAGGAAAAAGCAAAAAGACATGCCAAGCTGCGGTATCAGAAGGGTTGGAAGCCAGTTGAGACAAAGGCAAGACAAAGCTCTCTGGACGTCTAAGCGCAAGGCAAAGGGTATGTGTGCATAAAGACGAGGACGAGGAAAACCTAAGTAAAAGGCAGTCAAAATATCAAGGGAGCGAATCCAGGTGGTGAAGAGGGAGCAAGATGAGGTGCAAGGTCGACATTGGTTAATGCGAGCTACTGATGAAAAGCAGAGCAAGCGTTTTAATGGCGTGAAAGACTGGCACCTTGCACATAAAGGCGACCACAGCCCGCACATGTAACACAGAGGCGAGAAGAGGAAGAAGAAGAAAGCTGAGAAACTAAAAGTGAGGAAGAAAACTGGTGGTGAAGATGGGGCGGACAGTATGGCGCCACTTGGCCAGAGGAAATAAGCAAAGAATCCACAACATCACGGTGGGCTTCACGACGCGCACATGAAAGGGAAGCACTGGAAGGATGGTCTGAAGGTGAAGCAGGTCTCTTTTCTCCACGTCGAATAAGAGGATTGAAATCTAGGAGTTGCAAAGGACGAGAAGATTCTTGAGGAACCATATTAACAAGTAAAGATGATCCCAGGTTTAAAACAACACGAGGAATGCATAGGCAGAAGGCAAAATGGAAAGCAGAGACAAGAAGACAAGCTGGTATTAGATTGTAAGATCCTCGAAGTAAGAACAATCACGGATGATGGAAAGACAACCACATTAGCAGTCTAAGAAACGTGTGAGCCAGACACTTTGAGATAGCAGTAGCTTACTACACCTTACATCGTTGTGCAACTATTCTCAAGCACCTCCTTATCACCAATAAAGAGTGATTTGCCGTAGAAATTTGCTTCGCCACTACTAAACATTTTCACAACCAACCCACCAAACAAGCCTTGACGAGGTAGAAGCATCAGCAAAACTTGAAATATGCCCTCCAAACTTTAAATTGCAGGATGGCTCCATCGTAACATGATGAATCTGCAGTCGTTTAACCTATCTGAACTTGAGAAGATCCCATGGCTGCACCTTTTTGCATCCTAAACAATGGTCAGCCCCTTGCAATTCACAACCAGACCTGTTTACTGCTAAGTAGCTCAAAGAGACCCTAAATACAACATGTCTACTGTAGTCATCAATGAATGTGATGAAATAGTAACAACCACTAATGGACCTAGTTTGTATTGGTCCACATAGATCACTATGAACAAGATCAAGAATGTCATTGGCTCTTCTTGCTCCATCTTTGGAAAATCTCTCTCTATGTTGTTTTCCCAAAATGCAACCCTCACAAATTTTTCCTTCGAAAGAGATATCAACCAATCCAACAAGTAGATTACCTCTTTTAAGGATTTGCAAGCTTTGAGCACTAATATGACCAAACCTTTGATGCCAAAGGTCACGTTGACTATCAACAATGCTTACCATAGCTTGAGTAAAAGATCTCGCATTCAATTTATAGAGTCGATTCATGCTGACTCTAGCTCCTATAGCAATCACTTTGTAGTGATTCTTGATGTCTTTGACAAGACATTTGTCGTTGTCAAACTCAACTTTGAGTTGTTGATCAGCCATCGTCCCAACAGATAGTAGATTCTTAGCTAAGCCAGGTACATATTGCACATTGCTTATCCGCTTTATCTTCCCGTTGGCTAACTTCACTTGTACCACTCCAACTCCTTTAATAGATAGCAATTTGTCATCAGCTTATCCAACTTCATCACCATTGTGAGTTTCCTTGAGTTCTGAAAACCACTCTTTCCTTGAAGTCATGTGCTTGGACGCACCACTATCAATGTACCAGGTATCCTTAGCTTCATCACTTGTCATTAATGGTGTAATGAACAAGTTTGAACTCTCATCTATATCTTTTTCATATTGATCATCATCGTATTGATGTTGATCAGCATAATTGTCTTCATAATAATCATCATCAAATTGATGTTGATTAGCATAATTGCCTGCTTTCCATTTGCCTTTTCTTTGTTCTATCTCTTTCGGTTTCTTGAGCATTCACACTCCCAATGGCCAGGTTTGTTGCAGTTCCTACAATTTTCAGTTTTATTTTGTCTTGAATAGCCGCGTCCTTGACCTCGGCCTTGATTCCAATTGCCTCGATTAAGACTCTCATCGACTTGCTCATGAAAATGTTGAAATGATCCCCGACTTGATTTTCCTCCTCTCGATTGATACCTTCCACAACCAAATCTTCCACCTCATTCTCTAACTGCAAGAGCTTGATTATAGCCCCTGTTACAATGATTCAAGTTCTCTTGACGTTGCTCTTCCTGCAAAAGCAATCCACCTAGTTCTTCATAGGTTGGAAGATTTTCTCTTGTGGCTATACTCGTCAAAAACATCAGATGTGACTCACTCAGACTATTCAATGTCAATTACACGATCTCACGATCTTGTACTTGCTCTCCAACTGCTGCTAATTGGTCACGGATCTCTTTGATCTTCAGTATGTGATCGACAATAGTTGCACCATCATCCATTCGCAATGTATGCAACTTTGTCTTCAGAAATAGTATTCGAGATGTATTTGTCGTTTCAAACAATGCCTTCAATGTATCCCACGTTTCTTTTGGTCCTTCTGAGTCTGAAATATAGGGAATCGTTGCATTTTTAACTGATAAGTTGATGACATTCTGGGCTTTTCGTTTTCTCCTATTAATGTCCGCTGATCTTCTTCAATCACTGGCCTTGTCTCTTCACCTGTCACGATCTCACATAGCTCCTTTTCCATCAAAATGTTCTTCAATTTGAATTTCCAAACTGCATAGTTGCCGACACCTTCCAATTTGCTTGACTCATTAAGGACACTCTCGCTTAGAGTTGCCATTACTGGATAGATGAGTCTGGATCACAAAATTTATCATACCACAGACTCACTGTAAATTTTTGGTTGTACACCTAATATCAGTACGACGCGCAGGTGCATGACTGCTCAGGATTCTCTTTAGCTTGCACGCGTGGATCCGATATTGGTACGGGTATGCGATATCTGTACGACGCGCGGATGTACGACTATTCAGAATTTTTCTTACCTCTGACACGTCGATCCGATATTGGTATGGAAAAGATGAAAATTAGAGGGAATATAAGAACTTTCAGAGGGAATATTCTAGATTTCCCACTTCGGCGCGGCGGCTACGTCGTCTCCTCTTTGCAAAGATTTCGAAATGTGTGATTGTTCAAAAGATAGAGATCAGTAATGTGAAAAGTATGAAGCCTCCTAACTCTGAATGGCAGTACTAGACACTATCTAGTGTGATTTGCGGTACCCCAAATAGACAAATGAAAGATTTCTTGGCAAACCTCTCACACAAATGGCACTTTTCACAACAACTAGAAAGTATTGTGAAAATCTCCCCCCACTCAACAGATTTTCAATCTGTCTGATACTTCCCTGGCCTTTTCTTATGCCTCCGGGACTGTGCTTTTCACAACAACTATAAAGTATTGTGAAAAATCTCCCCACTCAACAGATTTTCAATCTGTCTGATGCTGCCCTGGCCTTTCTGATGCCTTCGGGACTATGTCTTCGTTCCCCACTTATGATTTTGAGCTCCAAACCTGCAAAATACACCAAAGAAGGATTTCTTCCAACCGTTTTTGTCTCTCCAAGCTTTCACCTCCTGTGAAGGACTTTCTCACTTCATTGCGGAGCCTGTGACAAGCTGTATTCATTGATCAAGCACGTAGGACTATCGTAGCTCTGATACCATGTCAATAATCAGATATGCAACATCAAGCATTCACCATAAGCAATCACCACAAGAAGACGGAAGAAGAACACGCACTATTACACTATCACGCTGCATCATACTAAATGTAAATTGTACAACCAAACTTTGAACCCTGATAGACAGAGAAAACTTACGAGTAGACTAATAGACTAGCCTACGGCTAATGACAGCTAGTCACAGCTATCAACATTAGTGTACATCGTAAACAGTAACAATGAAGTTTATTATTGATTTCTAACAACCCTTCCTATCGTCGACACATGGGCAATTCCATGCATAGTCGACGCTCGCCACTCGGCAATACTCTGCCACAGTGGGCAAACATATAGGTCGACATGTGTCACTCATTCACTGGACCAAGTGTCCTAGTGAGCATATGACATGTGTCCTCTATGACCGGTAAACCCTGACATGCGTCACTCATTCACTGGACCAAATGTCCCTGTGAGCATATGACAAGTGTCAGTTGACCAGTCAACCCTCTCCTGCTAAGTAGGTGGTCAGTCCAGCCACTCCAATTAATGACCCAGTACCCTTTACTTCCCTCCAAGCGAACCACCCGACTTACATCAAACTTACCAACTCGAAGCTTCGTTACAAATGAGTAACATCCATTCCAAGCAAGTCGCCCAGACTTAACCAACTCAAAGCTTCATCACGAGTGCTAGAAGCCAACCTAGCGCCACGCCAAACTGGACAACCATAAATAGGTAACTTCCACCCAAGCAAGCCATCAAATTCAGCCAATAGGTTAGAGCCTGGTCCTGATAGCATACCGTTGGCATCCCTGACCGATTGGTCCCGACGTCATACCGCTAACATCCTAGGATACGACCCTCAGCTATGTGTCAGATCAAAAATATTTGAAGCGGCCTTACAACTGGCGCTTTTATCGAACACTGAAACCTAGAAGTATTAATAAATCTAAGAAGTTACATTTCAAGTGTGTGACCGACCCTAGTCTCTGAGGCGTCGGCATGCCAAGGCGTTGTGCCAGGACAACATTCCAGCAAGGGGAGCTGAAACTTGGTTGGAGCTCGACCTAAGTCACAACCCGCATCCCCCTATAGTTATGGTGGGATTCGCCGCCTCCTCTCATAGCAAGTGCTTAGACCAAGCTGGTAAAGCACACTTTTCTCTCTCTAAAAAGTCATTTTCTCTCTTTAGAATTTATTGATTCTCAGACTGCCTTTAATCATGCCTAGATTGTGTGAGATGATTTCACATCGATCTGAGCTCTCTGGACTTCGCTAGACCCGATCAAAGTTTTTGGGCCATAGGAACTTGCATTAGAGGAGTTCTAAATCCAAAAAAGACCCTTAGTAAAGATACTTTTTATATATTTTTCTTGAATTTTGCTTACACATGGACTAATCAAAACACTCAAATCTGAAATCTGCGTAACGTAGCTCATTAGAATTGAAAAAAAAAAAATTTCTTAATAATGCTATAATTCGACGTCGAGGGCAGCCCGCAAGCATATGTTATTCATAGTATAATATGTAATTATCATTTGAAATAGCATAACTTTTTAACCATAACTCCGATTGAGACAAAAATTATACCATTGGAAAGCGCTCAATGAGACTTTCCAATGCTATCCTACATAACCTACTTTTGAGATACCGTTCAAAAGTTATGGCCGGTCAAATTTTCAGACAAAAAAAAAATCCACATATCTCTCTTGTGCGCGGATAGAGTACCCTCTCATTTGAACGATATCTTGGAAGTAGGCCATCTAGGGTACCATTGGAAAGCTCTCATCGAGCGCTTTCCAACGGTATAATTTTCGTCTCAATCGGAGCTACATTTAAAAAGTTATTTTATTTTTGATGAACTACAAATGGATTTAATGTACATAGAATGGTTAAGCATCGAAACTAGTGCGGGCATAAATCAAAAAGAATTTGGGAGGCAAATAAATTTATTTTGGTAATTTACATTAATAAACTTTGTCAATCTACGTGGCGTTCCTTCTCTTTTGGATTCAGAATTCCTCTAATGGGGCTGGATTTTATTCTGAGTGCCGCCGAGAGTGGCGCTGGCGTCGGTGGTGTTGGGAGTAGCAGTGGCAATGTTGGCACTGGGAGTAAAGCTTGCACATGTAGCTAGCTTTGCAACTAAAAGGCTTGTAGACATATAGTTCATTTGTTGCTAAAAAGTTTCATAATTGATCTAGATCCTAATACACTATAGAGCTCATGTTTCCTAGTGATGATGTCGTGGTAGTGATAATACCTTCCTAAAGATTCAAGACACATTGTTTAATATCTCATTGAGCTCCATTGTAACATAAATACTAATTATGTACATCTTCCTTGTATTCAACACCAATTGCAAGAAGATGCTCATGCCCCACCCATTAGCTAAAAAGCCTCTAAAGGTCTTCTTAATTTTCTACATCAGGTACTCTAACATTGTTGGCTAAATGAAACTAGTTAGTTGTAACTGCAAGTGGCAATCAAAAGCTTTGGTTAGGTTGGTGGTTTTCTAACAGACTCTCTTCCATCCTAATCCTAATAGCCTTCTATGTTACGTTGTAAGAAAACAATGTACATGTTGCTCGAGAGTATCACAACTTCAACCATGCTGTGAATGTTTTGCCAAGGAAATCATGTCAAGAGGGATCATCAATGACCACATCACCAAAATTGCGAATTCCCTCATGCAAGAACTACTCAACGATGTGTTGACTATGAACTTTCTACTTGCGGTTATATGAGTGTCTGTTCAAGAACAATTATGCTAACCGCTATCAAAAGCAATCTTATGACGCCCATACATCATGAATAGACTCTTCGTGCATTGTTAATAGTATATTCACCTCCAAAAGGACATCATAATAGATGAGTATCGAGAGGATCGAGTTCATGACCACAAAAAACACTTTGTTAAACTTGTGATTGTTGGAAGTGCAAGCTCCCAACAAATGCAAAGAGATGTATTAATGTCAAAAGGCGCTAGGAAATTTACTCATCGTGAAATTTGCACCTCAAAGACTTTGGTTCAATCTCATCAAGCATAATCTTAGCAAAATTATCACCTATGTGTTTTACTCAAGTTTTCACATGAACAATTGTGTAATGTGACACATGTCCAAAGAAATGCATTGAAAGAAAAAAAAAAGTTAAACCCATTTGTGGAAGCTTTGTGTGTGGCCCTTTCGTGGATGAAGGGCCTTAGACCATCAATTGAATGGATTTGTTTTTTCTTTTTTTACTTTTTGTTTTGGTTGCCTAGTCACTTAAAGAAGTTTTCAATTTGAGGCTGGTGCCCTTGACTAGGAAGTCTCCCCCACACTTAGAATTCCACACATATCCCCCAAATCTATCTCTCTCTCTCTCTCTCTCTCTCTCTCTCTCTCTCTCTCACACACACACACACACACACATGTTCTAGGTATCTTTCTTAAGGAAGCTAGCTAGTTGCAGTAGCAAGCTAAGTTATTGGGAGCTGTGAAACGTGTTACATGAAGTTAGTCAGCAGTGAGATGAAGGATACATGAAGTAGCAGTTGCATATGGATGGTTAAGATTAAACCTTTTGTGTGAGCCTTGCTTGGCCTGAAATAGGCTCCTCTTGACCAACCACAACATGCAGCCTGTCTATTTTTAGATCTTGATGAAGTGACATAGTAGTAGGGGCCTCATTGGAGAGAGAGAGAGAGAGAGAGAGAGAGAGAGGTTCCGTATCTTAGTTTACACTTATAACTCTTCCTTCGCTTACGTTGACGCTACATCTCTCTCTATTTTGTGTTGGATGCCACTTTTACGCTGATGGGCTATTATTATACGAAGCAACAGATGATTCTTGAGTAGATTCTTGTCGCACTAGTTTAATTCTATTCATTTTTTTTTGTTGTTGTTGATGTTTTCTTGTTCTTTGCGTGATTTTATTCGTCTCTTCTTCCTCTTAGCGTTACGCACCATTTTTGAAATATATATTTCAATATAATGCTGACTATCACTTTGGATTGACATATATAATCTTGACTATCACTTTGGATTTGTCAAGGGATCATCTGAAAAGGTGAGGTTTGGATCTTAAGGTGAGTTGGCCATATTTTTCTGTCATGCTGTATAGCCTGGATGATCGGTTGTATGGGCCAGTTCTTAAGCTGCAGCTTCAGTGGAGCAAAGAAAGATTTGCATGATGCTATCATTGTGGGCAATGCTCAGTATGTCGAACAAGCAACTGCAGATGATCCTGGCCTTATACACATCAAGTACTCCTATCGAGGATATTCTCCTTTGCACGCAGCCACGGTTGGCGAGAATCTGGAGGTAGGAAAGCCGTAGTACATACCATCACAAATAGACATGCCTGCAGACGTTTTTGAAGTATCCTTGTTCCCTTAAGATATTTACAGAAAACTTAACAGATGTTTATAATCTTATAACTGTGTTCTCTTATTTCAATATTTGCACAACTTTTAACAGATTCTGACAATATTATTGGAGCGAGGAGCTGATATAAATGCCCGGGATAACTATGGAAGAGTATGTGCTTTCTTAGGCTCTACTTTAATATATATTGTAGAAAACGAGATCACGAAGAAGAAATGATTGCAATCTTTTGTCATTCCAATGCTTCATTAGGTGGCGTGAAGTTGGCAAATGTCTCCTTCTCGCTCCTTGAGGTTTGGAGTTCGACTTCACGACTCCAGAGTTCACTTAGCTGCATTATGAGGAAATACGAGAAAAAAAAACTTTTTGACATTCTCGTACTCGTATAATATTCTGCATACAGACCCCGTTGATGATCGCTTGCCGAAAAGCACGATGGAATTGCGTGCAGCATTTACTGGACAATGGAGCCGATGTATGTTAGTTGCTTTCAGATGTGTAGCCTCCATACTCTTGATTTCCTGGTCATTGCTCCAAAGATTGATCCTTGATCATTAATGATAGAGGTTTCTCTTTTGGATGTTGTACGATTCAGGTGCTTATTTTCAGCTCTTACCTCAAGCTCACGTGCTTGCACTATGCTGCCAAAGCTGGTCATGCTGACAGCGTCCAGAAAATTCTCACTGCAGCAAAATTAAGCCCTGTCGAAGATTCCTGGTACTCGCTTTCTGCCTTTCCTTAGAAATCCACCACAAGCCGACCTCGTGATGAAATAAGTGCGTGTAAACTGAATTGCAGGGGAGCAAAGCGGTTTGTCAATGTCCGGAATAGATATGGAGTGAGTGCCCTTCATTTGGCGGCTTGCAAAGGCCACTACGCAGTAGTCAGAATACTATTGGAACATGGAGCTCTCGTTTCTGCAACTACAGATACATTTGGCAACGGGTAAGATCTTCCTTGATGTCAAGAGTCAAGACTGCTATACAAGTTTTGCTGCAAAGAAACATTTCACAGTTAGATAGACTACTTGAACTCTTTTGGTGGAGAGAGAGAGAGAGAGAGAGAGAGAGAGAGAGAGAGAGAGAGAGATTCTTATGAGGATTGTCTTTGGGTCCATGTAGGCAAGGCTATGGAAGCGCGCCTTTACATTTCGCTGCTGGCATTGGATCTGTTGGATGCGTTCAAGAGCTGCTTGCGTGGGGAGCTGATCGTAATCAAATGGATTTCTCTGGGTCTGAATAAGAATTAACGACTCAGCATGGGAAAACTGTAATATATTCCCGATAACTGTCATGCAAATTCCCTCTCAATCTCATCATGTACGTTGTTGATACTGCAGGTGCACTCCGTACAATATTGCAGTTAAACATCGCAACTTTGCCTGCGTTGCTCTTCTCAACCCTGATTCCGCCGAGCCTCTTGTTTGGCCCTCACCATTGAAATTTATGCGAGATCTCGATGCAGCCACCAAGGGTTTGCTCAAAGCGGCATTAGTTGAAGCCAACGAGGCAAGACAAGCTACGGATGGGTCTTCACCTTCGAGTGCAGTTGTTAGAAATCAAAGGGATGATAGTCAGGCGCAAAAAGCCGCTACAGCCGAAAGATTCATAACTATTTCCTATGAGGTAATCCGTTACCACGAGTAATCTATTTAAGATGAGTGCTGTAGCAACACTCTTGAGATCAGTATAGATTTTACAAATGGAAGAAGGCGTAAAAGCTGGACTGATTGTGGCATCTCTATAATAATTCTGCTCGTGACTGATCAGCCGATTGTGATGTAGCAACAGTAATCTTTGAGAAATCCAGGATAGATTGCAAAATTGGAAGTAAGAGTAAAAGTTGGACTGATCGTGGCATCTCGATGATAATTCTGCTCATGACACAGTTAATTTTGAGCAGAGTGCTGTAGCAACAATCTTTGAAAGATCCAGGATAGGTTTAACAAATGGAAGTAAGAGTAAAAGTTGAACTGACTGTGGCATCTCATAGCTGACAATTCTGCTTATAACTTTGCATGTTGGATTCAACAGGAAGAAGGGTCAGAAATGGCGGGTTCAAGAAAAGTATGCTGCATCTGTTTTGAGGAGATGTGCACAATACAATTGCAAGATTGCGGGCATCAGATGTGCGCAGTTTGCACGCTTACACTCTGCTGTCACAGCAAGCCCAACCCCGCCATCCCTACCTCTCCCCCACCTGCTTGCCCCTTCTGCCGCCGCGACATCATTCAGCTCGTCCTCAACTAATAACAATAAAAAGAAGCCAATTATATTAGCTGCTGCAAGGCCCACGAAGAAGAAGAAAAAGTACATAATAAAGTCCCCAACCGGGGACTTTACGCTTGTCCAAGTGCAAATTGCACATTGTCCATTAAGCCCACATGCAAAAATGAGTACATATATATATATAGTGATCTCATGCATTTTGTTGTGTTCTTGGGCTTAAAATAATCCTTTGCTGGCTAAGACAATCTGTTCTTCTTCAAAAGTCAAAAAACATATTTCCACAAAGATGTTCCTACTCACAAATGCAATACTATTAATTGCAATATTGTAGATTTATAAGCCTTGTACTTTAATGGATATCCAATAAAAATGCATTTCATAATTTTTTTTTCTTACCTCGTCGTGAGCTATTTGGGATACCATATGCATCCAAAAATTCTGAAATGAGCTTTTGCCTTGTCCAAGCTTCTTGTCGAGTGATTGCCAAATTAGTGACTACTTCAAATAACATATTGTGGGTAATGCTGTAGCCCAAGATTTTGTAGGTAACTTTACAAAATTCAGTATTGATTTGGGTGCCTCCTTAAGGGTTCTATTTTTCTTATAACTATGTCATTCTAATGACAAGAATAGTTGGCAATAAATGATGTTCAATGCCATTAGTTAAACAAGAGTAAAGTGGCCAAGGCCACATGGCCCTACCTTAGTTAACTTATTTATAGACAATGGAAATTCTATCTCTCTCTCTCTCTCTCTCTCTCTCTCTCTCTCTCTCTCTCTCTCTCTCTCTCTCTCTCTCTCTCTCTACCAAGGACATTACAAAATAGTGTCACATGCCCTTATATAGACAATGCTAGGGTTAGAGTTCGATGGACCCAAAATCATGTGCCATAACAACTTGAGTTGCACAAAATTATTTTAATTAAATTCATATTCAACTACTTGGGGTCCCCTTTTACATTTTGACCCATGGAGAGCTATTCTACCATTATTTCTCGCGCCTTTGGCTTGCAAGTACATTGCACCATTTATTCCTTGGCAGGTTTGCTACTTGTCAACTTTCTTTTGATGGTAGAGCTCCCAATAGATATAATTTCTGGAGCTCCCTTGCTACTCTTAGGGAGAGGGAGAGCATTGTCCATTAGGTAACTTTCCCTTTCATGCAAGGCCAAGCCCTATCGCAAATGAAACTCACCACCATGAAACCATTCCATAAAACAACCAATCTTAAAAAAAAAAAAACCTGTAGTGCAGATTTCACCAGGGCCACAGCCTCAAGTGCTCGCATGATAGGAGTCCCCCCCCCCCCCCCCCCCCCCCTGTTGAGCCTTAAAGGCACTGCCCTAGGGCCAAATAGGTTTTGGCCCCAACCCAGTGCTTGGGTGCCATGTGGCGCAGGGCCCGCGCCCACTAAAATGAACTGTATCGCGGGTGGGCGCCGGCAGGGTGGGGGCACAGGCCCGGGTACAGGCGGTGGCAGGGTGGGCGGGTTGCGACTCAGGGCGAGCTCCAACCAAGTCTCAGCCTCCCTTGCTGGAATGTTGTCATGGCTCTCGCCTTGGCATGCTAGCGCCCCGGAGACTAGGGTCGGTCACACACTTAAAATGTAACCTTCTCAGATTTATCAATAAAGTGGGATTTTTCTCAAACTGACTCTGATTACCTTCTGGGTTTCAGTGTTCGGTAAAAGCGCCAGTTGTAAGGCCGCTTTCAAAATTTTTAACTTGGCACATAGCTGAGGGTCGTATCCCGGGACGCCAGCGGTATGCCGTCGGGACCATTCGGTCCGTGGCGCCAGCGGTATGCGAGAGAGAAAAACGTGCTTTACCAGCTTGGGTAGAGTGCTTGGTATGAGGGGGGGTGCCGAATCACACCAATACTATAGGGGAGTGCGGGTTGCGACTCAGGGTGAGGTCCAACCAAGTCTCAGCCTCCCTTGCTGGAATGTTGTCATGGCTCTCGCCTTGGCATGCTAGCGCCCCGGAGACTAGGATCGGTCACACACTTGAAATGTAACCTTCTCAGATTTATCAATAAAGTGGGATTTTCCTCAAACTGACTCTGATTACCTTCTGGGTTTCAGTGTTCGGTAAAAGCGCCAGTTGTAAGGCCGCTTTCAAAATTTTTAACTTGGCACATAGCTGAGGGTCGTATCCCGGGACGCCAGCGGTATGCCGTCGGGACCATTCGGTCCGTGGCGCCAGCGGTATGCTGTCGGGACCATTTGGTCCAGGAACTGGTTGTTTCCATATCTGTCGCGGCTTGTGGTTCTGAGTGTTCCTTGCATGTACGTGAATGGGTTAAGCTCTTGGGGAACGGGCTCTAACCTGTCAGCTGAGTTGGATGACTTGCTTGGGTGGATGTTACGTGTTTATGGCTGTCCAGTCTGGCGTGGCGCCAGGTTGACTTCCAGCGCTCGTGACGAAGCTTTCAGTTGGTTAAGTCTGATGTAAGTCAGACCGCTTGCTTGGAATGGATGTTACTCGTTTGTAACGAAGCTTCGAGTTGGTTAAGTTTGATGTATGTCGGGCGGCTTGCTTGGAGGGAAGTCACCCACATCGGGACCCCCGATTTGGCATGGCGCCAGGTTGGATCTCAATGTTGGTTTTCGGAACTTCAAGTTGGTTAAGTCTGATCGTTGTTGGCGAGTTGGCTGCTTGTATGTCAAGTGGGTTTGGATGGCAAAAGTTGAAGGCTGGGAAGCTAAGTCGTGGTTCCCGGCTCCCTTTGGGATGCCTGCGCTACACCCAGGCACACACACACACGAGGAAAATGTGCAGTTTGCATATATATGCCCTCTCAAAATTTTCATAGAAACACTTATGGGATATGAGATATAAAACAAAAACAAAAATCGGTCAAATCTGCCAGATTTTGGTCAAAAGGAAGCAAAAATCGTCATCAAAACTGATAACTTTTTGCCCTCTTTCAGGAAACCTTTGCCGAGTTCTAGACACCTTCGGTTTTGATCACAAAACCTTCAGTTTGAAGGGCGAACAATCCTTCCTAACATATTTCCAGAAACATCAGAAAAACCATCAAAAAATACCAAAACATCACGAAAACCCTAAAAATATAAAAAAAGAACCTTCGTCTGATTCATTGTGCATAGGTGTGATTCAGATCTATCTACTGCCAGGTCGGCGAAGAATAATATCATAAATAGAAGGTTTATTCAGAGGATCAATTGTCATATTGTCATATTTTTTGCCAAAAAAGTCTCTTTTTTGCAAAAATACCAGTATTACTCTTGATTCTTCGCCAAAACCTTCGTCGAGTTTTCAGAACATTCTATTTATAATAAAATACTATTTTTGAGTTCGGCAAACATTCTTCCTATCCAGATCATAGAAAATCTTGATTTTTACCCTCGTCCAACTATAGAAACTGTGTTTTTGTGTGTCGAAAACCTTCGCCGAGTTTACCCTAGCTTTATCTGTGTCAGATTTTGAATCTGGAAGTTTGGCGAAGGTTATTTCCATAAAAATTGTCAGAAAAGCCTGATCATAGAGTTTTTTTAAAAAAATAGCACTGCTGAACCTTCGCCGAGTCAACCTTCGTCTAGGAAACCTTCGCCAGTTCTATTTTAAGATTCTGATTTTCCAGATCAAGTCCCTGTCAAAATTTGGGTCAAATCCGATACAGTCTGCTTCAGATTCTAAGAAATTTTTCATTTTTGAGAAGTATCGATTGATTGAATTTTGAAATTTTTTTCACGATATAGAAATCTGATTCTTGAAAAGTGGGATAGATCTAGCATATTTGATCTGAGATAGTTTTGATTGAAAATCTAGATCCAATCTCATTGTCTGCTTGATTTGAATCTGAGAAGATGGCAGCCCCTGGAGGTGCTCTTCAGGAAGTCAATCCAATCATTGTTAGAAGAGCACCCCGTTTGGATCTACCCAAATACAATGGATTAACAGATCCAGTTCGATTTCTCCAGATCTATTCTGAATCTTGTGAAGTCTATGGCGAAATTTTTCCCCAAGATAAACTTATGTTTTTCCTATGGCCTTAACAGGCGCAACACAAGATTGGTACTACAATCAAGATGAAACTGAGCGTACGGATTGGGAGATTGTTAAATGAGCCCTTATCACACGGTTCAAACCTCGAAAGTTTATGGAAGACCCTTTCCTACTTTTAAGTAAATTAAAATGAAAAAATGGAAAATGGTTCGAGATTACATCGAATGGGCAAAACGTCTCAGATCTGAGTGCGAACCTAAGCTAATTAACGAAAATGCCATGATTATGTGATTTTTGTCAGGTTTACCTAAAAGGATCAGACGTGAGCTGAAACGCCATAATGAGTATGCACTTTTGCAAAATGCTATGGATGATGCAATTCTGGAGAAGGATGAAGATTCAGACGATGAGCCGAATATCAGTATGTTGGCTTATATAACAGGGCAGACCACTACGACATCCACCTCTATTGCATCAATGAATGTCAACGCTACTGCAGAAATAATGCTCAATGAGTTCGAGAAACTCGAGAAGAACCAACAGAAACAGATGAAAAAGTTGCACTCGCAATTTGATGAGAAAATCAAAGTATTGAAAAATTTCCATGGACAAGCGAACAAAGAATCTGAGAAGTTTGCAAAGACTTTTCCTACCAGGAAAAATGTCTGATATTCTACTTGTACAAAAAATTCACACAGTAAATGAGTGTTCTCAATTGAAAAAACGAATGGAAATCAATGTATGTCATTTGTGTAATTCGCTTGATCATGAGACTGCTTTTTGCAACTTCAATCCTCGGATAATTCAGCAACGGTATGCCCAAATGGGATACCGCGAACCACAGTATGGAGGAAATCCAACAGCCAGACCTCGACAATCTGCTCTTGGATGTCTGAAACGTTTAGCCTTACTACGTGCCCCACCAAAGCACCCCGCTCCTCCTTCCAATTTGATGGAACCAGAACCATACAGAAGTATCGAGCAATGGAACTATGGTAATGATCAAGAAGGTGGATCTTCGGAACAGTATGCTATTTATGTTGTCATGCAACAACAAGCATCTAGAAACTGGACTAGAGCACCACTTGGATGCTATGCATGTGGAGCAAATCAAAATTGCAAAATGTCTTAATAAAGAAAAATTTATACCATTTTGTCGTGACTGTGGTTATGGGCTTTGTTATAAAGACTGTCCAGCAAGACCGAAGCTGCCACCACCAGCTACAGCTTTCGTAAATTTGATAACAATCAAGCGAAGATGAGTAGTCAGAATAAACCAAGTGTACTCTTGATGGTGATCACCAGAGCACAGAAGCAGAAAGAACCGGTAGCAGATCTAGTACCTACTGATTATATACCATTAACTGATATGCCAACAACATCTGGAGTCTATCCAAATCTTCATGCAGAAAAAAGACGATATCAGGATATGAGGCAATGGATTAAACATCTGCAAGAAAAAGAGAAGCTTGAAGCTGCTAAGGCAATAGCCGAAGTTCGTTCTTCACCATTGCAGCCACCAAGAAATTCACGTATAGATATGAATGATCAGTTGCATCATCATGAAGAACCCTTCAGATGACTGAACCAAAAGCATCACAAACAGAACTGCTCATGAATATTCTATCTAGTAAGATTAATATTTCATGGGGAGAGTTCCTGAAGTTGGTGCCAAAAGCAAAAGAAGTCTTAGCACAAAAGTTAGCTCAAGCAGAACCAGAAGTCCACCAGGAGCCACTTTTTTGTGCTGGATTTGAAGAATCTAATGAAGTACTTCATGTCGGAGCAGCTTGGGAAAGTGAACAAAAAAATATCACCCTGCCGATATAGCATAGGCAATTTTTTAATGAAGCAACTATGATAGATGGCAGTTCGGGAGTTAACCTGATTTCAACAAAGCTATGTGCAAAATGGGACTTTACAAAGTCAAGCCTACAACTTTTGCCATTAAGCTAGCTGATCAAACTAGAGTTCGTCCGCGAGGAATGGTTGAAGATATACTTGTCAGAATTGCGGGAGTACAATTCGTCATTACTTTTGTAGTAATGGACTTACCAGAAGCACCAAATATCTACCGAGTCTCATTGGACGTCCATGGTTACGAGTTGCACAAGTAATTCATAAATGGGGTACCGGAAAAATCACTTTTGAAAATCGGGAACGTACAGTCAAAGTTGATCCTGCAACTTGGACTATCAAACCAGTGGTTCAAAAAGAGGATGATGATTCATCAACAACGGATCATACTTGTGACTGACTAGAGAAAACTTTGGGAGTTCACTATGATTCTCAAACGAATACTATCAACTAGAATGAAGCTCTTGCAACAATTGATTGTACAGCAGGATATATGTGTCAACAAGATAATCAGTTAGATTTGAACGAGATTTCATTATTGGATCGAACCTTGGGCACTTTTCCATTGAATGTGCTGAATGTAGCTTGGATATCAACGGAACCTATACCAAATAAGATTGAAGATGATTTCATTCATGTGAGTCATGTCTTGACTTATGATGACAATGTAGAACTTACTGATGAGCAGATTCTAAATCATATGGATCCAACCAAATTTGGAGTGCGTAATGTTTTTGATGAACCAACAATAAAACCGCCCAAAGCAGTTATATTAAAGGAAGACAGGATCATAGGATCAGTGACAAAGAAACAAGCCAAGCAACATTATAATACGGTTCTGAAATGGGAAAATCCTCCTCAAAAGATTGATTCAAAAAATGTGCCACCCTTATTGGATAAAGGCAAAGGAAAAGTCAAGGATGATTCTACAAGTCCGAGTTCTAGCAAGACAACATCGTCTCGAAAGTCATCACCTCCACGATCGATTCATACTATGAAGGCTAAGCGAAGATCCAAGACAAGTCCTTTCGACAAAGAACAAGCAAATGTAGTCCAGCATGATATGCCTGAACATTTTAAACGTTATACACTAGATGATGTAATTATCATGTTACCTAAAGCACACCGTGAACCCAAAGAACAGGTGCCAGAATCGAAAGATGTTTACGATGGCCTAGCCAGGACACAACCAATGAATCTTGCTGAACCAGGAGAACCAGAAAAGATTGTACAAGTTGGATCACAACTTAATCTTGAACAGTATCAAGTACTCCAAACGTTACTTATTAGATATCAAGATTGCTTTCCATGCACTTATCAAGTTTTGAAGGGTATTCCGACGTCAGTTATTGAACATACCATACCTTTAGTACCTGATGCAGTTCCAAAGGTTACAAAGTTCTATTGTTGTAATCTTAATGTTGCGGATTTGATAAAGAAAGAGCTTCAGAGACTGCTTGACGTCAATTTCATTTATGAGATTGAGCATACCGAATGGGTTTCACCAATTGTCATTGTTCCTAAGAAAAATGGGAAATTACGAATTTGTGTGAATCTCAAGGCTTTAAACAAAGTGACGTAGAAGGATCACTTTCTGTTACCTTTTACTAAAAGCATTTTGGAATGCCTTGTTGGAGCGAAAACTTATAGTTTCCTGGATGGATTTAGTGGTTACAATCAGGTTAAGATTGCACCTGCAGATCGCCACAAAATCGCTTTTGCAATAGAATGGGACATCTATGCTTACAAAGTAATGTCGTTTGGACTCTGTAATGCACCGAGTTTGTTCCAAAGAGTAATGCAATTTGCTTTTAGAGATTATCTATAGAAATTCCTTGAAATTTACTTGGATAACCTGGGAGTCCATAGCATAGATACGGACCACCTGGATTGATTGGAGAAAGCATTTGGAAGATGTCACAAATATCAAATTTTCCTAAATCCAAAAAATTGTCAGATATGGGTTTCCCATGGAGTTGTGCTTGGGCATGTGATATCAAGACATGGCATAGCCACAGATTATTCTAAAATCAAGGTTATTGTGGAATTGCCTCCGCCAACAACGATTCGTGGAGTTTATGTGTTTATGGGTCATGCCAACTACTATCGAATTTTTATTATCTTCTTTGCAGATTTAGCACTACCTATATACAAACTAACTATTGTTCCTATTTGGACAGTAGCGGCGTTGGAAGCCTTTGTAAAATTACAAAAAGCATTAACTTCAGCACCGATACTGCGTTCTCCAGATTGGACGTTGAATTTCATGTTCACACGGATGCCTCGAAATATGCCATTGGATCAGTTTTGACGCAGCCAGGAGACTATAAGAAGGACTATCCAATACGATTTGCAAGTAGACAGCTTACAGATCCGGAGAGGAACTATTCAACAACAGAACGTGAAGCGTTAGCCATGATTTTCTCTGTTCGAAAATGTTGTCACTACCTCATGGAAACGCACTTTGTATTTTATACGGATGACCAGCCGTTACTTTACTTGGTAAACAAGACATGCAATACTAGACGTATTGCAAGATGGTTACTGTTATTGACTAAATTTGACTTTCAAATTGTGGTTCAAAAGAGAAAGCAACATTATCTAGCCGACCACGTTTTTCGAATTGAATCCGCACTAGTTAATACTGAAGTGGATGATGAATTACCAGATGCTGCATTGTTCTATGTAGAAGCTGAGTGGGTAGCGGATATTGTTGAGTACCTGATGCTAGGACAACCAAATGACTCTTTGACAAAAGTACAAAAGAGACAATTGATTCATAAGGCTCAACCTTATCAATTGATTACAGGACAATTATATCGTCGTGGATCAGACAATATTCTACATAGATGTGTTTTACCGCATGAAATACCAGATTTAATCATGTTTTCACATGATGGCATGGGCCGAGGACATTTCTCTACAGAGATTACGGTTCGCAAACTTTTGCAATCAGGTTGTTGGTGGCCTATGCTTCATAAGGACACGGAAAATTATATTCAGACATGTGATGTTTGCCAGTGAGCACGACGGCCTACTCGACAGAACTATGAACCCTTGCATCCGGTTTTATCGCAAGCATCATTTGAAAAATGGGGACTGGATTATGTTGGTCTTATTGATCCTGCCGCGCGAGGATCTTAGGCCCGATACATTATCGTAGCAACTGATTATATGACCAAGTGGGTTGAAGTCAAAGCTGTCAAAGTTGCTGATGCGAAATCTATGGCCAAGTTTCTCTACAAAAATATTATTATCAGATTTGGATGTCCGATTGAGATTGTCAGTGACCGGGGTACACGCTTTGTTAATCAAACGATAAAGTGTTTACTGGAAGATTTTTTGGTTATACACAGATTTAGTACTCCCTACTATCCCAGAGGGAATGGCCAAGCTGAATCTTCCAATAAGATTCTCTGCACTATTATGACGAAAACAGTTGAAGCGAGTCGGTCTGATTGGGAACATAAACTGCATGCAGCATTATGGGCATTCAGAACCACTTACAAAAATAGTACAAATCAAACACCCTTTCAACTGGTTTATGGTCAAGATGTTGTCATGCCAATTGAATTTTTAATTTCATCTTTACGCATAGCGGCAACAGAACGCTTAAATGCTGATAAGTCTTTACAACTACGTCATCAAGCGTTGCACAAATTATGTGAAACACGATTGATGGCAGTTCATGCGTTAGCAGCAGAGAAATCCCGCCGCAAGGCATGGCACAATCGTCGATTGCACAAAAAGGATCTGAAAGCAGGAGATCTCACACTGATGTACAAAACCAAGCTGATCAAGGAAAAATTGAAGTTTACAGGTGAAGGCCCATCTAAAGTTAAGGAATTTTTGAACTATGGCGCAGTAATTCTTGAGCACTTGGACGGAAATCAATTTGATACTCCGGTGAATGGCAGCCGATTACCCAACTTTTGGCAGCCTGCTCCGTCAGTTCAGCAGACATGATCTAAATGATTTTTTTACCTTTATTTGTTTTTCACTTTTTTTGTTTTCAATATTTAATTGATAAGTTTTGTTTGGAAAAGACAATAGAAAAAAATAGTAAAAAGAAAAAATGAGAAAAGACTGATGAGCAAAAGTCAGAACAGTCATCTTCAAACTTAGTTCTACACAGAATCTTCTGTGTGTTTCCAAACTTAATGCTTTGGTAAAAATATCTACTGTCATATCTTGCGTTCTACAGTACTGCAATCTGACCTCTTCGTTGAGAACTTTGCTTTTGACGAAATGATACTTCAGCTCAATGTACTTACTCCTAGAATGAAATCTAGGGTTGGCTGATAAAGCAATGGCATTTTGATTATCACAAAATAACGTCATCGGAGCATATTGATTCAGATCGATATCCTCAACCAAATTGCTTTCTTTGTAGCTTTTTGAGAGGCTATGATATACTCTGATTCAATGGAAGATAGAGCTATCTAAGATTGCTTGCGATTGTTCTAGGAAATTGGACCATTGTTGAGGAATAATGTAAATCCGAAAGTGGATTTACGAGTGTCTACATCTCTAGCCCAACTTGCATCTGTGTAACCACTGAGTAAATTGAGTTTGTCGTTGCCGACTGCTCCATAACAAATGCAAAAGTCCATAGTAGCTCGAAGATAATCTCATGACTCTGATAAGAGCCTTCCAATGTGTTACACCAGGTTTAGTCATAAACAAACTGAGAGAGCTGATTGCGAAAGCTATGTCTGGCCTAGTACAGATCATGGCGTACATAAAATATCCTATAATAGAAATGGTAAGGATACTCACGCATATGCTCGTCATGTTTCAATAAGGATATCCAATAAAAATGCATTTTGTAATGTCATGTTTTTTCTTAGCTCATCGTGAGCTATTTGGGATACCATATGCATCCAAAAATTCTGAAATGAGCTTTTGCCATGTCCAAACTTCTTGTGGAGTGACGACTGCCAGATTAGTGACTACTTCAATAACATGTTCTGGCTAATGTTGTAGTCCAAGATTTTGTAGGTAACTTTACAAAATTCAGCATTGATTTGGGTACCTCCATGAGGGTTCTATTTTTCTTCTAACTATGTCATTCTATTGACAAGAATAGTTGGCAATAAATGATGTTCAATGCCATTAGTTAAAAAATAGTCATTCATTCTAGTAGAAATGAATTATTCTCCTCCATTGATTGGAATTGCAAAGGAACTTGAAAAATCACTTATGAATGATACTTTACTGATGTTGTCCATACAATGGCTGTAGTACATAAGAAAAAATAGCATTCTACATGCAAGATTTCAATATATCACTACCAATATGCAAAAATGGATGTAGAAACCCAAAGAGATATCTTCCATAGGAATGAATGAGAGAAGAAGGAGATAGATGAAATGCTCTCACGCTTGTACACTACCTTATTGGGATGCTCTTGGCCAATCTTATCAACTCATGGAAGGTTCTAGGTCTATTCCAAACCCTACATCTAAAGTGACTAGATTCAATGAACGTGAATAAGCCAATTACAATAGGTCTATATGCGACCTTATCAACATGCCTAAAGTTTCCAAAAATAGTAAAGCGACTATTCTTAGGCCTTATTAACTTTGTAAAGTTTATCTCTAAGTTTAAAATGCATATTGGCCAAAATTGCCAGTTAAACTCAACATGATAAATCTCAAACTAGTTGACAATTTCTCACATATACTGAATGAACGACTTGGATTTATGAGACAACCATCGTCGTCAACTTGTCAGCAACAAAGAAAAATTGACTGACGAGATTTTTTATCAACATTGGACGTGGATTTTGAGGACGATATGTCGATCGACCCTAATGAAGAAGACGGGTCTTTCACCTCATTGGCTGAAAACAAGTGTTCAAAATATGTGAAGTTCTGAACTGAGAGACATCAATAAAAATTCCTTAGAAAATGTCAAAGTTTGAAATCCACATGTGTGAGGGCATGTTCACATGTGTGCGTTTAGGTCTAGGGTAGTTAGATCTCATTCATAGGGTTAGTTAGGCTTGTTTGGTCATAATTCCTAAAGTATAGGACCAAACCCCTCAAATCATGGAGGTAGTTATCTACCTAACCACCAACTTGGCATAACTCTAGGGTAAGATTGACATATTAGGGCAACTAAATGTTAATTAGGCTCCTTATTACATATTGGATTCTCACCTACTAGTTGTGGAAAAGAGCTCTATTGTACATTCATTCAATCATTCCATCTATGCAAGATCTTGATTTGAGAGCAAATTGGCAATCTCAAGTTTTTTATCATATCTTGTGATTTTATGATTTAAATGCAAACTAACCTTTGATTACTATCATTCTCTAATAACATGCCATACTGGAAGCTGTACCACTGAGGTCAGATTTCCATATTTGATTATTGTGTTTGATTGCTCTTGATTGTGGGATCCTAGATTGCTAACTAGATCAAGAAATTGGTGACTAGTTTTGTAATAGATAGGTGTATCAATCAATCCATCACTCTCGGAGTCTTTTGTAGGCTCATTTATGGTCCTTAGTACTGTACTTCAACATGGTATCAGAGCCAAAGACAAGAGGATAACCAATGATCAAAGCACAATTCTTTTTTAGCAAGTTTGTTGCTAGAAAACTAGTCTTGTGAGGCGACTTCAAATCAAGTCTTAATGTGAAGTTTTTTTATCCAAAATTGGTGAGGGTCAACAATTGTACTTACCACATGTGTGGGCACCTTTGTATCTGCATTTTAACTTGAATTCTTCATAAGATCCAAACAATTTGATTCTACATCATCTTGATGAGTTTTTTGGTGCCAATTCAAGGAAAAGCATCAAAGTTTGTTTGCCATCAATTAGATTTGGCTTAGTGTCATGAGATCTAATTAATTGAGGCTGAGTTCAAGCCTTATAAATGTGTTTTATAGGTCTTAAAGAACCATCACGAAGAGGGACAGAGAGTTAGTCATATTTCTGTCCAAATCTAGTGAAAATTGATAGGATTTGTCAGAAATGGTGAACTCCTGCAACTTTGTCACAGCACGAACAAGAAACGAAGGTCGAACGAGAACAATTCACGACAATCAACGTCCCTTGACTCAAAGCACGAACGATTCGCGAATCATTCATGAATCGTAAACACACCTCCTGGACCGCAAACCGCAAAGGGACGCAAAACGAAAAACTACAAAAGAAACGAAAAGAACAAAAGCAAACAAGAGATTACGAAACAAACGAAGGGAAATCTTTCGCGCTGCCAGCTGGCAGCTCAACGGGCTTGGAGTCGTAGACTTTACGCTCAACTGAAATGAGTGGCAACGATGGAGACTAACTAACTAGCTGATTAGCGTTAACTAGTCTTGTGATTCTACGTTTAGCTATCTTGTAAACTCCACACAGTGGAGGTATAAACTATCCTTTCTGGATCATAATAAGAGATCTGAATAGAGAGATCTATAAGAGATGGAGAGATAGACGTAGCGAGTAGAGCAAAAAAGTGAAAATACTAGAGCTATGCATGAAAGTATGCCAACGAGCAGAACACAGCGAAAGAGCAGAGTGTCATTCCGCCAATGAGTGAGACACTGACAATCTTGCTCTAAAATTAGACTGATAATATAGTCGCTCTATTTCTGTGCATCTCCCTTGTCTTGTGTTGTGTGTCTTGATTGCTAGAATAGACACAGGATCGTTCGCGATTAAGAAGAAGAAGACGAAAACAGAAAGTCTCGCTTCCGTGACATGATATCAGAGCTGACAGGTTGTCACTACTGATATCACAACAGTGATTCTTCCAGACAATACAATATGGCTACGACAATCCAGACCAGAGTAGCAATCAGTCTTGATGGTGCAAATTACAGAATCTGAAAATTCAAAATCAAAACACTTCTGAAGGGCGAAGACATCTGGTCGATGACCGAACTCTCAGAGGTGCAGCCTCTAGAGGGAGACCCGAGGAGAGCTGAATGGATTAGAAAAGATGAGCACGCAATGGCGATCATCGTTTCGTCCATAAATGAAAATCTACTCATGCAAATTGAAGACTACGAAAGCAGCCATGCAGCATGGGAAAGATTAAAACAGAAGTATGAAGTGAGAACTACAGCTTCAGTCATGCACCTTCACAATCAGCTGCAATCAATACGATGGGATGTCAACCAGTTGGATCAGCACATTGAGAAGATCAGAACGATCTTCGTTCAACTTGCTGCATCAAGACAGGAGCACCAGGTCCCAGCACCACAGCAGCTGATGTACTTCATGAAATCTCTATCAATGTCCTATCAGCCGCTGAGAATGCTCATACTGAGTCTACCGGATATGACATTCAACAAAGCAGTCAGTCTTGTCGCAGAGGAGAGAC
Organism: Diphasiastrum complanatum; assembly: GCA_029204225.1. Classification (NCBI taxonomy): domain Eukaryota; kingdom Viridiplantae; phylum Streptophyta; class Lycopodiopsida; order Lycopodiales; family Lycopodiaceae; genus Diphasiastrum; species Diphasiastrum complanatum. Next base: position 37,156,024 of record CM055108.1, read on the forward strand.
TGATGAGAGACGAGGGAGAAAGAAGCAGTGATCAAGAGAAGGCTCTCTTCATGAAAGGAAAGAAGAAGAACAAGAACAAGCCAAGATTTGAGAAGACGACGTCCTCGAATCAACAATCTTCTTCTTGCGATCACTACCACAAACCAGGCCATACGGCCAACAAATACTGGTTCAATCCAGCAATACCTTGCATGCACTGCAAGAAGAAAGGACATTCTGCATACAATTGTAGATTTAATCCAAAAAGAAAAAATAAAACTAAAAAGACAAACGTTGCAGAGTCATCTAAGGATGCAGAAAGAGGTGATGAGCTTTCACGATACTCAATGAAGCTTCAACGAGCTACACTGAACATGACTACGATGCAGTCATTGATTCAGGAGCAACATCACACATAACCTACAACAAGAAGATCTTGATTAACTTTCACGAACTCCAAAACGACAGAGCAGTAATTCTAGGCGATGGAAGCAGACACGATGTCAAAGGCATCGGCACTCTACAGCTATGAACACGGTCAGGCCAAGCAGAGTTGCCAGGAGCACTCTATGTGTCCTCACTCAAAAAAGATCTGATGTCTGTTTCCAAGATGGCAGATCTTGGCATTCGAGTTTTGTTCGACAGCAACACATGCTGCATGATCGAGAAGATGACAAACAAGTTGCTGACGGTCGGATGCAGAGAAGGAAATCTCTACCAGGCCAAAATAATCAACATCTCTGATAGCATATTAAATGCTTCAGAAAATGAAGGTCAGCTCTGGCATAGAAGAATGTATCATCTGAACATGTGGAGCCTACATGACATGAGCAGAAAAGACATAGTCATAGGTCTCAAGGTTTCAAGGCCCGAAACTGAGTTCTGCGAAGCTTGTCAAAAAGGCAAGCAACATCGGAATCCACTCACACATAAGGGAAGAAGATCAAAGGAGATTCTTGAGCTCGTCCACTCTGATGTTTGTGGACCGATGAAGACGGATTCGCTCTCAGGTTCAAGATACTTTCTGATGTTCATAGATGATTACAACCGAATGACCACGATCTACTACTTGAAGAAGAAATCCGAAGTATTTGATTCCTTCAAGAAGTTCGTGGCATTCGTAGAGCGACACACCTCAAAAAGGATACAGATCCTTAGATCTGACAACGGAGGTGAATACAAAAGCACAGAATTCTCAAGATTCTGCAAAGAATAGGGGATTGAACACAAGTTCACTCCTGCATGCACGCAGAATACAACGGTGTGGTAGAAAAAAAACAGAACGCTAGTCGAAGGATCCAGATACATGATGGCACAAGCTCAACTGCTAGGTCAATTCTGGACTGAGGCAATAGTTGCAGCTGTATACCTGCAGAACAGATCTACAACGACAGCACTGGAAAACAAAACACCATACGAAATGTGGACAGGCAGAAAGTCTGATCTGTCATACGTACGAGTGTTTGGATGTGTAGCATACAAGCACATTTCAAAAGAAAAAAGAAGCAAGCTCGATGAAAAATCTGAGCAAACAATCATGGTCAGCTACTCGAACGGAACACATGTATACAGGATCTATGATCCAACCACGAAGAAGGTTGTTTCGAGTAGAGATGTGAAGTTCGATAAGTCCACATTTCTTGGACTAAAAGATGAAAGAGACCATGAAATCTTCACACTGCTGTCTATTCAAGAGAGAGATCGAGGACAGGCATCAAATCAGAATGTAGAGCCCAAGACTCCAAAGCAGCAGGAAGCAGAGGATCAACCTCACAAACAAGAAATGTTCGAGCAGTGACGAAACGAACTTCGAAGGTCAACGGCACAAAGAAGACCTCCAGACCGCTACTCTGACAATCTTCAATGGAGCGAAGACACGCAGTTTGAGTACTACAGCTTCACAGAAGAGCCAGCAACATACCAAGAAGCTATCCAAAGTCCAGAGGGAGAATTCTGGAAGCAAGCAATGTCAGAAGAGATCGAGTCAATGAGGTGAAACGAGACACGGACATTAGAGCCACTGCCAGAAAACAAAAAAATAGTCGACTACAAGTGAAGAAAAAACTGAAATCAGATGGCACTATTGGTCGCTACAAGGCAAGGCTTGTCATGAAGGGCTACACACAAAGATTTGGTGTTGATTATTTCGACACATATTTGCCCATGGCCACTCCTTGCATACGCCACACAGTAGAATCTGGAAATTCACCAGATTGACGTGAAAATAGCCTTTCTCCACGGAGATCTAGAGGAGGAAATCTTCATGAAGCAACCTGAAGGCTATGAAGACCCCGACAATCGACAATATGTCTGTCGGTTGCAGAGATGCATCTATGGTCTAAGACAGGCATCACGAGCCTGGTATAAAAAGCTTGATGGTCTTTTGAAGTCTCTAGACTTCAATCCTACTCAACCAGACTACAATGTCTACATCAAAAGAGTAGGAAAGAATTTTGTGATACTGACCATTCTCGTGGATGATTCGCTGATGATAGGAAATTCCTTGATTTCAAAAATACGAAGAGTCAGATTTTTGAAAGCTACGAAATCACAGATCTTGGAGAAGCAACGAAATGCCTAGGACTGGAGATTAGAAGAGATCGAACAAAGGGCGAAATGCACTTGAGTCAGTCAGAATATGTCAGAAAAGTGCTGAAGCAGTATCACATGATGGACTCCAAAGAGAAAGCCACACCATGATAGGTGGAGCCAAGCTCACGAAACAAGATTGCCCAAAAATGGAAGAGGAAGAACAGAAGATGGCAGGTATACCCTACCAGAACGGTAGTCTGATGTACTTGACAATTTGTACCAGACCCGATCTGGCTTTCTCTGTTTACGCGTTGAGCCAATTCTCTTCAAATCCTGGTATGGCACATTGAGAAATGGCCAAAACGAATCCTTCAGTATCTGACGGGTACCCAGAATATGGGATTAACCTACAGAGCTAAAAACAAAGAAAAAAAATTTGAGCTGCATTAGTACAGTGATGCGAGCTGGTCGAGCTGCAAAGATGACAACAAGTCCAATACTGGAGGATGTACAATAGCGTGCGGAGCTGCAATCGGCTGGATATGCACAAAGCAAACCTTCGTGGATCCGACTACTTTCCAGCAAATGATGAACGATTTATTTCATCCATATTTGGGGAAGTTTGTAGTAGTGTTTCTGGATGATATTCTGATCTACAGTAGAACACTTACTATCTTACGTATCTTAAGACAAGAGAAGCTTTATGCAAAAGAATCAAAGTGCGAATTCTTTAAGAAGGAACTTCTTTACCTAGGTAATAAGATTACCTTCTTTGGAATCAAGATTGACGAAGAAAAGGTGAAGACGGTAGTGGAATAGCCAATCTCTAAAACGGTGCGTGAACTTAAGTCGTTCTTAGGTTTCACTATGTTTTTCCGTAGATTTGCAAAGGAGTACTCAAAGATTGCTGCCTCTCAACAATATGTTGAAAGGAGTGAAAAGTCGCAAAGGTAGGCCAAGTCCTCCTATCATATGGAATGAGAAATTAAATGAGAGTTTTCGGAAACACAAGCTTCTAATTGCCTCAACTCCAGTTTTGAGGATAGCGGATCCAGATTTGTCGTTCGTCATTAACACTGACGCGAGTGATATGACTATTAGAGCTATTCTCTTACATGAGGGCCAACCCGTTGCCTTTGAAAGTAAGAAACTAATCGATGCTCAGGTCAAGTACAGTACGCAAGAAAAAGAGCTTTTTACAGTGATCCATGCTTTGAGATTATGGAGGCATTACCTGTACGGTAATAAATTCGTGGTTAATACGGATCATCAACCTTTAAAGTATTTTTGTAATCAAAATGATTTGCGAGGTCGTAAGGCCAGATGGGCAGAACTCATACAAGAATTTGACTTTGAAGTGCGGTATATCAAAGGCTCATCTAATCAGGTGGCTGATGCACTTAGTCGAATTGGTGAAGTGAACAAACTTTCCTTCACTGAGATTAGTACAGACTTTTAACTCTCCCTGAGTGGTCTTTATGAGAAAGACCCACATTTTGGACCAATCTGGAATAGGGTTCTAGCAGTTTCATCAAGCGGGACTGATGAACATGGTGATCACTTTGGAGGGAAGGATATAAAAAGTTCTGATGACTTCTCTATCTGAAATGGACTTTTGTTCAGGAAAGGGAAGGTTTGTGTGCCTGATGTGGATGTTGTTAAAAATAAAATTCTTTATGAATGTCATGACTCACCATGCGCAGGACATCTCGACATACATCGTACATTGGATCTGGTACGAAGGGATTTTTATTGGCCAAAACTCAAGCCCTTTGTAGAATCTTATGTGGTCAAGTGTGACCAATGCCAGTTGAATAAAGTTGATCGCCATAAGGTTGGCAGGTTGTTGCATCCATTGGATATCCCTAATAAGAGATGGGATAGTATTTCCATGGATTTCGTGGTTGGGTTACCGCGAACGAATAAACAGCATGATGCAATTTGGGTTGCGGTCGACCGTCTTACCAAATTGGCTACGTTTATTCCGGTAAAAACCACCACGAAGGCTTCTGATTTAGTTCAGATATTTGTAGAGTGTCTGTTTAGGCTTTACAGATTACCAAGTGATATTGTGAGCGATCGTGATCCAAAGTTCACCAATCACTTTTGGTCGGCCATATTTGCTAACTAGAGATGACACTGAGCTTGGGTTCTTCTGATCATCCTGAGACGGATGGACAGACGGAAAGATCAAATCAGACAATGGAACAAATGCTTCGGGCATATGTTTCTTGACGGCAATCTGATTGGAAGAAGTATTCCATTGATTTTGCCTATAATAGTAGTAAGCATTCGGCTATCGGTTATAGCCCGTTTATGCTTATGTACGGTTTTGAGCCTAGGTCACCCATCGCGATTGAGACTTGAACGATCAAGTTTCAAAAAGTAGCGGATTTCCTACATGATATGCAAGAAATGCTACGGATTGCACGTGAAAATGTCCAGAGTGCCCACCGCTACCTCATTCACAGAACTCTAACATGTAGGTTTCAGGAAAAAAAAAAAAAAAAAAGGGGCAGATTTCCAGCGGCTACAGGCATCACATTTCTGAGTTTTACCAGCAGTTCTTTAACTTATAACTTGCAGGAAACAAAAAACACAACCCATCTGCTGTTCTTTGCAGATTACCACTATCTTTGCAGCGATTTACAGTTAGCTTTACTTGTATTTACTTGTTTCCAGCATAAGCAATGGTTTTAAAACAAGATTTTACAAGGTTTTGCATCACTGTGTTTGGGAAACAGTTGTTATGTTGTCGAAATTTTTCAAAAACCTAGTTTTGCAGGCTATAACAACTACTTTCACAAATAGTCATTTAATCTGAACCCAACCATCCTCAGAAATGGCTTTACAGGCTCACAATCCTGCAAACAAACTATTAGTTTGCCAGAAAACGAAGCATAAACCTGTACTTTCACATTGACCGGCCTTGCAGTCCTGTCAACAACACCAACACTCAATAGCCAAATGATTAGAGTATTTCTGCTTCTATTACAGCCTATTCCCACCGGGACAGGGTGGACTTGTGAAAAGCGCAAGAGAGGGGCTCAGTAGCAATTGCGAAGAGTAGAAGAAAGAGCGGACAACCCTGGCGGATACCGCAACGCAAGGAGAAGGGGGCGGAGAGGTAGCCAATAAATAGGATCCTAGTAGAGGAGACTCATATAGGGCTCGAATAAGAGTGTAGAAGGTAGGGGGATGCCGTCGAGGGCTTTACAGCAACAGAAGATATAATCCCAGCTACTATGGTCAAAGGCCTTGTTCGGATCAAGGCGAAGGACCATGGAAGAGGTGGAGGAGTGGGTCGACGAGTCAATCATAGTTCATATATTCATGATGGTATCCATGACATTGTGACCTTTGACAAAACCAAATTGCTCATGAGAAACGACAAAGTTAAGATGCAGGAAAAGGTGTAGGGCAAACATCTTGGCAATGATCTTGTAGGAGGTATTTGTTGTAGAATGAATGATTCTAGAAAACAGACATGCAAGAACATTTAAGCAACAAGCAAGCTCATGCAACAACATGCAAGAGCATGCACTGACCATGCAAGGTTTCGGAAAAACCAGCAAGCTGTGGATCATAGATTTGATCCTAGTTCAATATGTATGAACTCTACTCTATGCCTATTAGATGAATCAAGAATAGAAATGATCTCTACTTGCTTGCCAATACAATTAGTAGTGTCAATTCTACAAAACCAGATAATTGACTTCTAATCATAAGTAATGATAGTGCCTATGCAATAGAAATTATATGCCACTGGTTACATCCAATTTTGACAATTCCTCAAAGAGAAATGAAAGATTAAACAAACTGAACCAATGCCCTCCTACAAATGGTTTATGGCTGCCCTGGCTCTAGATTTGCATGAATTGGAAGCAGAAATGGTGTGAATAGTAACGCCCTCCACCAGAGGTGCTTACCTAGAGGCTAGGTGGCAAAGCAAAGCCACTTGGCAGGCAGTAGGATAGCATGGAGAGGGAGGCATACCTCACCTATGCATGTGTTTCCTTGAGAAGATGAGTTGGAGGTGGTGGTGCATCCTCTTCTTGCTCTCTCTTATCCCACTTGGCAGCCATGGAAAATACCATTTGGTTTGTGAAGAGGTAGCAAGAGTAGCTTTGTATCTACCTTCCTTGAGTAGCTTTTGATTCTCTTCTATCATCTCTTTCTTAATTCACCTCTCTTCTCCTTGTAAAATGGATCCTACTCCTACCACACAGCCTATGTCCCATGCTAAGGAGGTTACTGTATCTACCTCTGCTTTAAACCCTGATGTTAAGCCTGAAGTTCCTAGGAATTGGGAGGATTTTTGTAAGGCCTTTAAGGCGGCCTTCTTTCCCATTATTGATAATTTTAAATTTTACCGTCAATATGCAACGATCCATATGGGAAACCGGCCCCTGGATCAATATTTACAAGATTTTCAAGAGGTCTAGTCTCGTTTTGCAACTAGAATAGATCCTTTGCTAGTAATGATGTGTTTCCTGAGCAGCTTCCTGAGGGTCTTCCTCTAGGGGTGTTGACCATGGTATTAAACTAATTCCTAGTAGTTATCCTATATCACTATAACCATATAGGATGAGTACTACTGAAGAGGATGAGGTTTATAGGCAACTGCAAAATTACCTTAAGATGGGCCATGTTAGGCCTAGTAAATCTCCCTGGGGGGCACCTGTGCTCCTTGTTGATAAAAAAAGACGGAGACACTCGTCTCTGTGTGGACTTTAAAAAGTTGAATAAATTCAACAATAAAAACCGTTCTCCTTTGTCGTGAATGGATGAGCTGGTTGATTCATTGCATGGTGCAAAGTATTTCACCAAAATCGATTTGAGATCAGAGTATCATCATATTCACATAAAGACTGGGGATGTTGAAAAAACTGAGTTTAGAACTAGGTACGGCCATTATGAGTTTCTGGTTTTACCATTTGGCTTGACAAATGCTCCAACGACTTTCCAACAGATGTTGAACGATCTTCTTCGTCCATATCTAGGAAAGTTCATGATAGTGTACTTAGATGATATTCTCCATCTATAGTAAGACCTTGGAGGAGCATGAGGAGCATCTCAGGACTGTCTTAAAGTTACTTAGACAGGAGAAGCTTTTTGGCAAGGAGTCCAAATGTGTATTCTTCCAGAAAAGGTTGTTATACCTTGGTCACGTTATTTGGTTGGAAATTGACCCAAATAAAGTTCGACAAGTACGTGAATGGCCTTTTCCTAAAACCATCCGAGAGGTTAAGTCCTTCTTGGGCTTTACGGAGTTTTTTCATAGATTCATCTTGAACTATGCATTAATTGCATTGGCCTTGACGAATGTCCTCAGAGGGGCTAAAAGAGTTAGCCAGCACAGTAAATTCAGTCCTCACATTGAGTATCAGAAGGGTACTTCCAATAGTGTCGCGGATGCCTTAAGCCGGATTGGAGAGGTTAACCAGTTAAGCTTTTTTGAGATCCAATCTGAGTTGTAAGAGATTTGTGTAAGACCGATAAGTACTTCGGTCGTATTTGGCTAGACGTCCTTGCAGGTTCTTCTAGATCTAGTGATGAGCTTGGAATGCAGGATTCCAAGATTTCTCCTCGGGACAAGATACAGAGAGACTATTCCATTAGGAATGGGTTGCTTTTCCGGAATGGAAAAGTTTGTGTGCCAGAAAATGATGATATAAGGGTCCAAATCTTGCATGAATGTCATGACAGCCCGTGTGCAGGGCACCTTGGCTCACAAAGGACGCTTGACTTAATAAAAAAGAACTTTTACTGGCCAAACTTAAAAAGTGAAGTGGAGGCATATGTTCGCAAGTGTGCACAATGCCAAGTTAATAAAGCTGAAAGACTTAAGGCAGCTGGTTTACCAATGCCCTTGGAAATTCCCAAAAGAAAATGGAAAAGTATTTCCATGGACTTTGTGGTTGGGCTACCTCGGACGGGGAAGCAAAATGATGCTATTTGGGTAATAGTTGAAAAGTTAACTCAAATGGCACAGTTCATACCAAACTGTCAAAGCTTCGGAGCTTGCTCAGCTTTTTGTTGAAAAGTTGTTCAGGTTGTTTGGTTTGTCGAATGACATTGTTAGTGATCGAGATCCAAAATTCACTGGCAAATTCTGGCAAGCGGTCTTTGAGAAATTAGAGACCACTCTAAGTATGGGATCATCAGATCATCCTGAATCGAATGTTCAGACAGAGAGGACGAACCAGTCTATGGAAGATATGCTTCGAGCATATGTTTCTAGAAGACAATCAGATTGGGAAAGGTACCTTCCAATGATTGAGTTTGCATATAACAACGCAAAGCACTCAGGGACGAATTTTAGTCCATTTCTCTGGTGTATGGTTTCCAGTCTAGGGCTCGAATGACATTGTTAGTGATCGAGATCCAAAATTCACTGGCAAATTCTGGCAAGCGGTCTTTGAGAAATTAGAGACCACTCTAAGTATGGGATCATCAGATCATCCTGAATCGAATGTTCAGACAGAGAGGACGAACCAGTCTATGGAAGATATGCTTCGAGCATATGTTTCTAGAAGACAATCAGATTGGGAAAGGTACCTTCCAATGATTGAGTTTGCATATAACAACGCAAAGCACTCAGGGACGAATTTTAGTCCATTTCTCTGGTGTATGGTTTCCAGCCTAGGGAACGGCTCAAGATAGAGCCCAATTTTACGCTAATCAAAAGCGACAACCTAGGGTCTACGAGGAGGGGGCTTGGGTATATCTTAGAATCCCAAAAGATTCTAAGGTACTAAAGACTGAAAAATGTCCTAAGTTATCACCTCGTTATGCAAGGCCATTCCGTATGGTAAAGAAATTCCATCGGACTGCCTATCAACTGGAGCTACCTCAAGGAGTTAAAGTGCATCCAGCATTTCACATTAGTCGTTTAAAGGAACGACTTGGTGGAAAGGATGACTTGATACTTCAGGAGGATTTAGTTCGGCTGGAGGACCTGACATCCTTTGTACCTACTGAACCACAGGCCATTGTTGATGTACGTCAACGTGGGCTCAGAAACCGGTAGGTAATTGAGTACTTGGTTTGTTGGAAAGGAAGTTCTGAGGATGATGATACTTGGGAAAAGGAACATGACCTTAAACTGAGGTTCTCTGGTTTTCTTCCTTAGATAAGGAATTTTTTAAGGAAGAGGGAATGTTAGGGACCCAACTCTCCCTTGGGTCCCAACCCTAAACTTGAGACTGGACGATGACTGGGCCTGTAGACTTGATAGGTGACTCGTGAAACTGCACGGTTGCCACGTGTCATGATCTAGGTGTGCACATGGCTTGGAGTCTCTCTCCTTGGAGGTATACAAGGGGAAGAGGACTCATTTGCCATCCATTCCATCTACCTAGAGGAGGTGGATGGAGAGTGTGTGCACGGCCAAGATGAATGCAAGCGTGAGGCAGGAGATGGCTGAAAGCCTAGGCGGTGGTATGAGACATCGTCTAGGATGGAAGTTGGATCCAGCTTGATACGGTCACAGGCCAGGGCACAGAGGGTGGACCTGGATTAGGTCCTACGGGGTGGAACGTGAATCGTTCAATCTCTTGTGGTTAACCGGCACCTGGAGGTTTGCAGTAAGTAGGGATTGTAACACGTGGAGCCTCGATTAAATAGAATTCGAGTATGTACAATACTTGGCATGCAATTGCCACGTTTCAAAATTCTCATACATGCATTTTGCATGTTGCATGCATGTCATGATAGGTGACAAACTAACTTGTTCTCCCCCATGCACATATGCATGGGGGTCTACCAAACTCAAATGGGTATGTGGCATCATCATGCAAGAAGGCCTCTCACAAATTTGTACTAAAAAAATTTGCCTAAGTTATATCTTGGGCCTTAAAATTTTGGACCCAATTATGACTATGTACCATGTACTATTTATTTAACTAGGTTTATAAGTTCAACAGTATTAAGCATAGTCAATGGGCGGAGGTCTCCCAAGGCAAGCAGTAGAGATTTCTTAGAGATTAGCTTGATCAGCCCCTCAAACAAAGGTCGGCAAAGAACCCGAGGAGGAAGCCTGGAGGACAATGTAAAGCAGGCTTGGGCCAAGATGAGGCCAAAACCTTATAAAAAACTCAAGAATGATGCCACCAGGACCGAGGGTCTTACCAAGGGGCAGAGTGAAGAGAGCGGCATGCAACTCATCTAATAGGATCGGGGAGTCTAGCAAGGGGACAGCTTCCAAAGAAAGGGTAGATTTCATGATGCGGGAGGAAGTCAGCCCGTCGTAGCGCAAGGACTGAAAATGAGAGACAAAAGGCTGTAACCATAGCAACAGAGTCAGTAAGAGAGGCTCCAGAAAGACTGGACAAAAGAGGCCTCATGTCTACAACGCAGGGTTTGGAAAAAGGAGGGTAGGTCTCCCTCCTTAAGCCAGGTAAGCTTGGAGGGCAACATAAGGTCGGCGGTAGTGTGAGCATCAAGACAACAAGACGTGAGACAAGCGTTAAGACTCCGCCACAAGTGCCATGTGCAAGGGAGGCAGCATAGTGGAAGGCTGCACCAAACTTCTTGATTAGACAATATTGGTTGAAACCGCGTAGCTTAGTTTCTTGTAAGGCAATCACCACATTGTGCTGAGGAAAGGTGGGAAAGACCTGCGCCAAAAGCACATTCCAAGAGTATATATTCATACTAAATTGAGGGCAGGAACAGCATCTGGCAGCCCATAGCAGACTCCAAAATCAGTGCCGACTTTCTAACCGCTGAAGCCTAGGATTAAGCTAAAAGATTGCGCTTAAGGGAGATAAGCCTACTATGCAAGGAGGCTTTGGCAATGCTCTTCTTGGCTTCCAACGCATGTGCAATATTGCCTAGAGAAGGAACCAGCGTACCATTATGCAAACTGGTACGAGCAAGGGGTGGAGGCTGCAGGGAGGTGCTGGAGGCAGGTACCGAAGGAGAAGATTGCAAATCAGCAGGCCTGCCAACCGAGAGTAGCCCTTCCAAAGGGGGAAGACTTGTCTCTTTGGAGTCCGCCCAAAGGGCCAGTGTAGGAGGTAGCCTCCATGGGTTTGTCGGCAGGTGAAGCAGGAAGAGCGAGGAGTGGGCAGCAATGGCTCTACGGGGTAAACGTTTGCACCTATAGGCGAAGACTTGCTCTGCATAGACAAGGCAATAGGTGTAGTGGCCACAGGCTCCGTGCACAGGAAGCGGACAATTGGAACTGCATGACCCAGACGACAGCACCGGTAGCAAGAGTCAAACAACCCCTTGAAGTGGATTTGCTGCAGGTACTGCCATTCTAAACCGAAGAAGCACAGCTGCTCAGGCAGCAGGTCAGACAATTTCTGAAGGATACATGCTTGCACATGAGATGGGTTGTGCACCTTGGCGGCTAGATTAGGACCACCTTGCCCAAACTGTCCAAAACAGTGTCCAAGGCATGCATGAGCTTGGGTGGGAAGAAGGGAAGTTCAACCCATACCGGCACTTCCATCTATCAGGTGGCCTCAATAGAGGAGTCTGTGTATCGAGTAACGTACATGGGATTGCCTCGGAAAAGGTAGGGACCATTGGCCAGAACAGAGTTGACCTCCTAGGCACTACCAAGTCTGAATAAAAAGAAACCCTTGCCCAGAGCCTGCGAGCCTAGAACATGCACATGGAGCTCTCCCACTGCAAATCGCCAAACTTCTTAACAACCTCAGCAAAGGGAATAGGCTACCACCATGCTGTTAGCAAGGAAAGAGAGATGGCTGCTATACAGGGCAGAATCAAGGTCAAAGCAGTGCACCTTCAGGTCCATGATCAGAGGCATGTCAACAAGCAAACTTACCACTTGAGCCGCTTTGAGAAGGAGAAGCAGGGCACAATTAGCTGATGCAGGCCAGGAGATTGTCGAGCTTGGCAGAGTAGCGTGCGGAAGGACCTCTTCCAACAGATGTGAGACCCGATGAACAGACCTGCACGTAGGAGGTCCCCATGGCTTCCTGGCTGACTTCCCCCTTGTTGAATGCGTTCCCTGCCTGACCCTTTGCAGCTAAAGCCTTCTCCTGGGCGCTCTGAGCCGTTGACTGAGAGGCCTGCTGAATATGATCTGCCGCAGCGGCAGCCTTGTCCCAAGAATCCTTGCCAGTTGCAACTTTGACTTGAGTTGTCTGAGCTGTGCAGTACAAGGCTTGCTTGGCGTGGTCAGCCTTGTCTTTGGTGGCACCGTTGTTGCTACCAATTGTATCCCCCTATGCCCTCTCTCTCTCTTTCCCTCTCCCTGTCTTTCTGGCTCGCTGCCTACCATAGCTGACTCAAAGTTGGACATATTAGTTAGCTTGATTGTGTACTTTATATGAGAGTTTGCAAGAATAAAAACCTATACATAACGATGACAAAGGAAACATGCAATCTTCAACCCTATGGAGTCCAACCACAAGGTATTACGCAATCAACTTCATAATGCATGGCATGAACCAAATGTTCCAAGATGCCCCACTCACAGCCTGCAACATGATGCACGAAGGTCTATATGGAACATATTCTACTATCCTATCCCAGCTAGAAATTTAGCTCCTTGTCTTCATTTCCTACATTGTCAACCCCCTCGGCTACTTAGAATAAGGAATCTAACAAGACACTGACAGGTAAATTGGCCTGTATAGGTGAGAAATATGTTGCTGAGAGACCAAAGCTTGAAGACAAGTGTCCTTGCAACTGCGAGAGATATAAGAGTCTTGCAGCTTGGAGACATCAGCTGAGAGACACATCAGTAGATGAGAATTCAACCAAGTATCAAAATTATCACATGGCAGAAACCAAGGCATCCAGATTAGTTGTTTGCTTGGCATATGTGAGCATTTCAGCCTGTTGCCTCAAAGTTTGAATAAATGCCGATTCACTTCAAACATAAGCAAATATACCTGCACCTCAGAGAAACGCTGCTACAAATGAAAGTACCAGCTTTTAAGGCTTATTAATCAAGCAAAGACAGTACATTAGTTGGTTGCTTGTTTTATGATTGGGTCAGTTCAATCTGATGCTTCAGGCTAAATTTCTAAAAGAGTCATTTATAATGCTGACGGAGTTTATGTCATGTTGCCCAAATTGCTCTTGGGAAGACGAAATGAAGACATATAAGAGCCCCAACTTGAAAACAGAACAACTTTTGAAAGAGCTTTTCAACTTGAAAGCACTTCAGGAGGTATCAAGGTGAAGTTGAAATTACACAATGGGAAAGGAACACCGTATAGACATAATAAAAGAAGATTAGGAACATGTCACCATCCATATAGAGATTGTCTACATGATTTCGCACGGTCATACAGATCCTAGCAATGTGAGACACAAAAACTTACAGCTGAGAGATAAAAATGAGCTGATGAGTTAAATCGAGAATAGAGATTAAACTGATAACACCACAACAGAGACAAGATGCATTGTTCGCTCGCTTTATGCCTAGAGCAGCTCTGTTTGCTTCTTCAAATTCTGATCCGTTTCCAAACAACAGACAGGCACACCAGGTGCATAGATTTGCAGCTGAGACACAGATTCGTATGAGATATAGATTGCTATAGATGAAAGTTCAACAGATTCAGAGATTCATCAGAGAAAAACATCTACATTAGTTTCTTGCGCAATCTATAGACAGATAGTTCAATTTGTTGCATCAAATCCTAGTCCACTTCCAGATGATAAAGGAACCTTTATTTGAGACATGATCAATGTGTCTGCAGCTGAAATACAAGTTGTTATGGATGTTCCCAATGTTTCTAACCTTGACTCACATTGGCCGGCTCAAAGCAACTGCTTCCCCAATTCTAACTGATTCAAAATCAAACCCCAACTTCTCAAATAAGGAACTTACGGTGGATCCCTCTGGTAACTTCAGATTAAAGTTTTAAACCCATAGATAGCGTGTACTCATTAGACAATGTACATGTACGATAGACGATCACTTACCATAATCTCCGTACCTGAACACGTTACACAGTTAGTAGCTTGATAATTGCTTAGTCACTACTCAAATCTCAATTTGAAGTCAAAGGTAGTACATTTCATGTGAAGAATATGATAAATGGTTTTGACATTTTTTCTAAACCCTCAAACCAATTTTTGTACTCAAACCAGCTTGAATTGTGATCAACTTATTCAACAACAAATCACAATCCAAGGAATCGTGCCAGTTCCTAAGCTCAACGGAAGGCACAGGTACCGTTGAAAGATCTTGACATGACTGTTCCAACAATACTCCAATAGCTTCTCAGTCACACTTCTAGATGAAACTGTAAGTACGAGCTCAACAATCTCTCAACTTGATAAGCAAATATAGCTAATATTTGCTTCAAAAACACATTTTAGGTAAGAGTTTAAAAGTTCAGGTTACATAGACATACGAAATGTGATATTTAAGATTACATATATCAAAATAAAGTCATTGAGAAATGGTAATGGGATTAAGGTCGTTTTGTCCAATTACTCTACAAAAGAGGAAATTGACATAAGCCCCAGCTTAGAAGACGGTTTGTTCAACTTAAATGTCTTCCCGAGGACAAAATGAGGTTGACTACCTATGCAGCAAGTAATAAATGCCACATAAAAAGACAAATATGATTAAGGGTAGGTGCAGGTGACACCTGCATAAAAATATGTAGGTCACGCTGAGTTCATATCACTCTTGAGAGAAGTGTGCAAAAAATTACCCATTGAGATCAATCTACACAGAAAAAACCTATACTATTCTCATGCTACTTTCACCTTAAGGCTTGATAGATAAAAGACACACAAAATATGACTTCTGAAAGCAAATAGCTTAGTTTGAAATTAAGAAAGATGCTCTCTTTCCATAAAAGCCATTGCCAATTGATGACTGTCCACATAATTTTAATGGGGTAGTAAGGATGGCAACCATAAAAGGTTGCAAAAAGAAACCCATATTCTTAGAACCTGCTAAAAGAATTCCTGAGTGCCAATAAAGCAAGGGCAGGCTAGTAGAGACCAGTACACATACCCAACCGTAAGGCCTGTATAGAGTTTCGTGTATGAAACTGTACACACTAGAATGCGTTGGCAGAAGTGGGTTGTATGCTGAGAGCATAATATCATGTTAAGGGTATACTGCTGTCTACCAAATTCATGCAGTGCATGTGTACAACTCATGCAAGACCAAGATAATCATGCGGATTCCACCCAGTCAATCGGCATGTGCAAAGCTGATCCACATCCAATACCTCCCTCAAAAATTTGATCCCGCATGGGAGCATACAAAGGAAATTGTAGGATAGCATATCATCAGTACCAACCTCGTCTGTGCATTCCAGCCGCTCCGTCAGCATGTTAAAAAACTGTCCAATATTTCACTCAAATATTCAATCCCTTTTGCATAGGAATATAGATAGGAAACTGCAGGATGACATACTAACTCCCCACTTGATCTGCAAGTGCTTCTATCCGCATCCCACACCTCACTCAAAAATTTGATCCCGCATGGTAACGTATAAAGGAAATTGTGAGATAGCATATAAGTATTACCCAATTCATCTGTGCATTCCAGCCACTCCATCAGCATGTTAACAACTGAGTCTTCACCCAATATCTCACTCAAATATTCAATCTGAGAAGATTTGCATAGGAACATAGATAGGAAACTGCTGGATGACATAATAATTCCCCACTTGATTTACTGCAAGTGTTTCCGTTATGCAACATCAAATTTGAAAGTACCCAAAGTATAGAACGTATGAAATTGTAGTATTGGTAGAGACCGCATCTATTTTCATCACACCATAGATTTTGCGGCGTACGAACACTACACATTTTCGTGTACTCCAAATGCTTGTATTCAAGTATGGCCATACAACTCATACGGAAGTCCGCTTGCAGCATATCCCATATCAGTAGCCTGATACATGTTTGTGGATAATACCCTCAGCTTAATTTTTTACCTCCAAACATCAGTACAAGGGCAAACTTGGCTATGAACAAAATGCCTTGGGTGCATGGTCTGAATACTAGGACATATACCACCTTCATGAGCTTCAGCATCAGGCACCAAGTCAAAGACTTTGTTCTAGAAAGTTTGATATCCACATTATTGTAAAGACCTTTCCAGATTTGATGTCTCAGCGAATAAATTTAGCAGTTCTCTACCTCTTGAATGAGTAAAGTTGCCTCTAGAATCCCGTCGTGTGCGTTTCCCTTTGATAAGGGCTGCAGAATATACATCACTTTCACCGGCTAAGTTGTCACCATGATCTTCACCCTTCCTATCTAGCTCAATGGGGTCCATGCTGGTAACCTTTCCACGAGCCTTTACTACCCTATATACCGTGCTTGCCCCTGCTTCATCCATATGGCGCTTTAAAGAATGAGGCATCCGATGCAGTCTTTCTTTCACTTCCATTTGATCATGCATTTTCATGTAAAGCTCATCATCCGTACCCTGTCAAGAAAATACCGTAAAAATTATAAATGGCATGGAAACATAAGTAGACCTTACCAAAGAAATATATCCTTAAATACGATTCTCCCGTGGCTCCTACAGTACACAAGACTTGGTCATGAATTTCTAAACAGGTACTTCTTCAATATATGTATTGAGATTAAACCCAACCTCATCACTTGAGTTCCCTCCGTTCGAACGAGCAGGAGCAGTAAACTCTTCCAACCTTCTCCAGCAAGGTGTTTTGATCTTTGCATGACGCACAGGCTCCACGTACTTTGCTCCCACACTCACAGGCATCACGACATTGCTTATGTCATAGTCAGCAGTTCGCCTTCGTACTGTAGCTGAACCAGAAGACTTCTGTGCCGGTATGTTAGAAGGTGCCGAATTACTTGGTCCTACAAGAGATAGTCCTCCATCGGGCCGATGTTTTGGAGGTCGCATAATACCTTTGGGAGAAGGCAAAGAAGATTGCTCACCTTGAGCTTCAAGCACAGGAGACAAATTCCTGGCTTGCAAGCCTTGCCAAGAACTTTTCCAATGCACATCATTTAGATTTATATGAGTCCCTCTGCTCAGCTGATTCCTTAGCTTAACAACCCGTACCTGCAGTGACTCAATGTTCCACAACAATTCTTCTATAGAACCTTCACCTAAAATTAATCCCCTGATAGGTGACGGTGGTTCATCTATGTCAGACTCATCTGGCTGAACAGCCTCCTCCAAGCCCATCGCTGCACACCAAATCCAGTATTTCAAACATTCAAGCTACCGTTGAATACAACCAGCAACTAGAATAATCGCCTTCAATGATATGATATCCAGCAACTAAGATCAACCACTTAATGTTGCATACTAGAAGTGCAAATACAAGGATGTAGGCACATTACTAGCTAGTCAGTAGATTCTATTATTTACTTAGCGAAATCCAATAAACTGAGCACATGCATAGGGTGAAAAGCTACATACAAGTGTGCTCTATCACACGGAAATGCTGGTTGTCAAACAAGCCTTCATGAGGATCATCCTGCTCTTGCTTTTTCTTTTCTGCAATAGTACAAGTTCACAAATTAAGCAGCAAACAATAACTTTTGACTTCTATACTTTCTCCTGATTTCCTGTAGCTCAACGTAAGGTCAGCTAACATGGGCTATGATACAGCATGAGCAATCAGAGCAGATTAGTTCATTTGTCAAAATAGTGCCTCAAGAAAAATCAGTTTTTAAACATCTTAAATGAAAAACAGCTAAAAATTAAGTGTTTTCATTTAGAGATCTTCGTTACACAAACTCGAACGTGGTTCCTTCTAGTTAAGGTTCTGTAACTTCTGTTCCAGTCCACTGTTATGACCTGAGTGGAAATTTCACATCAGCTTCAACAGATTCCCTGTGACTGCCCCTATTTTTAAGTATCATCTATATGGAATTGGTCAGGTTAACTACATCTGCGTCTTATATACACTACCATATCTAGAAAAAAGAGGATGCCTTGACATGAAAGCAGCTGCATCGATGCTATCTTCAAGATTCCTCCTCCTCTTCCGGTGCAAAACAGGCTGCTTGATGTGCTTATCAGTGAATGGAACCACTCTAGTTGCAGATACAATCTCCAATCCATGCTCAGTTCTCCATCGTTTTTTCACCTCCCTCTCTTCAAGAAACTGGTCATATCTTGAAGCCTGGTCCTGAAGAGCTTTTATTCGAAGCTCAAGCCAACGACATCTCCACTCAATACCTCGTCTGTAAGTTTTCCACTCTTGATTGAGAGCCTTTTTCTTTCTGTATAAAGAGAAACCAAAAGATAATCAACCTACAGGTTCATGACTCTACAAAAGAAGGCCCTTGAATAACATAACTCTTTCCAAAGCTTGAACAAGATGCCAGAAATTGAAAAAGAATGTTCGATAACTAGCAAAAGTAGAAGTTGTTTGACAATTCGAGAAGACAAGAACCATGAACCAAACTAACTCTCTGAAAAAGCCTACACCTGAATATGATTCCGGACAATGTATGGTACTTCAAATTCCTCCAAAACTTTGAGATCATGCATGCAAAGTTCTCAATATTATGCTGATAAAACAGGCATCATATTCTAGAAAGGGGAGACTGGTAAAACCATCACCCACCAGCATTTGCTCCTCAAAGACAAAACAGCATCACATTTATGTATGAAAAAGAGGCCTGGTTCACATGTCTCAACATGAAATCGATCCCACTTCTCTAGATTCCACAAATACCCATGTACGTAAAGATGTATTTAATTGGGATATATGGAAAATATTCAATCCTCAATCAGATCATCAAGACCACATTTACCTCTTTGAAGAACAATAGCAAAAATAGTTACAGACATTCTCTCATCTCCATGCAAACATGGTAGCTATGTATTTATGTTGTTCATACTTCATATTGTCCAAAAGATTATTGCAATAGTTATAGTATGTACAAATGTGATGGGGGCAATTTAAAATTCAGCAATACTTAAATTATGATTCCAACAAGTATTATAATTTAAATTTTAATTATTACTCGAGTATTAAAATTCAACACACCTATAAAGACATGTTCCTGAATCTAAGGAAGCGGGACCCGGACGCGAACGCGCGTCCGGACGCGTCCGGTTTTTTTTTTTAAAATTTTTTTAAAAAAATTTAGACTTAAAAAAAAATATTTAAAAAAATGGACCACGGGTGCGTCCGGGGGTCCGGACGCGTCCGTTTTTTTTTTTTAATTTTTTTTTGGGTTATTTAGTAAAAAAAAAAAAAATTTGGCCGCGTCCGGCCTGGACGCGCATCTCTGTCCTGAACACAGGCAGCATAGTAACCAGTTTCAAAAGAGGACTAATATAACCCATTGCAAACAACTCACATTCTAATGTGAGAACAACCATAGTTGCTAATTGAACTGCATTGCAGAATACCGACAGGATGAGATGATTCTAGACTTATCAGGGTTCAGGTAAAGAATGGTGGTTCAAATATTTTTGGCCTGATGGAATTTACTAATAAGGGTTTGATAGAAACTAATAAGGAAGTTAAAGACAGTGTATCAGGCCAATTTGAGCTTTAAAAAAAATCTTGTGCTTGAGAACGACCACAAAAGTGTGATAGATCGTCAGTCCTATTGAAAAGGTAGAACTTAAAACTCAAATTGTGCATGTTCTGCATAAAACGAAATAACACACTGTTGAAATTTGATACAATTTGGACACACAAACCTGATTCAAATATGTACCCCTAACACAAATATAAGTTAACATATCTTTAGTGTAAGTACCGTTGGAAATGATCGATTTGAATTAAACATATTCATGTATGAAAGGAAATAACTAACCTACATATGCAGACACAGACTCAAATGGATTTTCCTATGAAAAACTATGTACAAGATATGTATTTACACATTACAAAAGATCTCTATATAACTTATAACAAGTGCAATTTTTTCACATTTTGATAAACATTACTTGTTGCTTAAAGCTTTGCTGTAACAGTTTGTTGGAATTACATTTTCTAGCTTACCAAATGGATACGTGTGGTTATAAGTTGTGTATTTTTGGCGATCATCATGGCGGCTTCATGTAGACTATACAATTTGTCACTTTAGTTTGCTCAAAACTTCACTGAAAAGCACAGCGGGGGTGCAAAATGAACCACTGAAGATAAAGCATTAGCGCAAACAAGATGGCCGTACAGGGGAAGATCTCATACAAGAACTAGATGTCCACTAATAGAAAAATATATTGATTTTATGCCTAAAATAACACCTGACATAAAAAGGAGACGTGCACACATCTTCAACCCTATGGAGTTGTCCCACAGTCTCAGACCATCAACTTCATCGTGCATATAATGGAGTTAAATGAACCTAAACGCTTGCAACATCCCTACTCACTTCATTTGCACCCAAGAGTAGGCATAGTTGCAACCAAACGCATTTGGATCTCCCACGTTTGGAACCTGTTTCACACATAGGTTTTATGAACGTTTTCCTTTTCTTGGGGGGGGGATTTTGGGTACTGTAAAGCTGCTCCTTTTTTTTGTTTTACACTTGGGATGTTAGAAACAAGGGTCTCAGGCCCTGTTTTGGCATCCAAAGAGGAACTAAACTAACTTGATGGACCACTAATTGCAATTGAGTTAATTTAAAGCCCTGAAAAAAATGATTGATAAAGCTCATTTGGAGCAGGATATCCATTTCAGATGTGCCACATATTTAAATGGTTGAACTTTGGCAGACTAGATGCGTTGCGAACTCTCATTGGTCATATTTTAGAAATGACTGATTTATTTTTCGTTGGAGAAAATGTTGCAACCGTTTGGAGGATTTTTCCAAACTTTTCACATTTGAACGTTCCAAACATTTGATTGCAAACATGAGTAGGTGCAGCTCACATACAGGTTCCATTCAACTCAGATGTCCCTTTTTCCAAACTTTTATTGCTAACATATTGTTACAACCCCTTTACCTAAGGGATGGCATTCACAAAGGATCAGATGGGGAACATAGCAACAGAGGGTGTGCCTAGTGTCCCCAAGTCAAGAATACGGTAGGTGCCAACACCCATAGGGGATCAGCAGAGGGACAAGTGGCAGGAGTGCCACACAGTTCCTGTTATTATGCAGGGAAAGGCACACTGGGTTGAAGGGGTGCTGTACTACATACAGTATCTCCATCCACTATTTACCATCATTATGAAGATACAGTTGGACAGATGTGAAGGAGCACATTGGCAGTGATTGTAACTCAAGGCTCCTTCAGTGTTACCGGGTTCTTAACACACACCACAATAGAAAGTTGGCTTGAAATGATAAATGGAAGAGAGAAGTAAAAGCTACAAAACATATCCATGCAGTGCACATTAGAACCTCCAAAACAGCTTTTGATAGTCTGTTCGCTCTGTTCTTTCTCATAACTGCTCACATCTTTCAGCGTCACTGCTCAGCTTGAAAAACATGCAGCTTAGCAGACAGCTTAAAAGCCTGTGAAAAGAATTCTCAATGCAGCTCTAGCTAAGCTACTTCTTGACTTAATTGGCCAGTAGATTATTTAAGTAGTTTAGGAAGTAATGGCATTCTGGCTCATCTTGTAGCAAATAGAAATTACAAGAACAACAGCTACAGTCTCCCAAACAACTGACGATCTAAATAAATGCATCAGTCCCTTCTGCCAGATCATTACAAGTCTTCAAAAGATTGAAAAGAATCGTGCATATGCTGTCAAGATTAGGAAGCACTTGTTTTGCACTCAAAAAGTACATATTTTGAGGCCCATGCAGAAGAGAAAGATTCCTACTTTGTCAAAAACTGATTTTCCCATTGATGTGGTAATTCAATGTCATCCAGAGTTGCAATCAGACTTGTTCACTCGACAGCCTTTCAGTTGTGATACAACCCCATTTGCTTATCTACTGTGGGTTTTGTTGCGTACAAAAGGTCAAAAAACACTTACAAAGTCCTTGAATGTGCTTGAAACTCTTTAACAAAGATGTTTGAAAGTCAGATTACTGCATTGCCATTAGAACAAACCTGTACTCATAACTTGCCTATCACACAAAAATGTTTAATGAGTGCATCTGAACAAAGACTTTGATATAGTCTTACCTTTCATTTGGCTCAACAACTAAAGCGTCATCTTCAGGATATAGTAACACTGCAGAGCCATTTCTCAATCTCGACTGTACTTCAGTGCTGTCCCATAATCCAGTGGAGGCAGAATCGCTCTTACCTTCGCCCAGGCTGCATTCAAAAGAGCTGGAATAATCTGTTGCTTGGCTGTCAGAGTCCTCTCGCACAGCTCCCTTTAATGTGCACTCTTCGATTTCAACCTCCTCAGAAGTGATACTTAACTGCAACTTTGAATCAGTTTTGTAGTCTCCTTTTGTCTTCAAATAATTGCCCTCATCCAGAAAGAAATCCTCAACCACATCTGGAGATTCTCGCAAAGCTTCCCCTCCTCCCCTTATTGGTCCATCTATTCCTTTCTGCTCAAGGAAATCATTCACACTTGGCTGATATCGAGAGGTTACAAAACAGTCATTCAGTCCATTTTTTCCTCGGCTTACATTTTCCAAATCCTTTAGGACAGGATTTTCAGAGACGAGCCCAAGACTTCGGTCATCAGCCACTTCTTTGATGGAGTCTGCCAGTTTGGAACCTCTTGTTTCAAACT
This sequence comes from Diphasiastrum complanatum, assembly GCA_029204225.1. Classification (NCBI taxonomy): domain Eukaryota; kingdom Viridiplantae; phylum Streptophyta; class Lycopodiopsida; order Lycopodiales; family Lycopodiaceae; genus Diphasiastrum; species Diphasiastrum complanatum. Next base: position 37,179,103 of record CM055108.1, read on the forward strand.
TCTCAAGAAGCTTCTTGCCTTCGCACAGCAACTTCTTTGCAGCTCTCCAAATATTTGAACGAATTTGATTGTACTTCATTGCATTGTAACAAATTCGCTCAAAATCATCCTGGGAAAAAATTTATCAATCAAATAACATAAGCACAACATTAAGTTGTACTTAATTGGCTTACTGAAAAGATATTGGAAGAACGAGGACACTGCTAAACTCACCACAAATGCCTGCCAGCTCAGATATTGTTGTGCCTGAACTTTCTCTTTCATTGTTTTAAAACACATTGGTATTTTGATAACCTTGGAGTAATTTGGTGCAAACAACTCATCCACAGGATCAATAAAAATTTCCTGTGTATCCAGGCTGCTCAAAAAACATGATACAATCCCATAAAATGTTAGTGCATGTTATGATATGACTAAATGTCAAAAATTTCTGACCACAACTTTTGATACCTACCACCAGATTTCAGAATTTATTAAAGAAGGGCACACGTGGAGAAGAATTTTAGACATGCAAATCTGATGTGAACAATGGCGGGGCCTGGAGCACATACATATGGAATGCCATTACATCAATACAATAGTCAAATTCAATCCTTTCATAGCTTAAGGTTGCCACATTGGTAGGATTACTGATTCATATGATTAGCAAGAAAATTCATATGCGGCTGCACAAGTAGCAAATTTTACCATTGCCGTACAAAAATTTGAATATATGATTAAAACTCTGTGTAAAGAAATATACTAAATCCTCGTTGTTTATCACACAACATTGAACAGTGAGGCAATAACTGAAACAATAGTTCCATAGCACTAAGGAAACAATAAGTATAGCATTCGAAAGGCTGGAAAAAAACCCCCATCATTCCAAACAATAGAAACTTTTCAAGGAGAGAAGTGGTGAAACCATTGATATATTGGACCCATAGTTCCATTAAGATTCTAAAAACACATTAAGAAACGCGTTCCCAAACCGCATTTCTAATTTTGGCCAGAGTTTCTCAGAAACATTTTTTTTTGTGGGCATTATGGGTATCAAATTAAAGCTCTAATCAAGGGCATTGCATTTATGTAGGTTGCCGAGTGTTTCAGTTACAGTGTTGTCCAGTTGAGGTGCATCAATCCTTGTTAGATTCTGTCAATCCCTATGAATATTTAAAGATCTGTTTCTGTTTTTTTCCAGCGATTCTGGATCCAGAAATGTGTTTCTAGGAACGTTTTTGCCCAGAGACGCGTTTCTGGGCAACTGTGATTGGAATATTACTGGTGCTGGAGTCAAACCTCTGCGTGTGTTTGCATCATAAACAGGGAAAAACCTGTTATCTGTGTAGTTTTGAGATATCAAATGCACATAATGGTGATAAAGGTTTAGGGACCGTATTGAACCACACACCAAGCAAGTCCAGTAAAAATATTAAGAAAGCCAAGGTTCAGTCCTCAAAAGATATGACGAAAACTATCCCCAGGACATTGGTATGATAACGATCTGACTCCTTCAGTCTAGAAACCCATGATATTTTGGTCAGAAAATTGGACTAGCCTATTAGCTCATGCAAGCACAAAGTGAAGTGCCACACTGAAAGAATGCAGGACACCCACACTTTCTAGAGCAAACTGGCAGGAGAGGCACACACTCAGGGTATCTTAGCGGCTGTTCATAACGTCATTACATACTTTCATACATTAATTGAATTTTAAAGTCTAGTGTCTACAAACGGTTTAGGGTTCAATGTTTGATAGAATAACGGTTTGAACCTCAAACCGTGGTTCGAACCGGCTGGTTTGAACCGGCCCGGTTCGAACTGCTGTTGGAACTTCGGTTCGAACCCCTGCTGATGAAAATCCCTTTTTTTATTAAGAGTAAGACCATCATCCTTGCATGTAGGTAATGACGTTATGAACAGGTTTAGCTGTGTTTGTAACATGATATTTATGAATCTATGCACTGAGCTTCTTTCTTATGTTGACTGGTGCGCACTACAGACATTCATAATTAAGAGAGTAGCAAAAAGATGAGGAGCAAAGTTTCAGGGCTTAAAGAGAGTAAGCACCAGCCACTATGATCCAACGAGCATAGATGAGAGCAGAAGAATGTGAATTTGTGTCTCATAAGGTCAGTACTACCTTCAAACACAGCTTCAGGTTGTGATCATGAGAACAAGTTGCAAATTGTAAAATTTGAACAGACAAATAGAAGAAGGATTTTAGGAAGATTCCTTTCACAACCAGATAAACCTAAAAACAGAAGACAAGCTATGCACCAGAACTTAAAATTATCTGATAAATCTTAGCACCCTCAATAAATAGATTCATAAACCGAAAGCATAAACATCGATGCTTGATAAAGCCAGTGGTGACTGCTCATGACTTTGTAGATAACACAATAACAAACTGGCATAAAATTCAAACCAATATGATATGCAAAAACAAAAGCTAACCTTACAAAAGCAATGGACTGCCAATGTATCTAACATCCTTGGAGTAACACCCTAGGAGGGCTCAGTCCATACTTTAACCAAATAACCAATATCCTTTCACATTAAGCATTTAGAAACAAGAGTAATTGCATGCAAAAGACTTCAAAATTTTGATTGATGCATTGAAGGCCATCCAAGCTCCAACAGACCCCTTTGGGAGTTGTTACACTTAAACTTAAAACAGAAGTATGGGGGACATTCTAAGAAACCCAATGTCATGACAACAACTTTATCCAAAAGGCTGGTGATGGAAGCATCCATGGGCAACCTTGCCTATTTTCATCATGTCGCCATAAACTTGATAGAGGCTAACAATTATAAAGCATTTTTATAGAGTGATGGATCTATATCAGAACATAAACCCCCAAACCATTTTAGCAAATTATGCCTCCTATCTTCTGATTGCTTTGATGTACCATAAGATAATCCCTATGAAAGGCTTAGAAAAGCCATGTATGGCCGAAATGACGAGTACTTTGCAAGGTAAAGGTTTGAGAAGAGCAAGTCTGATTGCAATCTATATGTCTTCTAGGAGAAGACTTTGTTGTTGTTGTGCTGTATGTGGATGATTTACTCATCACAGGAAGCAATAAGAAGCTTATTGCTTGTGTTAAGAAAAATCTATCTAGTGAATTTGAGATGAAAGATTGGGTTTGCTACACTATTGCCTAGGAGTTGAAGTTTGAAAAGGGAAGCGTTGTCTTTTTATCTCCCAGGCAAAGTATGCACAGAAATTATTGAAGAGGTTTAATATGCAAGAAAGCAAGCCAATTAGCACACCTACGGATGCAAGAAAGCAAGCCATCAAGAGATGATGGTCCAATATTTGCAGATGAAACTCAACCACTTAGTAGATATAAGTTTGAGAAATTTAGAACTTTGTTGGGTGTTAACTTAAATAAAATTGCCATTAAGTGGGGGTGTTGAAAAGTAATGCCTATTTTACCCCTTTCAAAGCACTAATTATGTTATAAGTTGTACATAGCTCATGGGGCATGTTATTAATTAAATACAAGAGACCCCTATTTTGTAAGTTAAGTAAATTAGTGCAAGTGGCCCACTTGGCCAAGTAGCTCACTCATATGGTTGACACCTTGACTTTCTATGCATGTACTTGATTGAGGTGCTTGCCTCACAAGGGACTTGGAGGACCCACGCCCTCCTCTCTCTCTCTCTCTCTAGCAATTCATTTTCTCTTCTAACTTTTGGTGTTGGGAGGTGCTTATGCATTTGTCCTTGTATGTGATGTTTTCCGTAGCTAAGTCTCTCAAGCTTTCTTGGTTGATCTAGTATTGTAATTAAGATACTCCATAGCTAGGTCTTGCAATTCATCAATTAGTAGAAGTTGAAAAGTTTCGTAATATGCTAGGTGTTGGTATGAACAAAATAGCCATTACGGGGGGGTGTTGAGATATAATGCCTATTTCCCCCCTTTTGGCTTGTATACTTGTAACTTGTAAGTTGTACATAAGACATGGAGGTAAATGTTAATGTACATAGTACACCCCACTTAATTAGGCAAGTAGTGACAAGTAGGTTAAAAGACCCATGTGGGTCTAGAGCCAAAATAGTATTGATGCCACCTCATATGTTCCATCATAGCATGTACATGTGTGGCCCCAAGATCTTTTTGATCTTGAGGGGTTTCCACGCCCTCCTCTAATTTGATTTTCATTATGTTGGAATCAATCTTGAGTTCTCCTATGCTCTTGTTCTCTCTTGCTTTTGTCTTCTACTCCATAGCTGGTTTTCTAAAGCTTTCATAGTGTGAATTCTATGTTGCTAAGATACTCCATAGCTAGGCCTTGAATTTTGTCAGAAACAAGTTAAGTTGTACATTTGACACTTGCAACCTTGAAAATGCATTAGGTTGGAAATTTGAAAAACTGACATTTTTCAAACTAAAGCTTTTCTAAACCAATCGATTAGCCAAACAACCTATTTGAGGATGCAAATCGAGATGTTTATTAGAGATGGCTAATTCCAAACGTTGCTCTAAACACATTTCGTACTCTTTGATCAAACTAATTAATGCATTACTCAAAATGCCTTAAAAGAAACACAATATCAACTAAATGAAGTACAGCTTCGAAGTGTTTTCAACAAAAAATGATTCATAAAGACTTGAATAATAGCTCCTTTACTCCCAAATAAATGCAACAATAATTGGTCCAACAAACTTCATCCCATTATTGGTTGAATTTCAAGAATAAATCAACAAAAACGCTAAATCAATGTGTGCATGTGAACTATGATGTTGGAAGCAATGGCCAACCACAAAATGAACACTTAGCTTATAACTTTTAAATATGACCTTACCTATTGACAAAATTTTCATGTTCTAAAAATCGAACAAGGTTCAATAGGATGGTTTTATAGTTGTAAAATGTCGACTTGGCATCCCGCAAATGTTAATTAGGTGAATAGTAAATAATCAAACTACTTGGAGCAATATTCTTCACTGCAAGCTTTTTGGCTTGGAAAACAATTTCATCAATGCAATTTCATAAGGCCAATGTATAGACTTGAAAGTGCATTCTAAAGCCTAGTCTTGATGTAGGTACTTTCACTTACAAAAAGGAAAGGAACGCATATTCATTAAGATTGACATGCTCAAGAATACTCCCTCAATGAAGCAACATATGCAATACACATGAAAACAAATCACAACGTCGCATATTAACAAATTTTTAAACCCTTTCAGTAACATTTTGATATTATGCAAAAAATGTCCCAAGAAGAAGCTTCATAACATACTTCTTACAATGAAAGGACAATACCACCAACCTGATGACAAGATCAAGCACATCATCTAATCCACCAAGGTCATCTAAATCTCCAATAGACTTCTTGTGCTCCTCATCTAGTGTGCAAATAGGAACCATGGTGGTATGAATTTCTCGAGGTGTCGACAATTTGCAATTTTCATTGTTGGCAATACTCTCACCGATTTGTAACTTAGGACCATAGATGTTTCGTTCAAATGCACTTGCTTCTGTTGCACACAACCCATCAAATAAACTTCATGTCACAAACTACGATTTTAATGTTTTCAAGAACAAATCAAAACAAAAAATACTAAAGTATCACAATAAAAATGAAAGAAACAATGTAGCATGTCAAGTCTTCTTAAATATCTTTTTTGTATCCACAAGGATATATGTTGAAAATCTAGTCATGTATTATTTACATATATTGACTATTGAGAATCACATTTGTACTACAACATATAGCTATGAATGATTCTTGTGTAGAAAAAAAAAATACACAAATCCACTCTACATTGAATATGAGATTTGATTGGAAGTGAACTTGTATGGTTATTAACTAAAGACAATACTTGAAATAAATGTGTATGATAGTCAACAACTATGAAAACGTAGTACTCAAACTACACTATATTGACTCATACACTATACTATGCATTTTCTACGGGACAAAAGCCATCTTGTTGTTATTGGATCTATATGCAACAACATTCAATGTTTAGATTACCATGCAACTCAAGTATGCCTTTACATGCCATAAGTGAAATTAGAAGTACTAAAAACAGGATCTACTCAAATCTGCTAGCATACTAATCTGAACAAGTTCCAAAATTGTCCACAAATTTGAACCATTATAGAATATATAATTCGTCATGGGCATTGTAGCTAATTTGGTCTACAAAGAAGACCAATCCATCCAAAAAAAGTCATCTAAACATGCAGCAAACCTAAATGTATGATATTATTAAACTACTTACAATCTTGAGCATGTACACATTATTCTAAATATATGCACAACAAATAGCATACGACATGCTGACTCCTGAGTTCTAACAAAAGATAATATACACACAACAATCAAACTGTCATTGCATGAACAACCTTTCCAGTCTAAAAGAAAAAAGAAAAAAAGACTTGCAACGAAGAGGTAATTACAAAACATACCATGACTTGTTGGGTACTTGCACAAGGACATTTCCACTCCCATTCCTCCCAGCAATGAATCACCCTTTATAGGATTTTTTCTTGGAACACTTTCAACCTCCTCATGTTCCTTGTTGAAAATTTCATCTTCTAACCTACCAGGTTGAAAATTATTTTCTTGTGCTTGTGAATTTACATTTTCTTCAAGGCAATCCACCAAATTTGATTTACTGGCTCTATCATCTGTTGTTTCCATTCTGCTCTTACTCCCATCCTGTTGGGGACTAAAACAAGAGAACTCTCTTTTGACAAACTCTTTCGAATTCAGCAAACTGTTAATTATTTCCACGGGCAATACTTCATTTGAAGTTCTAGTTACTTCCTGTCTATTGCCATTTGTCTCTCCATCAGCGCCTGATAACAACGAAGAGCTCAGAACCCCACTTTCTCCCTCCAAATCAAGGCATTGGGAAGTGTGCTTGCCATCTCTAGAACCCAATGCTGGAGAACAGCAGTCATTCGAAACTTCCACCTCACAGAAAAACAAATTTGAACTATCTACAGACCCTGCACCCAGAAAATCCTTTGCCACACCACTACCATCGGTGAACAGTAAAGCTCTGACTTGTCGATCACTTTCCTCAATGCTCTTCTGCTCTTCAATGATGCATACAGACTGCTTTTCACCCTTGGAGCCTGTCACTTTATTAAAAGGGTCCCAACCAGAACTGTCCGGCAAGCCACAGCTTGAAGATTCTACATTCTCAAACAAGCTTGTCGCACAATCAACATCTTGGCAGTCAGCTGCAGCAGTTTCAAAATTCAAATCACCACAAGCACCTTCTCTGCATTTAAAGCCCCCCTGTTTCATGATGTTCAATGACCCGATTGCAAAGTGTTGTTGAGATTCTTCAAATCCCCCCCTTGCATCTGTCTGCTCAGTGCCATTGACCGCCATTTCTGGTATGCACACCCTGCACTCACGCCCCAATTCTTCAAACTCGCAACCCAGTTTTTCTGATTCACAACCCATTTGTTCTGCGTTGACTACAGCACTGAATGGGTCAATAACAATACTGACCTTCCTCACATAATTGGTGTCTTTAGTGATACACTCATTGTTCTTCAATTGCAAAATTGGATCACTTATGTACAGTTCATTTGGACTTGTAAAACCTACATCTGCCTTTACTGTCATACTTTCTGACAAAACATAAGACCAGGCAGATTGCTCATCTAATTTGCATTCTTTGATTTTGCCATTGGCTTTGCACTCCTTGGCTTCAATGCTGGCCTTCTTTTTTGAAGTGCTTCTATGACCTTTGCAAGATATGTGTGACCCCCCTACTAGTCCCCTGACCATCCCAGCGGCTAAATTGTCGGAGGACTAGGTCATGTCAATTTGCCCAAGTATCAATACAGAGCCTGCCACGCAAGTAGATTCTTTGCCACACTTCACAGGCAATGGCGTGGTACAGCAACATAACCAGCAACAGTTCTGATTGGCGATTCCCATCAAGGCTGCCCCTCAGATTCATCCACCTGTCAAGATCCAGTGTACCGAGATCTTCCATGCACAAGCTTCCACAAGAAAGAGACAGATCAGGCAAATTAAAGGACTGTTGCTAAGTGAGACCATTCAAAGCAACGAAATTGCTTACAATGCACGTGTCCAACACTGCCGCTTGGCAATTTTCCAATGGTTATTGATGAATGTGGTAAAAACTCAATAAACGTTTGGGGGAATGGAAAGGCAGCAGGCTTAAAATTCTATCGTCCCATTGTGAGACAAGGCTCTAAGAGCACTTAAGGCAAATATTAAGAAAATCAAATCAAGATGAACTGTGCAGCCTTAGAACTTCATTTTCAGTAAAAGGTTAGGTGAAGTAGAGACAGACTGCTTTCGAAGCCTCCTTACTGCAATATTGAATGCTCAAAGGCACTATATGTTCACGCCGGATCAATTGGATGTCAGACACGTGTCGAACTGCAACACGGACAGTTTAATAGTTGGAAGGTTTATCGATAATAAGCAGATAGAATTCTGAACTCTCTTGCTGGGAGCTAAAACCATCGAAGAATAACATTTTTAAAAAACTAAGAACAGGCTGTATGCAATCCAGCTTTTGGCTAGTATCCTCTGTGTCTATGCCAAAATACTATCTAGTTCTAATACCGACATGATATGAGTGTATTATGCGAGGGAAAAGATCACATGTGTTCTGTATCTATGCCGAATTGTTATGTAATTCTGGTACCGCCATAATTATGAGTATTTATGCAAGAAAAAAAGCCAAATGAGAACATAATACATATTGCGGCTGCAAGAAAACTGATAAAAACAGGACAAATTATTGCAGTTACAAGAAAACTAACAAAACGATAGCCACAAATGCACACTCTAGCTCGCTAAAGCTTTCCTGTCAAAGGCTGGATAGGAGAAAAGGGGCACCGTACAACGAGGAAATACTATAGAGTTCTAGTACAACCAAAATATGAGTCTATCATGCAAGGGAAAAGATTACTGAAAATAGAGCCGATTGCAAAAGTCACAAGAAAACTGCTAAAAACAGAACATAATGTTACAGTTAAAGAAACCGACAAAACCATATGCCACAAACGCAAACTCAAGCTCGCTAAAATGCTCCGTTCCTTTCAAAGGTTTAATACGACAAAAGGGGGCAAAGGATCACTGAGGACAGAACCAATTGGTACAGTCACAAGAAAACTGATGATAAACAGAACAGATTATTGCAGATACAAGAAAACTGACGAAGCCACAGCGGAAAATGCAAACTCAAGCGTGCTAGAATGTTCTTGTTGAAGGCTTGATATGACCAAAGGAGGCAAAGGAGGCCGGGAAAACTTATGAGATGCGAGAAAAAAAGGACCGAGGGAGATGGATCGTGAGCATGAAGCGTGTTAGCAGCATCGCACGCCTTCCTGCCGCTCCTCTTTTTGCTTCCTTCCTTCGATAGAAAATGAACAAAAGAAACGAGAGAAAGAGGAAAGCAAAGGCAGAAATGCCTTTTTGTTCGAACACGAGCCCTGGTCAAACATGCGATTTTACCCCGCGCCCTTAGATGTCCGCCACGTGTCAGAATAGCAGATGTCAGTCAATTATCACCACATGTGGCAGGATCCGACCAGAAGACCCGATATCCAACGGCCGAGAGTCAAAACAGGTGAGAGCAGAAGGATTTTATAGTATAGCGCGCTGAAAGCTTTGGCTCCGCGCGCTTGACTGCACGCCACGAGCCAGATTGCCAGCTGTCGATATTTCTGCTCGGCAGGTGGCAGAATTTTATAGCTAGTTTGAGATATCCAACGGTGGTGGAGTGAGACGTGCTTGTGTATGGAAGGGAGCTGAAGCGGCTATCTGCTGGTTTGAATTCCAAATACAAAGTCCGGGTTGCCTTCAAGGACAAGTCAGACGACCGGCGCACAAACACGGGCGGTCATGGATGGATGCATGCCCATGCCACATGTCATGGCCATCCATCATCATGCCCATGAGCATCAAATGCTATCCCTCAAATGATAACATGATATGGGGCCTGCGGCCTGCTCTTATAACCCAATTACAATCTGCCACGTCAGCATCAGCCAAAAAATGCTTCAAATTCTAGGGTCCACCCTAGGATTTTAGGAATTTAATATTAATCATAAACTAAGAAGATATCCCAATGAAGTAATGGCGCCCTTTGAGAGTTTTTTAAATCTTAAAAGGGTTCCCATATTAAGCCACATCCTAGGTCAAGCCTAGTCCAAGTACATGACACCACCACACCACGCGAGAGCTGATTATTAATTGGGTTTATGGTCCAAATCCCAAAACGTTAGAGTGATGCACTAAGCATTGCTCGAAAAATGTGATGTCAATTTATCTTTGTTTTATTGTTACAATTCACACACTCCAATAATTTCCTCTCGGCTTTAAGGTTCAAATTTCAACACATTAGAGAGTTTTACCTTGGGTGCTTTGCTTGCAATACATAATATCATTTTATTTTGGATACAAGTTCATGCATTCTATTTTTAGGCATCTTCCTATCCAAAAATTTCGGTTAGAAACTCTTTAAGTGATTGTAACATTTTAAAAAAATTGAGTTGGTCTTTTAAGAAATTTCCCAATTCCTTTGAGCATAAACAAGGCTTTCTCAAAAACATGTGTGAATGTTCAGAGGTTCAAAGTGAATCTAGTTAATTGGTAATATCAAAATTTTACCTATCTCAACAAAAGTTGAAAAAAATAGCAAGATTCTAGCAGCTTAAGCCTATGAATATATGCCAAAGTGGAATCGACATGGAGTGCTCTCATCCTCCACCAATATTTTTTTTCTCCCAAACCTTAGATTATAGACTTTTTACAAAATACATAGCAAAAGAAGCAATAATTTGTCCGCCTCTTTGAAAAGAAGCAAGGGGAAGATGACAAAATGACCATTCCCAAATTATCTGCTATTTCTATCTAACCAAATATTCCATAGTGTAGTAATTTTAATAGATTGCCAAAAAGCAGAGGAGTAAGAAATTTTTTCCATTTTATCTAGAGCCTTAAAAAGCCAATTGTTATTGCAGTCCGCAATTAGGCGGGTAGAAAGGGGTCCAAGGTCGCCATGAGAGAAGGCAAGGAGATGAAGTTGGTTTCACGTGAGTAGATGAAGTTCACAAGATAGTTCCAAGTGGTAAAACCTCTCTTTTCAATCAAAGCGAGAGGCTTAGAGTTAATGGTAATAGCGTTAGAGAACCACATGGATTCAAGGGGAGAGATGGAGTTACCACCCGTCTAGAATGTAAGCTCCTGCATGGAAAGGATGACTCTAATAATGGATTTGAACAAAGGGGGAAGGGAAGCGAAGAAGGTGAATGACGAACGGATGAACTCAAGGAAGTAGGACAGAGGATTGGTACCATTAGAAGAGGGAAGGGGAGGAGTAGCCGTCATCATAAGGGCCCAAGGATGAGGACAAGTAAAGTTAGAATGGATTTGTCTATAGAGAGAGAGAGAGAGAGAGAGAGAGAGAGAGAGAGAGAGAGAGAGAGAGAGAGAGAGAGAGAGAGAGAGAGAGAGGAAGAGTCAAGTAGTCCAAGTCCACCCAGCTTGATTGGGATCGTACACATATCCCAGTTCAAGAGGCTAGGACTTGTATTCCAAAGGAATTTTCTAAAAGTCTTATCTATGGTGAGGGAGTAAGACGGTAGGAGGAACCAAATGAAGAGGAAGTGCATGAAGTAGGAGGAAATAATATGTCTGATTGTCACTCTGCAGAAATGAACGTAACTGTTATCAGGGAGAAAGTGAAAAATGCGAGTTTTGTGAGAAATGCGACAGGGTTGCAAAATCTCATTTCCTGAATATTGGAGTAGCCCCACACATTGCCAAAGTTAGGAGAAGAGAGAACAAAAAAGGAGGAAGAGAGGGCTCCGTAGAAGAGTATGGAGGACGAGGCAGAAGAAAAAAGAGCACGGACAATATTGATTATGTATTCTAAAATGCCAAAGGAAGAGCAGCATGTAAGTAGGTATTTCCAATTGAAGTGGTCAAAAGCCTTATCAAATTCAATTTTTAACACAAGGGCAGGGTAGTTAAACCAAAGGAGAGAGTCGATGACAGACCAAACAGAATGCTATCAAAAACGGATCTGCCCTCAATGAAGCCAGATTGACTCTTGGAGAGGCGAGAGGAGAGGAAAGAAGCTATTCTTTTGGCTAAAGCTTTCATAACTATCTTATAAGGAATGTTGAGCATAGTGAGAGGGCGGTAATTAGAAATTTTAGAAGGAGATTCAATTTTAGAGACAAGTTTAATAAGGCCCTGAGTGAAGGAATAAGGGAAAGAATGGAAAAGGAATCTCTAATCTCATAGAGGCTCATCCTTTTTTCTAGTCATCAGTACTTTGCATGGCTTGGTTGAGTCGGAGGATGTTGGTCATATTAACCATGGACTACAAAAAGAAAAATGTAACATGGCTTGAGAGATGGGTGATTTTGAGTTATTTGATTCAAGAGATTTCATCAAAAAGGTGTGACCTATGAGTCATTTACGAAAATTTTACCCTGTTGCCATCAAGGATTATGAGTTTTAGAGGGAAGAGGCAATGTTATACCTCAAAAGTTAACGGGCTAAAATGTTCTATTTTGGGATAACTACCTTAGATTGATGAAATTTTTTTGACTTAAAGCCTTAATTCATAACCCTAATTGAGGGGGATCAATGGGGGAGGTCAGTTAGGTGCTACTAATTTGGGCTAGAAAGTTGAGAATGAAGCTACAATTCAAATTGAAAAAGAGAGGTAACAACTATTCCATGAGTATGGCCACTCTTGCAAAATAAACACAAGTGCTTGTATAAATAAATACACAAGAGTTTATGGAAAAACTAAGAGTTAAAGGCCTTCAATCCACTCACAAATATTAGTGGCGGTTTAAGATCATTAAGGGCTTGCTAGTCTTTGAAAATTGGTGTGTAGAATCTCCGCTTTTGTAAAGAGTTTCTAGCAATTAGCTTGCACAAACAACCACTACGTGTGACCTTTTTCATCATGAGGGAGCATGTCCAAGATACGATGCATCTTTGCAACTGTCAATTAGGTAGTTATCCTACTACAAATCATATTTCAACTTATAAAGCAAAGAAACTATTTCAGAGAGTTGGTTGATTAAGGTCCTTGTTTAAATGGTTGTAACAATAGGAAGAAGTACATAGCAAGAGTATTAGAAATTCTTATGTATCTTGTATTCACAAGGCAATTCTAGAAGTGTAAGTCTTTTATTTTTATGAAAATCCATCTAGATATTAGTATGAATATTTGGTGATATATCAAATATGGCAAAAAAGCTAATTTTCTTAATTCTAATTCACCCATGCAGTGTCACTTATTTCTCTCACTAGTGTAGCTTCAAAAAATTTGTGGCAAAATAATTCTCTTATAAATGGAACATGCAAAGGTGTACCAAAAGTTTCATCCATTCCCAACATATATTTGGAACATAAATTGATATTATACAAAAAGGTATTGTTGTTATTCTTAAATCAACAACTACAAAAAGCCCCAACAGATCTATATATGTGATATTAAATCTTCTAGAGATTCCCCCTCCTCTAGTGCCAACATAAAATGAAGAAACAATATAAGTGTAAAAAAAATGCAAAAAATAATATTGAGCTTAATATGTTATAATGTTGAAAAGTATGTTTGTTTGAGATGTAACCTCTTTTTTTAAATCCATTTCTTGATTGGTCTATTAAACCTCTCTACAATTCCAAGAAATCCATTTCAAAAGTAGGTGAAAGAATGAAGACCTATTGTAACAATCTTTTATTATGGTATGTGCATTATATATTCAATTTCTTTTTCAGTATGTTATTCATTTCTACAAAAAAGAGCTTGCGCTAACTGTTGTGATGAATACAATGATGAAACAAAATTCTTATTAAAGAATCTCGGATTACTTAGAGAATGGAGATTGTGAGCTATTCTTTTGTGTTGAATAAGATTATCAATGTAGGATTCTTAGACTGCTGTGAAAGAGAGATTGCAGAAACGATTAGGCGTCTGAGACAGCCATGCAATCCTCTAATGATGATAACCTGATATGAAGAGAATGTAGAAATAAGTAGGCGTCAGATACAGCCATACATTTTCTTATAATGATGTTTGCGTAAGAGGAGTGAGAGTTTATTTCATTCAACAAGAATGCAAAGATGTAGAACAGTAGCGAATCCATATAATAATGTTGTAACACAACAATTAGATCACAATACAATTGCACTGATAAGCGCATGATCCTAGTTACAGACTCAAATCAATTGGTAAAGTTCTGAATATCTCTCTCTATATATAATCACTAACTCTGAGGAGTTAGCTACTAGAAGACCCGTTCTGGCTATTTGATCTCTGCTGGAGTATCCGCATGCTTGCTCTTTTTCAATCGCTCATTTACTTATACAGCAACTGGAAGGTCTTGTATTATTCTAGCTTTACATTTACAAGATCGCTTAACAGCTGATTAACTGACTAATTAGAACAGTTGTTATTGGAGTGTGAAGACGTAGACACTCTGTACTTGGGATCCCTTGTAAATCTGCGAACGGTCGCCTGTGTGAAATCCCGTGTAAAAATGCAGTGTTGCATTTTTCGCTTTTGTCGCTTGTGTGGAATCCCGTGTAAAACTGCAGTATCGCATTTTTCACCTGTGTGGAATGCCGTGTAAAACTGTAGTGTCGCATTTTTTGTGTCATTTGTTGCAATGATGAAGAACTTAATATAAATGCCATGAATATACCCAGTGAGAACACTACAGAATTTGAAGCCTATAATGAACTTAGGCAGGAATTCAATGATGTTTTTTTAGACCTTCCTGTAGGTTTATCATCAGAAAGGATAGTTGATCATAAAATTGACCTAATACCTTGAGCAATTCCAATCGCACAGTGTCCTTATAGGAGGAGTGCATTGGAAGAGGCTGAGGTAAGTAGGCATTTACATGATTACCTGAAAAAGGGGTGGGTACAACCTAGTAAGTCTCCTTGGGCATCACCAGTGGTTCTGGTTGCCAAGAAGGATGGGACTATAAGGTTTTGCGTCGACTATAAGATATTGAACAAGGTAACTGTTAAGAATAGATATCCACTACCACGGATGGATTGATGTTGGTGGCTTCATATCTATCGTTAGTATCTTGACAACATGTATTCTCATGTCAATGCATAATTTTGTATATTTCCATGATTTCAAGCACTATCTCTTGCAGACGTTTGTTGACTCCCTTGTATTGAGCAGATGTTTTAGAGTTGATTATACATTGTATGTTGATGTTTTAATGCTGAAATGTGGGTATAAGCTCATGTACGAGAATGTATTAACTCAATGTAGAGTCGATGTGACAAAAATCTGTCCAATACAGATAGAATTTTGTTCATACGATGATTCAAAGCACCATTTCAGTCGACGGTGTATTTTTTTGGTAAGTTTTCAGGCTTTTATGAGATTTTTCTATAAGCTTTAGAAATTTAAATGTGGCAATCTTACAGAAAGTGTTATGTCTATTGGTGTCTTTTGTTTTTGTCATTAGGCATGTGTTCTCATGTTGATGCATAATTTTCCACATGTTGATGCATACTTGGTGTTCTCGTATGTATGTAGGAAGTAAGGATTCGATATCCTTAACAAATTGCACATCTTTGGTTTTGGTAAGACCCAGTTTGTTGACTGCGCCTATCCTTCACATGAAAATATAGTTCATCAATAAATGAACGAAAATGAATCAAAAATACAATTCTTGAGTGTTGTCCGTTTCCCAGATCAACGCGTTGGCGCGAGGAGATGTTCTCTTCTCACGAATAGTATGACTAGCTACTGCTAATCTGTAAACTCACTCTGGAGCTATGAAATATTTGTTGAAATCACTTTGAATCTTGAATACAATTAGCTTTTAATTGCATTTTTTTGTGTTCACATAAGTCTTTTGCAAAGCTTTGTTGATATTCTTAAAGAAATGTTTGCATGATTGTAGTGGTCGACATTTCTAGTTTTATAGCTTTTACTGCATGTGTTAAATATTTCTAAAGATAATTTTGGAGATGTTTTGACCTATTTTCCATTCATAATTTTGATAGGTTTTTGAGGCATGTCACAAAATCAGCTATGAAGTCTTCTACCTCTTAAGGCTGCAATTGCACCATATAGTATGGGTACATTTGTGAAGCATATCAATGATCTCATTTATAAGGAAACAAGAGACATGCTGAGGATCCTCTTCTAGAATGTTATCAATGATGCAATGTTGTGCACGGAGCTTTCTGGCTGGAAGACTCTTAACTGCTATGGATGTTGTCTATGGTTTAAAGAGACAAGGAAAAATCCTTTCTGGTTTTAGAGTCTAGCTTATAAGTTAAAGTGGTGTTTTTTAACACCAGCTTCAGTTGATTATATTGTCTTCGAGAACTCCATTAAGTAGGGCTTTAGTTCATGATATACTTTTCTTATGAGCTATTGAAGGATTCTGGCGTGATTGCAAGCCTCACTTTGTTATGAATTTACAGATTTCGCTTTTTTTAAATGTATTTTATCATTGGCATGGCACCATCTCTTGAGATAATGAAAACGATGGATGATTAAAGTTTGGATGTCTTTGTTGGAGACCTCTAATGTACTTGCTACTGTGCAATTTGATGTTGTTATATCTCATTTTGATCCTTTCGAGGCATTGTTTAACTCTTTTTTTGCATCAAAATTTTGTTGCCATGGTTACAATAACATATTGGTAGTTGAATCGATCATGCTAGTGTAAGTTGTAAATTTAATGCTAAGGTTTTATTGTTTGTCTTATTTTTGGGTGGAGGACAACTACAAATTAGTGCAGGCAATTAGACAGCAAGCTAAAATTTTTCACAATTTTAAACCTTAGACAATTTGTTTTAATAGGACAATTTTTTAATTATTGTAGGATTCATGAGGCTATGTTTCAAAAATTCTAGGATTCCACCGGTATTAATTCTAAAAAATCAATACATGAACATGTGTAGAGGAAAATTTAGTATAACTCCAAAGAGGTGTCCCGATCACTGCTTATAAGCTATATGATTTCGTTGAATCGAAGATACTCTTCAACAGAGATGTTATTTGATAAAATTTCAGTTTTTAGGACAATAATGATTGTACTTAACAATCATAGAGAGTTATTGGTTGCCTACTCAATGGATCTATCAAGTTCTACACATTAGATCTTGATCTAGATTCACTACACTTAGAATTAAGCAAGAGCAATGGATCAACACATCATAAATTAGTGAGAGCGGCCTCACATGTGTGGAGTATTGTCCACAGTACGGCCTGACCTGAAACAACAAGTACTATAGTTCTTGATAGCAATCATTCATAGAAATCACAATTCTAATGACTAGAAATCTCACAAAATTGTAGAATGCAAAAGTCTCATCAATCTCATTAGCAAAATGATATCATTTTATGGATCAAGTACATCCACAAGTCTGGTACAGTCAAGCAGGTCCTCACACGTGTGAAGAGTGCCACATCACTCAGATCTATCCATTTGATCCATCCTTGATCCTTATCCAAAGTTGACCTTCTAGAATATGGCTAAAATCCAAAGAGCTAGTCTCCTAGAATATAGGAATATTCCCTACAAAATAGGTTCTAAGAAAAATGGTCAACTCTTATCTTCTAGAACTCTATACACACGTGTGAACATCCACTTGCCATGTGGGAGCATTTACTCATGCACATGCAAGGAAAAGCTAATTTCTAGGTGACTAGTCAGCTTGACCAAAACTAGTCATATCATGTTCACACTAACTAGATTGATACAAAACCAAATTAGATATATACAAGTATGAAAAGTACTTTCTTTCACACATGGGTACAAGCTCCACACGTGTGAAATTAGATCATCAACATTGTTCTAATGATTGATCTTTATTTACAATAAACAATGTCAAGTGAGAAGTGACAATTTTCAACATTCCTCCTCACTTCTAGCTTGGCAAATCTAATGTACATCTATCTACAATTCCAAGAGCATATCTTAACTTGAAAAATGGATCTTTGGACAATGGCTTGGTTAAGATATCAGCTATGCATTCGGATGATGGTACATGATGTAGTTGCACCTCCTTGGATTGTATTTTCTCCCTCACAAAGTGGTGAGCTATCTCAATATGCTTTGTTCTAGCATGGAAGATAGGATTTGAAGAAATTTGTTGAGAAGCTTGATTGTCACAAAATATGTAAGGGATCTCCTCGGCCTCTAGCACATGTAGCTCCATCAAGAGTCTTCTTAGCCATAGGAGCTCTTTGGTTGTTGAAGTCAATGCCTTGTATTCGGCTTCACAAGAAGATAGTGAGATAGTATCTTGCTTTTTGGAAAGCCAAGATATTACTCCTCCACAAAGAAATGTTGCAAATGCACTAATGGACTTTCTATCCATCTTGTCACCTGCAAAATCTGAATCCGAGTAGGCTCTCAAGTGCAAATTAGATCCTTCATAACATATCTAAGTACTCTCTTGGCACTTTTCCAATGATGAATAAAGGAGCTTGCATACTTTGACTCAACTTGATTACACAAAAACTTAAGTCAGGTCTAGTGATGGTTAAATAGATTAGAGAGACTATAAGCTTCCTAAAGAGGGTGATGTCCTCAAAGGATGCTTCATGACCTTCATTAGTTGCTGTCACAACATGCTCCATAGGGGTGTCAATCCCCTTACAATCTTTCATACCAAACCTTTCAAGAATGGAAGTAGCATACTATAGTTCTTGATAGCAATCATTCATAGAAATCACAATTCTAATGACTAGAAATCTCACAAAAGTGTAGAATGCAAAAGTCTCATCAATCTCATTAGCAAAATGATGATCCTTTTATGGTCAAGTAATCCATGAGTCTGGTATAGTCCAGTAGGTCTTCACATGTGTGAAGAATGCCACATCACTCAAATCTATCCATTTGATCCATCCTTGATCCTTATCCAAAGTTGACCTTCTAGAATATAGCTAAAATCCAAAAAACTAGTCTCCTAGAATATAGGAATATTCCATACAAAATAGGATCTAAGAAAAATGGTCAACTCTTATCTTCTAGAACTCTATACACACATGTGAACATCCACTTGCCATGTGGGAGCACTTACTCATGCACATGCAAGGAAAAGCTAATTTCTAGGTGACTAGTCAACTTGAGCAAAACTAGTCATATCATGTTCACACTAACTAGATTGATACAAAATCAAATTAGATATATACAAGTATGAAAAGTACTTTCTTACACACGTGGAAACAGGCTCCACACATGTGAAATCAGATCATCAACATTGTTCTAATGATTGATCTTTATTTACAATAAACAATGTCAAGTGAGAAGTGAGAATTTTCAACATTATTTTTATCGAGGTCCAAGTATGTCAGCAAAAAATGAACAACTTATCAATAGTGGATCATAAGAGGACGTTGTAGCTCAGCAAAAATAGAACCAAGGTATGGATAATCAGCCTCAACCATCTCCTAGAATATCAACAAGAAATCGCAGACCACCTATTGCCAAATCTTCTTGTTATCTAATTTGAAAAACAATGACTGTCGAAGAAGCACTTGGTTAGTCGGATTCTGACCTCTTAAGACAAGGAATGGATAGAGAGTATTCTTTTCTAACCAAGAACCAGACATGGACTATTGTCGAATTGCCTGTCAACAAATATGTAGTTGATTGTAACTGGATATTCACTACTGTTGGCATCTTGGAATGAATGGTCCCGAGGGCCTACCATTGGCATCCCTTGATGGAGTTAATCTTTACTCCTACTGTATCAAGTACATAGTCAACTGAATGATGAGCACAAAATAATAGCGGTGATAACTGCGTACTCAAAACTGTTTCTCATTTGCTATGCTAGTCGATGATGTGAAGATCATTTGAATGCTTGCACAAACTCTTTGTCTTGAACTAATCAATGTTCTGTGACTCTTTCAATCCCTCATTTTGTTGCTTAGCTATACATTTGTTTAGCATATCAACAGAAAGATTAGGTACATAAAGAACTTTAGAGAGTAGTCTGAATTGATCATTCTGAAAGCTTAATCTTATAATGCATTCACCTTTGATACTATGTGTGTTGCTGTCATCGAGGTATATAAACTTCTTGGTATTGTAAGGCATATAGTACTAAACATTTGAGATAACTAGTCATATGTTGAGTGGCTCCAAAATTAAAAAAACCAAGCATTATCATCTTGTACCTTCTAATGATTGATCATAATGCATCTTCATCCACGTTTTGAATAGGGGTTTGAGATGTTTCTACAATTGCATTCGCTTGTTGACTTGATTGCTTCTTGCTATTGTTCTTGAACTTTAATATTTTGCGATCCTAGATGTCATGAAAAGTGCGCTTGCAGTATTTGCAAAACGTCTCCTCCTTCAATTGATTCGCTGAATGCTCTTGATTCTGAATTATTTTTTGATTCGATTTGAATCGCAATTCTCTTTCTACAACAACATAGTGATCACTCTAGAAGTAGTTAAATCTGAGTGTATTGATATAATCATCACCCGATTTTCATATGTAGGTGGCAAGCTTAATAGGAATGTCATAATTGCATCTTGATCGTTGATAACTGATCCAATAGCTCCCATTTTTTTTGTTGCAAGAGATTCTTGAACTGATTTATGCGATTTTTTAATGAATCACCGTTAGACCTTTTGAGTGAGAAGAATTTTTTCTAAGATGTATCTTGGAAGTAACATCCCTCATATCATATAGTGTGCTCAGAATATCCCATACTTCTTTCAAAGTTTGAGGCTTAGATACGTGGCCGATTTGTGTATCTTATATAGTGAGAATTATCAGCACAAAAACTTTACCATCCTTCAGTTTCCATTTGGAGATGGTTGTGTCATCCACATCTGGCTTGTCCTTGATATTTGCAACAACATACCATAGCTCATTGGTCATTAGCACAGTTTTCATCTTAAATTCCACAAATGATAATTGGATCCATTTAGCTTGTCTATGATGAAACAACTTTACTTTGTCAATCCATATAGAAGTAGCCTTTTCGATAGTTAATCTAATTACTATTAGTTACATAAGAATGAAAACAAAGTCTAGTGATATCAAAATAAGAAAGAAATTATCTTATTAATCTAATAGAATGTTCTGAAAGAAAGCTTATGATATCATGAAAGCTTTGATATCATGGCTACTCTGATACGAAGTTGGCTCTAATACCATGTTGGTAAACTCCGATACCATATTGGGAAAAAGGAAAAATGGATGAAAAATTAAGACCCGATGATTTGATATAGTGAAATGTCAAACAAATACAACTTCATTAGAAAATTGATTGTGGAAGTGTTAGAGAGTTCAAAAAATTCTACATGAGTGAAGATTAGTGCAATATTGCATAGAACATTTAATCAGAGAGAAATACATTCATACTAACATAATATTTGAATGCAATAAGTCAATTGAATTGAAATGTTTAGTGGCTCCATAAATCCCTCATTTCATTGCTTAACTATACAATTATTCATATATATTACATAAATGGAAACATTGAGCTATGCTATCTAAGATGGATCTTGGCAGCAATTTATTGTGATAGGTGACGAACATGGCTGTCACTATCAAGATAGGTGACAGTCATAGTTGTGTCATTGTCAGATTAGTTAAACGGTATTAAAACTAGTTTAACTAGTTTTATTTAGAGTCGTATCGTGCTAATTAGACAGTTGACAATATTTAATTCGAGTTGGAGTCAAGTCGTTTGGAGTTGAGGTTGACAAAGGTTCGGATATTCGATTTGATAGTTGTTTGAATCAAGCATTCAAGCTTCTATTGATAGTTGATTGTCAACACTCAATACTCCTTCGATAGTTTGACTATCATGTAGACACATGTAATTCTTGTGTATTTCTGTACACTGTGCGACAATGCGAGTAAAATTGCAAAAACTACATGGATCTAGATTAACTATTGGATTAGGGAGAGAAGAGATAATAATCCAATACTAATTACTGGCACTTTTATTGAACATTGAAACTCGGAAGGTAAGCAAAGTCAGTTTGAGAAAAGGCCCACTTCATTAATAAATTTGAGAAAACTACATTTCATGAAGAAACTATTAGTTTCTATCTTTCAAAGCCTAAGCATTTTTCCTTAGTTTTTTCTTTGTTGTTTTTAGCGACTATGCATTTTGAACCATTTTTCGCACAGTCTGCATTTTTAACTGTTTTGTCGCACAGTTCGCATTTTTGTGTCATGAAAAAAATTCAGCACTAGGTCTAAAACACTCAGAAAATAATTCTGAGAACTTTTCTCGACACTGTCACATTTTTTGCATTTTTGCGGAAAAGGCAACATTGTCCCTAAAATGCCTTAGAAAGGTTTAGACCCTTAGAAAAAGGGACACTCACTCTTAGAAAAGCGACATTTGCCTTAGAACTGGTTTTTGCCCGAAAGTCGGCTTTTTCGCCCTTTGACTTTTTTGCCTTTCAATAAAAGCTACACCTGCCCTTAAAGGTGGGACACTAGCCTTAAACCGTTTTTTAGTCCTACAGTTGACATTTTTGCCTTTCGGGAAAAAGCGACACCTACCCTTAAAAATGGTTTTTGTCCTACTGTAGCATTTTTCGCCTCCTTGGAAAAAGGGGCACTGCCCTTAGAAAAGGTTTTTGCCGTACTGTCGCATTTTTCGCCTTTTGGGAAAAAGCAACATTGTCACCAAAATGCCTTAAAACCCTGTTAGGACTATTGTCGGGTTTTTCACGAAAACTTGCCTTTATAAAAGGGACACTTACCCTTGAAAAAGTGACACTGCTCTTAAAGTCGCAAAAATGTCCTTTAGTAAAAGCAAAGGCCTGCGGCGTGAAGGCAAAACACAACGGGCAGAAGGCAGATGATTCACAGAGGACAACAACAGAAAACTGGAATTAGTTTTGTTTAAGACTAATGCATTTCTTAGGAAGGCAGTTTTTTCATCCACTATGTGGATCTTGAGACTGTATGTTGCTGCATATGCAAATAGTAGGCGTAAGGATGAATGCTTTACGACTGGAGAAAAGGTTTCAGTAACACCATACTTTTGAGAGAAACCTTTCGCCACCAATCTGGCCTTGTATTTTGATACGTTGCCATTAGGTCCATACTTGTATTTGAATACCCATTTGCATTTTACGGTTTTCCTATCTGCTGGTAATGGCTCCAGATTCCAAACATTGTTCTGCTCCATGGAATTCATCGCGTCTTCCATCGCTTTAATCAACTTGTCCTTATCTGGATAGTAGTTGATAGGTTACTCATATGTTTGAGGTTCTCCTCCAAATCCACAGAACTCCTCTGATATAGAGACTGGGCTATCAGGTACAAATCTGACAGGTGCTCTTCTTTCTCTCATGAATCTTCTTGGAGTTTCTGCAGTTAGATCGATGGCCTTGCCTTTGTTGACTGCTGAATTGAGATGAGTAGCAGGTGTCCTGGGTACAGGATGTGCGCCTTGTTGCTCATCGTCTGAATAGTCACTCTGTCCATCTAGAATTTGAGCATGTTGATCCGGGTGCTCAGGGTAGCCTCTGGTCATGATTTTGTAGCCAACTGGATCTCCGTCAGCCATTGTCTTTGACTCATGAAATCTGACGTCTCTGACAGTCTTGATCTATCTGTTGTCAGAGGCATGTAGAACCTATAATATGATGAATGAACATCATATCCTACAAGGAATCCCTGCTCCACCTTTTCATCCAGCTTCTTCCTTTTCTGATCTGGAATGTGGGCATATGCGACGCATTCAAAAATGTGCACGTGTCAGACTTGGTTTGTTGCCCCACCAAACCTCGTGTGGCATGGTATGTGCAACACTAGATCTATTTGTCCTCAGGTAGTTGGCTGTAGCTATTGCTTCAGCCCATTAAAATTTTGATGCCTTTGAATAGGCCATCATGGATCTCGTAGCTTCCATGAGGGTTCGATTTTTTCTCTCTACCACACCATTGTGTTGTGGTGTGTAGGCTGCAGTCTTCAAGTGAAGTATGCCTTTGTTGGTGCAGAACTCAACAAAGTGTTTGGCAAGACTACCCGCAGAATGCAGAAGAGCAAGAGCCCATGCAGAACGTGCCCTACAAAACATTAATTGGATCACTCATGTACTTGGCAGATAGTACACGCCCTGACATTGCTTCTGCAGTTTCCAGAATGAGCCATTTTAATATCGATCCAGGCCCTACGCACTGGAAGATAGCCAAGATAATTCTGCAATACCTTCAACAAATGAAGGATTATGGGCTATGTTTCTCTCAGCATGAAGGATTTCAGATTAAATCCTACAACGATGCAAGCTGGGCATCCCTGAAAGATGACTACAAGAGCGTCTCAAGAGGATTCACAATAGCAGCCGGTGCAGTTGTGATATGGATTAGCAGGAATCAGACCGTAACTGTGCAATCATCCTGCGAAGCAGAGTATGTTGCAGCAGCCAAGATGGCAAACGAACTTACATGGCTCAAGCAGTTCCTTGACGGACTGGAAGAGAACTTCAACAAGCCGCTGCTACTATTCATGGATAATACATCCTCCATTCATCTGAC
Organism: Diphasiastrum complanatum; assembly: GCA_029204225.1. Classification (NCBI taxonomy): domain Eukaryota; kingdom Viridiplantae; phylum Streptophyta; class Lycopodiopsida; order Lycopodiales; family Lycopodiaceae; genus Diphasiastrum; species Diphasiastrum complanatum. The sequence goes on from CM055108.1 coordinate 37,203,593, forward strand.
GAAGGCTGAAGACCGAGTTTATTCCAAAAGCAGATGGTGGCTGATATCTTCATGAAGCCTCTTGACAAGACAATTTTTGAGAAGCAGTGTGCAAGCTTAGGAATCAAAAAAATACTAGCTTTGAGAGGGAGCTGAAGAAACTATTAGTTTCTATCTTTCAAAGCCTTAACATTTTTCCTTAGTTTTTCCTTTGTTGTTTCTAGCGACTGTGCATTTTGAACTATGTTTCGCACAGTTTGCATTTTTGAACTGTTTTGTCACACAATTCACATTTTTGTGTCATGAAGAAAATTCAGCACTAGGTCTAAAACACTCAGAAAATAATTCTGAGAACTTTTTCCGACACTGTCGCATTTTTGCAAAAAAGGCAACATTGTCCCTAAAATGCCTTAGAAAGGTTTAGACCCTTAGAAAAAGAGACACTCACCCTTAGAAAAGCGGCATTTGCCTTAGAACTGGTTTTTGTCCTAAAGTCGGCTTTTTCGCCCTTCGGCTTTTTTGCCTTTCAGAAAAAACTACACCTATCCTTAAAAAGTGGACACATGCCCTTAAATGTGGGACACTAGCCTTAGAACTGTTTTTCTACCCTACAATCGACTTTTTTGTCCTTCGACTTTTTCGCCTTTCGGGAAAAAGTGACACTTGCCCTTAGAAATGGTTTCTGTCCTACTGTAGCATTTTTTGCCTCCTTAGAAGAAGGGACACTACCCTTAGAAAAGGTTTTTGCTATAATGTCACATTTTTTGCCTTTTGGAAAAAGCGACACTGTCGCCAAAATGCCTTAAAAATCTTTTAGGACTACTATTGGGTTTTTCGCGAAAACTTGCCCTTAGAAAAGAGACACACCCTTGAAAAATGCTCTTAAAGTCACAAAAATGTCCTTTAGCAAAAGCGAAGGCCTGCAGCGTGAAGACACAACACAACGGGCAGAAGGCGAAGGATTCACAAAGGACAACGACAAAAAACTGGAATCAGTTTTGTTTAAGGCTAATGCATTTTTTTTCATTAGATCTTCTAACTTAATCAGTTCCCTAGATTGATCACATAAAGGAATCAACGAAGGATACAAGGCAGTGAGTCATGGATGTAGACAGACAGTTTTTGTAATCTTGTACCATACAAAGGATCTAGAAGTTGTATCTATACATCAAATGATGAAGAATGCATGATAGAAGGCATAGGAAGCATATGCCCAAGCAGTGGACCCCAATGGCCAAACGTACGATCCCAACCACGCTGTATTTGTTTATCTCTAGATAAGCTTGATCTCAATGATGTGCTGTATGTTCCTAGTTTGACTAAAAATCTAATAAGTGTAGGCCAACTCAATGATGATGGTCTACAAGTATATTTTAAAGATGGTACTTGCTTGATCACAAAAGATGATGATATAATAGCATCATGTTCTTGTTTGGAAGGTTATTCAAGCTTGATGGAAATGGAAATGGTAATCTTTGCTCGGATATTGTGCTACAAAGAAAGCTTTCAAATGAAGATCTATGGCATAGGAGGTTGGGCCATCCCAACTCCAAGGCCATGCAATCTATGTGCAAGTTGGAGCTAGCTCATGGTTTGCCTAAGTCCATGATCAAGGGGCCAAGTCCTTGTGATGCATGTGCATTGGCCAAATCACATGCAAGGCCACATCAAAGATCAACCATCAAGTCCAAAGCACCTTTAAACCTCATCCATAGTGACATCCATTTCTCATCCACCAAGAGCAAGGGTGGAGCTACATGTTTTATAACATTTATTGATGATTACTCATGTTTGTTGGGTTTACCTCTTATCTTCTAAAGCACTTGCATATGAAACTTTTGTGAAGTTCAAAGCTTTTGTTGAGAATCAATTATCTTGTAAAATTAAAGCTTTGAGAAGTGATAATGGAGGTGAATACATCTCCACAAAGTTCATAAACTTTTGTAATGATTTTGGCATTAGAAGAGATTAAAGCTTCCATTTGATCCATTTGAGGTGTAATGATAGTTAGATTGTGATGAATGCTCTTGCCTTCATGCTAACTAGCTTGCCAATATTTTCCATCTCATTGTTTTTGGAATAGAAGCTAGTTTAGTGTGCAATCATTCATTCTCTTGATCCTTTGTACTTGCAGCTGGTTCACACGTGTGAAAAGTTATTATTGTTTACAAGTCTATTTTTTACAATAGATCGTCAGAAGCGATTTGGAGCTTGGAAGAGAATTAGACCGCAGTCAGTAGCAATAGCTACTCCTGCCAAGTCAACTCTATCTGGCCTTTCATTTTTCATCATTTCAAGTGTGTGACCGACACTAGTCTTCGACGTGTTGGCATGCCAAGGCAAACACCAATACAACATTCTAGCAAGGAGATGTAACCCTGAGTTGCATCCTGCATCCGCCTATAGTTATGGTGTGATTTAGCACCTCCCTTGTTATGGCCATATTCGGTTAAGGACCTGGAATAGTCCTAATATGGTAGATCGGACCTCTAGTGTTCGAGATTATTGGTCACGCCTAGATTTTATTCCAAGTCAAGGCCTGTTGGTGACTAATGACCTTGAGAGGACCCCGACACTCTAATTGAGACATTTGCAGTAGTGCATGTACATGTGACTGATATAGGCAGGAGGTCTGCATGTAGAGCTGTAACCTATTTATAGTTGACCTACATGGGGATTGCATGTGCTCATGCATAAGATCCTACTCTCTATATATTGAGGTAGTGATTATTTCGTCAACGATTTGGTCTAGGTTGCCTAATGAGCTCTTCTCCTCTTGCTGCCACATGGCATGGCTTGGGGGCTAGATCCAGGAGGATTATCCATGAGGGATCTAGGTTTGGTTGGGTGGTTTTGCTCGACAGTCTCTCTTGTGTTTTCCTATCCTCATCTTAGGGGATTGTCCCTGGTGTTTACATTGGTATCAGAGCCCGGCTAAGATGCGGTTATTGGATGGGATGGAGAGAATTTCTACATCAAATCGGAATTGGAACGCACTTGGATTCACATCCCGGTTGGAGTGCTATTTTTTCAAGAGAAATTGGGTTCGGATTCACTAATTCCTGTTGGAAGCATGCTTTTCAAAGTTGGAGGTAGAGTGCTCTTTTCCTTGTTTGATTCTGTGTAGAGATGCTTGAAAATTGTGTGAATTCATTCTTCTGGTTACTGAAGCCTTGAGAAAGTTTCCGTTTGAAGTAGAATGATCTGCATGTTTAGGTCCACTTTCTTGTTTAAATCTGTTTTTTTTTTGGACTGAGCAATTTGCATGAATCCATTCAGATTAGTAACAGAATTTTGTTGATATATTGATGAGGAATCAATTTATCCTGGGAAATCAACTAACTGTTGCTGGAAATATTGAATTAAATGATTGCTTGTGGAGGATTTGAGAGATTAATGCTCTTGTGTTCCTGCAATTTAAGAAAAAAACATTGAATGGAAATGGTAAGTTGCCTATTCCCTAGAAAGAACAGATAAGGATTGGAATAAGTGATGCATGCAGTTGAGATTCTGTGAAACCTTTCTTGGTTTGTTGCTTTCTGACTGTTGAAAGAGTTTAGACCTGTAAAACCCACAATAACTCTTTTCCTTGTCTTTGGGACACTAATGCATGTTTCTGAACCTCTGTAAGAATCTGGGTTGGTAGAGGTTAGGACTTCTATTTAGTGCAAAGAGAAGCTTTAAGGGGATAGCAAGTATGCATGCAAGCCTGTTGAAAAAAGAAAGTGTAAACCTGGAAAATCCTTCTGGTAAGATGATACCATCTTTCCAAAACTTGTTTTCTATGTCCATATTATACAGAGATTTGTTTTTGTGAAGGTATGGTTGAATCCTTGTGTGCTTCAAGTCGCTGGAATCCTGAAATTGAGCGTGGCCTCATTAGCTAAGAACACAACTGAAATCTGTCCTTGAACGAGTGCGAAGTCAACAAAATCTAGAATGCTGATTACAGTCGGATTGCGACCAGCTAAATCGAGTTGGCTACTGACTGATCCTGAGGGCTGGAAATAGAGGTCGCAAAGGAATTTTGAGTAGTTCTAAATGCGCTGACAGAGCTTCTGTTGAAGCTGGTTGTAACCCAGCGAGATTCCTTCAGATAAGAGATTGTAGTAATCTTTTGCTCGCTGTTGGAGAAGGCATTGATGCCTTGTTCTGATGCGATCCTTCTGTGGCACCCATTCTGGGATTGTGAACTTGGTTTAGAGAGATTATTGGCAGCCGTGTTAGCCGCGAGGCTAAAAGTGATGAGGATTGAGGCTGCGAGGCAGAATGTGGCTTGAGGAGCCCTAGTTAGGATCTAGAAGTGGGTGGGGAGGCCTTGTTAACCCATGCAAAGAGTTTGTTTAACTTCTTGTTCCCCAAGTGTGAACTGGGTGCATGGTGTGTGTAGGCCCGGTTGTTTGCATGCCTCGATTAGTTCACTGAGTTGTGCATGTATTGCTTTGATGTCATAATTTTTGAAAAAGGGTTTTAATGCATTTGGGATAATGCATGGCTATTTGTAATGGATTTTTGGTTACATAGCCCAGTTTTTTCTAAAGCCTTTGCAAAAATATTGATGTAATCAAAGTTTTGGTCGATTCTGAAAGGGGTTTTTTGTAAATCTACTTAAATCGACAGTTGAGAATGAATTACCTATTCTTCTGACCTTAATTGGGAGAATCTTTGGAGAATAATTCTATTATCCTAACTGCTATGTCTATGTGATTGGATCCATGGATTTAGGATTGGCAAGAAAATACCGTTCTTCATAGTAATTTTCTCCAGGCTAGTGACCGGTAAATGGAAATTTGATTTCCTGGTACTATGCTTTTTATCCGTTTAACTTTGGAATAGGAATATTCTCAATTAAATGGTAATTTTTGTTGTTCTTCCTTTTGGACTTGGTGATGCACCAATCAGCTTGTCCTAAATGATTTTGATCTTTAGGACTGGGCAATTTAAGCTTTCTGGATACTTGTTAAAGTGAACAATGGAATAAGGTTGTAATTTTTGAGAGGTAGCTCTATATTCGAGTTTCGAATATTGTCAAAGAGTACCTGAAAACCAAATTTTATGGACTTTTCATTAAGTTTAGGCAGCTTTAACAAAGTAATGAAAATGAACTGATGTGGTCAAAAGGGAAGTAGCCTAGCAGAAGGATCTGTTTCTATCACTACATAACTCTGGAGCAGAGAATGCAGTGTCATCTGAGAAGAGCTCACATACATGTTGAGAGCCTTACCTAGATCATTCCAAACGACAAGGACCATGTTCGCGAAAGATCCTACCATGAACCTCGAAAAGGCGATTGTTGAGATTCGAGAGGAAGTCGAGGCCAGAGAACACCTTGATCACAAGGATGGTTTTGACTAGGCCCTCTATGGCAACAAAGAGAAATCCAAGAAACAATTTAATCCTAAGAGGGAGTCGAATCAGAGGCAGGATCATGATCAGCAAGCAGAGAGGACCAGCAAAGGCAACTGATAGAGCAAAGGGAGGTTGAAGCAGCAAGGTGCAGACAAGAAGACTTGCATGAGATGCAGAAGAGACGGACATACGATAGATACATGCTAGCTCAATCCCAAGATTGAGTGTATTCATTGCCACAAGGGGGTCATGCAGCCGTGGATTGCCGCCAGAACCTGAGAAACAAATCAACGCAAAACAGACAGAAGAACAACAATAGTTCATCCTATGTCGAGGAGCCTGAGAGCTCAAAGATGGGCAAAGAAAGAACGAACAGAAACTGTTCGACCGTCTATATCTATGAAGACATTTGTGCAGCGTCAACATTTGACACACATGAGGTGATCCTGGATTCAGGAGCCACCTCACACTTCATGACATCAAGACGAATCATATCCGATTTCAAAAGTGTAGATCCTTCTAGATTCATAGTTCTTGGAGATGGATCTAAGCATCAAGTGACCGATATTGGTTCACTATGGCCCAACACCAATGGTAGAGACAAACAACTCGAAGATGTTCTGTTCGTGCCTACACTACAGCAAGACGTTCTGTTCGTGCCTACACTATAGCAAGACTTGCTTTCTGTAGCAAGAATTGCAGATGCAGGGATGCGTGTGACGTTTTCTGATGAAACATGCAACGTGATTGATGTCAATACCAGTACTTTGATCGCTCAAGACAAAAGGAAAGAAAACCTATATCATCTGAAAGTATACCTACTTGCAGATCAGGTGCATCAGACTCATCATGACTCGCTAGACACTCTGCGGCACAAAAGACTCTGTCACATGACATCCTAACTTTAAATCTATGTCTTCTATGGTTAATTGGAGGATTTTATTTATTTACACTTTATTGGGAATACCCCCAACAGGACCCACGACCCGAAGTAGTGCCGGTCCCTCGGCACTCTGCCGGTTTAGTATAGCGTTCTCTTGGACCGCCTCTGGTGGATGAGATAGCCCGTAACGTCTTCCATGAAGTTGAGACAGTCCAGTTTCTTTGAGTCCTTTGGCGTGTGGAAGGACTTGTGGACTCCTGTCAGCCATTCCTGATCCACCCATGCTTGGAATCGTTTCATCCAAGGATCTCCAAGGAATGCAGCTCGGTAATATACGCGAGCGACTGGCAGCTGGTCTTTGACTTTGTCAGAAGCTAGCGCCTTATTTGGATCATAAAATATGGAGGGAAAGAAATCATCCCATTTTGTTTCAATGCCCATTAAATATTCTAAGTCCCAGGCGTAAGTGGTTGTCGCGTGAACTATAGGATCAGGACAATTGATGTAGTGACTAGCGAATGCAGAGAGAGCCCTTCTGGCGTCTACATCTGTTGTCCACCCATATTCGAGATTTGATGATTGGCCAGTTGAAATTGTGCAGTGTGATCTGGTCCAGAGGAATGCCACATTCCGTCCATTTGGATCTTCTTGAATATGGCAGGAAATGTGCGTTCACCCGTAACTATTGCGGACTCATCACGTAAGCCCTGATGGCCGCAGGGTCTCTCTCAAATAACTGTTGTCGCCACTCCGATTGTGGTTGGAGGGCGGGTGAGGCTTGCAGTTCTTTTCCCTTGATGGTCTGAGCTGAGAATGATATCTGCCAGCCGCCTCTTGATGACTCGTGGGGATATTTGGATAAAAATTCATTGATGTTTCCTCCACGAACTTCGGTCTTCGGAAGGCCCGACTGGCAGATATCGTACACGATCCTCTGGATGATGTTGCTTGGCCTTGGCTGGTGGTTGCGCCTTGGCTCTGGTCTCGCGTCTCAGCGGCTGCATCTGTCTGCCCTTGGTCTTGGCCTTCAGACCCTTGATCTGGTTGAAATCCCCCTGCTGCCTGTTGGCTCTGATCTTGGCCGGTACTAGCCTGTGCAGTGTCAAAATTAGGTGGCGGTGGAATTACCATAGGGGGTGGGTTGGGCCTTCGTTTCCATGTATTTTTGGCACGCCTTGTGGGCTTGCTTGGCCTGGGCGAGCTCTTGCATTGCGCTTGCCCGATACTTATTGAACTCCGCCTGGTAGCTGTTGAGGGTTTGGCTATAAATTTGCACCTGACGCGGTAGAAGATTCATCTCTGATTAGGAAAGCGGCCTTGTGTCCGATGCAGATTGAGCTAACCAGATGAGCTTTTCATCTTGTAAGGCTTTGACCTCCGTCCCCAAGCGCGTGTTCTCTGCTTCCAAAAGTGTAAGTATTTGAATATATTTGTTTAGGCCCTCCTCCTTCTGCTACAACTTGGCAATCTCCTGGTGCCCTACTTATTCGTGTTGCTGAGCCAGAATCAGCTCTTGTTGCAGCTTGGTGAGGTCTGCTCACAATTGTGTATTACTCATTGCCAACTGTAGTACCCTGCTTTCCAGAATAGCTTTGGCCGCTACCACATCCAGGATGTATTTTCCTAGAGTTTGGTACGCCGTCATTAGATCTGTGGGAGCAGCTGCTACACTGGCACTGGCAAGGGCTTGTGTTGTATCGGTCCCGACGACTTTTGAAATTCCGTCGTCATTGTCTTCGATCAGGTTTTCATTTGTCCTGATGCCATCTGGGGCGATAGGGTCAGTCCGATCTGGTGATGCTACAAAAATTGTTTGTACAAATGCGTCATCAGGCAGCGGTTGGCTGCCCTCGGCAACCTTTGTTGGCAAAGCGGGTGGGGTGTGAGAAACAACTATGGAAACAGGGGTGAGGACGGTTTGTCCGAACGAGAGGATGGGAAGAATAGTGGGGAACTAAAGGGTGGTGTGGAGTATGGAAGAAGGTGATAATGGAGCAGAAAGTGTCTGGCGTGGGGGTGAAAATTTGATAACTTGCATCCATGCCAGAGTGTCAGGGGGACAGTTGCGAATCAGAAGGATTGAATGTGAGAGGAGCAACGGTGGTGGCAGGAGTGATGGAGGATGCGATGGTGATGGATGAGGCAGTGGACACTGGAAGAGAAGTAGGAGTGGTATCAACAAAAGAAATGGAGATGGAGACAGAAATAGATGTGGATGGAACAAGAAGAGAGGTAGTGGCAACAGAAATTGGAGTGGGGGGTTGCACAAAAGAAGAAGTGGCGGTGGTTGATGGAGTGGTTAGTGCGGCAGTGGAGACACGTCTTCAGGTAACAGGTGGAGATGTGGATGTAGAGGCAGCGCCACGCATCCGTTTGCTGGTCGTTGTGTTAATGACTGCAAGTTGGAAGGAGGTGGATGCTTGGGATGGTGGATAAAGATTAGTACGTGACACAAGGGTAGATAGGAGGGATGAGCGTTGAGAACCGTGCACTTTTGTCTCGAGTAGTGCACAGGCAAAGTTACACAACAGGGGGCCTGCTGCGATTTGCTCACGGTTGTTGGGTTTGATGGAGTCTGTTAGTTCTCGAATAAGGAAGCTATGCCAGTCGTATGGCACAACAGAGGGGTTAGGGAATTCCAAAAAGGACTCCACTATCTGACTCAGCAGCGTAGACTAGATTCTGTCCTTGCAAAATGTTGAAATAACCAGAAAGTTATTCAACAGATGCGCAGCCGCCTGAATGATGGGTTCCGTGATAGCTTCTAGCAGGTAACCATTGTTAGTTTGGATGGGGACTTCTGGTGTGGTTTGGGTGACGAATGGTTTGATCAGAGCTTTGGCGTGACGATGGGAGATGGGTTGACGATCACTGGACATAATGCCAACGGTGACCATCGAGTCGGCGTTAATCCTGACATTGTACGTGGTACCTTGGTACAGGAAGTGGAAACGAGCCTTTGTCCTCGTCCCAGGTGGCGTAAGCGTGAAGGGCGAGGCCCATGTTTATCTCAGAATGAAAGAGTGCCGAGTAAAAATCCATTGCTTCAAGGAGTGGGCCGACTGTCTGCAGCCATGGTTGGATCAGAGTGTTAGAGGGTAGAGGCCAAATCTGTGTGGCCTCGGGGATGTCAGGCTGGATCACCTATTTGGCGCCAGAGTCTTCAGAAGATGAGGAGGCCATGTTAGCAATGATGATTAGTGGTCGAAAAAGTCGAAAAAGTAGCAAAAATGGTGGAAAATGGAAAAAGATGTGGAAACAGTAGAAGACTGAGAATAATGAGTGTTGGAGGACAATGATTGTAGTCTAGAGCGCAGATCAGTGTTTAATATGAGCAGATGACAGCTGGTAGGAAATTTGGTTGAAAACAGAAAGCGTGCTTTATCAGAAAGCACTGTATTTCAGGACAGAGGGGGTGCGCCGAATCACACCAGAACTATAGGGGGAGTCTGGCAGACAGAAACTTGGGCAGCTGAACCAGCGCCAAGAATCCAGTCACCAGGTCTCAGCTCCCTCTACCAGCACGAGCCAAGCACAATGCCCAGCACGTGTTGGTGGCCCCGAGACCGGTCAGTCTATGTATGAATGTAACCTCTTCCAGATTTAATAAAGTTGATCCTTGGGGATGATTACCATTTCGATTTCACCTCCGGGACTGGTCCAAGTGGTAGGACCCTTACTACAACCTTTTTCCGTTGCCGGCGCCTAAGGGTCCACGTCACCGATGTGTGGCTTGCCACTATGCCAATTGGTCAGTTTTGCGACCACTATGCCTTGGGTTTCATGTGTGGCTTGTCTTTGCCTTTGGTTACCTTTTGGAGACGGATTCTGAGTTGGCTTTCGGGTTGGTTGGGATTCCAATTTTCTTAAGTCTGAATGGTTAAGCTTGTTACATTTCTGAGTTGGCTTTTACGTAAGTGCATGATGGATGAATGTTAGACTTAAGCGCGTGTTGGGGAAACCGCTCAAGTCCCAGCGCCCTTTGAGGCGCCGGTGCAACAGTTGGTGGTGAGGAATTGATTCATGTAATAGTCGTGAATAGGAAGGCTGTGTTGATCATGGTGGTGAGAAATTTATCTATGTGATAGTATTGAGAGGAAGTCATCCATGCGACTAATAATACTTTGTTGGTGGTTAGGAATTGATTTTCATGATACTATTGAAGAGCAAGAAAGGCGAGGAAAAATTGTTGGATTTTAGTCTTACTCCTACTCTTCCTAACTGCCCTCCTTCTCTCAATTTTACTCTCTCAAATGAAACCTGTAGAAAATGATATGTTTTTCAACAGTCTGCATATTTGAACTGATTGTCGCTACAGTCTACATTTTTACTCAGGTTTTTCCACAGGCGAAAAACCCAACACCCGACATTATCATCATTTTACCTTCAGGCCATCCTAAGCAACTAAGTGTTTTGCGACACTGATCCTAAATTGATTTTTAGGCCATTTAGGCACTTCCAGAAATGCGACAATATTTTGTGAAAAATGTGACACTATATTTTTTCTCGCATTTTCTAATAGGCGACGATTTGCAAAAAAAAAAAGACACTGCATCTTTACATGCAGTTTATGACAGGCGACAATTTGCAAAAAAGGGACACTGCATTTTTACATGCAATATGACAGGCGACACTTTGCAAAAAAGACGACACTACAGTTTTACACATGTTTCTACACAGGCAAAAAAACTGACACTACAGTTTTACACGGGTTTCTACACAAGTGAAAAACCTGACACTGCAGTTTTACACAAGATTCTACACAGGCGAAAAATCCGACACTCTACAGAAATACACAAGATTCCTCATAGGCTGTCTACGTCTTCACGCTCCAATAACAACTGTTCTAATTAGTTAGTTAATCAGCAATCTTGTAAATGTAAAGCTAGAATAATTCAAGATCTTCTAGTTACTATAAATAGAAATGAGCGATTGAAGATATTACAAGTCATCATATATAAGAGGATGATCTGATAGAGATAAAACGACTAGAACGGGTCTTTAAGTAGCTGACTCCTTAGAGCTAGTGATTAGAGAGAGAGAGAGAGAGAGAGAGAGAGAGAGAGAGAGAGAGAGAGAGAGAGAGAGAGAGAGAGAGAGAGAGAGAGAGAGAGAGAGAGAGAGAGAGAGAGAGAGAGAGAGAGAGAGAGAGAGAGAGAGAGATTCAGAACTGTAGCAATTGTTTTGAATCTGTAAGTAGGATCACACGCTTACCCAGCGCAACTGTATTGTGGTCTAATTGTTGTTACTACACCTTTATTATACGGATTCGCTACTGTTCTACATCTTTTTGCATTTTTGTTGAATGAAATTAACTCTCACTCCTCTTACGCAAACATCACATAAAGATAAATGTATGGCTGTCTTTGATGCCTGAATTATATCTACATTCTCTTCTTAATCAAATTATCAATATTAGAGGATCGCATGGCTGTCGGAGACACCTAATCATTTTCTGCAATCTCTCTTTCATGGCAGTCTAAGACTGCTACACTGATAATCCTTTTGAAACCAAAAAGAATAGCTCACAGCCTTTGTTCTCTAAGTAATCCACGTTCCTGTTAAGCACAGTCATCACTGTGATTTCATTAATCATCTTTCTTTTCCTATTGGCATCACCGTCCATCACAAACACAAATTATCACCAACATATGTGGTATTAGAGCACTGGTTTATTGGATTACTAGAGTCTAGGATTTATGATAGAACTTAATACATTCTTATTTTATAGAGCTAGTTCATTCTGTTTGTGTTCAATCTCTGTTCTAATGGAAGGTTCAACCTCAGAGATCCGCTTGATCAACAAATTCAATGGAGATGATTTCCACATGCGGAAGTTCAAGATGAGGATGATCTTAATCGAGAAGGAGATATGGGGATATGTAAATGGTTCTATAGCCAGACCGGCAGAACCTGAACTGCTTCCAGCATGGGAAGAAAAGGATGGCAAAGCACTTGCAATTGTATCCTTGAATCTGAAAAACACTCAAATCTCTCACGTATCAAACAGCACCACCTCCAAAGAAGCGTGGGATATCCTAACAAGTATCTACGAGACTTCAGATGTATCGACTCGTCTCTTTCTGAGGAAGAAGGTGCTTACACTCAAGATGAGCAAAGGCACCTCAGTCAGTGATCACGTAAATGAATTCAAACAGTTGCTGAATCAACTTGCTGCCATAGGTTCCCCTATTTCAGAAGAAGACTCAACTATGTCTCTTCTCACCAGTCTTCCATCCTCCTACGAGAACCTAATATTGCTAATGAGCAATACTCATGCGTTGTCTCTCTAGAAGCTGACAGCAAGCCCATTGCAGGAAGAAGTCAGGAGAAAAAGCTTATCCACAATGAGTACCAAGTCAATGGCACTGTACTCTAATAAGCAACAGTCCAAGAAGAAGAAGAACTTCAAGGACAAGAAGACGAAGGTGGAGTAGCTAGTCTCCATGCAATAACAGTAGTAGCAGCACAGTCAACCACAATCATCCAAGACCAGACTCTTTTGTAGGTATTAAAAAAGATCCAATCGCGACATAAAGGATCGTCATATTCTCAAGCACAATGAAGCGAGGAAGAAGGTGCAGCAGCACCAAGAGGGAGGCTCTGACATTGTCAGAAATTCACAAGAAGAGGACAAGGCGCTGATGGTACAAGATCAACCCAGTAGAGATGCCTATCAATGGTATCTTGATTCAGGTGCTTCACAGCACATGACGCCATGTAAGAACCTGTCTTCTACTCTCACAACAATGGACTGAAAGTATATTTTCTTTGGCTACTCAAGCTCCCACAAAGTCAAAGGCCACTATGGTTCCTTGATGACATCACTAGACAGTTAGATGGTGTACTTTACATACCCAAGTTGACAAAGAATTTATTATCTATTAGCAAGATCACTGATCAAGGCTATAGGGCTTTGTTTATCGCTAGTTGATGTACTATTTTGATGAGAGCTCCAATGAAATCCTCTCTGCACACAGAGTAGAAAATTTGTATATTCTGAGTCACGATTATGCACTTTCTGTGAGTAGTACATATGCTCATGTTTGGCATCAAAGACTAGGTCATTTAAACCTGCGTTCAATCTTGTACATGCATCATAACAAAATGGTCAAGGACATGAATATCAATGTTGTTACCACAGCTAATCAAACTGTGTGTGAAAACTGTTTACTAGGAAACAACCTAGAACTTAATTTCCAAGAGGACAAGCCAAGAGAGCGAAGTCCATTCTATCACTTATTCACAGTGACCTATGTGGTCCTATGAGCATACCCTCATTGGGTCAATCTCTATATTTCATTACATTAATTGATGACTTCTCCCGATTCACCAGAGTCATGTTCATAAAGAACAAGTCAGAAGCATTCAAATGATTCAAAGAATTCAAACAATATGCTGAGAATCAGAATGTTTAGAGAATCAAGGTCTAATTCAGGGAGAAAATATCTATCAAATGAAATGGTGGACTACTTTCATCATGTGGCGTGCACCATTTGTTCATAGCCTGCTACACTCCACAGCAGAATGGCATAGCTGAGCGAAAGAACAGAAAATTACTGGAAGTTGTACGATCCATGACTGTCAACACTCAATTACCCTAGAATTTTTGGGTTGAAGCAATTTCTATAGCTTGCTATCTGCAAAATTATTCCAGCATGAAGGCAGTCGACTCCAAGACACCGTTTGAAGCCTACTACGGCTACAAACCAAGTCTGAAACACTTATGTGTATTTGGATGTCTATGTTATGCTCAAATACCGTCTGATCTGAGATTTAAGCTAGAACCAGTAAGCCGTAAGTATATTTTCATCGACTATTCAATATCACATAAGGCATATCGTATATATGATATTGATATAGGTCAGATCTCAATCAATCGCAAAGTTGTCTTTCTTGAAGACAAATTCCATAATTTCAAGTAGAAGCAGCCAATGTAGGACTCTGTCACGGCAGCTCCATTCTCCATCGATAGGCATCGACCTACGAATGTTCAAACGTAGGAGTTTGTCCCAACAGCTCCATTTACCATCGATGGGCCTAGACCCACGACTGTTCAACCACAAGCTAAAGCTATCCCAATCAACACATGAGAAACATCCACTTAAGCACCTGCAGTTCGAAGGTCTGCAAGACAACGACAATAACCTGATCATTTTGTCCCTCAAGCGTTCATCAGTCATGATGAACCTGCCAGTTGCAAAAGCACTGTCAATGCCCAATGCAGATGAATGGAAAGCTGCCATTGATGCTGAGTACCATTCCTTGATGAAGAACAAGACCTGAAATCTTGTTAATCCTCCTGCAAGTATAAAGCCTATTGACTCTAAATGGATCTTCAAGCTAAAGCTTAAGCCAGATGGATCAATATCCAAATGGAAAGCTCGTTTAGTGGTTAAAGGATTTGAGCAAGTTTATGGAATAGATTACACTGACACCTTCAGTCCAGTGGTAAAGCATCAATCTATTCGCACCTTGCTGGCTATAGCTGCTGTAGGGAATCTGTACATTCACCATATGGAGGTCTTAACGACATTCCTACATGGATATATACAAGAAGACATATTCATTTAGCAACCAAAAGGTTATGTCCTTCAAGGCAAAGAGCATTTGGTATGTAAATTGCATAAGGCATTATATGGTCTTAAGCAAGCTCCCAAGGCCTAGTATGATAGAATAAATCACTTCTTGTTGCAGCATAACTTCACTTCTTGCTCCGCAGACTCTAATGTATATCTCAAACGAAAAGGATCAACCTATGTTATAGTAACATTATATGTTGATGATTCCTTAATTATCAACAATTCAAATCAGTTATTACAAGAAACCAAATCTCTGCTTTCATCAAAATTTGAGATGACTAATTTAGGCCTTAGGCCCAGTCCATTACCTACTGGGGATGGAGATTCACGGAGATCGTGCAGGCAGAAGGATTACTATAAGCCAAGAGTCCTATCTAAACAATGTACTTTGCAAATATGGCATGGAGGACTGCAAGCCCATAGACACACCTATGAATCCAGGATCTAAGCTGTCCAAAGACATGTGCCCCAAAACTCAAGCAGATCAGCAAGAAATGTGCAGGTATCCTTATCAGTATGTCATAGGATCTATAATGTATTCTATGGTCTACACATGACCTGATCTAGTATATGTAGTAAGCACACTGTCTCAATACATGTCCAATCCAGGCTTACAACACTGGAAAGCTCTGCAAAGAGTTATGAGGTACATTCAAGATTCAAATAACTATGCTTTGAGCTACAATGGTAATACAGAAGCTGCACTCACACTGACTACATATTCAGATTCAGATTGGGCAGGAGACGTGGATGTGTTCCTTGCAGGAGGACCCATGTCATGGAATAGCATAAAGCAGAAATGCATTTCGTTGTCCTCCACATAATCCGAATATGTTGTAGCTACATCAGTAGTGAAGGAGATATTTTGGCTAAGAAGGCGGGATCTGCAATTCCCATAGATTGGTCCAACAATACTCCAGTGCGACAATCAAAGCTGCATAATCCTATCTCTGAACCCACGAACTCATACTAGAACTAAACACATAGAAGTTCAGTTCCATTTTCTTAGAGAAAAAGTTCAAAGCCAAGATGTTGTACTAAGTTACTGTCATACAGACAGTATATTGGCTGATATTTTGACAAAGCCTTTGTCTAAGAGAGAAACATTCTACCTTAGTAGAAATGATAAATCTCAATTGTAGTTTAGATTCATAGCAATAAGCTTAAGGGAGAGTGTTGGAGTTTAATCTTACTCCTACTCTTCTTAACTGCCCTCCTTCCTTCTCTCAATTTTACTCTCTATGAACTATTTTTCAACAGTCTGCATATTTGAACTGATTGTCGCTACAGTCTGCATTTTAACTCAGATTTTTCCACAAGCAAAAAACTTGACACCCGACACTATCGCCATTTTACCTTCAAGACATCCTGAGCAACTAAGTGTTTTGTCACATTGATCCTAAATTGGATTTTAGGCCATTTAGGCACTTCCAGAAATGTGACACTATTTAGCGAAAAATGCGACACTGCATTTTTCCTCACATTTTTTGATAGGCGACAATTTGCAAAAAAGTGACACTACATTTTTACATGCAGTTTATGATAGGCGACAATTTGCAAAAAAGCGACACTGCATTTTTACATGCAGTTTATGACAGACGACACTACATTTTTACACGAGTTTCTACTCAAGCAAAAAACCCGACATTGCAGTTTTACACTGGTTTCTACACAGGCAAAAAACCCGACACTGCAGCTTTACACGGGATTCTACATAGGCGAAAAACCCAACACTCTACAAAAATACACGGAATTCCTCACAGGCTATCTACGTCTTCATTCTCCAATAACAATTGTTCTAAGTAGTCAGTTAATCAGCTGTTAAGCCATCTTGTAAATGTAAAGCTAGAATAATACAAGATTTTCCAGTTGTTATAAATGTAAATGAGCGATTGAAAATACTATAAGTCATCATATATCAGAGGATGATTTGACAGAGATAAAACGATCAGAATGGGTCTTTCAATAGCTGACTCCTCGGAGTTAGTGAATATATATATATATTCAAAATTGTAGCAATTGTTTTGAATCTGTAAGTAGGATCACGCACTTATCCAGCGCAACTGTATTGCGGTCTGATCGTTGTTACTACAACTTTATTATACAGATTCGCTATTGTTCTATATCTTTTTGCATTTCTGTTGAATGAAATAAACTCTCACTCCTCTTATGCAACCATCACATAAAGAGAAATGTATGGCTGTCTCTGACACCTGAATTATTTCCACATTCTCTTCTTAATTAGATTATTAGTATTGTCTAAGATGCCTGATCATTTTCTGCAATCTCTCTTTCATGGCAGTCTAAGACTCCTACACTGGTAATCCTTTTGAAACCGAAAAGAACAGCTTGCAACTTCTGTTCTCTAAGTAATCCATGTTCATGTTAAGCACAGTCATCACTATGCTTTTATTAATTGTCTTTCTTTTCCTGTTGGCATCATTGTCCATCACAAACACAAACTACCGCCAACAGAAATAATATTTCAGAAGCTGAGCTGACCATCCACATACGTGATGCGAGCATCAGCGGCGATCACCCAGGAGACCCTGACAACGGAAGTGACAAATGTGGTGAAGCATTCGATCGACGAATCTCAAAGGCGAGCTCACACGCATGTGACTCCAATGCACGTAGCTTCATCGTTGCTCAAGATCCATGGTAGTGTGTTATGCCAGGCATGTCCGCAGTCTCATCTTCATCTGTCTCGTTCCCTTTTGTTCACAGATTCCAGCCAAATCTGTGAATACATTTCTTTTTCGTTCTTCTTACTCTTCGATACTTCAGATGGTTACAGTTCTTTATAATCAAATCTTTTTGTTTAGAACGATTTCCAGGCAAAAGTATTTCTCAGTTACAACATGTGTTCCCAGCCTGTCAGTGGGATGAAATGGTTACGTTACTCAGCTACATGCATTTACAAGCCATGCAACCAATCCTAACTCAACATAGATCAACGTTCTGAACAGAGAGCAAATCTACAATCTATCTACCAAGAACACTTGGAAGTGGAGCTTACTTCTGTAGTTTAGTGGCCCCAGGTACTCTCGTATCTTTTCGATGAAGCCCATCTCCTGTCAGTCTTCTATCATGGTGACATATCGCGATGACATGAAGGTCGCTCTGTAGTATAGCCGGGCCAGCATCTCATGGTCTTCCTCTGACTGGAGGGCTACATTGAGATTGATCTTGATTGGATCCAAACTACGATCCCAAAAACATTCTTGCTGCATTACAAAGGCCATGGATCAACAATATTCGACGCTTTCTTGCATGCATAGATCGGCACTGGTCTTGTAGTTGTGCCCGAAGTCCAACAACTCTGGTCATCCGGGGATATTCTGGCTGAAATTCCCGGAATCACTGGCCAATTCACCAATTCAACTAGTGGCTTTTTTGTCGGCCATGAATTTCTTCGTCTGAACGACATGTAGAATGGATCAATTCGCTTCCACGCCGGTGCCCTCAGGTACTCTTGCAGCCGCCTACTATCCTTTAAGACCTTGCTCTGCCATTCAGGTTGCAGTTGCAGTGCCGCAATGATCTCAGCCATGATGGAGTATTGGCTTTGATCTATCTCCTCTCTACCTCCCCTCATGTTGGGAGGATATTTCCTTTCGAATTTTTCCGATTCTTTGGTATTAACCATCTTGCCCCTTGTCCTGGTAGGAGAAGCTGCCCTACATTGTTGGGGTGGCCTTGCCAGGTAATCGTCTAGGGCCTTAGTGCCCGTATCTTTTTCTTTTGCCCGCTCACTCGTAGACGGCTCAGTTCCACCCGTGTCTTGTCTGGGCGAGAATCTTCTTGACTCCAATGGATCTACCAGGAAGTAGTCATCACCCCCGATGTCAGTGTTGATTTCTGGAAGGTCAGGGATGGAGTGATCTGAAGAGAGAGGTGCGAGGTTGACAGGTTTAGGAGGTGGTGGGTTTAACAAATTGTATGCCATGTCGGGGGAGCAAAGTTGTTGAAGGAACTCGTCTCGTCGGGCTTTGTACGTGTCAACTAGATCTTTTGATGGGCCCATTAATCTACTAGGAGGTGGTGGAGAGAGGGAAGATGAAGAAATAGGGTAAGTTGGAACGAATGTTTCAGAAAAATCAAAAGTAGAATAAGATGAGGGGTTAAAAGTGGGAGGGGGAAGGGGAAAAGCTCCGGAAGCATCTTCGACTCTCTGGCTACCCGATCCGAGCTACCATCTGATGGTCAGGTTTGCCCATCCTTATTGCCTGTTCCGTCATGTCCATCATCGTCCCGTGGTTTCTTTGTAAGAGCGCTTGCTTGGGCCTTGCACGTCGTGTCCCACAATTGGTTCACCTTGTCCAAGACTTGTTGCAAGGCCTTTGTTGTATCTTCTAGCTGCTTTTGGGACTCCAGGATGATCTTTTCCTGTTTGGCCACAATATTTTTGAAATTTCTTTTCTCGGCTTCCCGTTTTTGGATCAACTGCACATACTTCTCCATCTGAATGGCTATGGCCTATGGGGCCTGGAACTGTATGTCCTCGGGCTTAATTAGAGGAGCACCAACTATCATTGCACCCGACGATCCGTCTCGTAGTTGGTCGATCTGGACCATCTGGTGCTTCGGTTGCTGCTGGACCTCTTCCAAAGTGATCTTCTGTCCGGCCATCACGGATCTGATTTTTTCTGTCTCCTTTTTTCTTTCTTTGGCTAGCTTCTGTTGTTGCGCAATTTCTCGGTTCTGGTACTAGACCTTATTCTCGAGCACTTGGTGCTATCTTATCAACCAATGCATGTGGTAGCTTGCTTTGGATAGGCCGATCATTGAGCGCTTAGCTACTTCGGAGAGCTTCTCAGGGTTAGTGATGGTTGGGTACTGATCAAGGATGTGAGATGGTGAAGCCAATCCAAAAAATAAATGTTGTGTAAGAAATGAAGATGGAGGTGGAGGGAGTGAAAAAATAATATTGGTAGCAATGGTGGTTGTTGTTGTGGTGGTGGTGGTGGTGGTTAGTGGGGGGGTTAGACTTCCTCCTGACTGGTCTTCTTTTTCTGGTTCACCATCACTTATCTCCATCAGGTCCGTAGCATCAAAGTATTGTGAAGTATCCAAGGTATGGATTTGTTGGGCTTGTGGGTGTTGGGCCGCTTCCGTGTCTTGGGGAATGGGATTCCCCACTCCTCCCCCCCCAAAGAAAGTATCGGTGGTAAAGTTGGCGGCGTTGGCATGGTAATTAACATGGGTGGGGTGTTGTGATATCAATCATGAGATATCCTAGGACCGTTGTCGACTGCTTGTTCTTAACATAGTCATGAAGGCAGTTCGAAGCAAATGTTCACATATTCCAGCCAAATCTGTGAACACGGTTCTTCTTCGTTCTTCTTACTCTTCGTTACTTCAGATGGTTACAATTCTTTACAGTTAAATTTTTTTGTTTAGAACGGTTTCCAGGCAAAAGTATTTCTCTCAACGTGTGTTTCCAGTCTGTTAGTGGGATGAAACGGTTATGTTACTCAGCTATATGCATTTACAAGCCATGCAACCAATCCTAGCTCAACATAGATCAACGTTTTGAACCGAGAGCAAATCTACAATCCATCTACCAAGCTATCTCAGGAAATCAGGGAATAATGCAAAAATAAGATTAAGCTACTCAACAAGAAACAAGAAACAAGAAACAAGAAAGCTAACTTCTTAATAGGACTCTAGCAGCCCAAGGATCAAGAAACACCCATTTTTTTATGCTTGGAATACCCAAGAACAATCAAGGATAGGATTGTTAGAAAATACGCAAATCAGATCCACAATCTCAGCCTCTATAGTTTACCTGCATGCTGAAACTACAAAATCAAGAAACAAGAAAGTTAATCCACATCTACATTCCACAAAGCAAGAAAGTAAGCAAGAAATCTAATTAATAAGAGATCCTATAATAGAATGGTAAGGATACTCACGCATCTGTTCCTTCTCTTGAATTGTTTGAGGACACTGGTCCTTTGACAGTTTGAGACCTAGTTCCATTGGTGAGAGAGCTAACTTGCAATTAATCAGATTATATCTGACTAACATATTGTAGATATACCTCTGTTGAGTAATGTAGATCAACTTTCGATTTCTGTCTGTGTGGATTTGAATACCAAGGCAGAAATGAGCTTTGCCCAGATCGGTCATGTCAAATTCAAAACATAACATTGTCTTGGCTTCTTTTATTAGATCGGTACTGTTGCTGAAAAGCAATGTATCATCCACATACAAAGTGATAATGATAAAAGATTGTTGCACTGTCTTGAAGCAAACATTTGAATCTGAAGAGCTAGGTGTGTAGTCGTGATCAATCAGGAAAGTATTAATCCTTTGAAACCATGCTCAAGCAGATTGCTTCAAGCCATAAAATGCCTTATGGAGTTTACACACATGATTGTGTTTACCCTCGATAATATAACCTTCGGGTTGCACCATGTAAATGTCTTCTTCAATAACTCCATTGAGATATGCTATTTGTACATCCATTTGATGTATTTCCAAATCTGCAGCAGCAGCAAACAATAATAAAAGCCGAATAATGCTTGACTACTGGACTGAAAGTCTCAATGTAATCGATGTTGTATACTTGAGAAAATCCTCTGATGACAAGTCGGGCTTTTCTTCTGTCGATGCTTCTGTCTGCTTTGTACTTGACTTTAAAAATCCATTTGCAATCAACTACGTTTTTGCTAGCAGATAATTCGACAATCGTCCGTGTCTGGTTCTTGATAAGAGATGAATACTCTTTATCCATAGCTTCTTTCCAGAGATCTGAATTTGGCTGACTAAGTGCCTCTTCGACAGTCGTCGGCTCGTGAACAAGGTAGGTGCCAAAGTACAACAAAAAGGACCAAGAATGGATCTAAATCAGATCCACAAGTGTGATTAAGTGTTAGATTAGATCAATATATCAATCTACACAATATTAGATAGCATTTAGATCACATCTACATCAAGAAATCTAACAAGAACAATCATTATTGATCAAAACTTGTACTTGTTGGTTTCACACGTGTGAAAACCTGTCAGAGTATGGAAACAAGCTGAGAATAGAGTATACTAAGCTTAGAACCCAATCAATGCATAAAAACACAAGACAAATAGAGAGATTACTCAAAAAATGCACCAAAACCAAGATTTAGCTTCCATGTTCATTATGACCAAATGAGGCACTATATATACAAGAAGAAGAGCTCAAGCTACTGCTGAGTCACTGGTCTGGCATGTGTGAGAGTTCCTAGTCACCTTAGGATCCATCAATCACATCAAACTTGGCACATGGTCCATGACTTCCATGATTTAAGGCACCTCCTTGATTTTGGGTGATTTCCTACATTATAGGAACCTAGATAAAAATCTTTTACAAGTCCAAACTCGACCTCTATTGATCTTTCCACACGTGTGAGCAGACCTCTACAAGTGGGAGATCAATCCTAATCTCAATATGTTGCACATTCTACCAATAGAAAGGTGCCAAGTGGCATATAGCTAAAAACTATATTTTGGCCCGATTTAGCCAATAGAATTCTAATCAGATGATATTTACATACTAGATGACTAATCTAAATGATAGATGCATTTAATTCACACGTGGGAACACTCTCCACGTGTAAACATGATATGTACATGAATTTGGCCTAGATCAAGCATGATTTTGACATTTTCACAGTAGGCTGCAGACTCGTCGATATACCTTATAGGGGGTCTGCTAGCTCTTGATGATCTTCTGGGAAATAGAGGAAGTTGATCATTTTCATCATACTGCGACAAGAGCTCATTGGTGCCCAGTCTGCTAGAGAAGAGTTTTGATGGGGCAGCGTGAGGGAGGGAAAAAGTTTTTGAAAAAAAGAACCTTCACGGCCCGCAAAACACTATTTTTTTAATTAATATAGATATATCTTGCACTTGCCATAGAGTTCAAGAAAAAACTGCCTCTATTTTCCTAGTGCCAACCCTAGATTTCATTCTAGGAGTAAGCACATTGAAATTAAGTATCACTATGTCAGAAGCAAAGTTCTCAGATAAACTTGCAATATTGTCAAACACAAGATATGACAGCGAATATTTTCACTAAAATACTAAGCTTGGATGCACACAGAAAGTTTTGTGCAGAACTAAGTTTGAAGGTCAAAGCATTCATGGATTCAGATTAAGAGAGAGTGTTGGATTATTCTACTCTTGGAGTGATTCATCTGAATAATCGATCTTTAATCTTCTTCCACTTTATTATCCAGTTCTGTAGTTTTATTCGTGTTTCTACACAGTCTATAGAAATACTCGAGAATCGCTCAACAGTGGCTCGATGTATCGGACATCATCCGACTTATCGATGAAGCCGACGAAAGTCGAAGGTGTCGACCATGTCGAAGAACAACAATTATATTATTTCGTTTGATATGAAGCTAAAGACTTGCCTTAACTACTTTGCAAGTAAATTTCCGACAAGTCCTAAATGGATGGATGCCAATGCATTACAGCCAATTTCTGAGAAGTTCTAAATGGATGGATGCCAATGCATTACAGCCATTTACCAAATGTGACTGCAGCCTGGTTAGCTGTCCTACTGGATATGCGTTAATTGCTTTAGTATAAATAGTTGATCATCAAAGGCTTCTCTAGGTCTAGTTGTAGCTCTAACTTTCTAGTTCAGTTTTCTTACAAAGTTCTATTAGAGTTTGCTATTAGCGCTTACTACTTATCAACGGAAGTGCATCAGATAGAGTTTTTCTAGTTACTCAGAGATAGCTTAGAGTACGCGGCGGTGTTCGTTATTGTTTTGTGCTCTCACCATCTGATTTGTATATGCTACTTACTGAATCAATTTATCTTTTTATTGCGTTCAGTATCATGTCAAAATGTATGCTTCTCTGTAGTTATTTGTAACTAATAAATCTCTTATTGTTCTTGTCTGATTTGTTGAATACATCAACACTGCAATATTCAATACATCATTATTTGGCTATAAAATCAGTTTAGTGCTAACAACTTCAAAGTTGCTAAAAGATTAAACATGACTTCTGTTATTATAGTTTTGTTCAATATTGATAGGCGTAGTCATGCACTAGGAAAGAAGGCTTATTCTGTTGCGCTCGATAGGTCACTTACAGTCTTCAACTTATTGAACCGACTCATTTCACTTCCCTCTTTCCAACACCTTGCGTGTGTAAGTCAACCTGATGAGCATGCAAATGTTTCATTTTATGGTTACAAATAAAAGCACTTTTAAGGCCATTGTTTAGAGGTCTAAAATTCAAGTTAGAAGAATAAAAGATGCTTTTCACTTATTTTTTAAATTTGAAAGTTTGAAGAGGTAAAAATTGGCCAATATAAAAAAGGACCCCGTATCTAAACTCCACTTTAAATAGTGGTTCATTGTACTTCATTATCATGCTCGATAAAAATAAGGTGGAGAGTCTACCATTTTGGTAATTGAATGTCCTTGCTTCTCCTTTTCCTACTTTTCTCTCATTTTGTTAGGGTTATGATATTTATGTTATTTTGGTAATTGTTTGTTATTGTTACATTCTCTGTGAGAGAAGAATGTTGGCTGATTCTGACAAATCCCCAAGATACTTGGACAGAGCAACTCAAGAGCACCTCTCACCTTAGACCGAGGTCTCTGAGAAGACGAGAAGAACAAAGACTGAGAGCCGAGTATGAGAGCCTAGGAATACTAGTAGTATTGACAAGCAAGAACTGTGTAAGCCTCATGGTGAATCCCGAAAGATGGAATGACCCGAACAAATGCTCATCATGTGGTTCTTAGTCGGACTTCCAATATGGATTAGACGCGAGCTTAAATCCAATGATGAATATATGAGCCTAAAGCTATCTATGTCTAATGCCATCAAAGAAAAACATGAGGGATCAGATGAAAGAAGAACACTATGTGCTCCTGTCCATGAGTCAAGACCGATCGAGGATACCCAAGATCAGCTTTGGAAATCCCAGTTGGAGTTGCTTAATAAGCAAGACCAACTATAGATGGAGAAACTCACCAATGAGTTTCAAACTACCCTGAAGTCTATCCAAAGCAGTATGTCTGGTCAGCCAAACCTTGCACAGGTACCTTATAGACGAAAACCAATATGGTGCCCACACGGTCGGGCTACGCATCCTGCTGATGCTTGTCCTTTATATCAGCCTATCCAAGCACATACAGTCCAACAATATGAAGAACACCCGTCACAGTCTGGACATTCCTTGACTTATCATGAATATCCACCTGAAAGTCTTAAACCATTCGCCATATAAGATGGCTATGCAGTTATACAAGGGCCATTGAACAACTGATGTTTCATCTGTGGTGAAACCGTCCATTTCATGGTTGATTGCCCAGTCAAGACCAAGTACCATGCCGAGTGTCCCGAATGTGTCAAAAAACATAGTTTCAAAGACTGATCGAAACAAACAACTAAGATCCTACGTGCCCGACATGTTAGTTATGACTCTCGATTGGATCCTCACGACAACACAACACGAGCACCATAGCACCCAACCGCTCGACCTGCTACTCACTAAAGAAGTTTCTTGCAAACTTCTACATTACCAAGCACCAGCTCCATAATGCAAAAAAGACACTAATATGACATGAGTCCTTGTAGGAGGAAAGCGAAACCGATATTCTGTCATCTGCTACAATGTCCAACCAAGAGCAACCTCCACAACGAATTGACAGTTTTTCTCCACTTCTTCAACCTCACATCTATTCGTCTTTTCACATGTTGATAAAATTTCCAATGTGCCAATACACAATACATCTCGGAATCAGAAATCCAAATAGAGATTCGGTTCTGAATCTCTTACCCAGAGAGGTCCTCTAGACATAGTACCTCAACCATCCCTGCATCTCAAGCTATATCTTCCAACATCTGCTATCAATGATGGTAGATTTTAGTATCACCAACCCTGCCTTGTTTTGACAGGGGCATATCAGAGTAAGTCTCATTATTCTGCAAACAAATAGAATATTACGATTGTCAAGGTCAATTATCAATGTTGTTGAATGCAAGTTTTGTTCGACAAGTGCTATACAGTTCTCACTCTCTGTACAGTTTGTTTATTTCCTTGTTGCTCTTCATTCCTAGTGTGTGATTGATTTTTGCATGAGAAATACCTACTGCACGAGAGTCTTCTGTAGAGAATCTCAAAAACACATTTTTATTCATATACCAATCTTCAAATCACCTTATACAGAGTTTCAGATTTTTGTGCATCTACCAAATCTACGAAATACATATCACGTTCAAATTGATTCCTGTATCTCATTGTCATATTCATCTTCGAGTCAACTATAGCAAGATCGAAACAAAATTAGTTAAAATTTGTTCAATCTTTAGTCCAGTCACATATTCAACGTGTTTTCAACTACGTGTTCCACACGTTGATCCAATCTTGAGCATGAACAATTACAAGCAACAACATCCCCACTGACAGATTTTTTTTTGGGGGGGAGAGAGTGGATCTGCTTGGATCCACTGGAGCAATTACGCTGCCAGCAACAACATCAACAAGATCAACAGCCAAGGTCACAAGTCAAATATGAAAAAGACAAGGCTAAGAAGACAGATGGGCAATTCAAAGAGACTCAATCAGAAGAAGTACCCCAGTCATGATGAAGATCCTTCAGAAAGGGAAACACAAGCATTGGAAAATCAGTCTCCTTCAACCGCTATCGTACACACCATCTACAGATGACACCACCTCCACCCTACCTTCTATCTGTTTGTTTATCATCATTTCACTGTTCTTTCGAGAAATCCCTAGTTTTTTATAGTCTTATCAAAGCAGCTGATAGATCATTGCAAGTGTCTTGCAGAGACTAACTACCACCTACACTGGTTGATCATCCAAATGAAGCAGGCGAAGTAGCTAGAAGACATAAGAAACTAAGCAAAGAAGCTGAGGAGGAAAGGACAAAACTTAGGCAACATATGAGTCAAATCAATCTTGATCAAAAGAAATTCTCTGGAGCAATGATAGTTGAATCCCCTCCTATGAAGCCCAAAGAGATTCAAAAGTAACGAATCAAAAGAAAGAGCTACAGAAAAAGAAAGATGAAGACAAACGTGAACCTGCAAAATAAAGCGAGTTCCTCACCCAGCAAGTGGTGGTCAAAGCTTGGCATTGCAAGGGTCCAAGGCTGCAACTGTAGAACTATCAGTTTTTTCACCCTTCCATCAGGCCTTCATCATGTTTCCTTGCTATCACCAACCATTCGTCCAATCTATTTCTACCACCAATGTGTGAATAAGCCCATTCCCTTGAAGATTGATAACCAAGATTTGTGCTACCTATCAGGAAAGAGCATCAACAAGACTGTAACTTCAACTAAGAAAAGAATTGTGGAAACGCCCAGAAGCAATATGGAGGATACAATCCTCCTAGAAGTTAGTACCTACCAAGAAACCAGAGATGAAACCGTCAAAGGCAGATACAAGTGGTAAGAAAGAAGACACGCGAGAAGCACTCGAGCATGCAAGTTGTGAAGCTGTTGGGAGATCTCCAAATTTTGAGAATGTCAACCAATTGCAGCAATAAGACATTCTGGTTATATTGCGGCAATTTGCGAAAACAATTTTTGATAAAGACTGACAACAATAAACACTTGGTTTTATGTAAGCAAATGAGGATCTACGCTTTTCTAAGTGTCGAACAAAGACACCAATGTGGGAGCGGAGCGACATCGTCCAATATGAGTTGAAGTGGGTCCTGCAACACATTAGGGGTGGGATGATGTTGGTTGATTCTGACGAATCCCCAAGATACTCGGACAGAGCACTTCAAGAGCGCCTCTCACCTTAGACTGAGGAGGTCTCTGAGAAGACGAGACGAACGAAGATTGAGAGTCGAGTATGAGAGCCTAGGAATACTAGTAGTAATGACAAGCAAGAACTGTGTAAGCCTCATGGTGAATCCCAAAAGATGGAATGACCATGTAGGAACTAGTATTTCTAGGCAAATGTAATAAATGCAAGTAGATCTCTGTTAGAAAAGTAAAGTGAGCCACCTTTTGATTGTGACCTCTAGTGGAGAGCATTATTCCACTTGTAATTTGTGAAATGTGGAAAGTCCACTAGGATGCCACCTAAGGAGTGTGAAAATTGTCAACATTTCCTTGTCTAGTTTTAGGCCAAAATTGCTAAAAATGGCACATAGTTTAGGATCTGACTTTTCACACGTGTGAAACAGGTCTAGATATTTTTAGTAAGTGTATTTTTTCAGTATGAAGAAGTGTCAAACTTCAAGACCTTCGAAATGAGTCCATTTTCATGTATTTTGGACATATATGCCAATTTTACCTATATAGGGCATATTTTAGGTAAGGAGGGTCTAGAGAGAGGAGAGAGAGTCATCTCTCTCAGCTATATATAGCAGGTAGGCCGTGGAGAGACAGGTTGGAGCAGATCCATTGTATTCATTTGCTTAATGAGAGATTTTTCTATTGGGTTCTCCTTCCATTGTTGGCATTGTGTAGTGATTGAGTTCAAGCTTTGTGTGTATGATCTTAGGTGCTTTCCAAAAGTGGTAGGCTGATGTATTATGGACTGTATAATGCTATTTTGGGCCGCACTTGATGTTTATGGAAGTTTTCATTTGTGATAAATGCTTTTTGATCAAGTTCTTTGCATTCTAGGTAGCATAGAATGTGTTGCCAATTCCTAGCTTATGTAGTTTGGAGTGCAAGCATTCAAGCCAATGATCTTGGAGTTTAGATCCACTTAGGATCTGTATTTTTCACATGGTATCAGAGCTGGTTGGCTTCTATTTACAGTAAGTATTCCATTTTTGGTGATATTTGGATGTTTGATCAAGTTCTAGCATGATTTTGCATTGCTTTGTTGATCAAATCTTACTAACCTTTGTTTTGTGAGTTGAACTTGTGGATCAAAAGCATATTTCAGGTCTATTGAAGATCAGAGGCTGAAAAGAAACTATTTTGGATCAGATCATAACACCTAATCATTTGTGATTGTGAGGCTTGTGCATATTCAATACTAACAATGTTCTTTTCAATCCTATTGTTGACAATCTCCATTCTTGGATGAACACTCTCCTTAAGTGGATGAAACTTCTCCTTAAGTGGATGACAAATGCTCTTTTGAGTGAGTTGTAATTCTCCTAAAGGCTGAGCAAAGCTCCCATTTGGATGAAAGATCCCCTTTTTGGGTGAACATATTGCAAGCTCCATTGTGAAGAGCATATTGTAAAGATTGTCATCAATTTTGGCATAATTTTTGGTGTACTTTGTTGAGCATGTAAGTAACTCTCCTTATGTAATTTGATTGGAGCATTTGCTGGAAGGTGTTAACCATTATGCAAGTGTGTTTTCAGGTTCTTAACAGGTTGAGGAACATTCTCATGTGAAGTGATCTTAGATCTACATCTAAACACCAAGATTTGACAAGATAGTGAAGCTAGTCTTGTGATTCACTAAGTGTGCTCATTCATTCACCTCTAAATCTTGTATTTATCACTTGCTGGAGTTTATAAACTTTTAGAAGTGTGGTTTACATGTGGTTTTACAGGTTGAATCAATATCTTAGTGTGTTGATCATATGTTGATCAAGTTTGTTCATTACTAGGTAATCTTGGCATCCTAGTTTTGGGTATTTTCTAAGAATGCAAGTAACTCTTCACACCATAACTTGATTTGGTCACTTGCTGGAAAGTTTGAGAGCTTAAGCAAGAGTGTGTTCAGGTTGGTTTGATTTTGTAATCCATTCTTAGTGTGTGCAAAGTGTTGCATGTGTTTCAATCTTCCTTTCTATGCTTGGAAACCATCTAGGTTCAAGATAGAAGTGTTTTAGGGTCCTAAATCTTCATAGATCTCTTTATCTATCATTTGTTGAGAGAAAAGTGAGTGCTAAGTGCTTTAGGACAAAACCTAAAAGTTGAAGAAACATTAGAATCATGGCTTCCAATGATGGGATCATGCTAGAGTCTAGTGAAAGGTTGAGTTCATCAAACTACTCTACTTGGAAAGTGAGGATGGAGTCCTTACTTGAGTTGAATGAACTCATGGACATAGTTGCAGAAATTGAAGAGAGACCTCTCACACTTCAAGAGCAACAAAGGTTTGATAAGAAGGCCAAAAGGGCTCTTCATATCATTAAAATGAATGTTACAAATGAACTTCTCAAGGAAGTTGGAAAGTGTCAAAGTGCAAGTGAGGCATGGAATGCCTTAAAGAAGCTCTTTGAATCAAAGTCCACATCTAGGGTATTGACCCTAAGGAGACAAATATTTTCTAGTAGACAAAGAGAGGGTGAAAGTGCTCATGCATTTATCTTGAGAGTTAAGTCCCTAAGTGATGATTTAGCATGCATTGATGAGAACATAAAAGATGGTGAAATAGTCCAAGTTATGTTGAATGGTTTGCTAAATGAACATGCTAACCTTGTGCAAAGTTTTGCCATTCAAAGAGTCTTGCCAAGTGTGGTTGACTTGCAAGAAATCTTATTGGCTGAAGAACATAGGTTGCAATCAAAGCTTGATGGTGCATCCTTGCAAGGTGGAGGTGAAGAGGCTTTCTTCACAAAAGGCAAATTCAAGGGCAAAGGTAAAGGCAAAGGGAAATGGTCCAAAGGTGGTAACTTTGATCATGATGATCACTCTTCCTCTTCCTCTTCTACTAAGAACAATAAGTCAAAGTTCAAGTGCTTTTATTGTGGGATAAAAGGACATTTTGCAAATGAATGCCATAAGAAACAAAATGCTAGATCTAGGTTGAGATCTAATGTACTTCTTGGAGATGATAATTGTTGTGCTAACTTGGCAAGCTTTGGTGAATCTATGGTCAATTTTTTGGATCCATTGGATCTTGAAGATGCACTAGTGTTACCTACTAGTCATATGGAGTCATGTGGAGCTAAATTAGCATCATGTTTGTACTCTTCTACTCATGGACTTCCAAGGCTTGGTGGTTCTTCAATGGTGCTAGATGGCAAGTGCAAAAATGGAAAAGGTAAGGAAGGAGCTAACTTCATCAATGGAGTTGATGAAGATTCTTCTTTGGAAGTGATTGTTGCTAATGACTTGTTTGTTCATATGGAAAAAGATGGAGATGCTAAGTGTCATTCTTTGCAAGAAGATGGTTGTTCTTCTAATTCTTTTCATATTGATGTATGTAATCATGTGGGAAAAGATGATGGTGCTTTGAGCATGCTTGAAGGAAATGGTTCTTTTACATCTTTTTGTGATAAAGTCATTTGTGCAACAAGTGGTGTCACATTTCTTCATAAAAAGAGTAGATCAAAGGTTTCTATCATGAGACTTGGTGAGGGAGATCACAAGTCAAAAGGAAGAGAAGTATGTGAAGTGTTCAAAGTAGGATGTACTTTGAATGATGTTTTTATGAACGATAGTGAGGAAGAATCATTATCATATGACTCATTACCTAAATCATTGAGTAGAAGTTCATGTTTGAAAAGAGAGAGTACTTCAATCACTCTTATGTTGAAGGTACTAAGGATTCTTTTCTTGGCTTCTAATATTCAAGAGTCTTCTACTTCTTATGGTGCAACTATCAAGAGGGAGGTTTCTAACTTTTGTGGTGCTAGCATTAAGAGGGAGTCTTGTGAAGGAAAGGGCAATGGAAGAGTGGTTCTTGGGAAGATCCAAAGCATGGATCTAACATCTCTTCATCAACTCAAAGCATTCTATGATTGTGGTGGATTGTTCATTCATGGTCAAGATGGCAAAAGGTTGGTTGAAGAAGACTACATGGAACAACTCAAGTGGCAACTTCTTCAAGGCAAGGGAGATATCATTGGTGAGCTTATTGAGGTTTGTTATGAACTCAAGAGGGCTGTTTTGATTAGGTTTGATACTCATCTTCACCTACTCTACTTCATGTTAAATGGAAATGTTGGAATCTATCTTTTGGTTTATGATGGTGGCATTGTTTTCACTAACTATAGTGAAGGGTCAAATTTGAGCATTGATGAGATCTTGTGGGATCTTAATCATGTGTTTGAGAGGGAGTATC
The DNA here is from genome assembly GCA_029204225.1 of Diphasiastrum complanatum. Lineage (NCBI taxonomy): Eukaryota > Viridiplantae > Streptophyta > Lycopodiopsida > Lycopodiales > Lycopodiaceae > Diphasiastrum > Diphasiastrum complanatum. Next base: position 37,235,364 of record CM055108.1, read on the forward strand.
TTCAGAGTTTCAGATCTGAAGATGTTCACATATGCAAGATCTTTGATGTCTTATTGGAAGATCAAGAGGTTGATCTTGGATTGCTTCATCAACACCAAGAGACAAGTGGCAATTCGAAGCTAGTGAAAAGCATCAAAGAAGAGACAAATGGTCAAGGCATTTTGGATCTGTTTTTACAGGTTCTTGAAGGTTCAAGTAAGGTCTTTGGAGCTGCAAGGAAGTGTCTTCTTACTCTACCTCACTTGCCTAATCTCATGTATGAACATTGTTATGTCAATGTGTTGAAATTGTCAAATTTCAATAAAACTAGTTCCATAGTTTTGCATCCTTTGGATCTTGGAGATGGAATAGTTATCATTGCTGGTTTGTATGATCAAGTACATGAATTCATTCAGATCTTGAAAGGTATTGAAGTGGTCAATATGTTTTCTTTTGAACAAAGTTCAAGATCTAGTATTCTAGTGTTGGCAAATTGGCAACTTGTTGACATTGTAGGATCAAGCGTTGTGTGCAAATCTTGTGGAGGTACTTCAAGTATTTCAAGTTCAGGTTTTGGTCATTCAAATGGAGTAGGGAACACATCTTTTTGGCATTCATTCACTCAAAGGCTTTCATGGATTGAAGATCTACAAAGGCAAGGTGGTGATGGAAGTTCATTCATGGAGATACATGTTGCATTCACTATATGTATAGTGAAATGTGGAGGAGGCATGCAAACACTTGTTGATCACTTTCATTTACAACTTGTTTGCTGCTATTTTACAGAGAAACCAGAGATGGATACATGGAGGAATTCATTAATTGAGATTCTATGTTCTTTTACATGTACCATTTTTATGATTCTATGTAAAATTGATGTAAGAAATAGTGAAGCATCCTATATGGACACTATTATCTATATCAATTATGTTGTGTCCTATTTTGTACATATTAGGATCCTTGAGAAGAGATCTATTCTGATGATGGAGATCATTCTTAAGTTGGAACAAAGTAGTGTTGTAAAACTAGCAAGTTAAGTTGAAGAGGGAGTGTGAAAATTGTCAACATTTCCTTGTCTAGTTTTAGGCCAAAATTGCTAAAAATGGCACATAGTTTAGGATCTGACTTTTCACACGTGTGAAACAGGTCTAGATATTTTTAGTAAGTGTATTTTTTCAGTATGAAGAAGTGTCAAACTTCAAGACCTTCGAAATGAGTCCATTTTCATGTATTTTGGACATATATGCCAATTTTACCTATATAGGGCATATTTTAGGTAAGGAGGGTCTAGAGAGAGGAGAGAGAGTCATCTCTCTCAGCTATATATAGCAGGTAGGCCGTGGAGAAACAGGTTGGAGCAGATCCATTGTATTCATTTGCTTAATGAGAGATTTTTCTATTGGGTTCTCCTTCCATTGTTGGCATTGTGTAGTGATTGAGTTCAAGCTTTGTGTGTATGATCTTAGGTGCTTTCCAAAAGTGGTAGGCTGATGTATTATGGACTGTATAATGCTATTTTGGGCCGCACTTGATGTTTATGGAAGTTTCCATTTGTGATAAATGCTTTTTGATCAAGTTCTTTGCATTCTAGGTAGCATAGAATGTGTTGCCAATTCCTAGCTTATGTAGTTTGGAGTGCAAGCATTCAAGCCAATGATCTTGGAGTTTAGATCCACTTAGGATCTGTATTTTTCACAGGAGCTCTTTTGCTTATTTAAGAGACTCCCTCTTTGTGAAGAGGAGATTTTTGCATTGTATCTACTCCATGCTAATAAAAAGATTTTCCATGAGTTTGATGCTACACTAAGCTCCTTGATCATGATGGTTTTCTTGAGTGATGCCCCTACGATCATGCCCTTCCATTCATATTGTGTGTGGTTGTGGACTTAGAGTGGATTAGTTTCTTGCTTTCCTAGTTGTGGATTAGATTTCATTTCTTGTTTGTGGATTAATGTAGGAACCGACATTCAAGTAAACTAAATAGGCTATAAATGTGGTATAAATCTTGCATATCCTCCAACATTCTAGTTCTTGATGTTCTTGGGATGTCCAAGAATCAAAAGACTGGTTGGTTTCTTGATTCTTGGACTTCTAAAATGCTGTTTAGTTTGGTTTCTAGTTTTGTCAATTTATGCAAGTATAGTAGTGCTTAGGATCTGATTTCAGCTCATTTTGCAGCAAAGAAGTAGGAATCCGTCGTTGTCCAACTGAGTAGTAACGTAGATCATTTGGTGAATGCATTGGCTTGCATTTTGGTTGATTATGCATGTGCATTCAGCTCAAGAGAGACCCATCCGGATGTCCTCTGATAGGCAGGACATTGCTACATTGATTACCGGCCCCTTCTGCCTAACCTGGGCCTTAAAACAAGCAAGATAATGATCATGAAAGGTCCGCAGTCTCTGCTGATAGGCAGAACACAAGTGTAAGGCTGTAACAAGAAAAGATGTAAAGAAACAAAGAACATGTATACAGGAAGAGAATCTGTCAACAAAGAAAGTGAGAAAAAAGTAAGTTATCATTTGAAGATTGATTAAGGTTAAAGTATGGTTAATGGTTAGCTTTCATATGGAAGCTTGCATGCCATCCTGTGAATAGGCATTCCCCCTTGGAAACAAAGTACCACGTGACAGGAAAGGTAAATCTCTCTTGCTTACTTATTTGCTTGTCATTGTGTGGATCTAGAGAATTTGGTTTGAAGTAAATTGATAAAACTAAATATAGGATAGAAAGAGACCTTCTTATGATAGTGGGTGGAGAGATAGGAGCAATGAACATTTATGCGGTACAAATGCAATCAAAGAATGAGGTATATATCATGATCTTAGGTAGACCTTGGATAAAGAAAATATATTGTCTCTAGGACATACCTCTAGGACATTCGATCTTTGGCTGAGTATCAAGCTAGATAACATTGGATGTAAACCCTACTTCTCATGGATGGAAAGAAGTCACATCTGACAATAGCTCCAACATGGATGAGACAAACAATGAGAAAGCCAATTGTTGTAAAGCTAGCTACAAGTGCAAGCTTTAATCTCGGTGCCACTGATGAGAGAAAATTTTGCTGCAATTCAACGCAGTTCGGTTCGGATGGAGTTCAGATGTGGTCGCTGGACACTGCCAGCTGAATCACTCCTACAGTCCTCCAGAATGTAGTCAGGCATTGCTAATCTACGTTTATAAACTAATGTAGCATTCAACAAATTCAACTGATGTGCGAAACTAAAAGAATGGGAGAATCAGACACACGAATAACAACAGACACATTTGCATTCAAGATCATACATCATAAATTGACATGTGCACAATGGCTACAAGATCATCTACTGATTTCCCTGATTCTTCAAGCACTGCATGCAGATCCACGCAGTGCGTTGGCGTGAGAGAAATACAGTATTCTCATGAGTGGATGTCTCGCTTACTAGCGAACTTGTGGATCTCTATGGATCTTGATCATAGAACTCATCTCGCACGTAGGCAGATTTTTTTTTTTTTGTATTTCATCTTGATTGCTTTGGGCATTAGACTAATATTCTATATATTCATGTATATTTCAAGTATCATCTAGTAAGTATATAGTCGTTCTATGTAGCTTTAAGATTAGAGTGATTAAACATCTACAACTAATCAGAAAATTACAAGAATGGCTGATTAACCACGACCTAGAGTGTATCTACTGTCGTCATGCCATCAGATCAGATATCTGTACTTCTGGGTACTTGCATGATCCTTGCTGGTACTCTTTGGAGCGTGAGGGCAGAAAAGATTTCGCGACGTTTTTCGTGTCACGTCGTTGGTTTCGTTTCCGTCGTCTGACTTTCTCGTGTCGGATCACAAAAGATTCTCATTCGCGAATCTTTCATGTTTGTGTCTTTTCGTTAGGTGTTTGCAAAACTTTTGTGCTTTGTGTCTTTTGACTTTCGTGTCCACGAACATCTTCGTCAGGCAGAGGACTGAAAGCTAGCAAAGTTTTGTAAATAGAAATGTTTTGTTTCTTCAGCTCCCTCTCAAAGCATGATAGCTTTATGATCCCGAGACTACTCCTTTGTCTCTCAAAGAGTCCTTTGTCCAGGGCTTTGGTGAAGATGTCAGCAACCTTGTATTTCGTTCCGATGAGGGTGGTCTGCAGCATCTTCTTTTCACTTAGATCCCTGATCAAGTGGTACTTGATCGCAATGTGCTTCGTTCTAGAATGAAACGCGAGATATTTAGTCAGGTGTATTGCATAGGTATTATCCATCTACAAGACTAGAGGCTCGTTCCTTGTTTCGCCCAATTCATCCAGGAACTGCATTAGCTAGATTACCTCGTTGGCCATCTTTGCTAGTGCAACATATTCTGCTTCGCAAGGTGACTGGGCCACAATGGTTTGCTTCTTGCTGACCCAGAGAATTGTTGCTCCTGATGCGATGGTGCATCCTCCTGAGATGCTTTTACAATCGTCCTTGAGAGATGCCCAGCTAGCATCTTTGTAGGAAAGTGTCCTGAAACCTGCATCACGACAATAACACAAGCCATAATCTCTCGTTAATTGAAGATATTGCAAAATGCATTTCGCAATCTTCCAATGTGTCGAGCCTGGATTCGTGCATATTGGCTCATTCTGAATATTGCATAAGCAACATCAGGATGTGTGTTGTCAACAAGGTACATCAGTGATCCTATCAGCTTTTTGTAAGGTGTGAGCTGCATCTGTTCTCTCTCTTCCTCAGCCTTTGGACAATCATCATTTGTTAGCACCGTCCCTGTGAGCATTGGAGTATTCACTCCTTTGCAGTTCAGCATCCCAAAGTCCTCTAGGATCTTCTGGGTGTACTGGACTGGTGAAGGTATAGCTTACCTCCCTCATAGTCCCTTTCAATTTGCAAGCCTAGGTAACACCTGGCTTCTCCCAGATCCACAATCTCGAAATGTTTTGAGATGTTTGTTTTCACTTCAGCAATCAGCTGCTCACTCCTGCAAAGTATCAGAGTGTCATCCACGTATACAACCACGATGATGATCTTCCCATCTGTAACTCTAACATATACATTGGAATCAGCCAACAGAGGCTTGAATCCTAATGATTTCAGAGCTTGATCTTTTTTCTTGTACCATGGTCGAGCTGATTGTTTCAGACCGTAGATACTTCTATGCATTTTGCATGCATAGTCAGGAAGTGAATTCGAGAAATATCCTAGGGTTTGATCCATATAGACTTCTTTGTCTAGTTCACCATGCAAGAAGGCTGTCTTCTCGTCCACAATGTGGATCCTGAGGTCATAAGTTGCTGCATATGCAAATAACAGACGTAGGGACGAATGTTTGATGACAAGAGAGAAGGTTTCAGAGTAGTCAATACCATATCTCTGAGAAAATTCCTTCGCTACCAGTCTTGCCTTGTATTTCGTCACATTTCCATCTGGTTCGTATTTGAGCTGCATTTGACAGTCTTGCGCTTATGTGGTAATGGCTCCAATGTCCATACCTGATTCTTCCTCATGGACTCCATTTCTTCATTCATGGCTTGGATCCATCTGTCCTTTTTTGGACTTTCAATCGCTTCCTCGAAAGTATGTGGTTCATCACTAAATCCGCAGAACTCTTCTGATGTGGAAGTTGACCTGCTTGGCACATATCTTGCTGGCGCTCTTCGTGGTCTTGTCGACCTTTTAGGAGATCCTCCTTGGATAGCAATGCCTTTGTCTTTGTCTGCTCTGCTCGGTCCAAAACCATCCTGGTTTACAAGAACTGTGGCAGTAGGCTGCCTCTCGAATCTTTCTTCTTTCGATTCGTCACTCAAATGAGAAACGACTCGAAAATTTTTGTTTTCGTGTTCGTCCTCTGCTCCCTCTATCACTAGTGGTAGGTGTTGGGGGTATTCCCAACAAAGTGTAAATAAATAAAATCCTCCAATAAAATGTGTTGCGAAGGCATGGCATCCTGCGTGTATAAGCCCATGGCCCAATGAGCACGCAATTAGATTTGTAAATAAAATAAACTTAACTTGGGCCTTGGAATCAAAATAAAACTAGAGGCCCAATGTCATTTTTAAACTTAGAGATCACTTTTTAGAGTTGGGTCCAAATTGGGACTCACATAAATCTTTTGATTTCTAACGTACTTTTTGTGGACCCTCGGATCAAGTTGGGTCCAAGGTGAATGGATAGGATCATTGTGAATATTAGCCAATAAGATTTAGGGGCAAGGGCCTTCCCCATTTTATAAAAAGACACCATTTGTACACTATTTGGATGCTTAATGAGGAGGAGAAAACTCTACCATTTTTGGAAGAGAAGCATCCTCATTTGCTATTCACTACTTGCTATTGCTCTTGATTGTGTTTTCCATTGCTTTCTATTTCCATGTTTATTGTTTGCCATAGTGAATGTTTTTCTATTAGCAAGCATAAGGAGCATTTGAGCTAACCTCCACCCTCACTCTCTATCTCTCTCTTTCTCTTCCCTTCTCAATCTCTTCTTCTCCATTCCTTCTCTTCAACCAAAACTATGATGAATGTTAGTGTAGAGGAGTAGAGTTAAAGAGGAGTAGTATAGAGGTGAGTAGAGTTAAGGGAGAAAGTAGGAAATTAACTAAAAGTAGCATGTATGCATAGTTAGGTACCTATCCAGTGATCTAACCTTTGTTGACAGGCGAAAGGGCTATACTACGAGAGATCTTTGACCCCACATTGGCGCCGTTGCTGGGGCTAACTAGTTTAGCTGCATTTTAGCTATTTTCTTGTTTTTTAGAGTAGTTTAGGTAGATTTTTGGGAGTTTAGAGTTAGTTTTCTGTATTTTTTTTGTGTTTGGACTGTTCACAGCTAGCGGAGGAGGTGTGAGAGGGTATCCTCTCACAACCTCTAAGGGCTTGAAACCCAAACCAATCATCCAAAAAACTAAAAAAAAGCCACACCAATTTGCATTTTGGAGGGAAGGAGAGCCACAAAAATTCATCAGATTTTTATATCTCTAAAATCAGTGGGAATTGACTCTTGCATGATTGGCAGCAGCTCCAGGGTACTGTCCCAGACCTGCATAGAAGCCTACAAGAGTTGGTTCCAAGCAGATTGTAAAAATCAGAGAAAAACCATAAAAAATTCAAAAAACCCCTGAAAAAATCCAAAAAAAATTCAAATTTTCATAAGAACTCTCGCAGCCCTCTGAAGTTCCATCTCAGTGAGACCAGGACACAAAGAAGCTTGCGAGAGTCAGTTTGATGATTAAGTGCCTGTGCGAGAGTTCCAAAAAAAAAAAAGACGGAAAAATACTAGTGAACTCTCGCAGACAGTGAAATTTTCAGTTCTAGTGGTCAAGAACTCTCGCAAAGGATTCTGAAGTTCCATGTCAATGAGACCAGGACACAGAAGAGCTTGCGAGAGTTAGTTTGATTCCAGTGAGCAAATTTAAGTGCTAAAAAATCACTAAAAAGTGAAGATCCAACAAATCCTTCTAGTAAGAACTCTCGCAGACCCTCTCAATCGATTCAGAATGTCAAATTACATCAGTGATGAAGCCTGCGAGAATTAGTATGAAGATCCGGTGAAGATCAAACACAAAAAGTGATTTTGAACCCTCGCAGACAGTGAAATTTTCACTTCTTGCAAGAGTTAACTCTCACAGAGAATTCTATAGTGAGATCTGACCCAGATCCAACTACTGTGAAGCTTGCGAGAGTTACTTCCCAGAGATCTGAAAGATATCAAGTTTTTTCCTTTCAAAATAGCTAAAGAACCCTCGCACAACCAATCCTCGCACAAGATAAGCCTTGCAGACCAGATCAATGGAAAGATCTACATCAGATCCAGCTACTGTCAAAATCTTAGGTCAATCAGTGCAAGGAGTAAAAAGTTATCAAGGAAAAACCACTGTAAAGGCCTAAAATTCATTTCGGCCGATCAGATCGATCAGATCCTTGAAGATCCAGACTGCATCCTACTATATAAGCAAGATCCAATCACTTTGGAACCCACCATCGGATGAATATGAGATCGGGACGATCAATAGCACGAAGGATAGCAAATCAGGCACCACACCTTCCCAGATTAGCAGCTGTGCAACAAGAGGCAGAACCAGAACCAGCACCAATGGATTCAATGGGCCAACCTGTACCTGTCGTACCCTTGCATGCAGTTCGGAGAGCACCACGGATGGAGATACAAAAATACGACGGATCATCAGATCCCATCCGATTCTTCTAGATCTACGAGCAAGCTTGTGAAATCTACGGCAAACGGACACCTACGGAGAAGCTGATGCTATTTTCTATGTCCTTACTTGTAGTGGCTCAGGATTGGGTTTTTAACATGTCAGAGGAAGAGAAATCCACCTGGGAAGCGGTTAAAGCGGCTCTCATTATATGCTTTAAGCCAAGGAAGTTCTTGGAAGACCCGTTTCTCCTGCTGAGCAAAGTCAAGATGGGAAAACGAGAAAGGGTCCGAGACTATATTGAACGGGTCAAACATCTACGATCCGAGTGCAGTGCATCCCTGACTCCCAATCATGCGGTGATCATGTGGTTCCTAGCCGGATTACCACGAAGCATTAGAAGAGAACTGAAACGACGGGAGCAATACGCTACTCTGCAAGAAGCTATGGAAGATGCCATCAGGGAAGCGGATGAGGGATCTGACGACGAATATCCTTCCACCCACACTCCTACTCCCTCGATCGCATCATCATCATCAAACGCGTCCACTCTATCCATAGAACTACTGTTGGAGCAAATGACAAAATTACACAAACAGCAGATGGACAAACTTACGGCGTAGTTTGACCAGAAACTGAAGGCCTTACAAGGAACTGTAGCAGTAACTCCACATCAACCGAAACCACACCAGTTGCAGTATCCTAGACGAGAAAATGTATGGTGTTCAGTATGCACGCAAAACCATACCGCAAACGAGTGTCCAGTCCTAAAGCAAAATCTGAGACTGACACATTGATTCTACCATCTGTGCAATGCAACATCGCACAATACGACATTTTGCCCGTTTAACCCCAGGGTTGTTCAACAGAAGAGAAGTCCTTATCAGACTTCTTATCCTTATCATCAAGGGGCACCTAACGCGGCACCAAGGTACGACGCACCCAATCAACCACAACGCATGGCCTTACCTGCTCCACCAGGGCCAGCCAATCAACAAGTGGCCCATGTAAACCTGACAGCAGCGGAACAAGAAATGCAAATGCCACCTCAACCTGAGCAGCAACAATGGTATGGAACAGATGAACTATATATGGATCCTGCCATAAATGAATATGTTTCAACCTATGCAACTCAAACTCAACATCAAGGTGGAAGAAATTACGGCTGCTACGGATGCGGCGAGGGACACAGAATTGCAGAATGTCCCTACAAGGGACAATATACAACCTCCTGCCGGGATTGCGGTTATGGACATTGTTTCAAGAATTGTCCATTTAGACCTGGAACCAGTGCACCTCTTAACCTCATTGCCATACAGCAACCAACAGTTCCAGCGGGGATGCCATCGAAAGGTCGACAAGACCACGCTCCTGTGTTAGTTGTTACGCGAGCACAGAAGAGGAAGGAAGTGGCTCCCTCACCACCACCATCGGTCACTGACGACCAACCCTCAACTTCAGCACCATATCCAAATGTGAGGGAAGAGAGAAGATAGTACCAAAAAATAAGACACTAGGTACAAAAAGCACAAGAGGAGAAAAAAGAGCAAGAACGAAACAATCCCACAGAACCTTCAGTCGACGTCGAACGGGAACCGCAAATGGGCTCACCACTGTGCACTGATCAAAATGATCGGATGCACCAATATGAACCTTTTCACATGGTGGAGCCTGAGGAACCACGCACTAAAAGGCTCACACTCTTGTTGTCAAGCCATGTTAGTTTACCACTCGGAGAACTACTGCGGATTGCACCACAAGTGAAAAGCCTTTTAGCTGAATGGGCCAAATCGGATGAGGAGCCAGTAGCGCCTGAGCCCATATATTGTGCGGGCTATGATGAAACAAGTAACGTCCTCCACATCGGAGCAGCATGGGAAAGTGAGGAACACAACATCACTTTACCAATCAAACACAAGAGATACGAGGACGAGGTGGCAGTGGTAGATGGAGAATTGGGTGTCAATATGATCTCCACTACTTTGTACGAAAAATGGGGTCTACAAGGATTGAAGCCAGCCAGATTTGCCATCAAGCTAGCAGATCAATCCTATGTGAAACCAAAAGGTGTAGTTGCTGATATTCCCGTAAAGATAGTAGGCATGCAGTATGTGATTACTTTTGTGGTCATGGATATACATGAATCTCCATCTGCATATTGTGTTTTATTGGGAAGACCATGGGTGAGGACTGTGCAAGTAGTACACAACTGGGGTACAGGAAAACTCACCTTTGAGAACATAGAACAGACTGTAAAGTAGATCGAACCACATGGGTGGTGAAACCTATTGCACCCAAAGCTGATGAAGAATCATCCACGACAGATCATACGATTGATCGCCCAAGGTCAGCCAAGGGAGGTCACTATCATTTAGAGACGAATGTCATGAGATGGATAGATGCATTAGCAACTATTGACTGCCAGGCATGTCAATATGAATCAAATCCAGAACCGAGTACATCTTCACCCAAATGTTACACTATGGACACACCAATCACATTTGGGGTGAATATGATAAACGTAGCATAGCTGTCAGCGGAGCCGATTGAGAACCCAGTGGACGATGATCTAGTCCCTTGGCAACATGCTCTAGCTTATGATAAGGAGATTGAGCTGACTGATGAACAGGTCCTACACCACATAAACCCAGATTGCTAGGGAACCAAGAAGGTACCAGCTCAACCACCACAAAGGTATGCTATGGTGAAAGTCTCAAGGATCGAACCACCCAAGGCACCTGCAAATAAGAAGAATTAGTTGAAGCAACGCTACAACCAGGTGATCCAATGGAGTGACCTACCCGAAGAGGCAATAGTTACAGTAGACGTTGATATTCGCAACCATGAGGTGAATGTCACAGCAGTCCCGAAGAAAGACAACAAGGATGAACCCACGAAAATGACAAAAAAGGGCAAAAAGAAGGTGTTGGATTCCTTGAAGTAATCAAGTTGGACTCAAATACAGCGTCATCTTCTACACAGGTGACAAAAAATAAAAAAATGACCAATCGGGCCGAGATCAATATGCTGAAAGAGGAATCTCGACGAGCTCCAGTTCACGAGATGCCTGATACTTTCAAGAATTATACATTGGACGATGTGGTAATCATGATGTCGCAAGCCCAACGAGAACCTGATCAAAGTCAGGCACCAACGGAACAAGTCTTCGAGGGACCTGCACGAACACAGCCGATGAATCTTGCAGAACCAGGAGAAGAAGAAAGGATAGTGCATGTGGGAGAGCAGTTAACACCACGCAGTTCAAGAGACTATGATCCTTGTTGGTGGAATATAAAGACTGTTTTGCCTGGAGTTATAGTGATATAAAGGACATTCCGCCAACAATAGTCCAACACACCATACCTTTGGTGGACGGAGCAGTCCCCAAGGTAAGCCGTTACTACCGCTGCAACCCGCATTATACAGAACTGATCAAGCAAGAGTTGCAGAAGCTTATGGATGCAGATTTCATTTACGAAATCGAACACACAGAATGGGTATCGCCGATAGTTATAGTACCCAAGAAGAATGGCAAAATGCGAATCTGTGTGAATCTGAAGGCGCTTAATGCAGTCACCAGAAATGACCATTTTCCTTTACCATTTACGGAAAGTGTCCTCGATAGAGTAGCTGGCGTCGAAGCCTACAGTTTTCTGGACAGCTTCAGCGGCTACAACCAGGTGAAAATAGCCCCCTAGAACCAGCACAAGACAGCATTTGCCACGGAATGGAGAACTTATGCCTAGAAAGTGATGCCATTTGGACTTTGCAATGCCCCAAGCACTTTCCAGCGAGTCATGCAGGCAGCATTCAAAGATTATTTGCAAAAATTTCTGGAAATTTTCTTGGACGATCTGTGCGTGCATGGACCAAATTCTAAACACTTATCCAATTTGGAGAAGGTGCTACAAAAATGCCGCGAATACCAGATCTCCCTAAATCTAGAAAAATGTCAATTCTGGGTGACACAAGGCTTGATACTCGGCCATATAGTGTCAAGACACGAGATCACCACAGATCTATCAAAGATCAGGATCATTATTGATCTACCACCACCGGGGACGATCCGCGAGGTCTTTTCATGGGTCATGCTAACTATTATAGGATCTTCATTCTTGATTTTACGGAGTTAGCCAGACCAATTTACAAACTCACAACGGATCCACATTGGAATGAGGAAGCTCTAAAGGCTTTCCAGAAGATTAAGAATGCGTTGGTCTCAGCACCAATCTTACGACCACCCAATTGGTCCATTGAGTTCCACGTGCATACGGACGCATCGAAGTATGCAGTTGGAGCAGTCTTAACCCAGCCAGGTGAACACAAAAAGGATTTTCCAATCCGATTTGCAAGCCGACAGCTCAGTGATACCGAAATGAATTATTCAACCACAGAGCGGGAAGCACTGACAATGATCTATGCGGTTAAGAAGTTTCAACACAATTTGATGGCCACACATTTTGCTTCTTATATGGACCATCAACCCTTGCTATATCTCGTTAATAAAACTTGCAACACCGGAAGAATCACCAGATGGCTCCTTCTGTTGTTGAAATTTGATTTTTGGATAGTAGTTCGCAAGGAAAAACAACACTACATGGCAGATCATGTCTCACGAATCAAGGGAAAGGAGATTGCAACCCAACCCGACGATGAGCTGGCAGATGCTGCCTTATTTTATGTGGATACAGTACTAGAATGGATTACCAACATTATTGAATATCTAATGCGGAGCCAACCCGACAAATCACTACCAAAGGCGGAACAACGAAAATTGATCTTGAAGACTAGACCTTATCAGCTGATTGTCGGCCAGTTGTACCGAAGAGGTCCAGACGGAATTCTTCGGCGGTGTATTCTTCCTCATGAGACCACCCAGATCATTTCGCTTTCACATGAAGGCATGGGTGGAGGTCATTTTGCATCTGACATTACAGTTCGCAAGATTCTGCAATCAGGATGTTGGTGGCCAACGATTCATAAAGACATGAAGGAATACTTGAAAAAGTGCGATGTGTGCCCAAAGGACAAGGAGACCAACGAGATTGAACTATGATCTACTGCACCCAGTCTTAGCCCAAGCACCGTTCGAAAAATGGGGATTGGATTATATTGGTCCAATTCACCCTACAGCAAGGAGTTCGCAGGCTCGATACATAATTGTAGCCACAGACTACCTCACCAAATGGGTCGAAGCCAAGGCAGTAAGAGTAGCTGATGCTAGGACCACTGCCAAGTTCCTTTATGAAAATATCATTGTGCGCTTCGGGTGCCCGGTGGAAGTAGTCAGTGATCGCGGAAGCCATTTCATCAACGAGACCATCAAGGTCTTGTTGGAAGAATTCTTTGTGATTCACAAAACCAGTACGTCTTATTATCCTCGTGGTAATGGGCAAGCAGAATCATCCAATAAGATCATGTGTAGCGTGCTCACGAAAACAGTTGAAGCTAGCATATCAAATTGGGAACACAAGTTGCATGCTGCACTGTGGGCATTCAGGACAGCATATAAAGGGAACTCTGATCAAACACCCTTCCAATTGGTATATGGTCAGAATGTTGTGATGCCAGTAGAATTTTTAGTTCCTTCATTAAGGATTTCCACCGCGCAATGTCTTAATGAATCCAAATCTCTACAGCTACATCACGAAGCTCTGCATAAACTCTGTGAAATATGCTTACTAGTTCTGCATGCACTGGCAGTTGAAAAGAAAAGACACAAAGCTTGGCATGATCACAGATTACAAAAGAAGGATCTTCGTTCAAGAGATCTAGTCCTGATGTATAAAATCAAAGCGATCAAGGGAAGTTGAAATTCATGGGCGAAGGTCCTTATAGGATCAAGGAAATTCTTAATCATGGGGCCGTGAACTTAGAAAAGCTAGATGGGACGCCATTCGACACACCCATCAACGGTAGCCAGTTGCATAAGTACTGGCCACCACAGTGAGACAGATCCAGATTGGGGGTGGCACGTTACAAAAAGCTAATCTGCTCAGCCATCACCACTAGATCTAAGGAGATCAAGCCAAATCAAACTAAATCCATCAAGATTCAGCCAGATCTGGCAAGATCGGGGAAATCCATCAGAATCCAAAGAGGATCCAGATCCTGATAGGGTAAGAAAGGAAGCAGATCATCAGATTGACTGATGGATCTACTACCAAGAATCCATCAAAACCTCTAGAGCACTACCAATAGTCAGATCAAGCCTGGATGAAGCTGATTACCAGTTTACAAAAGTTAAAAATCAGAAAATCTCGAGATCTCGTCAAAAAACACTCTAAAAGAGCACTTTTTTCATGCTTTTTTGAGATCCTCTAGGAGATAGCTCTTGAAAATTGGACAGTCACCAGATATGACCTAGATGTATCCATGAAAATCTCTGCGAGAGTTCTTGATGGAGTAATCATCATTTTTTAGTATATGCGAGAGTTCCCAAAAGCAAAATTTTCAGAACCCTTGTAGAGAATCAAGATCATTATACCAACTCTCACAAGGTGCCTAAATGAAATCAGAGCAGTGAAATTAACCTGCCTACATGGTCTGATCTTGAAAATCCAATTACAGAAACAAGTTGTGCGAGAGATCACTTCCTGCTAGAGTTGAACCCTCGCAGACAGCCTGAACCCTTGCAGAACCTTCGCATAGCAGTCAGATCGCCTTCTGAACTCTCGTAGACTTCCCTGAGGTCTTAGAATTTTGTGAAAAAGGTGCCTACCAAAATTTGGGTGGAACTGAACAAGGGAAAGTGAATTTCACCTAATACGCACTCTAAATTCCACTATATAAGGGCTGAATTCGAGTCATTTGTCACCTTTGCTAGCAAAGCTCTGTCAAAATTTCCACTGATGATTAAGCCTGACAAGCCTGGCAGAATCAGTCTGGCTCCCGGACATGGGTCCCGTAAGCCGTCCCGGTAGTAGAATCAACTTGCTTCCTGACTAGGCCATGACTCGAGCTCCAGAGCTAGCTCATAACTTGTGACTACTTGACTGGCTCACCACAGGTCGGAGGCTCAGTCCTTGACATTCTAACTTGCTATGGGACCTTAGAGAGTGTCACCCCTTAGAGTCTTACAGGGCATGCTGGGTGCACTCGAGTCAGCTTTACAACATCCTCCCCTCGTTTGAGAAAGCTGATGTCCTAATCAGAGCCAAACTAGAATCTAAGATTCATGGCACGGGCTTAATTCACCGGCAAGACTTTATTCACATATACAAGGGCATGGGCTTGATTCACCTAGTCAAAGGAAACCAACTGTAAAGAGAAGTACCTTTCACGGTCTCCAAACAAATAGGAGTCACATTTTCTTCACGTTGGATGTACAATTTCCTTGACAGTTTTTTTGACAAGTAATTATGTGACGCTCCCAAGTCTACCATGAAGTAAATGATCCTGTCTTGAATACAGCCTTTCAGGTACGATCCTCTCGCAGGAGTCGCCATGAGATGTTCACGATACGCCACAAGTGTCTCTATCTGTTGTAAGGCATTCAGGTCGGACTCCGTCAAATCCATTTCTGGGTCTTCTTTGTCATCCTGTTCACCATCTTGATCGAATGTCTCTCTCTCCATCCTATCAAATCCTTCAATGGAAACCATGATTTTCTTGTTCAATGGTTTGAGGCATGACCTCCAAGAGTGACCTTGCAGATGACAGTTGAAGCAGCGCATGGAACTGCCCACTGTTGGTGACTTGCTGCTGTGACTAGCTGAAGGTCCAGCATTGTTTCTTCTCTGAAACGTGTTCCCTCCATTGATGCATTGGTTGCCAGACCCTATTTTTGCTGGGAGTTTGTTCACGCTACTCGAGGCTTGGTTGCCATTTGAAGCCGAGTCCCCCCTTGAAAAAAGAAGCTCGGACTCGGTCTGGATCCACTAAATACTCTTGTTGAGGTTGAGGGAGCGGCTGGTGCCAATGTGCTCTCATAATCACAAACCATTTCAGCCGCCCGAATAGTTGAATTGAAATCATGGGGCATGTAGCTGTCTATTGCATGCCGGGTCCTTGATTGCATTCCAGACAAGAGGTAATGAGTCTTGTCTGCCTCGGACATATCTGCAATAACCCATACACTCTGTCTGAATTTATTGAGGTAATCTCGCAATGAACCTTTCTGCTTGAGCCCTGATAATTCTGTCCTAAATCTCATGTGTGAATCCTTCGGTATGAACTCCTCTCGTAACGCGGTTTTGAACGCGTCCCATGTCTGGAAATGAATTCCTGCCATTCTAGACCAGTTTGTAGTGTAGCCCTCAAAATATGCTAATGCCAAGTCCTTTCTTTCTTCTTCAGGAGTGTTCATCAGACGGAAGTAATGGTCCATGTGAAACAACCAATCTTCTACAATTCGAATGTCACGCTCTCCTTTGAAAGTGGGTGGTGCTTTTATTCTGACAGTCTTCTTTGGGCCTTCTGTGTTTCGTGCTCGTGGTTCTCTTGGTATCTGTGGAGGAGGCGCCACTGCATTCCCTCTAGTTGCCTCCAACTCTTCAAACCTGGCTTCGAGCTGTGTTAGCCCATCTCTCATTTCTCTAGCAAGGTCGAATTGAGTAAGGTTCATGGCTCCCAGGGATGTTTGCCATTATTTCCTTTCTGTTTCTCTGTCCTTCTTCACCTCGCTAAGCATAGCCGTCATTGCACTTGATAAGTATTGCCGCATCTTCACTTCAAAGAGGTCTTGTTGCGCCTCTGGCATGAGTTCGTCTCGTGGTGTAGGTCCAGAAGGGCCACCCATCTCTTCTTGGAGAGGCGCCACTGTGGAATGCATACGCTCCTTCTTTCTTGACTTGGACTTGGTGCCATCTCGATGCATGCGGGAGCCGTATTCTCGAACCTGCTCCTCTCCGTCCGACAATGCTCGTAACTCATCAAGGTGGTCATCCATTATAGTAAGAGGTGTACTTCCAACAGATTATCGCCTCTATCCTTTTTATTTTTTTGAAAACTCTCCCTTCTGTCGGCCGGGCCCCACAGCTCTCTTTTCTTCTTTATTAAATCAGCTTCAATGAGAACATCCCCTCCTCAAACTAGCACGCTCACATCACCTGAGAGCCAAGTAGGAACCAGGTCATTTGTGTCCAAGCAAGCACACAACAAACGAAACATACCAACCAAAGCAAACACAGAGGATTCCTCTCAAGCCACCCCCTAAGACCGTACGTAGGACCTTTGCCTAGTCGCGCCCACACAAATCTATCACATAATTAGCCCACGGGGAAACATCCATTCAACCATCCGTGCTTTCACCATTAAGCAGCACATTGCCTCAATCACGCCCCACCACTTTTTGGTCGATAGCCCTTATAGCTAAACGATCGGCAGCTAACCACCTGTGCTTTACACCCAAATTTGAGCAGCATCTCCGTATCAATGGTTAACCCGTATAGTTCGAATATGTCACCCTGCACCCCACAAGGCACAGACCGTGCTTTCACCAACCTAATGGCAGTACATTGCCTCATCTGTCCTACGTGCAGACGGCGCCAGTCCGAACCGCAGGAACATCTTGTGCTTACACCTCAAGGACAACACCTTGCCTCATTAAGTCCCCCGTTCTGTCGACCACCCCGACCGTGGATGCACCCGTGCTTACACTGTGGGCAGCACCTTGCACAATAGTTGTCTTGACAAATCTCAAAACGTGGCCATCCCTGTGAGACTTGCGTAGCTGACCTGCTAGTCGGCTCTGATACCACATGTTGCGCCGGCACCTCAAAGGGCGTTGAGACTTGAGCGGTTTCTCCAACACACACTTAAGTCTAACATTCATCCATCATGCACTTACGTAAAAGCCAACTCAGAAATGTAACAAGCTTAACCATTCAGACTTAAGAAAACTGGAATCCCAACCAACCCAGAAGCCAACTCAGAATCCGTCCCCAAAAGGTTACCAAAGGCAGAGACAAGCCACACATGAAACCCAAGGCATAGTGGTCGCCAAACTGACCAATTGGCATAGCGGCAAGCCACACGTCAGTGACGTGGGCCCTTAGGCGTCGACAACGCAAAAAGGTTGTAGTAAGTCCTTCCACTTGGACCAGTCCCGGAGGCGAAACCGAAATGGTAATCATCCCCAAGGATCAACTTTATTAAATCTGGAAGAGGTTACATTCATACATAGACTGACCGGTCTCGCGGCCACCAACACGTGTTGGGCATTGTGCCTGGCTCATGCTGGTAGAGAGGGAGCTGAGACCTGGCGACTGGAGTTCTGGCGCTGGTTGAGCTACCCAAGTTTCTGTCTGCCGGACTCCCCCTATAGTTCTGGTGTGATTCGGTGCACCCCCTCTGTCTTGAAATATAATGCTTTCTGGTAAAGCACGCTTTTTAGGACTTAGTTTTTATTTTGCTGATTAAGCCTGGCAAGCCTGGCAGAATCAGTCTAGCTCCTGGACATGGGTCCCGGGAGCCATCCCGGCGACAGAATCTACTTGGTTCCTGACTAGGCCATGACTCGAGCTCCAGAGCTAGCTCATGACTTGTGACTACTTGACTGGCTCACCACAGGTCGGAGGCTCAATCCTTGACGTTCTAACTTGCTCTGGGACCTTAGAGAGTGTCACCCCTTAGAGTCTTACAGGGCACGCTGGGTGCACTCGAGTAAGCTTTACAACATCCTCCCCTCGTTTGAGAAAGCCGATGTCCTCATCAGAGCCAAACTAGAACCTAAGACTCATGGCACGTGCTTAATTCACCGGCCAGACTTTATTCACATATACAAGGGCACGGGCTTGATTCACCGGCCAAAGGAGACCAACTATAAAGATAAGTAAAAACAGTGTGTTTGCACCCAGCACAGAAAAAGTGTGGATCTAGTTCACTTACGTAAAACTTGTGTAAAGCCGTTACACTTAGACATTAGACTGAAGCTCACTCCTCGATGAGAAAAGCGACTTACTTTATTAACATGAAAGAAAAAGGTACTTACGGCTCCCTTAAGCCTCAGATATGTCGTTTTTGTCGTACGTCTGGATGAGTCCCCTAGGACTCTAGATTTTTCGTTTGGTCGCCCAGGTTGAGCTCGTTGAGCTCTGCATCGGCACTTAGATTCACCTCTGATGTAGAAGCTACAGGCAATGTTGGCTCCATTTGACCTCGCGTCAGCTGGTTTGTCACTGCTGGATGTCCTTCGTTAAAGAGGTGAGCTTTTGCTTGGTCACACAAGTTGAGCTCCTTGAGCTCTGCATCGACACTTCGATTCACCTTTGATGTAGAAACTACAGGCAATGCTGGCTCCATTTTGTCCCGTGTCAGCTGGTTTGTTACTACTGGCTCCCCTTTGTTAAAGAGGTGAATGAGATTGGGAGGGATGGTTGGCTCAGGTTCATTTGTGTCATTCTTTTCTAGTTGGTCCCCTGGCACAGCTCTGACGACACAAGGTCTCCTGACATACAAGGTTAACCCCTTTTGCCAAGAAGGCCACCATGTGTTCGTTGAACCAGTCCCAAAATAGCATCGAAGGCATCCATCTTCAAGATTGTGAACATTAGTCGATTCTTCCAGGTTCCCAAGGAGATTGGTAAGTTGGTTGCCAATCTAAAAGTGGTCATTGTACCTTTCACGGTCTCCACACAAATAGGAGTCACATTTTCTTCACATTGGATGTCCAATTCCCCTGCCAGTTTTTCTGACAAGTAATTATGTGACGCTCCCAAGTCTACCATGAAGTAAATGATCCTGTCTTGAATACAGCCTTTCAGGTACAATAACTTTGATCCTCTCGCAGGAGTCGCCATGAGACGTTCACGATATGCCGCAAGTGCCTCTATCTGTTGTAAGACATTCAGGTCGGACTCCGTCAAATCCAATTCTGGGTCTTCTTTGTCATCCTGTTCACCATCTTGATCGAATGTCTCTCTCTCTATCCTATCAAATCCTTCAATGGCAACCATGATTTTATTGTTCAATGGTTTGAGGCATGACCTCCAAGAGTGACCTTGCAGATGACAGTTGAAGCAGCGCATGGAACTGCCCACTGTTGGTGAGTTGTTGTTGTGACTAGCTGAAGGTCCAACATTGTTTCTTCTCTGGAATGTGTTCTCTCCATTGTTGCATTGGTTGCCAGACCCTGTTTTTGCTGGGAATTTGTTCACGCTACTCGAGGCTTGGTTGCCATTTGAAGCCGAGTCCCCCCTTGAAAAAAGAAGCTTGGACTCGGTCTGGATCCACTAAATACTCTTGTTGAGGTTGAGGGAGCGGCTGGTGCCAATGTGCTCTCATAATCACAAACCATTTCAGCCGCCCGAATAGTTGAATTGAAATTATGGGGCATGTAGCTATCTATTGCACGCCGGGTCCAAGATTGCATTCCAGACAAGAGGTAATGAGTCTTGTCTGCCTCGGACATATATTCAATAACCCATACACTCTATCTAAATTTATTGAGGTAATCTCGCAATGAACCTTTCTGCTTGAGCTCTGATAATTCTGTCCTCAATCTCATGTGTGAATCCTTCGGTACGAACTCCTCTTGTAACGCGGTTTTGAACGCGTCCCATGTCTGGAAATGCATTCCTGCCATCTGGTACCAGTTTGTAGTGTAGCCCTCAAAATATGCTAATGCCAAGTCCTTTCTTTCTTCTTCAGGAGTGTTCATCAGACGGAAGTAATGGTTCGTGTGAAACAACCAATCTTCCACAATTCAAATGTCACGCTCTCCTTTGAAAGTAGGTGGTGCTTTTATTTTGGCAGTCTTCTTTGGGCCTTCTGTGTTTCGCGCTCGTGGTTCTCTTGGTATCTGTGGAGGAGGCGCCACTGTTGCCTCCAACTCTTCAAACTTGGCTTCGAGCTGTTTTAGCCCGTCTCTCATTTCTCTAGCAAGGTCGAATTGAGTAAGGTTCATGGCTCGCAGGGATGTTTGCCATTCTTTCCTTTCTGTTTCTCTGTCCTTCTTCACCTCGCTAAGCATAGCCGTCATTGCACTTGATAAGTATTGCCGCATCTTCACTTCAAAGAGGTCTTGTTGCGCCTCTGGCATGGGTTCGTCTCGTGGTGTAGGTCCAGAAGGGCCACCCATCTCTTCTTGGAGAGGCGCCACTGTGGAATGCATACGCTCCTTCTTTCTTGACTTGGACTTGGTGCCATCTCGATGCATGCGGGAGCCGTATTCTCGAACCTCCTCCTCTCCGTCCGACAATGCTCGTAACTCATCAAGGTGGTCATCCATTATAGTAAGAGGTGTACTTCCAACAGATTATCGCCTCTATCCTTTTTATTTTTTTGAAAACTCTCCCTTCTGTCGGCCGGGCCCCACAGCTCTCTTTTCTTCTTTATTAAATCAGCTTCAATGAGAACATCCCCTCCTCAAACTAGCACGCTCACATCACCTGAGAGCCAAGTAGGAACCAGGTCATTTGTGTCCAAGCAAGCACACAACAAACGGAACATACCAACCAAAGCAAACACAGATATAATACCATTTAGCAGCAAATCATGGTGGCTGAACCTTCTGAATCTAACATGAAATCATGCAATGAACATGTCAGTTACTAATCTCCAAAGCAAGGCATGACAATGAAAAAATAGATGAGCTATGTCCTCGTCTAAAGTTTTGCACTTAGAGCAGATATGCGATACACTACCCCTATAATTTGCCCGAACAAGGAGAGAGGGAGAATTCTAAGAGAGAAGACTCTATACTTGCCCATTCCGATTTTATGAGTTCCACATACTTGGGGGATAAAAAAGGTTCCATTAAGAATTGAACCAAGAGAAGGTAAAGAGGGGCTCTTTGGTTGCAGCATATACATAGGAATAGGAGATATTTCGCTTCTTATCCAAGGCCTTAAAGACCCATTTTTTTTCACAATCAGTAGAAAAGGAGGTAGAGAGGAGTCAGGGTCTCCATGTGTGAAGGCAAAGGACATAAATCTAGATTCACGAGCAGAGAGACCAAGTCCTGTCCTAAGACGGGAGAGGTTGAGAGAATAGATAAAATTCATGATATGATCCCAAGTGACAAGCCAGACGAATTCAAGAGGGGAGATAGACTACCGCCATTCCAAAAGGTCAACTCTCTCATGGAGAGGAGGACTCTAAGGATAGATTTGCATGATGGGGGAAGGGATAAGGAGGCAAGGAATGAAGAACGAGTAAACTCAAGAAAATAGGAGTATGGGTTGGTATCATTGGTCAAGCATCTATAAAGAAAAGAAAGTGAGGTGATAGAAGGGTTGAATAATCCCAACCCACCCAACTTATTTGAAGCAATACAAATATCCCAATTCAAAAAACTTGAGCTGTTGTTTCATAGGAACTTTCTAAAAGACTTAGCAATAGTTAGGGAAAAGGAGGGTGGGAGAAACCAAATAAAAAAAAGTGCGTGAAGTAAGAGAAAATAATGTGTTTGAGAACAATGAGCCTCACAGGAAAAGTAAGACCAGAAGAGTTCCAGGCCATAATTTCGGAGCTAATTCTCCCACTAAAGCACGAAGCAACATCCACAAGTGATTTCTCTAGTATTAGCAGGGAAGTGTATGCCACTATATTGAAGATTATCAAAGAGTCATTGTGGACAAGTGCATATCACAAAATTTCCGATTCCTCAACCATTCTAAATCAAATTCGAGAGAGGTGTTAAATAGGGGTATGCAGAAAATCATTGGCATTCCTTACTGTTGGAAATTAAGCCCACAGTTGCCTCCTTGGTGAATGATAACTTAGACAGCCAATTACTTGAAGAACGTCTACAACGGACTTCCGGCTGATCGCCAGCAAAGGTAACCAATCTCATTATATATATATATTTTTTAAGTTCAGATGTTAAGTAAATAACTTGAAGTCATTGACGACTTGGCCATCTTCAAGGACTTCCACAAAACTTGCATTTAGAACAAGTCTGTAGATTTACATTGTTTTCGAGATAGTCTGCAGAAATGAACTAGTTTCGAGACAGCTTCGCGAAATGTTTGCGGGAGTTTCGCAACAGTCCAAAAGTTCAACTACATACACTCTCGACTTTTTCGCGAAATGTTCGTGACGATTTCGCAACAGTTCAAAAGCTCAAATAATTTTTTAACACCTGCAACTTTGTTTGCGAAATCCCAAAGAGAGAGAAAAATGCCGAAGGTCATCTACTTTGAACGAGGAACGTTCCTTGCCACTTCCCAAATTTGCGAAGTGAGAGAAAGCCGCTTTCCTTATAAAGCGAAGTGAGAGAATTTGCAACACCCTCGTCCACGTCAACATTCCCTATGGGTTGACAATATACACTATGTACAGTTGTCACAGAAGCCATATACTTCCAAGTACAACGACTTACCTAATTAGGTGACAATCATTTATTGTAGCTGATGCTAGTCTTGATGATCCAAAATCAGAAATGGTTAGCAATTCCCAGATACCAAAAGGCAAACGAGAGCAAGAAATTATTCGAATACAAATTCGCATGCTCAATGTGCCAAAAAATGCTTAAAAAGACATATGAAGAAAGACTATTTGAATCTTCACAAACAAATGCTTCAACGCACTTGCACCACAACACAAACTGCGCAAAAATCATCCAGAAACACCACTAACAACGCAAAGCTGAAGAACACTCGCACCACAACACAAACCGTACAGTAGTATACGATAGAACTATGGTTTTAAAATCCTATATCCTCAAAACATGGCTAATAACGCCACATTTAGGGCCCTAGGGGGGCCCTAAATGGAATTTAGGCGAGCTCGGGAGGGCGAGCCTCAATTCCATTTAGGGCCCCCTAGTGCCCTAAATGTAGTACATAGTTCCAATTCTAGTATTTAGAAGGACATTATAAACATTTTCGGTTAGCAACAAATTTCAAAAGTCATTAACCTTTCCCTAAATGCATAGAGGCTTTAGGGCATTGTGTAGGTAGGGTTGTAAAGAATCATGATGGTGCACACATGTCAAGCATAGAGCTACAAGTATACTAATCTATTAACCTTTTTACTAGTATAAAATCCGATAATTTTACTTAAATTATTCCATAGTTTTAGTTATAAATCTCAAATATATAATTAGTTTTATTCTAATGTTTCATTGATTTATTTGATATGTTGTTCTTTTAGAATAGTGCTGGCTTGAAAATATTTTATGCATGGCCCATGCCTTAACGTTCCCCGTCCCCAATGTGATGGTGTATGCCTCATGGCCCATGCATGCATTGGTCACTTTAACCATCCATCCCATGTTTGCATGCATGCATGTGTATGGCAAGAGACGCATGCGACATTAGGGTGCCGTGTCGCGCACGCCTCCGTCAAATAGTTTAGTTTTTTTTATTAAATTTATTAAATTATTCATTAATTATATGTTCTGTTCATTCAAACAGTTAACAAAAAAAATTCGGCTGGGCATTTAATATAAAACACAAATTAAGATATAACCGTAAGCTAATCCACAATTAGCGTTAATTAACTCACTATTAGGATAATGTAATGGCAGCACGAAGGGGAGAGAGAGAAAGAGAGAGAGCGGGGGTGGGGGGGGGGAATCGTAACGCGTACGAGAATTGAAGGCTGGAGCACCAGACGGATCGTAACGCATACGAGAATTGAACGCTGCAGCAACCTCTCGCATCTTCATGGCGTGATGATGATTCTAGTCCTGCCACCGTTGGATATTGGTATGAGCGTTCAGATTTTGTCATGTTTTAACTTTTTACTATTCTCTATTGGAACTAATATGACATATTGAAAACAGTCTAAGTGGCATTTATGCCACCTGGCTAAAATCTAAATGGTCTGGCGTCTTTGGCAGCCTCAGCTCAGTAAGCCATATCGGATATCTTATTTTGTTACAGTGACTAGAGTCGTTACAAAATAACTGGCCTAACGGACGTTTCTGAAGCTGCTAGCGTCATGAAGATGAAATAATGACTTAACTGAAAATTGAGCATCGTTCTTCAACGTTCTTGTACCTTCGAAAATCAAAAGTTCATGAAGGATCTCTCGTCGTGCTTGAGACGCCTCTGTACGTGTCATCTCTCGTCGTGCTCGAGACGCCTCTATACCTTTCATGACGATGTGATGTTTGATTATTACACCTTTACATGCGGGTTTTTGAATATTCCATTTGATTCTTACATCTGCATGCATGTGCCGATGCATCCGCATTACAGCTACCGAAAGTTCAACAGAAGCTTGGACATATTTGAAAAATATCTCATTTCTTGCAAGATTATGCAAATTTTAACCATATCAGCTTCTTCCTCAACGTTTAATAACGACCTCATTGCTATCATCAGTTGCTATATCAACTAGACAAAGCTGATAGACGCTTTTGTTATCTTTTTTTGGACAAAAATGCAAATGATATGACTGAATGTTTACAAAGACAAAAACTCCTAAGATATTTGAGAGCTTTTCTCTTCATAAAAATTAAATAACGAGTTCAGTGCTTATCATTCAGCCCACCAAAATTATGCAAATATCAAGTATTAACCATATTAGCTTCTTTCATAACATTCAATATAGATTCAGGTAATATCATTCGCAGTATTAACTAAACAAAGCTGGTAAATGGTTTTACTGACAAACAATAATATCACCTTTTACATGTTATTGCATATGATAGCACTGAAGTCGTTACTGAAAGTTTATGAGGACAAAAATCATAAATGGTGTTCATGAATTGTAATGGTGAGGATAGTTTTTAAAGATTGCTTGGTTAGTTTACGAAAATATTCTACATATTATCCAAGCGCTGCGGAAGGAAAATCCAAACTCTTCACATATTCTTGGAATTTAAAGTCACAGACGTGCAATGATTAAATTCGATGCGTAATGGTAAAGCTAAAATATACGGAGGTTTCAGACTCACTGCCACCAAGTGCTGCACTCTAAGCACTTGTCGGGCAATTTTTGCTCTAGTGAATTGTGCTGATGGGGAGCTGAAATATCGCCAAATTCCAATGTTTCATACGCAAGGACGACATGCCTAGCAAGTACCACATCAGTGCTATGTTTTGTAAAACTAAACAAAGCTGATAAACCGTTTCAAGGACCGCAATCATATCATGTTTTCCACTATTAATATTATGTAGAATCTGTTTAGAAATTCTGCTTGCTTCTACGAGTTTACAAAGATGTACGCACTGTTGAAGAAAAAACCATACGCCTCAGAATCAGTCACAGAGAACCTAGATTAAACCCTTTTCAACTGATTTGAATATTTCTGGATATGAATCTATTTTTCTGGAATAAAAAATCCTTTCCTTTCTAATTTTTTTTAAACCTGGTAATTTCCAAAGGTTGCTGAAAATCTGTACACGGAAATTTTGATTGCTGAACATTTATACGTTACAAGCAATTTAGAGGTGATCAGAATCTTCTCATCTTTAGGGCATGGGGCACTATATCTCGTATCTCCCATATGAATCTTATTTGGAATTATCAATAACTTTTAAGATTTCAACATGATCTAACATCCAGATCCCCTTAAAATGTTACTAAAATGTGCTTTTCTAAAAGAAGTAGCAAATGTTTGTTGCATCTAAATGCCTGATTGGAATGTTTTGGAATTAGACTGTATTATGCCAAATATCTACTTGAATCTTTTAGGATGAAATCTTGTGGTCACTATTCTTAAAATCTACAATCATAGAGTTGCAATCAATGAACTATATGGCTATTGTTAGCGTTAATACTTAGGGTGATTTCAAACTTGCTACCATCGAATTTTGTTGAATGAGCACTTGTCTGGCAAATTTTGATACGAATTGTGCGAATGGGGTATATATATGCTATAGTTTTAGTTTTACAGACAATTGGGAAGTGTGAACATGGGAAGCTTGCCAATAAAACCCTAACCTCATGTTTGCATGGCATGCGCAAGGTGCCGCTCACATGCCACATAGAGCCTAGTTGACATGCCACATAGAGGCATGTCAACTATAGTAAAATGGGCCTTGTTGGTCCTTTCAAATGAATAAGAAGCTGACAAGTGCCCATTTGGACTTGTTATATGATGAATCAAAAACCATCATTGCAATACATATCATTCTCTTAATCTTTACTAAATGCCTTCTTTTGAATGCTTATAGATTAACTTTTTGGCATCCCAAGCTGCTAGGCTTCTAGGTCTTGGTGAACCATTCGTAAAGTCCTGTAGCTCAATACACCATGACGATGTCCGTAATCCAACGTTAAGGAATGATATCATGCATGCTTGATATAAGTGCAATAGGCCAATCTTGAATCAAAATGAAATTACACTAATTTTACAGTACAATAAAAAATAAGATTGTTGAGCTCTTTTTAGATGCCCATATCCTTATAAAAGACCCTCGAGAGTCATCATTGAACTTGAGTTTAACAATAAGATATAGGTAATAACTACCAACTAGTAGGTGTTGGAAATTAAGTCCACAATTGTCTCCTTGGTGAATGACTATTCTCTATTTCAAGATTCTTTCTGCACGTTTATTGATCGTTGATCTAGGGCAGGTGAAATTGGCATAACTCTAGGGTTAGGTAAGATTGACATATCAGGGCAAAAATGTCAATTATGCTCCTTGAAATATGCTGGATTTTCACCTAACATCCAAAAAAAAGAGCCCTATTGTACATAGAATCTATCATTCCATACATGCAAGATAGAGATTTCAAAGCAAATTGGCAATCTCGAGTTTTTCCCACATTTGTTTTGTGATTCCATAGTAAACTAAACTTGATTACATTCGTTCTCTGATAGCAGGACATATTGGTTTGATCATTGTTTTTTATTGCTCTTAATTGTGTCATCCAAAATTGCTAATCTAGATCAAGAAATTGATGACTAGTGTTGCAATAGATTGGTGTATCAATCAATCAATCACTCTTCGAGTCTTTTGTAGGCTCATTTATGGTCCTTAGTAGTGTACTTTCAACATATATGACAATCAATTGCTCTACCAATCCACCCCACTGCTAGATTAAATGGTTGAATCTTCGATCGATTGGCCCATTGATCAGCCCATAAATGCTCGCTTCTCTACAGTCAAACTCCATAAATGACTTCAAATATCTATTACAAAAATTTCTTTAGTATTCCTAAGCTTAAATCAATACAACCTTCATGCTCGGGCATGTGTCCACCCTAGGCTCAAATTGTCTCGGTGGTCCATCGATAAAATCATGTAGGTCCGTCGTAATAATGTCCATTTGTCTTCATGTCTATCTCATGACATTATCCAAACTTTCTCATCTTCCAAGTCAATGTTAAAAAATCTTGCATGCTCTATATAATTCCAATAGGCCAATCTCAAATTAGATTGAAACCACTAATTGTGCAATGAAAAAACATATTGTTGAGCATTGTTCAAGTGCCCATATCATTATAAAGGCCCCTAAGGATCACTAGTAAACTTGGGTTTAACATTAATGAATAAATGTTGATTACCAACTAGTAGAACAAAAGGTTCAAGTCTATATGAGGCATACATATCTCTTTACAATTGCTCTTTACAAGATCCATATATTTTACTACTTTTTCCTACATGATTATGTAACCTTCCTTTTTGCCTTTGAATGAGAAGTTGGCTTTCTCATCTTCATCATGCAAGGATATGGAACTCATCCTACTCTTGACATGTAGGATCCTACACTCCTCGGCCACAAGCCTTGTGCACTTTCACCAGTACTTCTCATACTTTTCAAGATTTGATTTCTAAGCATGACAACTCTAGAAGTGCTAAAGATTGCCTTTAATGGATCCCATGCATCTTTGGCCGATATGCAAGAGGCTACCTCCTTCATTATGTCATTACTAACATTCATTTTGATGCAATGAAGTGCTAGCCTTGACTTCTTCTTGTATTTGAACAACTCTTGTCCTCCAAGAGGCTCATCCTCTTCATCTAGGACAATATCAAAGAGGTCTTGGAGAGTGACTCCATCCCTCACTTTTCATATTGAGTAGTTTGAGGAATTTAACCTCTCACTAGGTTCAAGAAGGAATGCACCAATGGACCCCATCTTCCTAATGACTTGTACCATTGATGTACTTCTCAACCCTCCCTAAGTTCTTTTCCAGAA
The DNA here is from genome assembly GCA_029204225.1 of Diphasiastrum complanatum. NCBI lineage: Eukaryota > Viridiplantae > Streptophyta > Lycopodiopsida > Lycopodiales > Lycopodiaceae > Diphasiastrum > Diphasiastrum complanatum. The sequence continues at coordinate 37,264,458 of CM055108.1, forward strand.
TTTGCCTCACTAGCAACTCACTTGATGTCGACAAAGACACAAGTAGCAAGATCCGCTTGATCTTGATTCAAAAGAATTCTTAAGAAGGATCCTACAAAATAATGCTCAAGAAAAGTGAAATTGCTTTGAAACTAGAAACTCACAAAGGTTTCGCTTGATTTTGATCTTCTCAAATTTGACTTCTAGCCCTTTTTTGGACTTCTAGTCACATCTCTCGCACTCCCTCAAGATCCTAAAAATTTTCACTATATTTGGACATAAAAAATGACTAGTTTTCTTCTTGATGGTTCTTCAAGATCTTTAAAACAAATTCAACACTAGAGTTGTTTTCACACACTTTTGTGCACGTGCGCACAAAAGTGTGCATAATAATGCTAGAGTTGTTTTCAACACACTTTTGCATGGGTGCATAGAAAAGTGTGCATAAAACCCTTGGTCACTTGACGAGACATAACATCATATCAAATGATTGAAATTTCAATCTTTCAATTGTTTGTGGAACAAGACTTGACTCTTCATTGTGTTATCAGAAAACTTAATTATTTTTTTGCTCAATTGATGGCAATTTACTCCCAAAAAACTTCAATTTTCATGTTTCTATGGTCATAAAGGCTTTTTGAAAGTAGATAGCCAAAGAAAGGGTTGTAAAAAGCACCATCAAAAGAGCTGCAACTTTTTAGCACCTTTCAGCACTTTTCTACACATTTCAGCACTTGACATGGGTAATTTTAGATGCACATATCTTCTCAACATAAATCCAAATCGAAACAAATTTGAGAGACATGTTTTTACGGTAATATAATACTTTTTAAAGTACACAACCCAAAAATATATTATTAAAATCATGGTGTCATAGACTCAAATATGATACTTCTAGTTTTGGTAATTTTTATCAACACTTAAATGGGTAACTTTGGATGCGTCTCTGTCTCTGTCTCTGTCTGTCTGTCTGTCTGTCTGTCTCTCTCTCTCTCTCTCTCTCTCTCTCTCTCTCTCTCTCTCTCTCTCTCTCTCTCTCTCTCTCTCTCTCTCTCTCTCTCTCTCTCTCTCTCTCTCTCTCTCTCTCTCTCTCTCGCTCTCTCTCTCTCTCTCTCTCTCTCTCTCTCTCTCTCTCTCTCTCTCTCTCTCTCTCTCTCTCTCTCTCTCTCTCTCTCTCTCTCTCTCTCTCTCTCTCTCTCTCTCTCTCTCTCTCTCTCTCTCTCTCTCTCTCTCTCTCTCTCTCTCTCTCTCTCTCTCGTGGACTCTTCTTTATCAAAAGTTACCACCCTTGATCATGCTATAAATAAACATATGTGATTTGATGGTCCTAAGCTGTGTTGCCAACCCAACCATATATGACACTTTTCAAAAATATTTTCCCACCAATTTTGGCTGAAAGGGAGTTTCCACGATACTTCCTACAGAACCACTATATGTAGCATGTTCTCAAATGAGTTTTCTCTACTACACAGTGAGAAGAAGGTTGGAAGATATGCTCATGATAGAGATGGCGCCCTCCCTGGCTTGAAGTCATCTGCTTCTACTCTATGGTATGTGGTTCTGCTTGTTTCATATCTTTGCTTTTCTCTCTTTGCTACATATGAAGGTTATCAAGCTTTATGGGTGATAAACGTGATGGTATGAATCCGTTGTGTCCAGCGATGGATCAGCGAGGGTTCATACACATTTTTTGTATGGCATTTTCTTCAAGTACTATCTGATGTCCAACGATGGACCAGCGATGAAGCTTGCTCAACTATGGAGAAGCTTGTTGAAGATATATGAGTTGTTGTCCAGCGATGGACCTGCAACAATTTATCTTGAGCAAGATACTCCAAAAATGGATATATATGATAAGTTGTCCAGCGATGAACCAATGCTTCCTTCCACATACTTTGTAAAGCATGATAATGATAGGTATGCATCACATATGGTTGGTTGAGACAAAAGCTTCTTAATGACCAGCGATGAAGCACTTCTTAGCTTATAAATGGTTGTGTGGATTCAAACTCCTTATCATAGATATGAAAGGATGAAACTTTGGTTTGATAACTACAGTTTGCAATAGGCTTTACTATCCTTCAAAGGACAGTATGAATGTTTGGTTGTTCCATAAGTAACGAAAGATTACATACATACTCCAGAGATGAAGCCATTGTAATATCATGCTATTATACAAAAGATACAACTCAAACACTGGTACATTTGGATTATGATTAGTATACCTCATGTTGTAACCTGTTTTGCTATCATACTTTTGAATGACTGCTATTTCAAAGGGAATACTACTGTGTCTAAGCATTAACAAATAAAACTTGCGCCCTTTGTAGCATTGAATATTACTACTATCTTCGTTTTTTATTAGGTTTGGTTTCGAACCATAAAGCTATAAGCGTTTGCACAGGTATGCACATTAAACCATTTGCTTCAAACTTATATAAGCAATGAGTGGTAGGCTCTCCTTAATATGCTTATTATCGCTTTCACAATAGCTGACAATAACGTTATGAACGTTGTAAGTCTAAGGAAGGCAAGATTACTTGAGGGACTAAACATGGCATCTTCACAAGAAACCACTGCTACAATCATCCAGGTATGAGTTTTTTGAACAGTTTTTAGATTTTGCAAGTATCAACTATGCTCAAAAGGTAAGGTGTCTCTTCACAAATATATTCCATTCTAGGTGACTAATAATGATCCTAAATACAGAATTTAGTTGGTTTCTACTCAGTTCAACTATATCACTTCATAAATAATGAAAATTTTCTACGTATAATGACACCCACGCTGTCTCGAAGCAAGGTTTCTCTTCAATATATCTTGGACAACATGGATTTGCGTAAGATAAATGGTTCTTACAAAAGGATTAGAATGGCACGAATCTGCCCTAATACCTTGTGAGAACCTCATCAACAAAATGAAGCTTATCTGATACAAGGTCTTGGAAAACCATGGGTTAGATATGGAGGTACGATAAACGTAAGTTCACTCGTAACTACACTATTCAACCATGGCATGTGCAAATTTATTATTCATTTAGTTGTCATATCAAATTACGTTGAGATACGACTGGAAAACATGGATATGCTCATGAGTATGGACAGTAGTGCATGACGTTTCTTAAGTCACCAGGGTTAGAATAGCATGGATTTGCTCTGACACTGACACACGTGTTCACACCATTTCTTTTAGCGATAAGCTATATATACAATGAAAACTTTTCATACATTTGTTGTAAACAAAATTAACTGATACGGACCAATGCTCAAAAACTTATCAACATGGCACTCGCCCTGATACGGTAACAGAGGGGCTTGGCCTATCGATAGAAAATCGTCTTTGTGTTTGGAAAGACTGGACTATGTTTTAAAATGCTATTTATGCTAGTAAGTAGTATAACTTCTTTTGGACATGGATAACAACTAACGCTCAGCTACGACACCTGTCTTTCCCACTGTACTAACTCGTGCGGTTTTGTGTTGTGGGATGGTGGCAGGTATCAGCTGGACGTTATATGGTGCTTTAATGTACTGTATTTTACTTTTCAGCTTTACTATACGTTGTTGTTTTATGAATATAGGCTTCAAAGGGTTTGGTCTTGCTTTGTCAAGAGGAACTATGTGAAATTGTGTATCTCTCTCTCATGGATAGTATCTAATGTCACATCACCCCCTCTTGTTAGAATATGTTTGAACTCTCGGTCCCCATTGCGACTGACAGCCACAAGGCTTACTCTTTTGGTATACCACTTCTCTTATCCGCTATTACAGCGATCCACAATGAAAATCGCTGCGTTGAAAACCCACTTAGCTCAATTTTTTATGCTATCAACACACGCATGGATATGTGATTGTCAAGTGTAGAATGGATCAGCATAAAAAGCGATTCAATCGCTCTCTTCTCAATGCTTTTTCTCCACATAATGCTTTCACATTAGTTAATAGCTTGAGCGAATGCAAAAGACTTACAAAATGGGACGTATTGTTGTTATGAAAGGGCACCAGCATTCTACACTACAAGAACATAACGCTACATACATTTAGCGTTGTTTATAATTGAAGCATACCTCGGCCAAATGTACAACACCGTTATTATATACAACTATGTACTACACAAAGGATTTGTGTTTTTCTATCGTACTAAGATGATAGATAGCACTGGTGTTGGCTCATGATGTATAGTAGTTTTCAGATAATTTATAATGAAATGTTCGTTTTAACTCTCCCACATATCCACACTCAATTAAATGTTGTTGTTGTAATGCATGAAGAATCGATAGTTGAGAAGAAATTATGGCATCCTCACAGGATAACACATCCATCTCTATTCAGGTACGAGCTTTAGCTACGTTATTAAGAAGTATCTGCAAAATAAAGGTAAAAAAATAGCTTCATTACTTTGAGGAAGCAGAAGCATTATTGATCAAGAGCTTTCTTTAAATCTCCTTCCTCGATAACACTCTATTATTATAACCCTTTCAATGCAAACACAATATATTTTAGACAATAATCTACTTAACTCCATATGTATAGTTGTGCGGTTTATTTTGGCTTGGGTACTCTTGAAACACATGGATATGCGCAAGAGTCATAATAGTCTTGTGGGTTAGAATGGCATGGAGGTGCCCTAACATAACGGTGGGGACTATACTAGCCATTGATATTCTTCTTCATTGCAGCCCAAATAACTATGTAGGTTTCAAATGTGCCCTTTCAAGTGTATACTATGAAAAAAACTAGGACTTGAGCTTGAGCACCCTTAAAAGGCATGGATATACTCAGGGGTCTTGACACCATTACACGACTTGTTATACATGTCCAAGGGTTAGCATGGCATGGATATTTGATATGGACTAGCATCGCATATATTGATCAGTATGGCTTTTGCCTTGATACGGTAAAAAGTTGGATTAGCCTATTGCTAAAACTCACACTTGAATGGGAAGATTGGACTACTAATTTCTATTTTAATTAAAGTTCTTAAGTAGAAAAGCTTATTTTGTACATGGATAACAACTGACATTCAACATTGACACCTATCTTCCTCACATACTAACTCGTGCGGTTTTGTTTCGTGGGATGGTGGCAGGTACCAGCTAGATGTCTTCAAATAAATCTTTCTTTATGGTGCTTTACTGTACTGTATTTTACTTTTAAGTTATATTTTACCTTGTTGGCCTATGAATAACGGTTTCAAAGAGTTTGGTCTTACTTAACCAAGAGGAACTATGTGTATGCTTTTAACACACACACTCTCTCTCTCTCTCTCTCTCTCTCTCTCTCTCTCTCTCTCTCTCTCTCTCTCTCTCTCTCTCTCTCTCTCTCTCTCTCTCTCTCTCTCTCTCTCTCTCTCTCTCTCTCTCTCTCTCTCTCTCTCTCTCTCTCTCTCTCTCTCTCTCTCTCTCTCTCTCTCTCTCATACTTCAAGCGAAGAACAACAGCAAGGGGCAGTCGAATCAAGTGGCAAATGTAGCTGAAGCGGATCATGATGCCTTCATGACCAACCATCAAGGAGCATCTGGCGACAGTTCTTAGTTCCTGGTTTCCGGAGCCACTCAGAATATGACTAGCCTCATTGGCTGTTTCAAGTCCTATACACCTTACAGTTGACAAAATTTCCAGATTTCACACGTGTGGGGAATGCCACAAGTATGATGGATCTAATTAAGCTTTGTGATTAGCACAGTAACCTGATTCTAGATTGATTAGCAAGATCTAGTTCAGAAGAAATGGCTTAATCACAATCTAGCATGGTAAGCAACTGAATATGATAACAATGAATCAATAATTAGCAAACGTACAAGATATCAGTGTATAAGCATCAGCTTCAACACGAGTTAGAGAGAGAAAGATAGAGAGATAACAAACAAAATAGTTTAGATCCAAATGGCATGAGGTAGCTACAAAACTTTGGTTCTTCATCATTGATTGTGAGGAGAGCTACACATATTTATGGAGTTTGAGGTAGCTCGAGGTAGAACCACATTCATTCATTACAAAATGACATCTAGAGTCTATGTGACATTTGTCACTTGCCATGCATGAAATTCTACCAACTTTTTACAAGTGTGCTAGTTCTAACTAACAAAGTACAAATCATCATGCATGTGTCCATTACACTTTGTGCATGCTTTGCATGTCACTATATATCACTTACAATTAATGCATGTGAATTGCCACGAGTTTCTACAAGCATGACTTTGCTAATTCTATGTCTACAAACTATATGCAAGTTGTATTCTTCAATCTAGACATTACATAACCATGTAGCTCGAGCTCTATGTAGGCCAAACTTGGCATTTTGCATTTATGAGCTACATACTTGCATGGTACAACATTTGTAGCAAGCCAAGAAATCAATATGGATTGTTTTTTCAATTTTAACAATAGTACCCAAAAATATGTCCACCTTGGTGACAATAGCACACAGGCTATTAAAGGTGAAGGCATTGTAAGATTAAACTTTGCTAATGATCAGTCTAAGCTGCTCTCTAAAGTCCTTTATGTACCAAATTTATCTACGAATCTGCTCTCTGTAAGCATAATCACAGATCTAGGATACAGAGTAGAATTCGAATGTGATCAATGTAAAGTAGTTGATAGGACAAGAAAGATCCTAGCACTCGGAAAGAGGCATGGATACTTGTACAACTTGAGCCATTGCTTTTCTGCCTCTAGTCAGGCTCTCAGTACTTCAATTCATTCAAATAAAGGTTTACTTTGGTATTATAAACTTGGCCATTTAAATCATGCTGCTGTACAACAAATGTCTAGACAATCTATTATTTTTGAACTCAACTATCCTCGCGAAAAAGTTGAGTTACCTGTCTGTCAAGACTGTCTAGTTGGTAAACAGACTAGGAAACCTTTTAAATTAAGCCATCAGCACATTGCTAGAGGATTGCTAGATGTTGTACATTCAGATATTTGTGGCCTAATGAAAAATCCTTCGCTGAAGGATGCCAAGTATTTTATAACCTTTATTGATAAATTTTCCAGAAGGACCATGGTGTATTTTATAAAGAAGAAATCAGAAGCCTTCGACTGCTTCAGAATCTTCAAGGAGCGTGCAGAGAAGGAGACTGGAAGGACAATTAAGGCCCTCAGGTCAGACAACGGTGGAGAATATATCTCTATCAAGTTTAAGGAGTACTGCCAAAGCCAAGAAATTGAGTAGCAATTCATCACTCCTTACAGTCCTCAGTCTAATGGCTTAGCCAAGAGGAAGAACCGTACTCTGGTTGAATCTGCCAAATGTATGCTATCGCATGCATCGTTGCCTAAGAGATCCTGGGCTGAAGCTGTCTCCATTGCAGCTTACGTCCAGAACAAATGTTCGACCAAGGCGCTCTTAGACAAGACACCCCACGAGGTGTGGACAGGCTCTAAGCCTTTTTTGAAGAACCTAAGAGTGTTTGGGTGCATTGCCTATGCGCAGATCCCAAAAGACATGAGGAAGAAATTGGACTTCCAAGGTCTCAAGACCATCCTGATCAGATATACTTCAGTTGATAATACTTATAAGCTGTATGATCCTCATACCCAGCAAATCTTGTATAGCCGAAATACAGTCTTCATCTAGGATCAGTTCGTCGACCTCAAAGGCAAGGATGTTGTTCAAGAAGAACCCTCATCACCTGCCGTTGGCACGACAGTCCGAGCTTCTGGCTCAGGCGTGTCTATTGTCGACCCACTTCGAGACAGCAAATCAGACGAAGATGTTGCTGCTACTCAGCAACAAATCCCAGGAGCGGTTCTTCCGTCGAATCCTCCCAGAAGATCAAGCCAAGTGCGCACACAGCCCACAAGGTATACTCTTGAGTCTGCCTGTCTCTTGATATAGGAACCAACGATAGTCGAAGAGGCACTCAGCCAACCAGACTCTGATCTTTGGAGAGAAGCTATGGACAGAGAGTATTCCTCTCTGATCAAGAACCAAACATGGTCATTAGTCGAAGCTCCTATTGGCTGCAATATCATTGATTGCAAATGGATCTTTAAGATCAAATACAATGCCAACGGAGCAATTGACCGAAGGAAGACAAGACTAGTAGCACGAGGATTCACCCAGATCCTGAATGTCGACTACAGTGAGACTTTTAGTCTAGTCGTCAAACATTCATCGATCCGAATGCTCATGTCTTATGCTGCAGTTGTTGATCTCGAAGTGCATCAACTCAATGTCCAAACAACCTATTTGAATGGAGTAATACAAGACGATATCTACATGATCCAGCCCGAAGGATACGTTTTGGAAGATATGAAAAATCATGTCTGTAAACTCCACAAAGCACTGTACGGCTTGAAACAGTTTGCCAGAGTTTGGTTTCAGAGGATCAACACATTTCTCATCAAACAAGGATTCAAACCAAGCACTGCTGATTGCAACCTCTATTCCAAGTCAGTACAACAATCCTTCATTATCATCACCTTGTACGTGGATGATACGTTGCTCTTCAGCAACAATACCAATATGGTCAAGGATTCGAAGCAGATGCTATTTTCAGAGTTCGACATGACTGATCTAGGCGAAGCTCACTTCTGTCTAGGAATTCAAATCCACAAAGACAGAGCAAATCGACTGATTTACATCACTCAACAAAGGTATCTTCACAATGTTCTTAGCTGATACAATTTGATGAATTGTAAATTAGCTCACTCACCAATGGATCCAGGCCTGCATCTGTCAAAGGACCAATGTCCCTAGACCAAGAAGGAAGTGGAGCAAATGAGAGATTACCCTTATCGATTGATACTAGGATCTCTCATGTACGCAATGGTCTGTACAAGACCCGATATCTCTTTTGCTGTAAGCTCACTCAGCCAATACATGGCTAATCTTGGCATTACCCATTAGAAGGCTCTCATACGAGTCATGAGATATATTTGAGCTACCATGGACCAGTGTCTATGGAGATGTCAACAACGACAATCTCCATCAACTCAGTGGTTATTCTGATGCAAGTAGGGGAGGAGATGTAGACAATCGTAAATCCACATATGGATTTACATTCTTCTTCAACGGCGGTCCTATCTCATGGAACAGTCATAAGCAAACTTTTGTCGCACTTTCTTCTACAGAAGCAGAATACATTGCTGCTTCTCAATCTATCAAGGAAGCGTTTTGGTTGAGAAATTTACTGTCATATGTTAATCTGAATCAGTATAGCCCTACAATTTTATTTTGTGATAATCAGAGTGCTATTGCCTTATCGGCCAATCCTAGATTTCACTCTAGGAGTAAGCACATTGAAATCAGATATCACTACATCAGGGGCAAGGTTCTCAACAAGGAAGTAAGCTTAACATACTGTAGACCGCAGGACATGGTTGCAGACATATTCATGAAAGCACTCAACGTTAATGCACACAACAAATTTTGTGCATTGCTTAGTCTGAAGATCAAGGCATTCACGGATCTAGATTAAGAGGGGGTGTTAGATTTATTTCCTCTAGTCACCTAAATCTCATTTTAATCTGCCTCCATTCATGCTGCATATTTACTCGCGTTGTTGCGCAATCTGCATATTAACATGCAAATTCTCATAGGCGATGAAAAGACGAAAAGCAAAGGCTGACGTCACACCCTCTTCATGCTCACCCCATGCAGTTGCGCTAACAGACTGGACAACGACTGCAGCCACTCACGATCTCCTACAGATAGCACATCCACCTTGTACTTTCTTCATCTGCACACCTGTAACATTATGTATATATTGAATACCATTTGAGTATTAATTATGAGAGAGAACGAAGAAGAGAAGCTTATCAGATATAGACAAAAGTAGATGCTTTGTGCATTGATTCTTTATTTTGTCAGTAATAAGGTCTCATTCCTTTACAATTTGAATTAGCTTCGTAGAGCATGTGATTTTGCTCGCTATTGTCTTGTGCTCTACCACATTGTCGACATGTATATTTGATATACTTAATCTGATAACAGCTTTTTATTCTGCGTTTAGGTCTGTGTCAATAATGTCATGCTTATCATTATTCATTCTGTCTGACTTTTGTAGTTGCTCAATTTGGTAATCTGTTTTTAGCACGACTAATATTTAGTCTTGTCTTTCGCGAATAATTCACGAATGATTATCAGCCGAGCACAGTCTAGCCCTTCGCGAATCATTTGTGACACATAATTTGTCTTGCTATTCGCGACAAATTATTCTTCTGGCGCTTCATTTATTAATGTTTGGCTACATAATCAAGAACGACCGTGATTTCCATCACTAACGTTTTGTTTGTTCTGATAGGCATAGTCATGCTTACTGAGAGAGTCGTATAGCTCGTTCCGCTGCGCACGAATACTTTCTGTTTGAGTTCGTTTCTCGTTTGCGTTTCGTTTCTCATTCGTGTTCGTCTTACCCCCTTTGAGCTAAATTTTTCGTTTCTAACATACGACACCTTACTCAACTCTCGTTCATCTCCCTCTCTCCATCAGACATGCCATAAAATTCTTAACATTATCATTGAAACAAACACCAACAATGTTAGATAATCTTTTAGATATTAATTTGTGAATAAGCTCTTCTTTAGAAGGCCCACTTCCCATGAATGTCCTGTGAGATAAGAATTTTCTTTGGTGCTCTATAAATTAGCATTGGCCAAGTCATCAACAATAGCCTCGTATGGACTTGGCTGTGATGTGTATGAGTCAACACATTGCCAACTACTATGCTTCACCTTATGAAGGTTCATTATTGGTATAAAGCCTCATTCTCAATGTCCGTTACTTTTGGAAAAAAAAAAAATCATCATATTAATAGAGTACAGAACAAATATCCTAAGAAGCAAGTAGTAAAAATATTTATTAATAAAAAATCAAAATACATTCCAATGAGTCAAAGATAATCACATCAACGTGTTAGCTATGGTGCCATACAATAATATCCAAAAACAACCAATTTTTTTCCTTTGCTAGTGCGATTCTTCCACCATGACAACCAACTATGAACTTGCTCCAAGCAAGTGTCATAAGCATTTTTTAGAGTCCACCAATCACATATTCTATTGTAAAACTAATCAACCTCTATAGAGCTAGATTAATTCCTCCATTGTACACACATTCCAATATGCTCATCTCTAGATGTTTGCTTGATGTACTTGCTAGTATGTTTCTGGACAAAGCCCATAAAGTGCCTTAAGTAGGAGCAGTATTTTCATTAAGTATTTCAAGTCCCTATCTAAACATCAGTGTAGTTCCCAAGCAATTTGGTTTCACTTCATTAACCAGGAACCTTTTGAATGTAAGTGTCTCAGTGCCATGTTTAGCCATCATCTTAACAAGCAATTTCCAAAATAGTATGTGTCTGGGCATTCTCAGATTTCACACAATTTGCAATTGTCTACATAGACTATATATAGATCCAAAGACAAAAAATTCACATATCAAACAAGAAATAATTCTGAAAAACTTTGGCCAACAAGACTCATTTCTCACAAATTACATGGTGGCTTATGCATGCACTACCAATGTCACCAAGTCTTTTACATGGTGAATATGACCAAAGCAACATCAAGCATTTTCAAGATATTTTTTGGGTTGTATTCTCTTCATCAAATCAAAACTAGATGTAGGGCCATAAGTAGACATTTTGAAATCAAACCATCTATTTGCATCATTATGAATTTGTTGTGGAGAATTGCCAAAAATTGGCAAATCTAGCTTGATAAAAAACCATGTAGTATAATGTAAATTTTGTACATAAGTGGATTCCACACATGTGAGGCCAAGATGCCACATGGCAATTCACTCCTAATGTAGGTTAGGTCAAGTCCATAGGGTTGGTCATGTCATTTTGGTAGTGATTCCTAGTTTTTAGGACCTAGATCCTAGATTTAAGGTGAAAAATTGACCAACTAGCTATCTACCAAGCATGACTCTAGGAAATAGACTAGGGTTTCATTTTAGGGCAAAAAGGCTGATTTAACTTCCTTATTACATGCTGGAAATCCACCTAACTTCACAAAGGAAGTCGAATTTTCTATGTATTCCAAGCTCCCACAGTGAGAAGATAGAAAATTTTTGGAGCTCATTGGCAATCTCAATCTAGTTCACTATGTACATTGAGTTTTTGTGATCCAAATGAAACCAAATCAATTTCTACTTGTTCCTCAGGTTGAAGGCCGTACTACAGCCTGTAGTACACATGTGTGGGCTCGGATTTTAATGTTTATCAATGCTTTTGATTGTTAATGCTTGTTGTTTGTCAAATTGCCAATCTAGATCAACTTTTTTGTGTCTAGTTTTTTGATAGATTGTTAAGCAAGCATCCAATCACTCTTGTGGATCTTTTGTAGATCCATTTATGGTCCTAAAGTATAATACTTTCACATGGTATCAGAGCCAAGTACAAGAGCATAATCCATTGATCAAAAGCAAATCCATTTTTAGCAAATTTTGGTGCTAAAAACTAGTATTGAGAGGGCAAGCTAGAATCTTGATTTTGGTGAGGAGATTTGATCCCAAACTTGATAGGGGTCCAAATCCGTACTGTTCACATGTGTGGGAACCTCCAAACCTACATTTAATGCATGGTATTCATTTTGTTGAAATCTTAGGATAAGCTACCAAAATTGAGTGCCATTGATTATATATGACTTAGGGTCATGAGATCTAATTAATCTAGGCTGAAATCAGGTCCTCTAAACTTGTTTTACAGGTCTTGAAAGTACATCAAAAAGTGTGAGGGAGATTTAGTCATGTTACTGTCCAAAAATAGCCATTTCTTGGCAAGATTTGATTGTAAGTAGATTTCACATCATCTTATCTTCATTCCAACTTTGTGAGGGAGTGCTAGAACTGAATAGTGTCATAAAAGATGAATATTGGAAATCTTTGGGTCCACATGCTTTGAGCATGATCATTACAATGTAAGGACCAAGGATTATCCTATTTCAATGATAGGAATAATGGTAGTGTTTTGCTCTTTAAGTAGAGATTGCTACTTGTTTTCCATCAAAGAAGTTGCTAATGGTAAATGTGATCTTTTAAGAGTGGAAGATTTGTAAACTTGAAGAAGCACCTTTGGATGTGAGACAAAACAATTTTACATTATGATTACAATTTGAACTTGAGACTCTCACATCAAAATCTTGTTTAAAATTACGTGATGTTATTTGTCAAGGGCCATAAGTAGATATCTTGAAAATGAAACATCTATCTGCATAATCATGGATTCGTCCAAGACCATGGGACATAACAATTTCACATTATGATTACAATTTGAACTTGATACCCCCAAATCAAAATCATGTTTAGAATTACCTTATGTTATTTGTCAAGGGCTCCACTGTAAACAATTGATCCATCTTTATTCGATTTGCATGAAAGAAAATCTTGTTCCATATTTGACTCTACCAATGTTGCATTGCTTTTGTGAACTTCCAATGAACAATGTCTAGTTCCACTTGCAAAAAAGTCTATTGTAAGAACACTCCACATTGGTACACTAAAATTCAACACCATAAAGAGAGTTCCTAGTTGGAACTAAAAATATTTGAATGTTTGTGTGGTATATCTTGATGGGGTTGTGTGTGTGTTCTCCCCAATCAAAGAAAAACAATGAATTACCATAAGGATCAAATCGAACTACTAAAATTCAGAAAATAACTTAGAACGTTCATCTGATTACTAGAATATCTGGATAGGTGTCTTAGACAACCATGAAGAGAGTGAAAAATTAGTTGTCTGTGATAGTCGTGCAATCTTTGAATCAGATATTCTATTTAATAAGTGGAGCGATGATATCAAATACATAGAGAGAGAAGAATAAGAGAGTATTTGACAATGCTAATGCACGTAAATCAAAATAGAGAATCTATAATTAAACTGTTGTAATACAATGATCAGATCATGAAAAGGTGAACCTTGTGATCGATAATGGTTCACATTAGTTGTGTGCTAAGCACTGTGATCCTAATAGGCTTATTATAGAAGAAACAATTTCTCTATCTTCTTGAATTGTGAAGAATTGCCAAAAATTGGCAAATCTAGCTTGATAAAAAATTATGTAGTATAATGTAAATTTTGTACATAAGTGGATTCCACACATGTGAGGCCAAGATGCCACATGGAACCCACTCCTAATATAGGTTAGGTCAAGTCAAGAGAGTTGGTTATGTCTATTTGGTGGTCATCCCTACTTTATAGGACCTACACCTAAGTTTAAGGTGAAAATTTGACCAACTAGATACCTACCAAGCATAACTCTAGGATCTAGGCTAGGGTTTCATTTTAGGTCAAGGAGAGTGAGTTAACTTCCTCATTACATGTTGGAAATCCACCTAAATTCAAGAAGGAAGTCGAATTTGCTATGTATTCCCTCCCCATAGTGAGAAGATAGAAAATTTTTGGAGCGCATTGGCAATCTCAAGCTAGTTCACTATGTACATTGAGTTTTTGTGATCCAAATGAAACCAAATCAATTTCTACTTGTTTCTCAGGTTGAAGGCCGTACTACAGCCTGTATTACACACGTGTGGGCTTGGATTTCAATGTTGATCAATGCTTTTGATTGCTAATGCTTGTTGTTTGTCAAATTGCCAATCTAGATCAACTTTTTTGTGTCTAGAAATCAAATTTGAGTGAAACACTACAAGTGTGAGACCTTTGTGAGTTTCAAGTCAATCAAATCTATTTCTTGTTTGTAGAAGTCACTAGTAAGATGGGATCTGCTGGAGCATCCTTCTAGAAGCTAGTGAGAGATTGAATTTTACAAATTATGCTATTTGGAAGGTTAGGATGGAGTCACTCTTGGTGCTCCAAGACCTTTATGAGTTCTTGATTAAAGATGAAGATGAACCTCTAGGTGCACAAGAGTTAGCTAGATACAAGAAGAGATCTAGGCTTGCACTTCATTGTGTGAAGATGAATGTGAGCAATGATTTGTTGAGAGAAGTATCAGCATGTACTAGTGCTAAAGAGGCTTGGGAGTCTTTAAAATCAATCTATGAATCTAGTAACACTTCGAGGGTTAGGAATTAGATTTTGCAAAGCATGAGGAGAAGTGAGGAGAGTGCACATGATTATGTACTCAAAATCAAGTCTCTAAATAGGGAGTTGGCTTCCATTGGAGAGAAGATTCATGATGCAGAGCCTATACAAATTATCCTTAATGGTCTAGGAGATGACTTTGCAAATTTGGTCCAAAGTTTTGCCATCCAAGACACTTTGCCAACTATAGAGAAATTTCACAGTGTATTAGTGGCTGAAGAGTGTAGGATGCTCCATGCAAAATCTAGGATGAGTTCCTTGTCTTTGCAGGATGGTGATGAGAAAGCCAATTTCTCATTCAAGGGCAAAAAGAAGACCAATGGAAAGAAGAAGATCCAAAGGAGGCCAAAGAAGAGGATGATGCATCAAGCTCAAAGGACAAGTCAAAGCAGAAATGCTTCTTTTGTGGAAAGAAGGGGCATTATGCATCTGAATGCTAAGAGCACAAGTGGAGGAGGACAAACAATGAAACCTTGTAAAGGAGAAGGAGGAGAATGAAGTAGATGTATTTTTTATGGCATCTACATCCTCACCAACAAGCAATAGCAATTCAAGAGACAATTGGTGGATCGACATTGGGGCTCGTTCCCACATGTCTTGTGAAAAGGATTTTCTCTCAACCTTACACTCATTCAATGATGCTAAAATTTTTGTCTTTACTGCAAATGATGAAGAGTGTAGGATAGATGGTATTGGCACCATCTCTTTGTGTCTAGAATCCTCATAATGCATGGATCTAGAAAATGTCCTTTATGTATCATCAATCACCAAGAATATGCTTAGTGTTGGTCTACTCTTAGAAAGTGGTTTGGATGTCCACTTTAAGCATGGTGTTTGTTTCATCTTGAAGAATGATGTTTGCATTGCAAAGGGCTTTAAACATGGAAGATTGTTTAAGTTGGAAGCTAGTGTTGCTTTTGAAAGAATGAGCTTGGCAAAGGAGAAGATCACTCAAGAGGAGATCTTGGAAAAGTGTGATCTTGCTTGCATTGAGGAGGAGCATCAAAAGGAGGAAGATCTTGAGGATCAGCCTCAAAGCATAAGAGTTCCAAGGGAGTCCTCAATGACACTGGCCGAGTCATCAAATTGCATGCAAATTGTCCATTCAAGTGTGCATCTTGCAAGGATTTAACCAACTAGCTACCTACCAAGCATAACTCTAGGATCTAGGCTAGGGTTTCATTTTAGGTCAAGGAGAGTGAGTTAACTTCCTTATTACATGCTGGAAATCCACCTAACTTCAAGAAGGAAGTTGAATTTGCTATGTATTCCCTCTCTCCATAGTGAGAAGATAAGAAAATTTTTGGAGCTCATTGGCAATCTCAAGCTAGTTCACTATGTACATTGAGTTTTTGTGATCCAAATGAAACCAAATCAATTTCTACTTGTTTCTCGAGTTGAAGGCCGTACTACAGCCTGTATTACACACGTGTGGGCTCGGATTTCAATGTTGATCAATGCTTTTGATTGTTAATGCTTGTTGTTTGTCAAATTGCCAATCTAGATCAACTTTTTTGTGTCTAGTTTTTTGATAGATTGTTAAGCAAGCATACAATCACTCTTGTGGATCTTTTGTAGATCCATTTATGGTCCTAAAGTACAGTACTTTCACATGAATTAATCTCACTCTCTTGTGATATTTGATTCTAAGGACTCATAAAACATGATATAATTGAGTTCTTACTTGAACTCTAATTCTCGCAACATTTGTTTATTCTGATTTATTGTATATATGTAAACAAAGTTACAATGGTCGTGTCTAACTTATTCTTGTGAACGTGGGCACGATGTAGTGTATAAAGTATAATGCTGAATTGTTTAATGTAAACTGAACAATCTATAAACATGACAATGAGTAGTTATTATATATAGTAGCATGTTCGAACAGTGACATAGTCTATTTCGGATTCAGTAGAAGAAGAGCTCCATTTTGAGTGGTCCATTTGACATTCAATAATTCGATGGTGTCAATATTTTGACAGTGCCGATAGTGGACAGTCGATAGTGTCGACTTCCAATAGTGACATACTGCCAATCACGTTGATTGATGTCGTTGGCTTGTTTGATAGCTTGACTTCAAACTTGAATGTGGAGTTCACCTGATTCGTTGCTCTACTTTGGATATCTCTGTATTTCTGCAGATTGTTCAAATATGCGTGTAAAACTACAAATTGTTTTGAATAATATTTCAATTCTGCAAACTGTTGTAGAGAGTGAATAGTGACACTAACTTAATTTGACATCCTTATTCTGAAATTTCTCTCTTAGAAAATGAAATTGAACTTCAATATGCTTAGTTCTAGAGTGAGTTCATGGGTTCAAAGAAACAGCTCTGTAGCTTTGATTGTCACAATGGAGTATTGTTGGTCTGATTTGCTGAAATTTCAAATTTTGTAGTAATCCTCTGAGCTAGATAATCTCCTTTATCATAGAAATGGTTGCAACATATTTGAACTTAGTAGAGGATAAAGAAATGTATTTCTACTTTCAATTGTTCCATGCAATGGTCCTCCTGCAAGAAAACATAGGTAGCCAAAGGTGGATTTTCGGTATCCACGTCTCTAGCCTAGTCTGAGTTGAAATAGGCCTTTAGGATTAATGCATCCTCTAAATTTCCATCATAACACAAAGCATAGTGCTTTGTGCCTTGTATGTACCTCAATGCTCTTTGCAAAGCTTTCCATTGTGGTAGGCCTAGATTAGACATGTATTGTAAGAATGTGTTAACTGTGTATGCACGATTACGACGTGTGCAAATCGTGGCATACATAGACACTCCTATGGAGCATCATGTAAGGGATCCAATAGATGGTGATGAAAAATCCTTCAAGGACATCACCCTCTATAGGAGTCTTATAGGCTCCTTGATTTGGCTCACTGCTACTAGACCTGATCTTAGCTTTTGTGTCAATAGGTTGAATCAATATATACAATCTCCTTTGATCCATCATTGAAAGCTATCCAAGAGAGTGCTTAGTACCTTTCTAGCACTCTAGATTATGGAATTTTGTATCGAAATAACCTTTGTTTGATTGGCTTTTCAAATTCAGATTTTGCAGGTGACAAACTTGATAGGAACTCCATAAGTGCACTTGAAATATTCCTTGGAGATGAAGTCATTTCCTGGCTCTCTAAGAAGCAAGACACTATCTCACTACTGAAGCTAAATACAAGGCACTCACCACCACCGCCAAGGAGATTCTATATCAAGCACATTTTGGTGGAGCTCATCAATTGTGAGGATGTTCCCATCATCAAGTGTGACAATATTTCAGCCCAAGGCCTTGCTTCAAATCTTGTCTTTCATGGAAGGAGCAAGCATATTGAGGTGCACATCACTTTGTGAGAGAAAAAGTTCAAGCAAAGGACATTGTTCTGGAGTATGTGGACTCTTATTGGCCCCCTCATTTGGTTGACTATAACTAGGCTCAATTTGAGCTTTAGTGTGCACAAATTTAGTCAATTCATGCAAGATCCAAAAGTCTATAATTGGAAATCGGCCAAAAGAATCTTTAGATATATATCCTCTACACATGATTATGGATTGATTTACAAAAGTGAGGATCTATCAATGGTTGCCTACTCGAATTCGGATTTTGCAAATGACAAAGTGAATAGAAAGTCCACAAGTGCTTATAGTATCTTCCTTGGAGACAATCTTGTATCTAATAAACAAGACACTATATCATTATCATCTTGTGAAACCGAGTACAAGGCCCTTACAACAACTACAAAAGAGTTTCTATGGATCAAAAGACTAATTATGGAGCTCAAGTGCATCAAAGATGAAGATCTACCTATCATCGAGTGTGAAAACATTTCGGCCCAAGCTCTTGCCAACAATTCTATCTTTCATGCAAGAAGCAAACATATTGAAATGCACACCATTTTGTAAGAGAAAAAGTTATTGGAGGAGAAATAAACTTGGAGCATATTGGATCATCATCGTGTATTGTCGATCTCCTCACCAAACCATTGCTCAAGAGTGCCTTCATCAAGTTTAGATCTAATCGTGGCTTGATTCCAAGATCTAAGTTAAAGTAGATAGATATATTTTGAGGAGTGTGAGAAATAGTAAAAGTTATCTATTATGAATTTTGGGGGTCCCTTGAATTTGCCTCCCCTCGTACACATGTTGGTAGATGATTAGGCCAAAATTAGTCAGCGCAAAGTAGTGTACACTATTTACACTTGGCTTGATGGTAGAGGGCTAGTGACACTTAATCATATGTTGTCATGTAGTCATGTGACCAATCAAAAGTGAAAAATCCATGAAATTGGTCCAATCATGTGCAAGGAATCCTAAGTCACCAGACCAATCAAATTTGGAGATATGTAAGAGGTCCAATCATATTGCATGTGAACTACACCTCTTGGAGCTCAAATTACTGCTTGAGTGTGGGAGAGTGATTTGATACTTAGTTTTTTGAAGAGTTTTAGAGATTCTACGCAGTTTTTTTTTGTTGCACTCTCTCTCTACCCGAGAACTGCCACTTGTATTCTCTCTCTACCCAAGAGCAAGCCACTTTTTTACTTAGTTTTTTTCATCACAAGTTGCCTTCAAGTGTCTATGTTGAGAGGTGAATGATTCATGCATGTATTGAGTGCTCTTGCCTTAGAATTATAAAGCTGGAGTGATTCTATCTTGTTGGTGTTGGATCTATGTGCAATCACACACAGGAGACAGAAACACAGAACATTAAGTTTCCATGCCAAACAAAAAATAAGTCCATTGTCCATAATCTTATTACTTTTTGTAGTGTGCTCTATGAATGGCTTTCAAGTACAAACAAGATTGCCATCTATATTGTAATTATTCAAATGACTAAGTAGAATGTGTTAAATAATGCATTAGAGGCCCTGTAAGCAAACCCAAAAAAAAAGGGCAAGCCAGCAAGCTCGTCTTAAATTGATAAGTCTACATATGCACAATAAGATAATGTCAAGAGATAAGCTTAGTCTAGGCTGGGACAAGATGATTGTTGACCTTAGGCTCTGCCATCAAAATAAAGTCGCAGCTCTATTGTACAAACATCTTTTTGTTTTTGCTCGAGGTTTGTACAACATAACTGTTTTTGTTCTTACAAGGTAGAATTTCTGATTATGATCCGAGATTATTCCGGAAAAATCGTACTTCCTGCAAAACCCAAACTCAAGTGTTTTCATGCATGATTGAAATCATTGATTAAGTCCCTTCTTGGTATCTTCTTTCTAAGCACCACCATATGGAAGATAAGAACCCATTGCTTTGTTCCTAATTAGCTTGTTGTGAAGAAGACAAGCTGGAAAGAACTCCCAGAACAGAATACCTGCAACGCAAAGACCACATCGGTTTCATTGACCTGCAAACTGACTTTCTTTAGCCTATCTTCCTTCGCTGTCCCAAGACACAACAGTGCCTGCATTGCAAAAAGAAGAGAAGCATTTCATCACACCGTTATAAGAACGACTTAACAACTGTTTCATAGGTTTTGCTAGCAGAGAAATCCCATATCTTAAAAATAGATTCAAATGGGATGTATATTTGTCCAACCTGGTCAGCAAGGACTCTGCATAAGCTCGAAAACTCTGGTGGTCCTAAGGCATGTATCGCATTTGCTTTGCAGAAGTCTAGGTATGCTTTATTTAGCTGAAAATCATAGAATGAGCAGCAATTAACGCCCATAGCATGAAGCTAAATATATTATTTATTTATCTTTGAAAATTTATTCTTGTGCAAGTTTGAAAAATTGAAGACATATACAATACCCAGGAACTTCTTATATCATTTGCCCTCAAGGTTTACAATTTAGGGTAGGACTTAGGGTTTCAGGGTATATTGTAACTTGCTCTTAGATCACTAGTACAGTGAATATCAACAATAAGCAAGGCATGTCAATAGGATAAGTAAAAGTTCAATCATGATCATCCCTCATTAGATGCTATAAGCTGGACAGAAACATACTACATTTTTTGTCTATCCGAACAGTTGTTTCAAACCAAGTACACATACCAGCATTTTTCCATGCATTGGAAAACATTGTGCCAGAAACATGTAATTTCTGGGCCTAATTTACCCATGTATGGCCAACTGAAAATATAATCCATTTGCTGTTTTCATGTAGATAGTAAGTTGCCAACTTCCATCCATTTTAATATCAGCGATGAACCATTTCACCCAGGGATGACCATGACAATGACATATTGTCTAGCTCATGGTTCACCTAAAGGCATGATGCAGCCTGTTTATCATCTGAATAGAAAGCATTGAACTTACATTTCCAGTCCCACTTGCAACTTTCTGTGTTTCATTTTTCATGAGCTGACTCCTGAGATGCTAGCAGTTAGAAGTACTCATCACAGGAAGGAAGCCATCAGTTTTATTTTTGTGAACCAATATTGAGGACAACAATTATAGGTGCAAACATTTGTCGCACATCATGGCAACATTCTCTACATTAAGAAGAGTGGATGACAATTCATAACCACATCGGGCGGCAGACCTGATGAACCCATACAGCCAACTGAGGCTGAGCTTTTGAAATTAGATTTCTGGTCATCTTTGACTGGAAATGTTGCAATCAATATGCCTGGATAACTACAAGACTGAAATTTTCAGTGTGAACTTCCATGGTAAAATTCCCTTGCATATCAGTGATCACTATGTGCAAATAGACGTTATCTGTGTCATGCCTACTCCCAAAACTGCTCTGTGATAAAAAGTTTTAAAAACCCTGATTTAAGTACCCAAATGGCGTCCTCTAACAAATGATTAGAGGCAGGATTCAGCAGTACCTCTCCTAACAAGGCATCCTTCTTCCCTTTGCGAAACAAGCGTACTGCAGAGCATAAAACCATCTGGTAAATGGGTCAGTTCCAATATCAATCTAGTTGAAATCTTAAGAACTATACTTCGAAGGCATTATTTTACTATCAATCCAAGCTTGGTTCAATAATTGTTAGGTCGCTGAGTACTAGCAGAAAGAGAAAATTAGTTTTCAAATAGGTTTTAAGAATTTGAGAAGTCACTTGAATGTACTGAGTGAACATAAATGTTTGCAAACTGATGCTTTGATATGCATAAGACAATCTAATAAACAGGCAGCCAGTACAAAGCTTACAAGCTACAGCTACAACTTTGATCAAAAATTAGTTTAGCCCCTAACAATCCACTTTCATCTTAGATGATACCCTCTGGACGAAAAATGACTACCTGTGAATGCTGTGGTAAACCTTGTATTGTCTCCACAACAGGTGATCGAAAAGTTCTAGCTAATGCCTTAGCCATATGATCTATTTTCACCTGTAGCATTGATAACTATATTAATAAATAGCCTCTCACATCGCTAAAGCATTTCATTTACCAACAAATTTCATCCAAAAGTTATCCTCAAAAAAGAAGTGCAGTGAATAAGTATTGTCATTCCCGCTACATAAAGTGATTGATACATTAGCTTCTCAGGAGTCTGCAGTACTAGTTTTTAGCATGGAAAAAATATGGCCCACACTATGCACGAAAGAACTTCTAAACTTGCTGGATAAAAAAAACTCATTAAACCAGCACAAAATTTGCCAAAGTCATAGCATCCACAATCGATGTTCCATTTCCTAATTCAAGGTTAGCAAATTATTTTTGTAACTGAAAAGGTATCAAAAGATATTTTTTGTCTTCCATTTTTCTTGCGTGGAAGTGGCCAAAAAAGCACCAATTCGATTCACTGTAGAACTGTCTTGGTATTTTACAGCTAGATGACAATCCAGTCCACTTCTAATACTAATTTCTCTTCTTGCATTGAAGTCTAAACAGCTTTTACAACAATAAGTGAATTGGGTACTGTGAGCTGTGTATGCCACAAATTTGAATAGGATGTCATCTGTCCAAGAATCAGTTTTTTGGCCTGGCCTTGCAAAGGCATTACCATGTGTTCAAGTGGTCATGTAAATCTGTGAGGCCAGTAAAATTCAAAGGACGTGCCTAAAACGTTATCCCTAGAAAAGACTTCACACGTTTCACTTGTTTTTTGTTTTCACGTAAAAAAATTCGGTCTAAATGGAACAGAACATACCCCTTACAAAAGGAGAGGAACGGGCATCACTGCTTCACAAGTATTGTAGTCATTCTGGAGATGAAGTACGCCTCTGGCTACCTCTCATAGGAATCACGTATACAGGCCAAATGCCTTCTTTTTGAACTTTAAACATTGTTTTCCTGAATTGATTCACTCAGACCGGGACATTTTTTCCTGAAGCCTTATGCAGTATGTTCAATGGTTTTACAAGACTGGGTAAAAGTTCATAAATGGGTCCCAAAGACAAAAGTTCATCAACATATAGTGACGGAAATGACCACTGATGGGTCATTTGCTTTCTCTCAAATAAAGTGATTGAATTCTAGAACGTTCTGTTCTAGGAATCATGGACTTTCTGCCCTCCATGAACCTGAAGCCAAATACAGGCTCCATTGAACTTTTTGAACTCAAAATGGAAATGGGTTTTAGGGCTACTCAGATCCGTCGGTTTTTGTTTCTTATACATTAAAGCAAACCTTATAATAGTAGATGCAAGACGTTGTGAATAGAAGGTATTAGCCAAAAACATGATACTGGAGTCTTTTTTACATACATATGGAATGAATCTAAAAATAAAACAGTTTTTCAAGTATAAAAGAATATCCCATGTTCCTTTTGCCACGTTTAACAAGTAAAGTTGCTGGCCTCATATTATACTGGACTTCCCATAAAGCTATGAAAGATTTTTTTTCCAAATTAGGAAACTATTGCCAGCACTTTCTGATTCTTAAACCAAGAGCATGTTGCAAATGTTTGCTGAGCATTTGACCGTTTTATTCGAACCAAAATCCTGTAAAGGATAATCCTACTAAGTTCAAATAAGTTGTTTGCATCCGTGAAGAACAAAACTATTTTGGCTCCAAGTTAGTTTGATAGAATTCAGTGTTCTAATTATGAATCCTCAATAGCAATAATAGGGTGTGATAAATAAGAGAAAAAAAATCATATATCTAACATAACATGCCATTCAGATGTGGATAAATTAAAATTATCCTAGAACATTTCAACTACTAGACTCCTTACTACACCAAGTGCAAAGAGTAGCAAGATTTAACGTGTACACATTAATGTTAAGAACCGTAAACCTTTACCCTAGGTATCCAAGCACTTCTGGAAGAACCATAATCATGAAGAAAAAGAATTGTACAACCATTTCAAGAGTAAGCTTTTCTGAGATGCATAACATCCAAGAAAAGACATACTATTACCATTGCACAGTCTGCTTGATCTTTACTCATCAGCTTCATGTTTCCATTCTCAATGACCTTCCCATCTGGTGAGACTTTTGTGTGGCTTCCCATTGCACCATTAGAGAGAACTGTTTCCTTTTCCTCTTTCTCAGCAATTTCTACTGCACTCCTGCATCCACCACTTCTTAGCAGCCCCAAAAATAATAACTATACTTCAGCTAACCCACAGGCTAACAGGCATTTCTTTTGCTTGGTATATGTCATTATGATGTCTCTCCATTTCAAGTAACCTGGGAAATAATCTTGACTTTTGCATAGACTGTTGATTCAAACTGTCAGAACTCTCATACAAAACTGTAAAAGAAGCTTTGGGTTTGATTTCATTCAGGTGCATATGGACATAAAGAAAATTGCTAAATAAAACAGTAAACTGTCACTCAAAAATCTATTTCCAGCAAAGATATAAAGCAGCCAACAATAAATTAGTTGCAAGCTATATCATAGAAATCACTTCCACAGAGTTCTCTCTCAAACAAGCTCTCAATCCTGCTACTCATCGATCTAAAAAATGATAGGACACAATGTCTATTTATACTCTCTAGAATAGCGTTAAGGCTAAGGTTCCCTTTCGCTATCTCCAACCTTAGGGACCAGTCTGTGTGTTTAATCAGAGGACTAAAAAAAATACCAAATGGAGTCAATGTAATCAATCAAGTACTTTAACGCGTCACCCCTAAATCTTAAGCATGAATTAATTAGGTCTCAAGGGCCATGGAGCAATCATTTATACCTAATTGTATCCTTGTAATTGAAGAGCATCACTGAAATAATTTGCTTCCTTAACAATAGGTATCCACATATGATGGATACTTATCTTCATGCAGTTATGGAGTCACCTTGTTTTAGTTGCCTTGCCATGTTTTTATTGGACACGTACAGCTCTGTCATTTATTTTTGGGCCATGAGCCCCGTTAATTCATGTACAGGCCGAAGAACCCTTTTAATGCCACTAGGCCTGCGCAGTTGAGGGATGATAATATACTAAAATCCATTATCATTGCTCAAACTTCAATGCTAGTCTATAGATTGAAAGGTTCAAATCTTGATAAAGGAAAGTCTGAAAGTTGAGTTTTATTATTTGAATTTTACAACCACTTCTTGATGAATCATGGTAAATCCCAATTCTTAGCTTTGTTTTGTGATCCTCTTTGACCAAGGTAGCGTATTGTGTCATGGTGGATGAAGTTTGGGGTTGATGTTCCTAGATTGTGTTGCCTTGCCAATGGTATCCTCTCACAAGACTGCATTGCAGTTGCTTGTGAGAGGAACCAGAGTGTACTTTGATTCACATGAAGAGGAGGAATCAACTCTCCTCTAAGAACCTAGATAGGTTGATGTTTGTACATGCCAACTTGAGGCTTTCAAGCAAACTCAAGGACACCCCATAGCCTATCTAGGAATTTGTGATTTCTAATGTGTATAGTGTGTTTGAAGTTGGAACAATGGAAACTTTGACTGTGAGGACACGTGTCATATGCTCACTGGGACACTTGGTCCGGTGAATGAGTGACACATGTCAACCTATGTGCTTGCCTATGTGCCAGAGTATTGCCGAGTGGCAAGCGTCGACTGTGCATGGAATGGCCCATGTGTCGACGATAGGAAGGGTCAGGGTTAAGGGGTGCTTGAGGGTCATGGATAAGTGAGCCTAGAGACGAGCATTCCTCATCGTGATCTAAACCCTAAACCCTAAAACTGAGAAGCTTGAACCACAATATTATGGCCCTTATTGATTGAGTCATAATACATATCAGCTCCAGCTTCCTCTTGATACATATGCTTGTGATATCCTTCATGTGAGGCTACTACACACTGCTATTAAGGATGATGCTCCTCACCATGCTACTTTTCTTGATGATCCAGAGCTCTTTCCCTTTTTGCAAACAACAATTTTACAGGTTAGAGACTATAGCTTGATCGACGTCGACATTGGGTTCTATCTCTTGCTCAACGGAATGGTAGGCTCATTGCCAAGGCTACTTGGGAGCCTATTGATGATTTCTCTTATACACCCTTGCTTGTCGATTATGCTCGTGCTACCACTTTAGTCTCAAAAAACTCCTACTACCATTATAGTTGATGATGATGCTATTGTTCCTCCTGGGTTCCTCAATGTTGTTCTTCAATGGGGGAGAGTTATGGAACTCACCTTGTTATACTCGATTCGACATGCTTATATAGCTCTTTCATTCATTCGTTGGCCATGAGCCCTTTTTATTCATGTATAGATTATAAAGCCTTTTTAGGCATTTTGACTTTTTTTTGGACTAAACAAGGGCTTATATTAGTTGACAAAACCATTAGGTTTACTTTGCAATTACATGTCTAGAGTCCAATTTTTTCAACCTTCCCAAGTATCAATGTCTCCTTCACAAGTTCTTGAGGAGAATTCCAAAGACAATGTAGCATCTCAATGTTTAGTTACAAATAAAATGACCCCAAATAGACCGAACAATGGAGGGTCAACCAATTATCTAGTGTGATCTTGAACAATAATCAAGCTAGGCATTTATCTAAGTTGGATTAAGTTTGTAGCGAATTGCAAACCATAAGAGGTAGAAATGTGGGTTGAGAATGACCATTGAGGGGCTAGTTTTCAAGAACAAGGTATTTGGGCAATGACTAGGCTATTTGGCAAGAAATTTGGACGATCTGAGCGATGTCAAAGGACGGGGTGACCATCAATAGCCACAACACCTTATGTCGAAGAAATGGATTTACTCTACTATCTAATCAAGCCAATATCAAAAGGGGAAGCATGGGATGACCATAAAGCACACATCCTAAGCACACCTATTAAGATACTTTTGAGTTTGAATCCACATCTATTGATGGTGATCTGTCTCATTATAGGAACAAAAATGAAGTTGGAGGTGAGCAAGAAAGCTTCTAACTCTTGCTCATCTTATCATTAGGTTGCTACTATAGTTGAATCTTATCTATGGCTTTTGACTCCTGGCACTCACTAGACCTCATACTATATTGCACTTTGTTTTGATGAAACTGCTTCTACATGACAAGTTTCAAATCCTATCTATGAAAGACCTCTCACAATGGCATGAGACATTTCTAGGTTTTGTATGCGTAACTCTTTTTGGTAGAATAAACTTATTCGAGTTTCTAGAAAGACTATGATTATGAAAGTGGAATAGCCATCTTCTAGCAAGATTTGAGTTCACTAATAGCTAATTTGAGTTTTTAACAAGACACAAGCTTATGTTTTGCAAGCATTTTGACCTTAGTATTTTGCGTAGCCCATAATTTATAGAAAAAGAGGATACCTAAAAAGAATGTTCTTAGAATCACGAGGCATTTTGAACACATGCTACACATGCATTCTAAATCATAACACAACCAAGGTACATATTTCAAGACCACCAAGATCACGAGCTAGGATGTCGCTTTGAAAGACACACAAGGAACGGATGGTGGATCAAACGAACTCAACCAAACCTAGATCTAGCCCCGAAGCACTGGACCACTAGCAATAGCTCATCACATAGGAGAGATACCAATCCAACAACATGCAGCTGCTACTCCCCAATCAAGCCCCCCGAATCAATGGAGGCCTATGGTATACTCATACCCTCCAAGGCTCCTCCTCAACTAGGAGTGAATTGTGACACCTCAGCAACATACTAGGCCTCATTAGCCACTTCCCCTATGAGTCATTGCTAGCATCATGCAAATCCACCATCAAGGTTTATAGGCCTCAAGCGTTGATTATGACTTTGGTACCATGAGGGCCCCAACCTCTCATAGCCATAATTAATTTTACAGGTCGACATAGGCATACCGACCTCCTTGCGGGACATTAGTTTGAGATCAAAATAAACATGGGCATGACATACTTCCCCACATAAGCAAGTTCTCACTTCAAAACTTAAAGTTAGGGAAGGTTTTTTTCTAAGGCTATCCCCCTGTTCCCAAGAGTCATCATCATCCATACGGCCCTTCGAGTGAACCAAATACTCGATGACTATAAAATTAAGCAATTGTTTAGTTCTTGTGTCCAAGATCTTATCGGGTTCATAATGGGTCATACCATATGACTCTTCAGACAAGTCCAATAGATCTCTAGAACCAAGGCGATCCCCTTCACGATAGACTCTTCTCAAGTCGATTGTCATGAAACACCAAGTGCACTTGGATTCCTTTCGGGAGTTCTAATCGATAAGCCAAAGAAACAACATTAAGGAATTCGTATAGTCCGTTTGAATGAGTTCCCTGATGACTCATAATGGTTGTGACTCATAAGTGACACATACAACCAACAATGTCAGCTAATCAATGATTTATCACATAGCATATCTCTATAGATCTTTGCCAATCTATACATCTAACATACATAACTAAGAATCCTGTAACTCAGTTGATTCAAAGAGAATATTGTTTCTCAAAGAGCAAAATTCCTCAAAAGATCACATCAACATCTCTATCAGAGATCATTTGAAAAAAAATTCTAGTGAATTTCCTTCCTCTCAACCTTTATGGATCCCAATCCAAAGATCACGTTGACTATACCAACAAGGAATACTAGACTAGATCCAACAAACCACTTCTTGTGATAGAGCTTTCTAACTACAAAAGTTTCTAGTCGTACAAGAATAAGTTGGATCTACACATCCATCATCATAAATGTGAATAAGTTCTCTCTTATAATTACTTCCCTTGCATCATCTAACCATATTGACTTCAATTATCCTTAGAAGGTCCCCACCATATCGAAATATCCTATAAATTGAGATTTTACACAAGTCCTACATCTTTACATATCACGAATTCCTTTTTGGAATTCTACAGATTTTTCGCTAGTTAATTTTCCTATAACCCTTACCTTTCCTCCCTTTCATGAGAAACTTAGTTTCTAATTGTTGTCATATCGTTCATGATCAGACAGGGGAGATACAAGAAGATTATTTCAAGTCGACAATGTGTTGCAAGACCATGTTTCTAGGCACCCCTTGGATTTTTGGCTCGCCGTTGTCATCTAGTTAATTTTCCTATAACCCTTACCTCTCCTCCCTTCAGGAGAAACTTAGTTTCTTATTGCTGTCATATCGTTCATGATCAGACAGGGGAGATACAAGAAGATTATTTCAAGTTGACAATGTGTTGCAAGACCACGTTTCTAGGCACCCCTTGGATTTTTGGCTTGCCGTTGTCATCTAGATCCTGTCAATGTTGGAACCTCCCTTTGGAATTGTTGCCATCCCCTACCACAGGTTCTTCCTCCAAGAAGCCCGTCAACTTCTTGATCTACATCCAGAGACTGAATGGCCATTATTATGAATATTAGAATCCATCAATGCATACTAAATCCAATGAAATCACATGATTGGAGGAATCTTATCGGCAATCACAATGTCATATTACTTCCATTTCATTAGTAACAAGATATCATACCATATCGTTTAATAATTTAGTGGCTATATCACATGGTTGCTAAGGAAATTTCATATGAATAAAAGCAATGTTTATTCAATGGTCTACTCGATTAGAGATTTACTTGAAGTCTCCCTATTAGTTAAATGTCCCATACTAGTCTTCTAGTTTTTTGTCCCATTCCACTTCGCAATGTTAGGTTTTCAGAAATTTCCAAATTTCAACCTCACGGCACTAATTCTTACTCATTTACCGCATCAGGAACATATTTGATGTAAATGGTTTATTATAGAAGTTCCCTGTCTATGAATTGAAATTAACTACGAGGCCAGTGTTTCGAATCCCAATTCAACCATAGGGCTTCTTAAAAAAATTCATCCTGCCAAATCAAAGTTTTTCCGGATTCGAAGAATTATGTTCTGCTTTCCAACATAAGTTGTAAGGAGCGTATGAAGGACTGGTACAACCCTCATTAATTCACAAGAAACCAAAAGCCTTGAAATTTTGTGAAAGTAATTTCCAACAAGTGAAAGGAGTAAAATTCTCTCCAAAAGAAAGCAAACACAATTTTTTGTTTAGGATACAAAAAAATTTCAGCATATCACCTATATGCCAAAAACCATGCCTTTCGTTCCAAACAAATACCAAGAGCTTCTACAACCCAAGAATTCAAATCAAGCTTTCAAAGGTTAGAATTTCTTTCCTATTGCAAAACCAGGTAATGCACATATTTTGCAATAAGAATCTGTTCCAAATCATAAAAAATTTGGAGATTTGATGAATCCAAGCTTTGGCTCCAAATTTTGCTCCACTCCCAAGAATATCAAGACCCTGACTATGCAAGATCCTCTTCATCGATCCTTGGCCTCCACTTGTGCGCTTCCATGAGCAATTTCCTCCTAGCTTTGACTCTAATACCACTTTCAAGACCACGAGCTAGGATGTCAATTCCGGAGACACATAGGGAACGGATGGTGGATAAAACCAACCCAAATAAACCTAGATCAATCGGATCTAGCCCTCAAGGCTCAAGCTATGGACCACTAGCAATAACTCATCACATTGGAGAGATGCCAATCCAGCAACATGTCACTGCTACGCCCCAATCAAGCGAGGCCTATGGGTATACTTATACCCTCCAAGGCTCCTCCTCAACTAAGCGTGCACTGTGACACCTCATCGGGACACCTTAGCAGCTTAACTGGGCCACATCAGCCACGTCTCCTATGAGTCATTATTAGCACGTTGCAGATCCACCATCAAGGTTTATAGGCCTCAAGCATTAATTATGACTTTAGTACCATGAGGGCCATGGGCTTTAGAGCAGAGACACACACAGGCTGCTCTAATCTCATCTCAGGGCTGCCCATGACTAATCAAATGAGTCATCTATAGAGCTTGTCTCGATCGAGCCTAACATGGTCAGTGGGGAGCAAACCCAACTTCTATCAGCTTTACATTTTAGAGACAGATGTATTTGGAATCCCACTTCTACCACACTACATGTATTATGAACTATCACATGGTCTCAGATTCATATTGGGCCAGCTTTGTGTGCCTTCACACTAGCTTGAGGTTGAGATTAGACGATTTCAAGATATCCCACGAGATGATAGGATTTGCTAGTTATCTTCCCTAGGCGAGGTGGAGATAGAGGAGCACTTTACCTTCATTTGTCCAACCTATTATGAGATTCATGGGAGATACCATTGTTTGTTCAAAGATACTCAATTACTCTACGCTCCGTTGTTACCTATGAGGATCCACGCTTTCTTGCAATTATGGTACAAGAGATACTTTTACTACGATGAGATCTCCATCCTTCGCATCAGAATACTCCAAACACCCTCCAGACGGCGACCACGACCAGATCCAAAATCAAAGGATGATAAGGATGATGATGACACGACTTTCCACATAGCTCAGAGATAGTGCACCTCCCAACAATACCTTACAACCACTCCCCTGGTTATCGGTGCTATGTTTTAGATCATTACCTTTCTTCACAGGATATCAGAGTTAGACACTTCCAGATATATTGTTGCTGCTCTCACTTCATCACGCACCATTGCTGGACAGGGGGCCAAGCATTCTTGGTTTGGCAGTGTCTCAGCCCTTCTTCAGACTTGGGGCTTATCTATACTTGATCTGCCGAGCGGGACTCATGCTTATATCAGACAGCATATTTATCGTAGCTACATACGCACTATATGGTCACAGCCCAACCCTGATAAGGTCAAGATACATTTCTATGGCACACATCTACTACGGTTGGATACTACAGGTACCCCTGTCCTTCCAGCATATCTTACACAGCCATTATCTTTTGGTCTGCAATACCGTATGGGACAGCTCCGAGTCTCTTCTCATCAGCTGGCTATTGAGACGGGTAGATACACGGACACTCCCAGATTGCAGAGGATATGTCAGCTTTGTTCTCTTCATGAAATGGAGGATGAGTTCCATTTCATCTTTCGTTGTCCAATATATTACGAGATCAGGGGGCGTTACCATTGTTTATACAGAGATACCCCTCTCACGTTGCGATCGTTCCTCGAGTATCCAGACTCCAAATGTGTAGGTCTTCTATTGAGAGAGATGTATACTCTACGAGCTTCACTTCTACCTACCACAGATATGGATCATAGCCAGGCTCATATTACCCAGTTTTTCCAGAAACGAGACAGAGAGGGCATTTCTGTTTTGGATTTTGAAGTCCCCACTCGGAGATCGAAGACACAAAGAGTCTCACATATTTCTGCTAGATCCAAGATCACTAGATCTTCACAGGCTTCTCGCCAGTCCACAGCACGCTCCAATACTACTATCACTCATTATTTTCAACTTACTCGTAGCTAGTCTCCTCCGCAGAGCAGGTGGTTAAGCTCTTGCATTGTACCCTCGCAAGCTGGTGGTCAAGCTTGGATATTTCTTCTTCTTAGAGATAGCGAGATAGATATGCTAGTTTCTTGTCTTCTTCTCTTTTCTACTAGTAAATAAGTCCGTATGCGGACAATGCTCCTCACCTTTTGTACTCTCTTGTCTTATGTACCATTGGGTACCAAAAGACGTTAATAATAATAATTCGAATTCTAATTCTCTCTCTCTCTCTCTCTCTCTCTCTCTCTCTCTCTCTCTCTCTCTCTCTCTCTCTCTCTCTCTCTCTCTCTCTCTCTCTCTCTCTCTCTCTCATCTTGCATCTGATAATGATGATGATGACGACGACGACGACGACTTACCTACTCATAGGGATCAGAGACAGCGTCCCACTCATACTCATGTTGAAGCACGAGCTACTCAACCTATCACGAGGAGACCTCATCGACGACGTCAGCAACTACCAGTGGTCCTTCATGTTGCAGCTCGTATTACGTCTTTCTATAGCATCAACAAGACAAGATC
This sequence comes from Diphasiastrum complanatum, assembly GCA_029204225.1. Taxonomy (NCBI): domain Eukaryota; kingdom Viridiplantae; phylum Streptophyta; class Lycopodiopsida; order Lycopodiales; family Lycopodiaceae; genus Diphasiastrum; species Diphasiastrum complanatum. Next base: position 37,297,515 of record CM055108.1, read on the forward strand.
GGATGATAGTGTCATACCTCATTCATGACACTTAGATACTTAGCCATACATATGCTCCCACAAGTTTCATATTTCATATATCATCATGTTTATTTCAGTTCAGTTCATAGTATTCATATATGTTATTTCTATTTCTGTTTCAGAGACGTTTCATACGCTCCCATTGTTACCACATACTTGACATGTACATTTACTAGTCTTATATGCCTTTTGGCATGAGAAAGACATTAACATTAGGGGAAATATGGGCACAAAATGGGCCCTTTAAGCAAGTTTGACTTTAGAGAGAAGAATATCTGACAACATTTCATATTTTCGGTGATGCCTGCCGTTTAACCTATATTGGTTACCTATATTGCCATTCACCATCCTATTTAGCTATAACTTTTGATCAGTACATCAAAATTCGAAACTAAGTACACCATAAGAAAGAGGATATTAAGAGCTTTTCAACACATACCATATTCTACCAAGAAAAAAGAATGTTATAGCTATTAAAAAATGGGATATCGATTCAGCGCGTCCGAGTACATTTGCACAGTTGCAAATGTACTCGAGCGCACTGAATCGATATCCCATTTTTGGTCAGCTATAATTTGCTATTATTACATCAAAATTCAAAACTAACCACACCATCAGAAAGAGGACTTCAAGAGCTTTCCAGGGAATACCATCTTGTTATAGTTCTCTAAACGAGCAAAAAGTTATAGCTTAACAAAGATGGGATATCGATTCAACGCGCAAGAATGCCATTTTATACCTTGCAAATGACTTTGGGCGCGCTGAAATATCCCATTTTTGGTCAGCTATAACTTTTGATTAGTAGATCAAAATTTAAAACTGACTACACCATCAAAATGCGGACTTCAAGAGCTTTCCAAGGAATACCATATTGTTATAGTTCAGCCAACCAAAAAAAGGGTTATTATAGCTTACCAAACATGGAAATATCTATTCAACGCGCAAGAGTGCCATTTGACACCTTGCAAATGAACACGGTCGCTCTAAATAGATATCCCATTTTTAGAAAGCTTATAACTTTCTTGTTCGTTAGCAGAACTATGACTATATGGTATGTGTTGGAAAGCTCTTGAAATCCTCTTTTTGGTGGTGTAGTCAGTTTTGCATTCTGATGTACTAATCAAAAGTTATAGCTAATCAGGATATGTCTCCTTATAACTAATGACTTGGAAACCTTGGGAAGCACCAATGCAATTTATCCATAGAAGTATGTTTCGTGGGCAGCGAAAGGACATCCGGGCAGCAACTATTACTCAATCAAATGGTTTTTTGCTGCCCAGTGCGAATTTCAAGAACATAAAACTATAGACGGAAAAGACTAAAAGTTTTCAGTCCGTCAATCACTGTAACAGTTCGTTACTCATGGATGAAGGTTATTGGCCTATTTGAAAATTTAAAAGGCGGGAAGTCAACAAAAGTATCTTTACAAAGGGCCCATTTTGAGCCTATACTCCCCCTAATGTAAAGCTCTCTCGCTCTCTCTCTCTCTCTCTCGAAGTGGTAAGGGGAACAAAGTGCCGACCCTCAACATTTGGAAGTCAAGTGTATTCCTCTTCTAAAATTCCATTAAGGGTGGTCAATGAAGATTGATTAGTATCAAACTAGGTTTTCATAATTGTTCCCTTCCCTCAAGATGTACTTTCTGAATAAAGGAAATACATTATTCTTATAAATAAGTAGCATGTACAATCATACATTGTCCTAAGTGTATCCCATCCTTCTATCACTAATGCCAAACCAGACATTGTAGCCCAAACTTACCTACACACATCAAGGGCCTTTCTCATATCTCCAGATGCAGCTGCTAGTTTCTGCGCATATTAAGGAATAACAACATGATGAAACGTTAACAACAATGCTAAGCCTCTACAAGTTAATATTTTAATTGTAGTAAAGAGATTTTGATCAGGTAACCAGCCATACAAATAAAGTTGTCATGTGTAAGGGTAAAGAAGTCTATATTCTTAATCTTGTTTTCAAATATAGTTCCGTATCGAAGTTTAAACCAATTCTTACTCTACAACACACAAATTGCTGCACAAAAATAAGACAATAGATTGTGCACTATTTCAAGAACAATTTGACTCAAATAAAATTAACAAATGCACCATTTTTTAAATAAAATAAAACACTAAAGTACATGATTACTCAACCATGCATACATGCAAGTTGACTTACCGACAAGAGTAGAAAATTTAGAAATTTATGTGGACATGCACAACAACTTTAGATACATGCATGACCTACTTTGATACATAATTAAATATGCACACACATGCATGGTTGCATGAATCACCCTCGAGCATCCTCGTGAAAGAATAGGATGGACACAAATGCATGCAAGAACGATGTTGACAGTAAACTGATCTATGTAGATAGAATCTACTAATCTTCAACCTACTAAGAACCATCCAACCCATGTGAAACATAGCTCAATTCTAGTGGAGCATGCAAGATCCAAGCTCGAGAATCTAATTCGCTTTTGACCCTATTCAACCCATGGGCTAAATGAGCCCTTGTAACATCACAAGTTCATTGTCTTCGAGCCTCACCACACCCGCAACCATTCGTACTTGGCAAGCTAACTCTCTACCAAATCACATTTATACAAGAACAATGATATCAAACTACATTTTCAAAGGCAAGAGACAAGAGAAAGGAGTAATGCAAGAGAAAGAAGCCGCCATGCCATAGGAAAACGACAAAAATTCATGCTTTTGAAGAGGAAGAGATGCAAGAGCATAAAAATAAGACCCTTCAAAAGTTTTGACCACATTTTGGCAATTTCTTTTTGTTGTTCTAGCCAAGGTTGCATCGAACCGTGGTTCGAACCGCCTTTCACGGTTCGAACCATCGAATTGTTCGGACCCAGTTCGAACCGTCTGGCCCTAAAACGCCGATTTCCATCGGGATCGGGATTCTGGAATCTGTTCGTGCCCGAGAGAGAGAGAGAGAGAGAGAGAGAGAGAGAGAGAGAGAGAGAGAGAGAGAGAGAGAGAGAGAGAGAGAGAGAGAGAGAGAGAGAGAGAGAGAGGGTGGGTGTGCACTCAGCACTCTGTGTGCATTTGCCATTCAGATTGTGTGTGCTCAGTGCTGTGTGTGTGTGTGTGTGTGTGTGTGTGTGTGTGTGTGTGTGTGAGAGAGAGAGAGAGAGAGAGAGAGAGAGAGAATGGTGTGATTTTGTGTGTGTGTGTGTGTGTGTGTGAATGCGCTTCTGTAGACTCTTGGAACTTGGTAAGTATTTACTGTTTAGTTAGTAGTGGTAAATATTTCATGCAATGATGCATGTGCCATGTATTGTCTTGACTCTTGACTCTTGTCAGAAGTTAGAACTTAGAATTTGTCACTTGTGCAATGAGCCCTATGCAGGTTTGCATTTATGTTCCTGGTCCTGGAACGACTGCTGAAAGTTCATCAGGGCTTGAGGCAGATGGTTGTTGTCATTGACTGGGCGCAGTGGGGGCCGTCACAGGAGCCCAAGAGTAAGAGATTCGAGCGGACCGTTATGTATTCACCATTTTGGGATAAGGCTCGATCCATTGTGGTGGGCCTACAGCCCATCTACAAAGATGGGCTATGAGCACTGTCAGAGTCCTCAGAGGAGGAGGAGTATGAGGATGAGGAGTCCGAGGAGGGCAGGGATGAGGATGAGGGGCATCATACCTCTGCCTCTGATGAGGATTTCGCAGCTGAGCCTACCACTCGAGAGGCCACAGCAAGCTCCACAGCACCACCAGCAAGTGGGAGGAGAGCTTAGAGTGCTCACTGCAGCCTGCTCAGTGCTCATTGATGTCAGATGATTGTAGTATGTACATTAGATCATTGTAGTTACTAGTTACTAGTTACTAGTCTGTAGATGACACTACGATGTTCATGTCACTAGATGAGCATTGACTCTTGAGCTGTTTACGATGTAGTATGTACACATCATGATTTATCATCAAACACACCGCGCATTACATTGGTGACCGGACTCATGAGGCACCTAGCATTTGTATTTACTATTATGTTATGATTCATGAATCATGATATATTATGGATTCTAGAATCTAGTTTCAAGTTTCAAGTTTCTAATTCCTGAAGTTAAGTTTTAACTGTAGTATGTAAGTACTATGTAGTCTGTTTAATGTTAGTCGATTATCTAATTACTAATGGTTAAAGCCTTAAAGGTTTAAAGTTTAAACTTTAAAGTTTTACGATTTTGATTTTGGTATTTAAATTTTAATGTATTATGTTAGAAGTTAGTAGTTACTAGTTAGAACTTAGAAGTTAGTAGACTGTAGTTACATATGTCATATAGATAATAGAATGTTTAAAGTTAAAACTTAAATGTTGAATGATGAATGATGATGACAGATGTAAGATAAATCTAAGTTTCTAACCTGAATTATTTTGGCTTTCTCAAGAGTCAAACATTGTCATAACCTTCTTGTTTATTCTTTTCTCCGATCTCGACATTGCAATTTGGCATTTGCAAATAAGTATTAAGTTTGATCTTCAACTTTCAAGTTTCAACTTTGAAACAAAATTACAATTTACAATCTACAATCCTAGTACCTACTACCTAGTACCTACGTACTACGTAGTACGGTGACCGGTTCCGGGTCTAGACTCTAGATAGTAGACTCTACCTAGTACCTAGCTAGTAGCTGCAGCCTGCCATTATCCATTATTCCGTATCACTATTCAGTGTACACTGTAGACTGTAGTCTCTGTATCAAACTAGTAAGTGGACCGTGGTCACGACTCACGACTCACTGGTTAGTAGTTAGAAGTTAGAACTTAGTACTAAGACTTAACTTTTAAGTAGTCAATGGTGAGTCGTGACTGTTCGCTAATTAGTAATAACTATAATCTATTATCAGGAATCAGGATTCAGCTCTAGCCTCTGAGCTCAAGCGTCAAATTTCAGTTATACTCTAGGCTCCTAATTTCTAAACCTTGAGTTCCAACCGGCAACATCCAAGTGGCCACTGGGCAGTCCTGAGTCTCGACTCTCCTTAGCAAGCAGTTGCCAGTGTCCACTGTCAAGTGAGCACTTAGCAGATCCTTGTACCTGGGTAGTAGGGGGCCGGGGCCACTGGGCCAGGATATGGTTACAACTTACAAGTTAGTAGTTACAAGTAAGTTACAACTTACAACTTTGAACTTTCAAGTTTCAACTTACTGCAGTTCTCTTAAACTTGGGTCATAATGTCATTCTAATTTCTGTAAATTTTGTTTTGAAAATTGAATCTTGATACGACAGGTCACACCGTCACAAGAGATCTGATTATCCTGAATTCTGATATCTGTAAGTTTAGAGGAAGATTGAAATTGTTTAGCTATTAAAATTTAAGTATCTGTACTATCAGTGAATGTTTGACTTCTTTTTTGAAAAATTGGAGAAAAAAAGGTTCGAACCGTTTTCCGATTCGAACCTAGCCTGGCGGTTCGAACCTCAAAGAATCGGTTCGAACCGGCCGGTTCGAATCGACCTGTTCGAATCAGGATGCAACCTTGGTTCTAGCCTATCTTCCAATGGATGTTTGTATCTTCGTGGATGTGCCTATGGAGGGTGGCATTTTCTTGCTCAACAACTTTGAATTCCTCTTGCATACATTCCATCTTCATTTGTAGGTCGTCCAGTTGTTTCAATGTGGGAATGATCAGCTTGTGTTAGTCATACTAATCCAAATTCTCCTGGAGATAGCTTTTACTTCAAATTGTTACAAAACTAAGGGTAGGCTAATGATAGGAAGAGGGAAGGAATTGCATGTGCCTTCAGATGTTACCTTCATTGCTAAAGGTCCAATTCGGATTCATCCATGTTGCTACCTCTATATGCTCCACGCTTCACACCATAGAGACTCTAAGACCTCTTGTGGGCTAATCAACACATATTTCCACCCTTCAACAGATTGTCTTCTACAAGTTTCCAATCAACTCTTTTGCGAGGCTCCAATAGTTGTTCCTTCTTTAGTTGCAGACCAGGCTAGATTGTTGATCATGAATAGGAGTATCCTCATCATTTGACTTTGAGTCCATTTGAGCTCTCCTCCTACATATGTAAGCTGAGTATGTGTGTGTGTGTGTGTGTGTGTGTGTGTGTGAGAGAGAGAGAGAGAGAGAGAGAGAGAGAGAGAGAGAGAGAGAGAGAGAGAGAGAGAGAGAGAGAGAGATTGAGATTTGATGTCTTTACAGTGCCAAAATGGTACATAAGGCTATGAAATACATATCAAACATGTTATCCAAGGGAGAACTTCAAAATTGTAAATAAAAACAAGATTAAGTACATCATCCTTAATGTTGTCTACTAAGTAGTTCAAGAAGTTGCCCACCTACAAATGTTTGAAAACATGAGAAATGAAATGTAATAGAAACAAAATCTAGAACTACTAGATTTGTGTGGCCGGTAATATATTGTCTCAAGAATACCTTCAATTGCTTGAGTTCCTCAATGACTGCTAGAAACATATGGAGTGCAAAGAGCAAGCACTTTGATGGCCATGGGAAATCGTGATAGGCAGCTCTCTTGGGATCTTATATAGGGTGGCAACATATTGGGACAAAGATTTCTAGATCATTCAATGGCATCAAGGAGGCTCGTGGAAGAAATTCACACCACAAAGAGCCAAATGAGGAGCTATAAAGCAATGCGATGAGTCTTTTGTTTTCAACACAACATTTATATAGGCTCTCTTCTTACGTTTGAACAATCTATTGTAGTCACATTTAGCCTCACCTAAAATCTGAGTAGACATACCAACTATTGTGAGAAAAAGTATGTCGCAAGCTTAGAAGCCCGTTCCAACCAAAATGGGTCAAAACGTTCCATTCCGAACGTTTCGTACGTTCGGAACATTCCTGGTCGGAACGAAATTATTTCAAGCTATAAAAAAAATGTTAAAACCCTGCTGGCCCACACATTCTCCATTTCACACGAGCAAAGAAAGTGCGCCTACAATCGTTTTCGAGATGAGCTGAGTGGTGAATGTGTTGTGCTTTTTCTGTCATCATTGTTTGGGTATGTCCGTGTGATCAGCTGCAGGATTGTGTGGTGATCTTAGTTTTGTTTTTCAAATCCCAATTCGTAAGTTTTTTCAACATCTTTTTTTCTTAAGTTCTAATTTGATGGGCATAGAATGGGCTGTAGGCATCAAATTAGGATACTTGTTTGTGCGTTTAGTTTCTTTCAATATGTATACAAGTGTGTGAACCCGTTCGTTGTTTCTTTTCTCAAGTTCTTGTAGTTTTTTGGGAATCCCACTACGTAGGCTAGAGTTAGGGTTTTTTTTAGACATTTTTTTGGATTTCGGAAAATCTACAAGGTTCAGTGTTTGTTGTTTTGCGTTCTGTTTTTCGAGTTTAGTGGTCAAGTTGCTTGTGGTCGTCGAGATTTAGAGTTTGTAGTTTTTTTTTGGGATTTTTTTAGTTTCTGGTTTAGGATTCATCATCCATAGGCTGTCATATTGGGATGAGGTGCAGCTTTTAGAGGATGAGGATGGTAGGTATGGGGGGACTGGTGCTAAGCGTTGGAAATGTCCGTTCTGCCAGTCTGATTACTCCAGCACACTCACCAGAGTGAGGGCTCACCTTGTCGGTTCATCAAAGGGGGCCACAGTTGGATATACGAGGTTGCCCCATGGTTCCAGAGGCAGAGCGGCATCGTATGATTGAGACTTACTCACGGTCAGGCACTACAGTTCCTATAGCTCCCACACATGTTGTTGCACTAGTTGTTAATCAGGGCCCCTCCTCTAGACATGAGCCACCAGTCACTCCCGCGGGCATTCTTGAGAGGATGAGGCAGGCAGGTGCTGCTGCATTTGCTTCCACTAGCCGACCATCCACATCTACGACACCTCCTATCACATCCACCACACTTCCCACCAGATCGGGGCATCCTGAGAGACCTTCCACTTCTGCTATACCTGATAGACCTTCCACATCTTCTGCAGCTGACAGGCCTAGCACATCTGGGCCACCTCCAGCCATGCCCTCATCTACTGGCAGTGTCCCACTTTCGTCAGACGCAGAGCATGTTGCCGATGACCGAGCACCTCGTCCACCTCGAGGCAGATCCACCTCACGCTCCACCCTACCTCAGAGCACCATTCGTCAGTCCTTTCGACGGGGCAATGATGAGGTAGCTGAGAGGGCATTGGCAGACATGTTCTATAGCTTGAACCTACCATTTGCTATAGCGGATACCCACCTATTCAGAGATGTTGTTGTTGCTGTAGCTGCATGCACCCCTGCCTTTAGGCCCCCAACCACTGAGGCCCTTCGCACCACACACCTTAGGGCAGCATACGACCTTGTTGATACACAGTTGCAGCAGCTTAGGTCAGGCTGGGAGGTTTTGGTTGCTCCATCATGGCAGATGGATGGACTGACATGCGGAGTCGGTCAATCGTCAACATCTTGATTTCCAGTTGCATGGGCACCTTGTTCTGGAAGGCAGTTGACTCCTCTCGTGGGGGTGCCATCCAAGATGCTCGCTATATATTTGAGCAAATTGATGGAGCCATACAGCATGTTGGCCCCGCTCATATGGTGCAGGTTGTCACAGACAATGCATCGAACTGCTTTGAGATGGGGAGGATTTTGACAGCTACTTACCCCCACATTGTATGGACGCCTTGTGCAGCCCACTCCATTGACTTGATGTTCAAGGAGATTTCGCGTCTAGATTGGGTCACTGCTATCACATCTAGAGTTACAAGCTAAGATTCACTAGCTATGCTAGAAAGCAGGACTTAAGCTAGAAAGCAGGAAGAGAATGCATAAGGAGGCTAAGTTATCATCATCAACTGAATAAAGGAATACAATGCTGCCCTACTTATACCCTCTCCTTGAATCAAATGGAGAGGAGGGAAAAGGATTTGGAGGGAAAATAGTGCGCCCTCCCAATAGGAGGACCCCCACTCCAAATCAATGTGACCAAGTCCTAAAATATAACCAAATAGGGCCCAAGGTCAGTATATGATTAAAAAAGGCCCCTAGGCCTGCTTATGCATAATAACAATAAAAGAATGGACGCGGCGAATGTAATGAGCCAAGTCCATAACTCTTCCCTGCAGAAAAACAAAGCCCTCCACCGGCTAGCAAGCATAATGACTATCTAAAACAATAATGTAAGCATGCTAAATACTGAAAAATCACAAACTAATGGAAATACTGATGGAGAGGACATAAGTCGTCATAACAGATACCCCAAAAGCATCATAACTGTGTAAAGCAAGTACTAAGCAAATACGACAATAAAGAATAGTCATAGCTAGCCGAATCATGAAGCAGAGGGAACATCTACAATGACATCTGTAGTAGAGGAGAGAACTAAAGCCATGAGGGCTCGAGCCTGATCTGCCAATAATGGGGTATGATAAAACACATCAATAGGCTCCTAAGTGGCCTCCTCAAGAGGACGACCATCCCACTGTACTAAAAACTGAACCTGCCTGCGACATCGACTGTACTGAAGGCGAACCGGATGGATGGCGGCTGGCAAAAAAGGGCACAGCTCTGGCTCTGTAGGAAATGTGAGATCGCGAGGAGCATCATCCTCAATGGCAGCTCGTAACATGCTAACATGAAAGATATCACAAGCTCGTGTAGTATCAGGCAACTGTAACCGGTATGTAAGGCTGAGGCGATCCAAGATACAGTAAGGCCCATAATAGCGTGGTGCAAGCTTCTCAGTAGAAGCGTGACCCTGAACAAAGTGATGACGTGCAAAGCGTAACCGGAGGTAAACCGTATCACCAACCTGAAACTCAACATGACGGCGATGACGATCAACAGAAGTCTGATAGCGCTGCTGAACATGCTGTAAGTGAGTAGTAGCCCTAGCAATAAGCTCACGAGCATCGGATAAAAAAAAAGCAATGGTAACTAGTGTATCATCAGGAGGAAGAGGCACCCCTGGCAAAAGTGGAGCATACCCATGAGCCAATAAGAAAGGTGAAACTCCAGTGCTGGTACTAACAGAGCTATTATAGCTATACTCTGCCAAACATAAATGCTGGTCCCAATCCTTCCCAGAAGGAGAAACAAAATGTCGAAGGTAATCCTCAAGGATCCGATTAAGGACCTCAATCTGCCCATCAGCAGTAGAATGATAAGGCCGTGTTTGCCTTGCCTGGACGATACAAAACATCAAAATGAAAAGACTGTAAAAATTGTAACCAACGATATTGACGATCACTAAGATCACACTGAGAAAAAAGATAACGAAGAGACTGATGATCAGTAATAATATCAAAGGGAACACGATACAAATAATGACGCCATTTCTTAAGAGCATGGACGACAACAAGTAGCTCTTTTTCATGTACAGAGTAACGTTTCTCATAAGAGCGCAAACGACAAGACTCATAAGCAATAACACACTCGGACTGACGGAGAAGAGCGCCTAAACCAATAGCACTAGCATCAGTCTCAACAATAAAACGCTGATCAAACTGGGGAAAACACATAACAGTAGCAGAAACAATGGCATGACGTAAAGCATCAAAAGCAGTTTGACACTCAGAAGTCCAAACAAAGGCATGAGACTTTTTTAGTAACGAATGAAGCGGAGCAGCCACAGTGGCAAAATACTTAACAGGACGACGAAGATGGGTTGCCATACCTAAAAACATACGAACAGAATGAACATCAGTTGGGATAGGCCAATTCTCAATAGCCTGAACTTTCCGAGGATCAAGACGAATACATCCACCACAAATAAGAAAACCCAAAAATTCGATTTCAGCCACGACAAAAGAACATTTGGACAATTTGGCAAACATTTGATGCTTAATAAGTAATTCAAACACAAAAGATATATGTTTTACATGATCAGACAAAGAAGTACTAAAAACAAGAATGTCATCAAAATAAACTAAGACACAAACACCTAAAAGAGGACGTAAAATATTATTCATAGCATTCTGAAATGTCAGTGGACCATTCTGAACACCAAATGGAAGAACACAAAATTCAAACAAACCCAAATGAGTACGAAATGCAGTCTTATGCTCATCAGAATGACGCATCCTAATTTGGTAGTATCCAGAACGTAGGTCAATTTTGGAAAAGATGGAAGAAGTGCCAAGCTGATCAAAAAGGTCATCCATGTGAGGTATAGGATACTGATTACGGATAGTCAGCTTGTTTAAAGCACGATAGTCAATGCAAAGGCATTTGGTTCCATCTTTTTTGGCAACAAGGAGGACAGGAGCACCAAAAGGACTATGGCTAGGAACAATGAGCCCTGACGTAAAAGGGAAGCAATTTGGAGCTGGACCTCATCACGTTCATCTTCAGACATACAATATGGAGCACACATTGGAGGATGTAGACCATGGGCAGGAGGAGGCAGCAGCAGGCTTTGACTTCACACACATTTCCCAGCACGAAGGGATTTTTCGATGGTAGGTCCACTCACAGTGTACGAGCCAGGGGTACTGGCAGATCTAGCAATAGGCCCAACCTAGCCGATCTGTATGTGCGGTTTGATCAGGAGAATGTGCCCCCAGTACCTCTACCGCCCCACCGATACCTAGGGGTAGGGGTAGGGGCAAACCTCGAGGGTCAGGCATTGGATCTAGCCAGGGCATGAGTCAGTCTGCTAGAGATAGAGGCAGAGGCAGAGGCAGATCTGGGCGGCTCGTGGCCCCCTCACCAGACATTATAGAGAGTCCCCTCTTAGCCTCAGATGACATGTCACCATAGGATTTATTTTCATAGTACTATTTTATCAAACATGACATGTTTCTTTTTGTATCGGACGTACGGCGAACGCATAACTATTTTATAGATGTTTTTGCTTACATGTATGGCTCTTCCCTAAACCCTGATCTCACTATATGATGGTTATTCTCCAGTTCATTACGTTTCATCAAGAATGTTTCATGGTTTCTAAATAATTTCATGGTTTTGTTGATAAACTTATGGTAGTGGGTCAGATCGTATTTTAAATGCAAAATTTAGCCGAGCACCGCAGGTTGTTCGTATTGACATGAATTCTCAGTTATTTTTACTCCATTCCCAACACTCCAGTTAATATCAAATTATTGTAGTTAATTGTGTGTTCCTTTGTAAATTTGTTTACATCCACAATAGCATAGATCAAGTAACATGAGATGACATGAGAGCCATGGCTATATCTCTAATTGTTACACTTGAGACCATTTTCACATGATTATTTATCTATAATTTGATATCAACGATTGATACAATTTTTGCCAAATTTGGTGGACCCATTGCACGACGTTTTCTCTATGTTATCAAATGTAGGCATTAGCTATAAATGATCTACCATTTACAAATGAAATATACATGCATGTGGCACGCCAGCTCATCTATTGAGTAAGTAACCAATAATAATGTGTTACTTAGCATAGTCAAAGTACGGAATACACGAATGAAAGAATGTATTGTTCATCTCACTAATAGCTTCCAAATGGTCAAAGGACTGTAGACGAATGTACCATCTACATAGTAGGATAGTCAACGTATCAAAGGATTGATAGCTTCATGCATTACAAAATTTGCCTCACTTGGTCGTAGCCTATGCAAATGTCAAATTACGAGCCCGTGCCTCTCTATTTCTAAACTCAACCCCACTTAAGTGCATGTCTTGTAAAAATTGCCATAACTGAACCTCGCAACATCTAATACCCATCTCATCCTCATTAGTCGACTTGCCTAAGAACCTCACCTTTAACGACTCCCTCGTATTTCTAAGAACCTTTTCAAATTTATCCACTCCACACTATCCCTAAGCTTGTAAAATGAGACACAATCTATTCAGGATCCCGTATGATCACAACATCTAAACTTCATCTTCTCCATTTCCCAACCACCCTATCCTCCCTTACCAACTTCTACAATGACCAACACATGCTCCCACAAATAGCGTTCACTTTAGGGGTAGAGTTCGAAAATTTGCTCAAGCTGACAATTTTTGCAAACTTACAAGATGAACAGCTACAACTAGGGAGTCCTACAAGTAAGAGGATTACCTCAAGTTTAAAGCAATCCATACGACAACATGAAAGTATTACACAATAATATGAAGAGACCTCAAATCCCCATATTTTTCCCACTTGCTTGTAGCAATCAAAGAGCATAGCAAAATATCAATTGAATGCATCCAATACCTCCAACACATTTGAAACACCCCACCTACAAAAAAATTCAATAAAAGGTCGAGAGAGAAGTAAGTTTTTTCAAGATCAATGGAGGAGGTGACGAAGAACTTCAAGATTGCTGGAAGCAATGAAGAATTTAAAATGGTGTGCAACAAGAATATAGAGCTTGATGAAGTTTTTTCTTTTTCTATGTAGGGCCCAAGAAATTTGCCCCCTTTTTGGGTTCACGAGGCCCAAAGCAAAGCATTGGATGTTTCCAACAAGCTTCAAATGATGTCTTTGCAATAATGCACAGCTAGGGCCTTAGCCACATGGCTTCACAATGCATCAACTTAATTTACAACCTTAGATCTCTAGTGTACTCACTACCCTCACTCAAACAACTATAACAACGCTTGGTCTTAAGGACTAATTGTCGTAGCCAAGACCTTAGGCATATAGCTTTGTAGCATATCAACTCGATTTACAACCTTAGGTATATGGCTTCATGGCTAATATGCTAGGTTAGTGCCTTGGATATATGTACAACCCCAGATCATGAATAGCAAGCAATAATGTGAAGAAAATCATTTGCATTACGAGATACGTGGTCGATAAGGCTAGTCTTATCCCCTCGACACCTTCTTCAATTTTCAACATTTTTGCACCTACTAGAAAAGAACCACAGAGGTTCACAAGCTATGAACCAAGATCCAAGTGGCTAAGGAATTCAAGAACGAACATTGTGAATTCTTCTTTTGACATTTGTTATGGAAATAAGCTCTACTGATCTATTTATTTTGGATGATGATAACAAGTTAACAAAATTATAGTTTGGGTATCTTGATATTCTCTAAGGTGAACACGCAAGCAAATGGAGCTTGAAGAAACATGAAAATTTTGAGGAGTACCAATATCACTAATGAGTTGAGTGCAATTAGATTTTGTATTTGTTGGATAGTCAAGGAAAACCAAGTTCTTGGACATCATTAGATAGTAAAAAATAGTGTGGGATGTGAAACCATGTTTCAAAATTACAATTTTTGTCCTATAAGGCTAGATGGCTATGTATACACCATTCCACACACCGAAGGATGACAATAGCTTCTATAACAAGTACGGCAAAAAAATTATTTTAATTCACTATTGAACAATGACGTATAATGCCCAAAGGAATAATAATGTCCACGATACAAGCACTTTGCTAAGTATGTAAAAGTGAAGACAACTTCTATGCACAATGAATTTCAAGCGTAAGGAACTCCTAAATCTCTAAGATTATCACATAAAAATTCTTCTCACTATAATAAATTCTAAAATATAAGGAGGCTCAACACACTCTGTTCTACAAAAAATCTACATGAGAGGTGTTTACCCTTGCACATAGCTCCAAAGCAAATGATTGAAAAGCATTGATGTTGACACTCTGTACATCAACAACTTTGCTTCATTAGAAAGAGTTTTGAGAAAAACATTAGAACAAAACAAGCATACGTATACATACTACCACGTATAAATCAAGAATTGCAGAAAAATCATACTCAATGGGTAAATATGATTTCCATTAGTAATATAGTTTCTAACTAAATTTGTATTAGCTAAGCTACTTTGAAACTAACTGACAAGGCTAAGCTAAGCTAGTCTCCAATCCGTCAACCAATGATGAGGTCACCAGACTAAGGTCCTGGATTTGAGCTAGGGTGTGTGCCCTACATGCAAAACAAGTAGCCAAATATTTAAGACACATGTCATAAATGCCCAGTGATAAACGATAAGATCAAGATCCCAGATTTAAAACTATTGGTCTAAACGACATTCAATAACTTTCAAGCCCCTTGATCATATAGATGCCCTTGTCTATAATTTTTGGCCCATGATTGAGAATACATGTAAAGATAGGTAAGCTCAAGGCATAGATAGAATTCCAACTAGCACGTTTTAAATTAGGACATCATGAACGATTCCTAGAACATACCATGCTCCCAAATCTATCAAATATAAAAATATGATAAAGCGACACATAAGTGTCAAGGAAGAGTGGCTACTTCACATTTGTCACATACTAGCTTAGGATGTGTCAAGGTTTACTATATGCTTTAAGGTTTGGATATGCACAATAATTTTGCATATTGAAAGGTTGTGACTTGTCTTGAACAAAAATGCTAAATGCTGTGTCTTCTTTAACTAATTTGGCAAAATGGTCCACATGAACTTAATGCATTGAACTTCACATATCATTTAAGAAAAAAACATTTAGTGCTTTCTTATTTATGTCCATTGGCAATGGTATATTTTTACAAAGCTTGACGGAACCCTTAGACTTCACTATAAGTATGTAAAGAGCCTAAAGTCCTATCGCAACTACCTTTGAAGCATAAACATGTAGTTTCACATCAAAGGAAAGAGGGCTATAAAATTCAAGCTTTAAAAAAACCAAGACATGCTGAAAAAGGGGAAAATAAAATGTAGAACAACTCAAGGCTAGACAAAAAATTTTACCTCCAATCTTTGCTTGACAATAGTTACTATTTGATCCTTCCCATAGGCAGGAAAAGTGATAACGTTTGGCTCACCTAAAAAGGAATCCCAAAATAGAGATCATGAATGGAAAAGAATTGTTAAGCTCACCTAAAAAGGAATCCCAAGCTAGAGATCATGAATGGAAAAGAATTGTTAAAATACTTTAAATACATCAAGAGCAGTCTTCTAATAAGGGACATGTTGGTTAAAACCTCCTTTCCTCTCCTAGAGGTCTAGAGTTCAATTCGAATGAACGACACAAAAAGCACATGTAAGATCAAAAGAAAATATATCAAGATAAGCCTTAAGCATATAGGTAAGTAGGACAAAAAGACTAATAAGTTTATAATTAACACTTACATTTTAAAGAGCGTAGATTTGGCAAAAAACGATCAGTAAGATCAATTGCATTTGCAATTCCTGCAACAAAAGAAAACACATTACAGATTCAAAACACATCAACAAAATCCTCGCTTGGTGGCATCATAGAAGTAATTGGTAACAATAGATGGAGTGTCAAATTTGAAATTCAAAATGATCCATTTCTTGTTGTTGAGATTGTAAACACTTATAAACACAAACAGATAGTTATGCTAACTCTTGAAGCATCAATAACAACATAAAACAAATCAGCCTTGTACTTAAGATTTGAGCTGTAAGGAGACTTGTTCAAACAAGTTTTGACGTTAAAAAAGACAAGTTGATGACTTCCAAAACAAACACTAGTTAACCTTCAAACTTGAAAACTATGCTTACCAACAACGAATCAATTTCTTCTTCAACCCTAATCCAACAAAGTAAGGCCACCTTGGATCTTAAAAGAAAGTACTAGCTAACCTTTATCACTAGAGCTGTAGAAAATGTGCACAAGAATGCGCATGTCAAGTACTTTTCCAAAAATTCGTGTCTCTCTAACCACACTAGATCTAATCAAATCCTTTCACATCTATGTTTTTCATACAACTAGCCATCCAGAAACATGACCCAATGATTTTGAGCAGATTATAAGCAAGATACGATGTGCCAAACATGTGGGAGTATTGAACACAAACTTCAATGTTTTCAAATGCAAATGTGAAATACCATCATGTCATTTTCAATCTCCCCCTAACATCATCCATTTAATCCATTAAAATGGTGACCCCATGAGACCAGAAAATTATTGAACCATCATGGTTGGACACATAATGGCTAAGCTCTACGGTACCACCTTATAGGCAACAATGAGTAGTGAGCCTGAGACCCGTCGACTGCATGCATTGGGGCAAGCAAGCTTCAGGGCACATTATTCTACATCACATCTAGTCTCTACTCTTAAGGGGCTCATTGAGGATGTGAACTTTTGGCTCATCCAGAGGCTCGAGGACCTTAGTCTCTCTTCGTAGATGGTCTCGGTTATCATGGTACTCCATGAGGGCTTTCTAGACAGAGGATGGCTTGTCTCAGCAAATTGATAAACTATTGGAGTGAAGTAGGTCTCTCTCTCTCTCTCTCTCTCTCTCTCTCTCTCTCTCTCTCTCTCTCTCTCTCTCTCTCTCTCTCTCTCTCTCTCTCTCTCTCTCTCTCTCTCTCTCTCTCTCGTGTTTATATTGATGAGCTAGAGCACGATGAGGCAGTCATATCGGTGAGGGCGAAGGCCCAACGTGCTCAGCCACCACCTCCTACCAGATCTACACGAGCCACCAGAGCAGCCAGAGCTCCTCGACACAAGCCACGGACCACAGCTTCTATGGGTATCAGACGCTTTTTCCGAGATTGATAAGGTATTCTTCCTTTTTGCTTTCCTCAACAGAGCAGGCGGTTAAGCTCTAGCACCTATACCCTCTTCAGAGCTGGAGGTTAAGCTCTTACATGCTTTTTATGATTCTATGTTTGATATGTCTTCTGACTAGCTAGATAGTTGTTTTTCACTTAGACTAGCAAGTTTTATGTTGTCCGACACGAACAGTGCTCCTACAAGATATGTACTTATTTCTTCTATCTTATGTGCCCTTGGCCACCCAACAGACATTAATATAATTTCTTCTTCCTCTTCTTCTTCTTCTTCTTCTTCTTCCTCTCTCTCTCTCTCTCTCTCTCTCTCTCTCTCTCTCTCTCTCTCTCTCTCTCTCTCTCTATCTATCTATCTATATATATATATATATATATAAAAACTTACATACACTTTTGTATGCATGGGTGAGAGGCCCCATGCATCCTCCTCCCCTCACTCATGCATACACTTTTTGAACAAGGATGGAGGATGCATGTATGGGGAAAAGCATGCACGACCCTCCTCCCCATGCATGCATCTAAGGTGCCCACTCCAAATTCGAATTACTCTTTACCCACACACATAGTGTTTTGAGGGGCAGGTACATACTTTCATGGTGAAATGTGTTAAACAAAAGGGACTTTCATTATCAAGGATTTCACTAAATTTGAAAGGCCCTCTAAGGATTTTTTAAAGTATCAGACTTTCCACGAGAAAGGCTAAAATAAAGATGCATTTCTATGAAGGAAAAATTGGCTATGAAGGGCTAGGAAGGCTTCAAAATGCAGGCCTGGTGGGCCTCTCTCTCTCTCTCTCTCTCTCTCTCTCTCTCTCTCTCTCTCTCTCTCTCTCTCTCTCTCTCTCTCTCTCTCTAGTGCCCTGCCCTAGCTCGCCCTACCCTGGTCCGCCCTCTCTCTCTCTCGATGGCTCCACGCGGATCTGCTGCTGCTTCTTCTGCTGTCCCTCGCGCCACACCTTCTCTCCCTCCACGTCGGACCACCCGCCCCCCCCTCGCTACTATCTCCACCCCCCCCCGCGCGGAACCAACACCCTCCCCATCGCTGAAAAAGACACCCTCCTCGCTGAAAGCAGCACCCCCATTGCTGACAAGAACCTCACCACCCTCGCTGCTGGATCAGAGGCCTCGCTGCCAACAGATTTGTCCTCCGATGCAAACTCCTCGTTGTCTACAGATTTGCCATCCCCCTCGTTGTCCTCAGATCTGTCCTCAGATTTGTCACTGCTATGTATCAGGGATGTGGCACCCCCTTTTTCTTCTTCCTCTTTTTTCCCACTCTCAGTTTCTTCCTCCTCTTCTTCTCTCTCCTCTGCTGTTCCTCCCTCTCTTTCATCTTCTTCTTCTTCTTCTGCCTCTTCCTCGTCCCCACTCTCCCACCCTATCGCTCTGGCCATCCCTAACGGCCTTCTTCCCATCCCCATTACCCAAGAACCCACAGCTCCCCCATCTGCAGTACCCATCCCATACACTCCATCCAAATCCACAGAACTATTTTCCTCTTGGGAAGCTGACCAAATGAAAGCCGATTTCCAGCTTTTGAAACATGAACTATCACAACTGAAAGGGATAGTGGTCTCCTTACTCAAGGAAAAAAATGTGTTGCAGTCCAAAGTCGCTTCGTTAGAGCAAGTGATCAACACTAAGCAGGTTGCAGCCTCTGAATCAACCACCACCATGATAAAGGAGCTTGAGAGTAAAATTGAGCAACATAAAGATTCTTGGGCAGCAGTCTTGCAGAAAGGCACCAAGCCTAGCGCCCCCTCTCCTCCGTCATCTCAGCCACCATTGCGGAAGAGAGGTCAAGGGAGCAAAAGGCCCACAACATCAAGGTTCGTGGGATACCGGACACACAGGATGCCATTGCCGAAGCCACGAGATTTCTCGAGACCACTCTAGGACACAAGACAGATGGGCTAGATACAGCTTGGAGGACACCGGAGATGCAGCTACAATTCTTATCCGTTTCACTTCTCTAGAGAGTCGCCGAGATGCGTTGCGGTGCAAATTTAAGCTTCGTGGCACCACTATCTATATGGATGACGACCTCACATATATCCAGGTAGAGGAGAGGCGTAAAGCCTTTCAGGCAGCCCATGAGTCTGGCAGACGAGTCATTTACCGAGATGGACGAGTGTGCTTTCTTGATAGTGCACCTAGCAGATCCCAGTGCTAGGGATTTGGATGATGTTTCTACTACAACAAGATCTATGTTAGTCAATTCATCAAATTCACTCTGTCGCACAATTCCAAATTATGTCCTTCCCTTGTAGAAGATCACGGACAGGTCCAAACTCAAATGACAGTGGTGACGGTGATTTTCTCCACATAGAGATCAGAGACCGCATACTACCCTAGATTCATGTTGTTCGTAGAGCCACAAGTCAGACCATGAGGAGCCACACATCTCACAAACGAACTCCTCAACGGCATCAACAACACATATTCTAAGCCTAAGACGAAGAGACTACAAGCTTTTTGGGCTTAGGTAGGTTTCCTAGCTCACTATTCCACTACAGATCATGTCTTCACTCTTTGAGCTATCATCGAGGAAGCCAGACATAGGAGACAGTGGGTTTCTTGTTGTTTGTTGACTTCAAAAAAGCCTTTCATTTGGTCCCACACTCCCTTTTCATCCAAAGGTTACGTGATCTTGGTTTCTCCATCGATACCATAGTTTTCACTAAAACACATTTCATTAATGAAGCCCGTTTTGAGCGGGTCCACTTTCAAACAGACCGTATGGAACAGATTTTCAATGAGCGAAACAGTTTATTAAACTGTTAATAATCAATCAATTTAAAAAAAAACCCTAAATCTATCTATTTTTTGATATTTTTGCAGTTTAAACAAATTTACTTTTGTGTAAATGTTGTTTCTTTTTGTGTGAGGGAGAGATTAGAAATCAATGTAGTGTTAGTTTTAAGATTAGCGTATTTTTTTCATAATGAAACTTTAGAAATAAAATCCCAAAAAATCTAAAATCGTTTCATTCATTCTTTCTCAAGGTTCGCCGATTCTTTCCCATTTCAAACCATCAACGTATGTACTATGTACTTTGTAGTATGGATCGTGACAATCGTATTAGATGGAACTCGGGAGTTCCAAATTTCGAGATTGATTGTGCTGAGCGTTGATTAATTGTGATCTACATTGCCTAAACACTCAAAAAACATTTGTGTTTGCCATAAAACAAGGCCAGAAATAAAATCCACCGCAAAAATATATCCTAAAGGCTAATACAGTTTCATCGATCCTTTCCCGTTTCAAAGCATCACTGTACGTACTATGCAGAAAGGATCATGACAATAGATATTAGGTGGAAAGCAAGAGTTTTCACTCTCGAGTTAGGATTCAAGATTGATTGTTGATTGATTATAATCTACATTGCCTAAACACTAAACAAGCACTTGTTTTTGCCATAATAGAAGGAAAATAAAATCCCTCCAAAACAGAAACTATAAAATCACTTCAAATCTGTTTCCAACCTGTTTCAAACCCATTTTGAAAATGTCCACAAAACATTGATTGATACAGTTCTAGCATTATTGGCACTTTATGAGCGAGTTCTTGGTAGCTTTCGTAGTGAGATAGGCATCTCTGAGCATATATGGACACCATTGGGGTAAAACGGGATTGTTACTAAACAGGTCAGTGAAATTCTCAAGGACATCACAACCAAGTTCAGCCACAATGCTATCAACTTTGAGAGTTATGATCCTAGCTATTGAACTGATGATTGCAACAAATCAAAGTCGCATTCTACCACATATATGATGTGCAAATATGTTCCATGAATCCCTCACCTCTTTCAATATCATACTTCTACAATGAATTTATCTTAAACTTATAAGCTCAAAAATAATTGAGTTGGCACGTTTCATCAATAGAAAGCTACAAAAGAACTTGAAAATTGTAGCTCCAAACATAATTAGTATATCATCATACCAATCAAAATACAGCAGGAGCCTTCATATGTCGATAGACGGAATAACTCATACAAAACGGACTGATCCCTTGTTATTAAAAAGTCCATCTCATCCACGATCAATAACCTATCAATAAAGGAACAACTTCATAAGGAAAAAACCCAAGATTACTTTCGCAAGTCTAGACAATTCTTCTGCGCAATAAAAATTTCAATCTTTATTGAGAACAGATTGCCCAACTTTGAAACTCAAACTATACTAAGAATTGTCCATCATAAATATTAAACACAATTGCAGAATGTACAGTACTTTATAAGGCTTTTGAAGACTCCCAATTTGAATTTCAATGCATATTGGAAAGGAGCCCAAAAGGCTTCCTTGATAACAAGGGATGGAGTATTTTTTAAACAAATCAATACCACATTCTCTTCAAAGAATTTCCCCGTGAAGTATCTGATTTGCACAGCCTTTTCTTGATCTCCTTCAAGCAAGAAGAGTGGCTGATTTGAGAAGTTGCATGAGTTTGACGAAGCTCTAAAGAATCCAAAACCTGTACAAGTTCAAAGTTAAATCACATGCCTTAGCATTCTTTAGGGGATATCAAAGTTAACTGCTATAACCATGGATAGCCTGCTGGTTGATTACACATCTCCTCTGACAAACATAGAAGAGACAAAAAGACCTAAATTTAAGCCTCACCCTATGGTAAATATCTCGTGGATCTGATAAAGATGTGCAATTTGTGACAGCAACTTTAGGAGCTTCCATTCCAACCTTGCAGTATAGATATAAGAGATAAAATCAGGTAGTGTTCAAGATAATGAAAGGTCATTGAAAAGTGAATAATCAACAGTTTGCAAAAGTCGTGTACAACCTTGGAACGATGACAATGATGTGCTAACATATCCTAAAGAACTCAATCAACTGATATACTTGCACTTTATACCTCTTTGGCCCAATCTGCAATCTGTTGCCTTACTTTCTCCAAAGTTAGAGACTTCCCACTTCCAGGGCATCCACATATGTATAGACTTTTGGCCTTCTGACTTGATATGCAGTCCTTGCAAAATTCCATCACCTTTTTAAACTCAGCCTCCCGACAAAGTAATGTATTGGGCACCGCTGAGAGATGGAATGCAGTTCTCAAGGCTAGAAATTGAGTGGATTCTGCAACAACAGTAAAAAAGCTGAGATACTTTGATTATGTTCACGCATGCACGCATGAGCAAACACACACATAGCCATGTAGATTTGTGAGATTGCACTATACCCAGGTTCACATATGCAATCTAAAAGTTTAATTGTGACATTTGATCCTGCTGATCATAATATATACAATCACGTCAAAGAATCAAGAATTCAATATCAAATTAATGTTAATCAGTCAGAATCTAATTCAACAAAGCATGACATCTCAAACATAGGTTGCTGCTAGCTAGGTTTCGAGAAATCAAAAATCCCTTACATAAATGGCAACAAGCAAGAAAGAGCTGGAGATAGAAGATAATAACAAAACAGAAAGAGACAAAAGACTTAAACAATCACCGTAGACCTCAAGTTAACAAATATCGAAAACATAAAAAAAACAATTTCCTTATCTCCACACTTTTTTGAATTCGATGATAAAAATCTTCTAAGCATACCGATAGTTGAAACAAGATAGAGGAAACTAGTATTTTCTATGATAGTACAATAGTTAAACTTTTTTCATTAGTTTCCTGAAAGAGTAACCCTTATCAAACAAAGAAACAGTCAAATCACATAATTAAAATTGCATCTCCATTGCTACAAAGACAAGGAAACCTAAAGAGTTGGGAAATTACCACATCAAAACCATGTTTAAAGATTATGAAGCCGAATCACGTTAATCTTACCATACCCTGGTTCAGGGATGAGGGTCCGGGCCGGAATGGCCACGTCCGCGTCCGCGTCCGGACGCGTCTGACCCCCGGATGCGGGGTCAAACGCGTCCAATTGTTTTTTTTTTTAAACTAAAAAACCCTAAAAAAAAAATTTAAAAATTTAAAAAAAATCAAAAACGGACGTGTCCGTACCGCCGTACGCACCCGTGGCTTCATTATTTATTTTTTTTTATTTTTTTTTAGTCTAAATTTTTTTTTAAAAATTTTAAAAAAAAAAAAACGGACGCGTCTGGACGCGCGTCCGCATCCACCGTCCGCTTCCTTAGCCCTGGCTACAATTTCTAACAAAAATATCAATTAAAAAATCTGATTAAGTTTAGCTTAGAGAAAGATCTATATACCTTTGCATAAGTTGAAACTTGATATTCCTATAAAAAGAAAAGGTAAAATTTTGCCAGTAAACTATACAATTTGTACGTAATTGAAGGCATAGCTTCAAATCTAACCAATAAGATCTTGTTCGAAAGAGCAACAAAAATATGAATGAACTTAATATAATGAGAACAAAATGGCTCAAAGATGCAGGCCGCATTCCGGATCGCGATCCCGGATTTCCCATTCAGGTTTCCTGGAACGCGTTTTTTTTTTTTGGAAACTTTTTAGTGCCAAGGTGGGTATCAAATGAAAGGTTTTTTTGAGAGCAGTTTATCTAGTTTGCCAAGATTTTCAAGACCAATGTCATCCAGTTTTAGGCCATTAAGTGATTTTCTACCCTGGTTACGTACTCAATCGAATCTATATATTGTGTGAAATGAGATCTTGTGAACTGTACTGAACAAGATCAAACTTGACAACGGTTATGAAGCATAGCAAACCATTGAAACCATATTGAATATCTCTCTCTCTCTCTCTCTCTCTCTCTCTCTCTCTCTCTCTCTCTCTCTCTCTCTCTCTCTCCCCTGGCGCCCTCCATCGGTAATGGCGACCTGGTTCTCCATCGCGCCCTGCTCCGTCGCTGCACCCTGGATCGCACCCTGCTCCATCGATTATGGCTCCATCGCTGATTGTAGCTGTTGACCTGGCCAGCGAATTGCTACTGTCTGTCCAGTGGAACTGTGTACTTGTCCACTGTCCAGCGGACCTGCTGCATTGCTGCCTAGCAGCTTTGTCAGCCTTTATCGCTTTTTCCATTGCTCTTTCGCCAATGTCCCTCAGATCTGAAAATGCCTCATCGCAGGGGGGCTGGTGCCCCTACTCCTGATCCATCCTCCGTTTCCAACATTGCTTCAGCATCTTCCTCACAGCCAGATCCACCTTCCCCTTCTTCTTCTATGCCTGTTGCGGTTCCTATCTCACCGTCAAATCCTATTCTTGCCAATAGTGAAACTACTGTAGATATTTCCTTGACTCCAAACACTCCAGAAGCCCCTATTTCTTTCCCTTTATATGCGTTGGGCAGTCTTCTTCGTGATGATCAACTCCGTCTATTTGAATACCTTAACAATCACAGAGAGAAACTTGCTTCGCATGATTCTTTGCTTCTAGCTATGCAATCGCACCTTCAGAAACTGGACACTTCCATTGAAGAACTCAAGAACGAAGTTGCAGTTATATCGCTACTTCAACTAAAATCCAGCAGCTCGAAAGTCAGGTGGAAGACCATATGGCTGTCCAATCATGGGCGGATGTACTTAAAGGTTCGTCTAAGATCTCTGAAGTGCCTCACCGATGCGGTCCATGAACTCGTATATGAGACCGAGAGTGCACCCCTCTCGATCTACTAGGCATAGCACATGGAAAATAGGTCGAAGATCCTCTACAAGCGCACCCGACCGTGTCCAGAACTCCTCTCCAAACACTGTGGTTTGGAAATGCACGTGCGACCTCTGAACTTGGCAAATCCCTCACTGGATGCCATCGTCCGCAAATGATCTCATACATCGCATAGTCGCTCGAGAACTAGGAAAAAGTAGGCAAAGCAAGTGGCAGTCTTAGTAAGCAAATCCGCACGAAGTTCATTGAGTTGTGAAAGAAAAGTGGCAAATTGCTTAGAAATGTACTCATTCAGCGAGGAGATGTTCTCGGTAGTGGTGTGTCGCGTGTAGGTGTGGCATGTGTCTCCCATAGCAGCTGAGGACGAAGCAGCGACCTGTGGCGGTGGAGCGCTGACAGAATCGGTAGGCATGGTGGATGCAATTTCCAAAGTACGAAGACGTTTGCGAGAGCCTGAAGACATAAACTTCTTAGCATGCTTTGTGCGCAAGACAAAGCCTAGAGGAAGGCAAAACAAAGCCGTAGGATAATTTGCAGGAGATAGATGAGAGAGGCAGCAAAACCCTAATCAAGCAGTTTTACGGAAATGAGCGTAACTTTGTCATATGAAGTCCGATTGACCCAAAAATTGATTCAGATCGAAGGTTAGACAGAGCACTACGTAGTCGTCAGACTGTACTTGCAGTACGGTATGAATCCGTAGTAATTGTAAGGATTTTACAGACTGCAAAAAATTTGAGATCAAGAAAAATCAAATTTTCAAAACTCAAACTATTGAGGACCTATTGAAAAAGGATAGCAGCAATGAAATCTTGAGAAACAAGCTTAGAGTAGCTAAAAGTGATGCAAGAAAGTGTCATGCACAAAAAAGGTAGATCTAGCCACAAAGAAAGCTAGAAGTGAGAGTTGCATGGAGATGGAAGCAATGAGGAGATGATGACTGCATGGAGATGGAAGCGTGAGGGAGATAGAGATGGTGAGAGAGAGAGAGAGATGAGCATGTGCATTTCCCATTGGAGGAGACAGCATTGGAGGAAAAAAATTTGCCATGGTTTCATTGAGGGTTTAGGGTGTGATACATCAATGTGCATTTCAAGATCAATGATTGTGCATTGAATCTTGATCATTGATCATTCAAGAATGATGAATCAACATTGATAGCTTGATTTTGATATGTGAGATCATAGATGGTAGATCTTGATTGATAGGGTTGAGTGTGGGCATTGTGAGAGGGGTGTGGGTACTTAGTGGTTGAAGAGGGGTGTGGGTACGTAAGTGTGGGCACTGTGAGAGGGGTGTGGGTACTTAGTGGTTGGATTTGGCAACTAATTAGGAGTTAGAAGTTAGAAGTTAGCGGTAAGCATTGATCCTTTTTAGTGGTTAGTAGTTAGTGGCTACCATTTAGTTGATAGTTGGAAGTTGGAGCTTGGTGGTTTAGTGTTAGAACTTAGGGCTTTAAGCGTAGATACTATTCTGAAGATTAGATTAGGACAGAGAGAGCCTAGAGAGAGAGAGATCTATCATCACAGAGAGAGAGAGGAGAGAGAGATCTATCATTTGAATTCTGACTCCGTACTCTTGAGAGAGAATTAGAATTAGAATTATTATTATTAACGTCTTTTGGTGCCCAGGGGCACATAAGACAAAAGAGAGTACAAAATGTGAGAAGCATTGTCCGCATAAGGACTTATTTACCAATGAAAAGACAGTAAAACTAAAACTAAAATATCGATCTCTCTGTCTCTAAGAGAAAAAGTATCCAAGCTTGACCACCAGCTGGTGAGGGTACAAAGCAAGAGCTTAACCACCTGCTCCGCGGAGGAAACTAGCTACGAGCAAGCTGAAAGTAATGAGTGATGGTAGTAGTGGGTCGTGATGTAGGCTGGTGGGAGGCGTATGAAGATCTAGTAGCACTGGATCGAGCCAAAACTCTCTGTGTCTTCGATCTTCGGACAGGGACGTCAAAATCCGCAACCGAAATATCCACTCTGTCTCGCTTCTGGAAGAACTGAGTAATGTGAGCCTGACTGGAATCCATATCTGAGAGCGTAGGTAGAAGTGAAGCTCGTAAAATATACATCTCTCTCAAAAGAAGACCCACACATCTAGCATCTGAATACTCGAGGAAGGAGCTCAACGTGAGGGGAATATCTCGGTATAAACAATGGTATCGTCCTCTAATCTCATAGTATACTGGGCAGCGAAAGATGAAATGAAACTCATCTTCCACCTCCTGAAGAGAACAAAGCTGACATATCCGCTGCAATCTGGGAGTGTCTGTGTATCTACCTGTCTCGATAGCAAGCTGATGAGAAGAGACTCGAAGCTGTCCTATACGATATCTCAGACCAAAAGATAGCGTCTGTGTAAGATAAACTGGAAGAATAGGCAAGCCCGAAACGTCCAGCCGTAAAAGATGTGTGCCATAATAATGTAGCTTGACCCTATCTGGATCAGGATGTGACCATATAGTGCGTATGTAGCTCCGGTAAATCTGCTGTCTGATATAAGCATGGGTTCCATTCGGAAGATCAAGTGCGGATAAACCCCAAGTCTGAAGAAGGGCTGAGACACTGCGATACCAAGAGTGCTTGGCTCCCTGATCTGCAAGGGTACAAGATGAAGTGAGAGCAGCAACAATGTATCTGGAGGTATCTAGATCTGATACCCTGTGAAGAAAGGTGATGATCTGAAACATAGCACCAACAACTAATGGAGGAGAAGCAAACTCGGCTAGTATGATATCATGTGGTACTGAGGGCTTAGCCCGAATTATCCTACTGAGCATGAGAATCTGGATACGAGTAAGATCTCTCCATGTATCGCGTGATAAATCAGGGCACCAAGTCTCAGCCGAATATAGCACAACTGGGGAGACAGTAGCAGAAAATAGTAGGCATCTGGTAGCAGGATCCTGCACATAATAAGTAGAGCAAAATCTCTCCATATGCACAAGAGCGGTATGCCCCTTGCGGAGCCTGGCGGTGGCTGCTGGTCGAAAAGTGAGTAGCGGACCAGAGAAAAGAACTCCCAAATAGGTGTAGGAGGTCACGATCTCAATCGGTAGCCCGTCATAATAGAAAATCACATCTCTCATATGCTGTCTGTTGGTGTTAAACACCATAATCTTAGTCTTCTTAAGGTTAACCGTCAATCCCCAACGCTGGCAAAAGTGATGTAAAGCAGAAAGGTGACTCTGTAAACCAGCTGCAGAGGATGAGAGGAGAACCACATCATCAGCGTACAAGAGAATGGGGATAATAATGTCTGCTAGGGGACAGCCCTCTCCACCTTCCTCGCGAATAATCCGCTCGAGGTCATCTATATATAGTGCAAAAAGAGTGGGTGATAAGGGGCAACCCTGCTTCACCCCAATGGTAGAATGTATCTGTGAGGACCAGCCACTACCATCTCTGAAACGTGCCAAGACTCGCTCATATAAAGTAATGATCGCAGCAATAGTATCCTCTGAAAAGCCAAGTGAAGACAGTCTCTGGAAAAGAAGATGTCGTGGAACAGAGTCAAAAGCTTTGCGAAAATCCACAAAGCAACAGTAAATTCTCTGTTTCCGATGTCGAGCCTCCTCAATAATGCATCTCAAAATGAAGATCTGGTCTGAAGTAGAATATCCCGGTCTGAAACCAGCTTGACCCATCGCGTGTAAACCCTCAGTTTCAGCAAAAGATCCAGTGACTGTCTGTAGTATAGAGCCATATATCTTAGCTAGAGTGTGACCAATCATAATGGTGCGGTAGTTTCCTACATTCATGGGATCACCTGCCTTGAGGATGGGGTGAAGGATATTAGTACACCAAGCCGTAGGAAAACCAGAAGTAACAGCTGTGTTAAAAACATGAGCAATGTAAGGGGAGATGAGATGTGCTACGGGCTTTAGGAAGTCTACACTTAAGGAGTCATAGTCAGTGGCTTTATTTAGTTTGGCATGTTTAATGGCGTTTTCAACCATGTCAGGGGTGAAAAGTGAGCAGTGGTCAGGTCTCGGTGAGAGTGAGGTAGGAGGAGAGTCCGTGGTATATAACTCCGTGGCATACTCGATCCAGGATTCGATGGCTATGGGGGCCAATGTTGAAGAGTGTCTGGTGAAATGTTTCCAGAAAAAAGAGGAGGAGGGTGAATCTAAAGAGTTGATCATTTTTTGGCAGAGTGATTGTAGGTACTTGATCTTCTTTGTTCTGGTGGTTCTATGATATTCTTTCTGGCATTGTTTGAGTGTGGCAGGGGAGTGTGACCTGGCATATGTCACATGATTGTGAAGAGAGCGGCATTCTGCATCATACCATCTGTTGTGAACACTTCTGTGAGATGATGTCGTTTTGGTGGGGAAGGATGAGGAAGCAGCAGCTAAGAGGGATGTAGAGAGAAAAGTGGCTTGCTGGTCAATTGGTGCCATGAACGGGAAGTTAGCGAGTAGTTGGGATAAGATTGTGGTGTAATTAGTGAATCCAGATTGGGTGAAAGGAATACGTTTATGAGTGGGAAGAGAGCAAGAAATTTGCAAAGAAGAGGTTATGTGACCAAGTGAGATGTGTAAGAGTGAGTGATCGGAAATGGTAGGGGGTGTGATGGAGAAATCAGAAATGTGAGAGATCAAAGCAGGTGATCCAATGAAGTAGTCGACCACACTATGTCCTCCACCATGAGGATAGCATGTATATGCTGATGAGGAAGGCCACTGTGTGAGGCCATTCAAAATGGCAAGAGCGTGTGTCTCTGCTAGAGTGATCAACTGCTCCCCGAAAGATGTAGCTGGAGTGTCTGCATCCTGTGATACCCGGTCTAGCCCCATATCCAAAGGGTAAAGCCTGAGAAGATCCGTAGCTGCATGAAATTCGGTTTGTCTAGAGCTTGTGCGGGCGTTGAAATCACCTGCTAGTAAAATGGAACCCTGCTGAGAAAAGATAGCAATATCATCTGAGAGAGCCTGAAAAGGGTCCCCGCCAAACTCAGCAAACACTGAGGTCTGTGGAGCAAAATAGCATACAGCTATATAGATGTCCTGAGGTAATCCCAATAGTGAGTCAATAATGTGTAACCAAATATAGCGAGCGTATGGATCTTGTTTAACCATCTGAACTGTGGTGTCTCTGTATAAACAAGCTACTCCTCCAGATCCTCGACAAGTTTTTCCCCTAACAAATGGACGAAAAGCAGAATGCCAAGAGTACTCCTGTATATTTGGAAGAGGATGATATAAGGACTCATGAGTTTCAGCCAACAACAAAATGTCGCATTTTCTAATAAAATCAGCAAAGTCTCCGGCTGATGACGAAGATAAAAAACCATTACAATTCCAGAAGCCAAGTCTCAAATTGGTAGGGGATCTCGGGTAGCTTCTATATCCGGGGGCCCCTAGTTCCTATTGTGGAAGGTCGAAAAATCTCGGTTTCCCGTCAATAAAAACAACCCTTTGCCCTTTCTCTTTCGCTTCAAGGATAATCTTTTTTCTTGCCAACCATTGAGTATTTGTTAAGTCATCATCCATATAAATGAAAGTACCTTTAAGCTTTGCCCTAAGCCGAAGGGCAGCATTGCGTTGTGAAAGCGAGCGGAACTTGATAAACAAAACATTGTCATCAAATTTACTGCGCCAAGTAGTATCAAAACCGTCAGCCACATGAGATAACTTGGAAATGAGCAAATCCGTAGCTTCTTCCAACGGTTTTCCACCATTGGCAATGCCTCTTACTCTAATGTTAAAGGCTTTTTTGGCCCTTCTGGCTTGTTCACCCAAAACTGTCTCCAAATCGTTTTCCTTCGGAAAAGATGAAATCTGAGAGTGATTACCTTGCTTAAGGATCGATGTCGTTTCTTCAACCTGTTTTGCGAGTGATGAGAGTTTGCTGCCCATATCATCCGGTTTGAAGAGTGCTGCCCACGTTTTCGTCTCCTCGACTTGTTTCTCCAAGCTATTGATCTTGTTGGAAGTCTCCTCCAAGGCACTTTTTTCTGCAATTCGTTGCTTAAGATATATATTTTCTTGCTCAAGCTGCTCCACACGTTCCGTGACACCAAAAAGATCCTTAGCTAACTTGCTATTTTCAGCTTCAAAGACGTGTAGTTGTTTCTTAAGTCCAAGAATTTCTTGCCGGATAAAACTAAGATCATAAGCAAAAAGACTTTCGGTAGGTTTGGAAGGAGTGTAGTCAATGGCAGCCATGTTGATAGTTTCTGTCACCGAAGACGGCTCCTCCATCACTACCGGTGATGGGGGGGTGTCCAACAGGGAGGGGGGTGTAAGAACACCCTCCTTTTTCTTAGGTGCCATAGGAGGCGGTAAGCAGATGGAGGACCAGCGCAGGGCAGGTGCGAAGGTCAGCACTGCAGCGTCAGCAGGGCGGACAGCAGCGTCAGCAGGGCGGGTGGGCGCGCAAGAGAGAGAGAGGGCAGCAACGCTAGCAGGGCGGGCAGCGCACCAGCAGGCGGGCAGCGCACCAGCAAGCGGGCAGCGCACCAGCAGAGCGGCGAGAGAGAGAGAGAGGGGCAGGGGTAGCGAGGGCGGGCAGCGCACTAGCAGGCGGGCAGCGCACCAGCAGGCGAGCGCACCAGCAGGCGGGCAGCGCACCAGCGGCGGATGAGGGCAGCGCACCAGCGGCGGGAGAGAGAGAGAGAGAGAGGGCCACCATGACGAGGGATAGTGATCCCCTGTGGGATCATGTTACCTATGGCTAGACAAATTTTTTTCTAGATAGTTTAGCTAGTATTAAATGACATTCTACTACAATCCTCATTTTATATATTCAACATATTAAAACCTAGTTTCAAAAGGAACATTATTCATCATGGTTGCTGACATGAACGTTAACTTTGTGTTTTCTTTCCATAATGTTATATTGCGTTGATGTTATAGTTGCAAGCGGTGATAGACATTATTTGATCATGTTTAGGTTGTATGTACTACAACCTTGGGTTAACCTTAGGTGGGGCTGGAAATCATGTCTAGTTAGTTCATCATGAAATAGATTTAATCCCTCACTCTCATGAATGCTTCTTGGTTTCCAAGGGGAGGCTCGAACCTGGGACCAAAGAAACTTTGGATGCCAAGCTAACCAGTTGAGCCAACCCCGTTGGGTGTCACTCTCATGAATAGTACAAGGTGTTCTACAATCCCTCACTTACCATAGGTGATATAGGATATTGTAGGAGCACATTGTTACTCGGATTATAGAAACCATTAAAGAATCAATTTATTATATAGTAGCAAGGCTCAAACTAGTCAACAATAGTTCATTGAAATAGAGTAGGCAAAGAACAAAGCAAGAATTAGTTGCACATAGCTAGTAAAATGGCAATAGCAGACATAGCTCCACCCTTTCATACACTTTTCCTAAAAAACTTCAAGAAGAATAAAAAAAAATTAAGGCAAAAATAAATAAAGAAATAAGCCAAAAAAAATTTGCATTTTGGGAAAAAGCCTAACTCATTTCTGGAACGAGATCCAAAACGTGTTCCGAAATGTGGCATGCAACTATGATGTGTGTGTGTGTGTGTGTGTGTGTGTGTGTGTGTGTGTGTGTGTGTGTGTGTATGTGTGTGTGTGTGTGTGTTTAAAAAGTACATAGCAACACATCAACATAACCAAAACTTAGCCAACAATCATCACTTACGGTCTCATCACTTTCCTGAAAAATTGCTACTTGGGTTCTGACAAGGATTATCTTGGGTAGACCCGATGCTAACTATGAAGCATCACTAGAAAGATTTATTGCTTTGATTCTAAATAGACCTATTCTTTTTTTTCAACAAAATCTACAACAAAAAATTGATTCCTACTTGTTTCTCCAAATTCCCATCATATCCATGTGTACACCCACATACAAATCTTAAATTTTGACAATCAAAAGAATCGAATGGTAAGAATAAGCAAAAAAATTACAAGAAAAATAAACCATCGCCATGGACCTTACATATTAAAGAAGAGTTAACTAGAAACAGACAACATAGGAATACCAAAATTATATGTATGAAGTAATTCCAACTTCAAGAATAGAAAAAAATTCATGGATAGCATAATTGAGTAAGATGGATCCCAACATTACCAGAGCGATCCACCGCATGTTGTTGTGCTACTCCATAAATAGATGACTTTTGGCAACGTTCCAAAATGCCTTCAATCTTGGGTAAGTGATCATTGCTCTCATATGTGCTTGCGTGGTGATTGCCAAGTTTCTGTCAATCGAAGATTTGAAATCAATTATCAATCGCCCTGCCTATTTTTGTTGGTGTCTCATTGAATGAACACTTTCTTGAATCAACTCCTAGTTACAACTTACAAGAATTATACTTCCAAAAATATCTGTGGTATCAAGATAGTGCTAGCATGCAACAATGATATGGTGTCAAAACCTCCAACTGTACCCATTACATCTTTCTTCAGTCGCAGCAGAATTTAACAACATACTATACCATTACCATTACATTACATTGTTTTGGTAGTCAGACACTCATTTCTAATTTCGCTTTGTGATATTAGCGATTATACTTCATATATTTTTCTTTATTGGAGATGTTTTATATGCTCCTTGCACCACATACTTGACATGTGCCTTTTGTCTTATATGCCTTTTGGCATGGAAAAGACATTAATAAAGCTTTCTTTCTTTCTTCTCTCTCTCTATATATTTTCTTACACACAAAGCATTGTTTTAGCTATAAAATGTTGCAAGCAAGCGTTGTTATCAATGTACGTCAAATATTTGAGTTTGCAAACATGTTTGCTAAGAATTCCACATTTGCCCTGAAAAACACTAATAGGTTACAAATTTCTATATGAACTTCTAGAACTAAAGAATGTGCATCAAAACCAAACTCACATATCACACCATTTCAAGCACATTTGCGAACCAATGTTGCAACGGATCACGATCCGCTACAAAATCATTTCGAAACGCAACGATCTGCAACCAGATCCAAACAAAAAAATTGTGGAAAAAAGACTAATGGCCAATTTTTTTTTTTGATAGTTTAGTTAGTATTAAATGAACTCGGAAATCATCAATGAATGCATCAAAAGAACAACGTATTGATAAACTAGAAAGAGGCAAAAATAACATTGCATAGAGGGTAGAGCCATATTGATCTGGTTAATTACAAATAGAAATATTGTTGGCACTGTATAATGTACTCGTATTTTGTTGAGCACGGTGAATTAACTCACGTTTTTGTCACAAGCTCTGAGATGGGTGCGGGTGCTTATGCTTCATAATTGTTGTCGGATTGCTATCATATTGTCATTCAATACTTTTCCATGTGATTTCATTTCACATAATACAAAAGCAAAGATGTTTGATAAAGAATCACTTAATGGCCCAGAATTGGACCACACTTCTCTTGGAACTCCGAGCAAACTAAATAAGTGAATTGCTCTTGAAAACACATTTAATTTGATACCCATATTGGCACCGAAAGAAAAAACAACATAACAAAAAAATTTGCATTCCGTTAGACCCTAATGGGATTTCCCATATCGCATTCCGGATCACGTTCTGGAACGTGCAACATTGTTGCGAACATATTTCGCATGTTTGCAAAAAAGCGAGAGCAGAACATGTACCAAATGTATTTGACAATAATGATGCACAAATCACAGCTATCATAAATGCTTCTATCATAATTTAACCACGGCTGAAATATAAACATGATACAACAAATTGAGCCAGTTTGTGCAATATTAATATAATGATTTATACCTTCTTTTTTGAAGGCCTTTGACTCGTAACCTTTTCTTGTAAGCTATCACCATTTACAAGAAACTTTTCTGTGCATTTGGCGTCTTTTGTAGGTTGAGATTCTTTGGTATTCATTGAGGGATCTTGGTTAGATCTTGACCTTTCCGACCTCCTTGCCATATCACCTGCTAATCATTTGACCATCACCAATTCAAAAAAATTCAACCTTGGAGGACATCAAGAAAAACCCTAAAGCCCAAATCTTCAACCTTAAACCCTAAATGTCAAGCAAGTCATGCAAGACTTGATAAAATTGAAGTAACACTATATTAACTCTACTTAAATCTCCTTCTGTCATGCCATGAACACTAGAAATGCTAAACCCTAAAACCTACATAGGATTTATGTCCAGCAAGAATTAATAAAATCAAAACAGCATTTGAGGAACTATGCTTCAGTTGCCTGCCATTATTCCATGAGCACTAAATGTTAAACCCTTAACCATAAACTTAAAGAGGACATCAAGGCAAACCCTAAAGCCTAGATCTTCAACCATAAACCCTAAATGACAATCATGTCATGCAAGTCTTGATAAAATTGAAATAACATTATATAAAACACTAAATGCTAAACCCTAAACACTACATGGGGTTCATGTCAAGCCATAACTAATAAAATTAAAACAGCATTTGAGTACCTACGCTTGGTTGCCTTCTATCATGCCATAAACACTAAATACTGAACTTTTAACGCTAAATTCAAAATGGCAATCAAATTAAGCAAGAATTGGTATAATAAAATAGCACATAAATACCTATGCTTCAATTGCCTCCTACGAACACTAAATATAAAACCCTAATCCTAAACGCTAAACCCTAAATGGCATCGAATTCAAGCAAGAATTGATAGAAGCTTTTCATTACTTAGATTTCAGTTGCCTTCTATCATGCCATGAGCACTTAATGCTAAACCTTTACCCCTAAAACCTAAATGGCATTCATGTCAAGCAAGAATTGATAAATTGAAACAACATTTCATTACCTAGGCTTCAGTTGCCTCTGTTACACCTTGAAGACTTCAATACGCTAGCAAGATCAAGCTTATACTATCACACAACAAGAGAATTGGACCCAACATTGAACATACACTGGATGAGTCATAATATGTCCCGTCAAGTTTCAACACAATCTACACAATTGGACAAATTGCCCTTACGACCGAAGCAAAAAGAACTTTTCCAGGAATACATGTAAGTTTTGATTCGCAATGGGGCCCTCAGTTACTACATCGGGGTGGTTTCACATGGGATGGGGTTATCATGATTTCCCATGTGAAATTACCCTGATGCAGTGCTCATAATGTACAAGGATGAATCAAACTCATTAGGGACTCATGACAAATCTATACATATCCCTAACAACATGGCCTTCCTCCATTTGAGATTCGAAGGTTAAAGGCAGTAGCCTGAGGAGCACGATACCTCAAATGCAAATGTTAGGGTCTATCGCTACTTGATTGTTTCTCACATGGCACATAGTCATTGGCTCACAAAAGATGCCCTAGAGCTTACAGAGTCACTTTATATTGTTTGAAGGGCTTACATCTATAGAGGCTCTTGGGAGCCAATGTTTGTATCTCCCACCAAAGCTAGGTCTTCCTACCATGTCCTTAAGGCAAGTCTATCTTCCTTTTCTCTTCTCTTCCTCGAGAACAAATGAGATTGCAATTGTGAAAATTCTTACGACTATTATTTCTTATTTTATCCATCTTTATCACCATTAGAAGTGCTAGGACTTGCATTGTTCACCTGCACAATCACAACTGCCATATATTCACAAGCATGTTGACAACGAACTAAAACATGGAGCACTTGAAGGTTTAGATCCGTTCTTTGGGTTAATAGTAGCTGAGTATTGAAGTCTCACAAGTGATTTAAGGAAAAATGCTCTGAGTATATCTCATACAAGCATTGTGAAAAGGAAAAAGATTCACTTCGCACCATATTTTTGGGAGTTCTCCGAGTGAACTTCCTAGTAAGACTCTTTTTTGGCAGCTTAAAGACGTATACATTTTTTAATTCAAATCATAGTTGCAGCGAATCGCGATTCGCCAGCTTCGCGATTCGGGAATCGCGATTCGCTGCAGCGAATCGTGGACAGAATCGCAAAAAAAAAAAAAAACAAAAACCCGATTTTCGGCCTCCTCCTCGCGCACAGAACCGCGCCAGTAGTGGAGGAGGCAAATTTTTATTCTGAGAGCCGTGGGCGTCCAATCTTCGCAAGTGAATACTTGGCAGGCATCTACTCGACGATACGGAGTTGGTGTGCACGGTGCCGGGTGGGTCTGAGCTTCGTGGAAAGTGAAACGACCAAATTTTGATATTTGGTAAGTGTAGGCTTGATTTTTTGCAATTGTTGACATTGAGCTGTAGGCAACCAAATCGAGCATAGTCTGGCTCTAGACCACCTTTCTTCACGCCCACAATGATTTTTACAGCATCAGTTTCAGTCGTCACGACACGCCTAGCGAGATTTGACACGGAGCGCGTATGGCCCGGACCAGGTACATGTGAGAAATCATTTGGTAGCAATGTTACTGCAGTATTGTACTCATTGGTAGTGTCTGAATTTGAGGGGTCTTACATGTGCCATGTTTTTCCTTTTGCCAATAGGTCCGATGCTGGCCAACATTGCAAGCCAACTGCTCGCATTTGAGCGCTTCCAGTTTCCTTTCGATGGAGAGCAGAGTCGGCGGAGGGAGGATCAGCTGAGGCCCGTTACATGGTGGTGCATCCACGGGCGCAGCACAGGTGACCTGAGGCGATTGGCTGAGAGAGTCCTTGCACAGGACTGTTCTGCAGGAGCTTGTGAGCGGAATTGGAGCACCTGGGCCTTGTATCACACGCAGAAGAGGAACAGGTTGTCCATCGAGCAGTGTAGGCGGTTGGTGTTTGTGAACACCAACGGCCGTATGCTGAGGCGCACACGAGGAGAGGGTCAGATGCTCGAGGTGAGTCACATCATCACCCCTTTTTTCTTGGTATGCTTTGGTGAGTTGATTTGCTTTCAAAATATGCAGTGAGTTGCACAATACCTGCCTAACAACAATGTATTGTTTTTGGTTGCAGGTGGACCCCGACACTTGCTTGGTGGATTCGATAGCTGCTGCTCCTCGGGCACCACCCACACAAGAGGAGATGGATGATGAGATCCATAGAGAGCTCTACAGACAGGCACAGGCTGACGCACGGGCTTTACGGCGGCAGAGGAGGACAGAGAGGCAGAGGGAGAGGGCTGAGGAGGGAGATGACGAGGTCTCGGAGGGTGGAGAGATGCTCGGGGCACACTATGTGGAGGAGGAGGAGTGGGTTGAGGGAGATACAGAGGAGGACGAGGAGATGTGGGCGGAGACACAGGGGGATGACCTGGCTGACCTGCTAGTGGACCCTGATGCAGAGACAGAGGAGGAGCCAGCCATTCCTGCACGTAGGCCTAGGGGGACACCTAGAGGTTCTAGGAGGGGGGGGCTGAGTACTCTTTTTGTAGACAGGAGTGGAGCATCACAGGCAGTCGTCGGCCAGGCATCATCACAGTGGGTAGGGCCATCCCAGGGCGTAGGGTTACGGCCACCTGACACACAGGCACAACGGAGTAGACACAGGGCTGGGGGCAGCCAGATGGGGGCCAGAGGAGGGGAGAGAGGCAGAGGCAGAGGCAAAGGCAGAGGTAGAGGCAGGGAGAGGGGGGTGGTCCAGAGCCAGGGCACGCAGCAGGGATCCAGAGCACGCAGCAGAGCCAGGGCCACACCACGACATATGGCTCCCTCCAGTTCCGATTCATCTGCGGACCCATGGGATCTGCAGTCCACAGATTCGGATGATTTATCCTACCATGACTCTGACGAGCCTTAGTTATATAGTTTTCATTACGTTCATGGAACATCATTGTACCCCTTTTTGGTGCCATGTGGCCCGATATTATATATTATGATGATCCTATTCACAGCATTGTCGTGATTCAGTATTGTTCTTTGTGGTTTTAGTTCAGTAACTTCGGTTTTATGGTTTATGATTTATGGTTAGAGAGAGAGAGAGAGAGAGTAAGTATGGTTGTTTTGTCAAAAATTGTTTCATTTAAGGCTAAAGTTCAGAATGATTCAGCTAGGTTTTTGTTCAGCATGGTTTTAGTTCCGTTTGTTGTGAATCGTGATCAGAGAGAGATAGAGAGAGGGAGAATCAGAGAAAGGGAGATTCCTGCTATGTTCACTAGGAATGCCCCAATGTGTTCACTTTTTTTTATATGGGATGCAGCTTTAGCGTAAAGGGACCATCCTGCACCTGAAACAGTCGGCAAACTACACAATCATACTCCCCTCGATCAGAGCTTTCATCTGATACCCATATTGCACAAAAAAATTTCAAAAAAAAAAAAAAAATTTCGATTCTACACGATTCTGGGAAAATCCCGAATCGCGAATCGGGATCGCGATTCTGATCGCGATTTTGAATCGCGATTCGCGAATCGCGGTGCAACTATGATTCAAATCAAAGCATTAGTTTAGCAAGTGGGTAACCTTTTACAAATCCGGTTTCAAGTTATTGGCCGTACAAAATCGCCTTCATTGATCGTAGGCTTTGAGCGAATGTTAAGACCTTCTGCATTTTGTTTGTAATGCACTAAGAACAGCGCCTTGCTTAGCATTGAAATTTGACTACCCCTGAAACATGTATGAATATAAAGCGACTTCATGTGAAAGGCTTTTTCAATTTGTCTCTAAAAACTTTTATAGTTTGGTGCACTTCTCAGAATGATGTTGTTTTGTGTGTCGCTGATTGTGATGCACTGTTTGATCCTCATCTCACTAGTAGCCTTGTTCCATTTCTTTTTTGGCCTTGCTGGTGGTAGTCACAATGTCTTGAGAGGAAAGTGCCCTTCCCCTTCTTATGTGTGGCGCTACTTATGCTTGGGGCTCATTGCCCCATTGCAAATCAAAACCTGCATGTAATCCTGGAAAAGTTCCTGTTATAAGTTGTCATAAGGGCAATTTGTCCAATTGCGTAGATTGTGTTGACAGAACATATTCCGACTCATCTAGTGTATGTTGGGTCCAATCCTCAAAGCTTGTATAGAACAAATCCAAATGCCATGTCCAGCAACTAGTCGTGTGAACCTACAAATTGTAACACCCATATTGTGAATATTAGGTATAGTTCTAGAGCAAAGAGAGACATGAGGTATTGCTCGTGACTCACACAATGATTATATACTCCTAGCCATTTCACCTCTTTGGTATAACAATAAAAAGGATGGGTAACATTTGTTTAGTTGAAATTCTTAATGACCAGTGGCATTTATTTTCTGAATTAACTTCGAAAAGATGCAATGGTGGTCCAAAGATTTACCTGGCATGACTAGGTGACCTACTTCAGAACGCTCGTTCCATTTATGAGGAATTTGAATATAGAACTTACGTACTAGAAAAACAAAGTTGCAAATTTTTGAAACCTACAAGATTGGAGGATACCAATCACTTACCCATTTTGCAAATGCAGATGTTTATTCTATAGGGAGGCCTCAATTCAAGTATAGGAGCAATGAATGAAGTCATTTAAAATGAAATTGTCTACAAGGAAAAAAAAAGCTACAGCAAGCTGAGCTTCATTCCAAAAAGGACAAACTGCAACTAAAATGTTTATGGACGTTACAGACTTGATAATGAGCACAACAGATAAAACTACCATAAAAAATACAAAAGCTTGAATCTGAGACATTCTTTCTGTTTGTGATGTAGACCCTTACACACTCCCAGGACAGCCATAGACACAATTCTACCAATGACACTGACTAGTGGCAAAAAAGCAGGCATATAATAATTCCAAGCATGTTGCCTTTGAAAGGGGTCATGAATGAGGGTGGAGCATTCATCGGAGGTCTTAAAAATAACAGGGAACATGCTGAGGGGATAGTAGAGATTGATCCTGGAATCATGAAAGCAGAAAGTCCAGAAAGAACTCATCTCAAAATAGGATTTCGGAACAAGCAATTGGACAACGATAAAAGATTGTGCACAAAAGAAAATTGACAGTCACAACAAAATACATGGTTTTTGGGGGGAAAACTACACTCAAGGTGCAAGGATTGCATCACGGAAATCGGCATAGAAAGTTGCAAGATAGATTTTTCTTTACAGGAAAGTGAAGTTCCATCAAAAGGCTGAAGGAAGAAAAAGCCACCCTATCAAATCCTGCCTTCAAGCCACAGCAGGAGGGCCATCAACATCCAATCTAGGAGCAGACAGAGGATGGCTATAAGAAGTTCTTTCTGGACATGCTTTTGCAAGAGTACAAAACAACCGTGAGGGCACCACGGGCGTCATTGTAATCTTTTTTCAAGACTACATGGTACAATCGACTAACTGATAAAAGAACATGAATTGATGCAGTGAATATAGTGAGCCTGAGGTAATTCCCATAGACATTTGTCTTGCTGGTAAAATAACTCTCTGCTTAATCACTTTCTTAGACTAATAACAATGTATAGCAATCTACTATTCCAAAGCCAAATTATGCTACAAGTAAGCTATATGGATCATAAGCTACTAGTGCCAATACACACAATCAAATAATTCAATGCAGCAAAAGTTTAAATGTAGAGAAAAACAGGTCCAGACCACAATGTCAGTCCTGATCAAAGCAGTGTAGTTCAAAATGATAGCAGCAAATACCTCTGAGGATTTTTATGGAGGGTAGATGTCAGCCAAAGATCCTGGCCCACGATTGTAGTAGAAAAACGCAGATGTGAAATCTCAGCCCCTGTACAAAAACGCAGATGTAATGTAAGCCCTTGCAAACTGCCAGGTCAGCATTGGACAGAGATGTACCAATGACATTGACCAGTGGCAAAAAAAAAGGCACATGGTGACAGCGCTTGCAGAGGCAAATGGGAAATGCTCATCTACAATCACCCAATCACCTCCTAGAGAATAGCGCTGCTGTATGTAGAAGTGCCCACTGCCTAGTCCCTGCATGCATATAAAATATAAACGATAGAACAAGCCAGGCTTAAAGATCTGAAACTTCTCAGATTTTGTAAAGAACCTTTGAAGCCTGCACTTCCGTACTCGAGAGTGCGATCATTCCAATAGAGTCAGAGCAGATTTGTAGCAGGTGAGAGCGCGAAGGCGCTGGAGGAGGGCCAGTGCAGATTTGTAGCAGGTGAGAGCGGGAAGGCGCTAGGGAACGCAACGGAGGAAGGCCCTGCCCCTCCCTATTCCATAAATGTTTAAAACTTTTTTAAGTCTCAAATTAGCTTACTCTTAAAGAAAAGTAACTACTAATCATATTTGAAGGTTCTCTACCAAATAGGAGACACAACTTCAAAATCCCCACCAATTTGAATCAATTATTGTACAGTTGCTTAAAGCTTTGGTCTTTGTAATATTTATGCACAAGCCAATTCCTTAGGTGACATCTTTTCTACAACTCATCATGATATTTTTGCACAATGTTGAAAAAGACACAAAATATCCACCTAATTCAAAGAAAAATGTCAAGGTTCCTTCTCAAATTTTCACAATATCTAGGAGACGTGGTAGCTGAATGAAT
Source organism: Diphasiastrum complanatum (assembly GCA_029204225.1). NCBI lineage: Eukaryota > Viridiplantae > Streptophyta > Lycopodiopsida > Lycopodiales > Lycopodiaceae > Diphasiastrum > Diphasiastrum complanatum. The sequence goes on from CM055108.1 coordinate 37,339,778, forward strand.
ATAAGTAGATTGATTCATGATGAACTTAGTGTGTAATACATTTTCATTTCTTGGAGACCAAATGCCTTCCCACAAATGGAAACTATCAAGAAGATTGTGATAATGAAGAAACAAGATAAAGGACAAAATAAAATTCAAAAACTTGGTTTGGAGTTGGCTTGTTTTGGAAGATTTTTTGTCCAAATGAAATTAAAGTCTCTTGGTGAGGTGCCACAACCTCCCTACAAGTCATTACAATGATCTCATATGCGAACATAACAAGAACATAGAATTATTGTGACATCGTTTGGTGATATTGTTTACTTTGAGTACTTCATGAATATCATGTTTTCTATAGTTCTAACTAGCTTGAGAATCGACAAAAAGGGAAAAATTGAACAATGCTCACTACATTTCTCATAGATCCTCACTTGTAGATAGTTTTACCCTCTCCTCATTGGATCAAAACCCGTACTACAAGTGATACTTTCCCAATTGTAGATCTAAAAATTTTGTTCTTAGTCTCTAACCTCTAAACCCACATCCATAAGGAGGCATAGAAAAGGGACTACATTTTTTTGGCGTCGTTGCCGAGGGGATGGTGTTAAATTTATTTAAAAGTGTTTTTTTTTTTTGGACCTTTTTTCAATTTCAAACTTTAACTTTTACTTGACCTACCTTTTTTCCTTGAGTTTTTTAATAAAATCTTTACTCGTTGACCCACCAGTAAGCAAAGCAAGCTTTGATCTGCAACCTCACAAGACAACAGGTTAAAATCTTTTTACTTGCGGTTCCCATTACTCACCAATTTGAATAACTTTTTTTTCACTTGTTATTTCTACTCGCGTACTGAGTACACTGTTAGATCTATCAAAGAACATTTGGACGAGTTAAATGAAATACTCGCATCTTTACTCGCCAGATTACTCGTGCTCGGCTCATTTTTACTCGCCCTTTTGCTCGTGGCCTCTGATCATCATATTCAATCAATAGACAATTCAGTGAGTCAAAATATGATTACTCACGCTTTTACTCGTGCCTGTCTATTACTCGCCATCAGAGAGAATTTGAAAATGGTCTAGTTAGATTTTTTGAATTGATTATCGGCCTCTTTGCTCTGTCATATTTTCTTTTTATGATTTTTCTCCTTCTGTTATGATCCACTTATCACAATCAAGTACATTCATAGATGACTACTCTAAAAGAGCTATTGTATATTCTCTTAAGCACAAGTTTGAAGCCTTCCAGTTCTTCAAGAAATACAGAACCGCTTACAAAAATAGTACAAATCAAACACCCTTGGTCTATGGTCAAGATTTTGTCATGTCGATTGAATTCTTAATCCCATCTTTACGCATAGCGGCAACAGAATGGTTAGATGATGATAAGTCTTTACAACTCCGTCATGAAGCGTTGCACAAATTATGTGAGTTCAAGGACTATTGCTCAGCCAACGGCATCGAGCAACAATTTGATGCATCATATTCTCCACAGTCGAATGGACTAGCAAAAAGGAAGAACAGGACCTTAGTCGAGTATGCCAAATACATGATAACTCATGCTTTGTTGCCCAAATCATTCTGATGAAGAACCCTTCACGATGACTGAACCGAAAACGTCGCAAATAGAATTGCTCATGAATATTTTATCTAGTAATATTAATATTTCATTGGGAGAGTTCCTAAAGTTGGTGCCAAAAGCAAAAGAAGTCTTAGCGCAAAAGTTAGCTCAAGCATAACTAGAAGTCCATCAAGAGCACTTTTTTGTGCTGGATTTGAAGAATCTAATGACGTACTCCATGTTGGAGCCGCTTGGGAAAGTGAACAAAAGAATATCACTCTACCGATATCGCAGAGACAATTTTCTAAGGAAACAACTGATAGATGGTGGTTCAGGAGTTAGCCCGATTTCTACAAAGCTATGTGCAAAATGGGGCCTTACAAAGATCAAGCCTGCGACTTTTGCCATTAAGCTAGCTGATCAAATGAGAGTTCATCCGCGAGGAATGGTTGAAGATATACTTGTCAGAATTGCGGGAGTACAGTTTGTCATTCCTTTCGTAGTAATGGACTTACCAGAAGCACCAAATGTCTACCGAGTCCTATTGGGACGTCCATGGTTACGAGTTGTGCAAGTAATTCATAACTGGGATACCGGGAAAATCACTTTTGGAAATCGTGAATGTGCAGTTCAAAAAGAGGATGATGATTCATCAACAACGGATCATACTTGTGACCGACCAGAGAAAAATTTGGGAGATATTGTCAACTGGAATGAAGCTCTTGCAACGATTGATTGTACAGCAGGATATGTGTGTCAACAAGATAATCAGTCAGATTTGAGCGAGATTTCATTATTGGATTGAACCTTGGATACACCGATCACTTTTCCATTGAATGTACTGAATGTAGCTTGGATATCAATGGAACCTATTCCAGATCCGATTGAAGATGACCTCATTCTTGTGAGTCATGCCTTGACTTATGATGACAATGCAGAACTTACGGATGAGCAGATTCTAAATCATATGGATCTGACCAGATTTGGAGTGTGTAATGTTCCTGATGAACCAACAATAAAACCGTCCAAAGCAGTTATATTGAAGGAAGACAGGATCATAGGGTCAATGACGAAGAAACAAGCCAAGCAACATTATAATACGGTCCTGAAATGGAAAATTTCTCCTCAAAAGATTGATTCAGAGAATGTTCCACCCTTACTGGATAAAGACAAAGGAAAAGTCGAGGATGATTCTACAAGTCAGAATTCTAGCAAGACATCATTGTCTCAGAAGTCATCATCTCCATAATCAATTCCTGCTAAGAAGGCTAAGCGAAGGTCCAAGACAAGTCCTTTTGAAAAAGAACAAGCAGATGTAGTCCAGCATTATATGCCCGAACATTTTAAACGTTATACATTGGATGATGTGGTTATCACGTTACCTAAAGCACATTGTGAACCTGAAGAACACGTGCTAGACTCGACAGATGTTTATGATGGCCCAGCTAGGATAGCCAGCTAGGACACAGCCGATGAATCTTGTTGAACCAGAAGAACCAGAAAAGATTGTACAAGTTGGATCACAACTCAATCCTGAACAGTATCAAGCACTCCGCATGTTACTTATTAAGTATCAAGATTGCTTTGCATGGACTTATCAAGATCTGAAGGGTATTCCGATGTCAGTTATTGAACATATCATACCTTCAGTACCTGATGCAGTTCCAAAGATTACAAAGTCCTATCGTTGTAATCCTAATGTTGCGGACCTAATAAAGAAAGAACTTCAGAGATTGCTTGACGCCGATTTCATTTATGAGATCGAGCATACCAAATGGATCTCACCGGTTGTCATTGTTCCTAAGAAGAATGGAAAATTGAGAATTTGTGTGAATCTCAAGGCTTTGAACAAAGTGACACGAAAAGATCACTTTCCATTACCTTTTACTGAAAGCATTTTGGATCGCCTTGCTGGAGCGGAAGCTTATATTTTCCTGGATGGATTTAGTGGTTACAACCAGGTTAAGATTGCACCTGCCGATCGCCACAAAACAGCCTTTGCAACAGAATGGGGCACCTATGCTTACAAAGTAATGTCGTTTGGACTATGGGGATACACCAAGTTCGTTCCAAAGAGTAATGCAATTTGCTTTTAAAGATTATCTACAAAAAAAAAATTGAAATCTACTCGGATGACCTGGGAGTCCATAATAGTACAGATACAGACCACCTGGATCAATTGGAGAAAGTATTTGAAAGACGTCGCAAATATCAAATTTCTCTAAATCCAGAAAAATGTCAGATATGGGTTTCCCACGGAGTTGTGCTTGGGCATGTGATATCAAGACATGGTATTGCCACATATTATTCTAAAATCAAGATTATTGTGGAATTGCCACCGCCAACAACAATTTGTGGAGTTTATGTGTCTATGGGTCATGCAAACTACTATCGAATTTTTATTATCTTCTTTGCGGATATAGCAAGACCTATATACAAACTGACTATTGTTCCTATTTGGACAGTAGATGCGTTAGAAGCCTTTGAAAAATTGAAAAAAACATTAACTTCAACACCAATACTGTGTTCTCCAGATTGGACGATTGAATTTCATGAAAAAAAAATGAAAACAGACTAATGAGAGAAAAGTCATCAGCATGGGAAAAATGAAGGACAATATTTTTGATGAAAAATGACTTATAAAATCACTGTTTTGGTCAGATGTTGCCTATGCAGTATCAAAAACCTTCGTTGAGCCTCCATATTGTACATCCACTTCAGATTTATTTAATTTGAGTTGGGCGAAGGTTCTTTTGCAGGAGAAATCCATTTTTTGAGTCAGGCGAATGATAAGCAATATGCCATTTTGGGAACCTTCGTCGAGTACCTTACCCTCATTAGAAACCTTCGCTGACATGCTAGATGGTCTTAAAATGTCAAAATTAGGTTGGCCATAACCTCAAATCTTGAAAAAATGCATTTGTGAGAATACTTGGGCGAAGGACCCTACTAGGCGAAGGTTCATCCTTTGCTAGCCCTGGAAAATGTTCGCCTGATAGGTTCCGATCCCCATAAACCTTCGTCGAGATTGTTATAGCCTATTTTCACAGTATTGTACATGCTTGCAAATTTTTGTTCAGAACTGACGACTAGCCAAACTATTATTCAGTGTAATGGACCCTCCAAATTCACCTATAAGTTGGCTGAATCCGATTCATTCCTCACTTGTGCTAGCGAAGCTCTTGAAAAAAAATTTTGCGACCAAAGCCTTCCAAACTTTCTAAACTGCTTTCTGATATACATTTTCGCGTCTTACTTTTCGTTTCTGATCATCATGTCTTCTACAGATACATCCTAGTCTCCGCGTTATACTATCCATCGTGATGTCCCATCTGCAACGGAAATCATGATCCTTCCTAGCACAAGCATGGTCACTCAATGGATGACCCTTGCGGAGCCTCTGCTTACTACAATGGGTATTCATGAGAGAGCCTTTTCTGGGAGAATCAACATTGATTTTATCACTCTTGCATCCAAAATTTATGTCACCTTTCATGGAGCCACACACAAGGTGCGTGTAACTGAGGCCGCCCTTGCTGCCATAGGCATAGCGTCTGGAACCCAAGCCTCACCCAACCATAAACAGACTATTAAGCCTTACATTGACCTCACAAATAATCTGCATTGGACTAATGACGACTATCTCCTTGATGCCATCACTGAGCCTGCCATACACACTGATGCTCAGCTCATGAATAACTTTTTGATGGTTGGCAACCTCAGGAAAGATCGCATCACTTCACAGATCCTACATAGGATCGTCAAGTCCTATACCAAGATAGCCAAAGCCCCTCTTGAATCGTATAATTGGTTCAAGACTGTTTCTGGTGAGCTCAAACGAGCTATTAAGAGTAATACCAAGCAGCAGTTTGTTGTTGGCTCCCTGTTGTCTCTTCTAGCGGCCTCCCACCTTGAAAGCAAAATCCATGGCTTCCACTTGGATTCTTTGCTTTTGGTCTATGAAGAAGCACCGGCCGAGTCATCCCACCAGGCCTCTAGTTCACATAGTCGACGTCGTCCACGCAGCGAGATTGTCATTCCTGACTCGCCTTCTGCATCACGACGTCATACTAGGCATACATCGTCAGCTGCGCTTCCTCCCCCTATTACTACTCACACTGAACTTCCTATTCCCCCCACCTTTGATGCTTCCCTCGCCTCTGCTTTCACTCAAGGACAGTTTGTGACTATTGGGGCTACCATTCCCATCACAGCTGCCCAGACTGCCTCACCCCCACACACCGAAGCTATTTCACCAAACACACAGTACTTTATGGATATGTTCGATGATTCTGACCCCCTTGGGGCCTCTGAAGTTTTTGAAATGCCCCAAAGGCCTATGCCCTTTGAACTTCAATCCCCTAAAAGAGGATTCGAACAAATCCATGATACTATTGTTGATGTGACGATTCATGCCAGCCACTTCAAGCTGAAGACAGCCTAGCCACACTTTGGGTCGAACAAGCTGTGAAATCACCGAAGCAGTTCGACGCCATAGTGTCGGAGGGCTTTGAAGAAGATGATGTTTTTGAAGAAGAATTATTGGCACCTATTTCACGCTAACCAAGGACGGTACCATCAGTTCCTACTGCTGCTGCTGCCTCCACAACAGTAGATTTTGGTGATGCTCTCGGTCTGGTCTCAAGCCTTGCGCAAGTGATCCAGTCTATGCTCGATAAGAAAAAAGAAATGGAACAGAGAATTTTCGACATGGGATCCGAAAACACTCTCATCAGCTAGAAGATTGTCTAGCTGGATAGAGAATTGAAGATCGCCAAGCAGCACGAAGAAAAATTTGAAGCTGAAAAGAAGATGGCATAGCAACAGGTTGATCGCCTCAAAGGATACGTCAGCTCCCTGCAGAATGCCCTGACAATCGCACAAGATCAGGTGGACAAGACCGTGCAAGATGCAAAGCGACAGGTGCAACTGCTATAGGGTCAACTGCAGATGGCGGAGTAGGATCGCACACGTCTCCAAGGTGAATTGGATGCGACCACCCTTGAGCGTGATGCGTATCTTCATACACAAATATCAGATCATCTGGTGACTCCGACGGAAATCACGTATTTGTTCAAGAAAGTGGAAACGTACAAAGTGGCCCTTCAGGGATTCCAAGGCCGCTTTGACAGGTTTAAAGGAGCAGCTTCAACTGAGTTGGCAAAGGCTAAAGAAACCATCAGTGCCTATGAAAAAGCAACCGCTCAGGTGTTGGAAGCCAGACCACAAATCCCACATCCGGTCATGCCGCAATTCTCCCCTTCGCACCAAACTGCAATACCAACGGATACATGGCTAGATTCGGGCATGGACCAGGGGAGAGCTCCAAAAATAGATGAACAACCGCCAGTTTCACAGGCAGTGCCAGCGGCTCCATTCACATCAAGGACCACACCGTTATTCAGAAGGCCCATCAGCGTCGAGGACCAGATCTAGAGTTTCTTATCGCAACATCCACATGAGTCCTCGTGTGGTGGTTGGGTCCTTAAGTTCAATACCTCGAAGATAGAGGCCGACAAAGAATTGGACAAAATACTTGCATCGGGAGAGCGGCCGGCATGGAGCGTTACCATTTTTTAGAAAACTCTGGAATTAATCAGGAGTTATGTGGCCAGCCCTTGCCAATTGCGGGTAGATCCCTATTATGTGCCAATGTCGAGAAGGAATAAATGGAAGGATTTGGAATTGGCTATGGACAAAATCACAATCCATACACCCAATTGGCCAATCATCCATCAGCCATATCAGTGGACGATATAAGTGGATTTCCACCGGGCCTTACAAGCATACCAGCGGGAGTATATTCACTCTCCCGATCCGACAGTGCGACAATCGACAATGTTTGCAAAAGATTTAACTCTGTTGGCATCAGTGCCAACCAGATGGGATGATTGCCTTCGTCCTCTGGCATTCAATCCAAATAAGCCAATGGCCTAAGAGAATATCAAAGATCAGTTGTTGGTTGCTCGTTTATATTTTCGTACAGCAATGATGGGAGGCTCATGGGAATCTCGCTTCATGTCATGGACAACCTCAAAGTGGATTGCAGGAATCCATCGTTGTTTTCTGCCACATAATTTGGATTTTAATACTGCCCGACTCGACTTTATGGAGAAGGTGCAGTACCATTTAATAAAGATTTGTTGCGAAGCTAATAAAAGTCCCCAGTAACTGCATCTCGCAGGTGTTGTGGGACCGCCACCAGTTTTGGTGGGGGATACTATTGGAGGGTTTGCAGATCCCAAGGCAACCTTAATCCTAGTTAATAAGTAAGAGGGATTTGGCATCCTGCCTGTGTAAGTCCAACCCGATGATCACATAGAGATTTGATTAATTAGAAAGTCAATAAAAGGTCTTTAGACCTTTTTGCGGGACTTTTAATGTTGCAGGGCCTAAATGACAAGTTAGTGAATAAAGTTGGTTCCCACTCTTTTTCAAATTTGAATAATTAGAGAGGCAGAAATGGACTAATAGGATTCAGAGGCCAGGGTCCCCTTCTCTACTATAAAAAGGGACCAACTCGAGTTCCCACACATGTTCATTTCCTCATTTCAATAAATCAGATTGGTTCTCTTCAAAAATGGATTGATGAATGTCCTTGCTCTCTATTTTGTTATTGGAATTGCATGTTATTATACTTTTTATGAGAGAGAAAGGGAGAGAGAGAAGAGTAAGCTATCTTGTTGTGGATCGTAGTGTTAATGGATCGTAGTGTTAGTGGATGTAGTGTTAATGCTTAGGGTCAATGGATGTTAGAGTTAGATTTGGATCTTCCAGTCATGCTGGAATCTGAACTATACTATCGCTCTCATGGGAATGAATCTATGCGTGACAACTAACTTCGTCTCTTTGATGCTAGATTGATTAGATCTTGGATTGAGGTTAGGCAAGGAAAGAAACTCACTACATTGATCACTCACATGTATTGTTTGTTTGCTGTATTTTTTCATAGAGTTCAAAGTTGATAGCATGGAAGAATCATCTCCTTTACATTCTATGTGAATCTTCATGTCATATTGAGGTGCAATATCATTTTGTCAGAGAGCAAGTCATTACAAAGGAGGTGGAACTTCAACATGTGTCCTCAAGGGAATGTGTAGCTGATATCTTTACCAAAGCATCGGGAAAGGACTTGTTCATGAAGCATAGGACATCACTTGGAGTGTTATCAAAGTCTATGCTAAAACTAGTTGAAGATGGAGTGTGAAGGATTCAACTAGTTTGATCATATTTGCTACATTTCTATATTTGACAAATTGAGGCCAACTTTATATTAGACTTAGTTAATTGGTCTAAATTTCATTTGAATAAACAATTTTGGAAAGTGTGGGAAAGTTAGAAGTTTAGTTGAGTAGATTCAAATTTAAATGTTGGGTACATTGAATCTAGACCCAAAAATAGTAGGGTTTACAATTTGGAGGGAAAGCCAAGTGGCCAAATAGGGTTTGGACTTGTTATAAAAGAATGTAACTCATGGAGAAGTAGATCTTCTCTCTTATCTATCTCATTTCATGCTTATACATGGTTCTATTGGGTTCTACTATCCATTGCTGCACTATACTTGTGATTGCTTGCAATTCTATGTGTAGAATGATCTATATTTGCTATTTTCAGGTTCACAAGTGTGAAATATAGTAGGGTACTGTTGTTCTATGGATAGTAGCTTCTATTTATGTTTTGATATATGTTTGATCAAGTTCTGATGAGAATTGTGAGATGCTCTGATACGACTGATGAGAATCGTGAGATGCTCTGATACGTGTAATGAATCTAGAGGAGAAAATTCACGAAACAGTTGCGACTCTCTTTCAAAATTTGAATGGAGTTCAGATGCGTTCACTGGGCACTACCAGTTGAAACACTCTTACAATCCTCCAGAGAGTAGTCAGTTACTATTGATCTACGTTCATAAAATTAATACAACATTCGACTTAATTTCAACCAAGGTGCAGAATTCAAAGGGAACAAGAAAACTCGGACATATGAAATAAACAGCATAAGCATTCAGCATCCAAGGTCAAACACAACTAGAAATTATCTATATTGATTTTCTCTGATTTCTTCAGGACACTGCATGCGAATCCATGAAGAGCGTTGGCGTGAGAGAAACACGGTTCTCTCATGAGTAATAGTCTCACTTCACTAGCGAACAATTGGATCTTCTGATCCTAGACAGAATTATCTTCTTGCACGCAGACGGAACTTTTGTTTGTGTTTGTCTTTATTGCTTACTAGCATCAGACTTCTTTAGTGTCTCTTCTCTTAGTTACACTATGTGTATCCTGTTCTGATATATGTCAAGTATTATCCAGTAAGTACGGTCTCTCTATGTAAATCTAAGATTAGAGTGATTATACATCTACAACTAATCAGAAAATTGAGTGGCAGAGTAGCCACGACCTAGGAAGTATCTGCTGACGTCATGTCATCAGGTCAGATCTTTGTACGTTTGGGTACTTGCGTGATCTCTGGTGGTACTCCTTGGAGCGTGAGAACATAACGAGTTTCGTTTATCTCGTCTGTCTTTTTCTCTTGCAAGACTACAAAGGAATCTCGTTCGTGGATCCTTCATGTTCGTGAACCGTTCATGTTCGCGAACCATTCGTCTTCGTCCACGTCAATTTTCGTGTTCGCGAAACTCTTCGTTTCGTGTCTCTAGATGTTCGAGTTCGCGAACATCTTTGTCAGATAAAGGGCTGAAAGCTAGCAAGGCTTTGTAATCAGAAACACTTTGTTTCTTCAGCTCCCTCTCAAAGCATGGTAGCTTTATTAGGGCTTAGGGCTTAGAGTATAGGGTGTAGAGTTTAGGGCTTAGGGTTAAGGCTGTAGTGTTTAGGGTTTAGGGTTAAGAGCCAAGGGTTTAGAGTTTAGGGTTTATGATTTAAGGTTTAGTGTTTAGGGTTAAGGATCAAGGGTTTATGGTTTTGGGTTTAGGATGTAGATTTTAGGGCTTAGAGATTAGGGTTTAGAAACTAGTTAAGAGCCTAGGGTTTAGGATTTAGGGTTTAAGATTTAGAATTTAGGGCTAAGGGCTTAGAGCTGAGGGCTTAGAGTTTTGGATTTCGAGTTTTGGGTTTAGGGTTTAGAGTTTAGAGCCAAGGGCTTAGGGTTAAGGGCCAAGGGTTTAGAATTTAGATTCTAGGATTTAAGATTTAGGGTTTAGGTTTAAAGGCCTAGGGTTTGGGGCTAAGGGCTTAGGATTTAGGGCTAAGGCCTTAGAGTTTAGGGTTTAGGGCTTAGGGCTTAGGACAAAAGGCTTAGGGTTAAGGGCTAAGGGTTTAGGGTTTAGGATTTAAAGTTTAGGGATAAGTGCCAAGGGTTTAGGGTTAAGGGCCAAGGGCTAAGAGTTAAGGTTGAAGGACCAAGGATCAAGGCTTTAGGGTTTAGGATTTAGGGCTAAGGGTTAAAGGCCAAGGGTTAAAGGTTAAGGGCCAAGGGCGAAGCACTAAGGGCCAATGGTGAAAGGCCAAGGGCCCGTACGAAGGACGAAAGGCCAAGGGTTAAGGGCTAAGGGCAAAAATTTAAAGGACAAAGATTATGGAGACATAAGGACCAAGGGGTAAGAGCGAGGGGCCACGAGTTAGGTATTAGTGGCCAAGGGCCAAGGGAGAATGACTAAGGGACAAGAGCTAAGGGCTAAGGGCCAAGGATCAAGGGTTGAGAGTTAAGGTCCAAGGGCCAAGGTCTAAGGGATAAGGGATAAGAGCTAAGGGCCAAGGGTCAAGGATAAATGGCTAAGGTGTCGCGGAAGCGAGACTGTTTCTTTTTTGTCTTCGTCTTCTTATTCTTGAATGATTTTGTGTCTTTGAATTCTCTTTTTGCGCGAAAGTTGTTTACAGGATCCCAGACACGCGACTACACATCACAGAACACATTTTATTCTAGCAATCAAGACAAAATGACAGCACAAGACAGGAAGATGCACGAAAATAGAGCAACTGTATTATCAGTTTAGTTTTTAGAGCGAAATCGTCAGTGTCTCGCTCGTTGGCAAAATGACATTCTGCTCTTTCGTTGTGTTCTGTTCGTTGGCAGACTTTCATGCACAACTATAGTTTCTAGTATTTTTCTTTCTGCTCTACTCGCTATCTCTCTCTCTCTCTCTCTCTCTCTCTCTCTCTCTCTCTCTCTCTCTCTCTCTCTCTCTCTCTCTCTCTCTCTCTCTCTCTCTCTCTCTCTCTCTCTCTCTCTCTCTCTCTCTATAGATCTCTCTATTTAGGTTATCTTTTTTCATTAATTTTTTTATGATCTAGAGAGGATCAGTTATACCTCCATAGTGTGGAGTTTACAAGATGGCTAAACGTAGAATCACAAGACTAGTTAATGTCAATCAACTATTTAGTTAGTCTCCGTCGTTGCCATTCGTTTCAGTTGGGCGTGAAGTCTATGACTCCAAGCTCGTTGAGCTGGCAGCTGGCAGCGCGAAAGATTCTTCTTTGTTTGTTTCATAATATCCCATTTGCTTTTGTTCTTTTCGTCTTCGTAGCTTTTCATTTTGCGCCCCTTCGCGGTTTGCGATCCTGGAGGTGTGTTTATGTTAAAATATCACTTCCAACTTGTTGTATCTTGTAGATCTCAAGTTATTTGAGCTTGATAGGATCTCACACGTGTGGAGTCTATTCCCACATGTGAAAGAATGTACATAGGTCATTTTTATTAAGTTAGATTGGTTTTAGCTTGATCTACACTAGTGTGAAATTGACCTTAGAGTAGAATCTTGAAAATGGTCAAATTGGTCAAACTTTTTGTAAATAAATTGGACTTCCATGTGAATGAGTTATTACTCACACATGTCAAGATACCATTCACACGTGTGGATAAGCTTCTAGAAGATAAGATAGGAAGATTCCATTAGATCCTATTTTATAGAGAATTTTCCTACAAATGTGGAAGAGTAGCTTTTTGTTTTCTAGCCAAAGAGAATAGTCAACTTTGGGAAATGAGCACATATGACTCCCATTGGTGGATCTAGATGACTAGGCACTCTTCACACGTGTGAAGGCTTACTGGACAGTACACAGCTCGTGGATGTACTTGATCTATAAAGAGATCAACCAAATCAATAACAAGTTGATGTGACATTGGCAAATTATAGTTTTGTTGAGATTTTCACATTTGTCTTGAGTTTTGATGAATGAAAGGCATTTGTAAGTTAATGTACTTTACTCTCTGTAAATAGGCCGTACAAGTACTATCCTCTACACGTGTGAGGCCGCCCATCCATGTGTTTGATCATTTGATCCATTGCTCTTGCTTAAATCATAGTGTAAAGCATCTAGATCAAAATCTAACATCTAGAACTTGATAGATCTTTGGATTAAGCAATCAATAACTCTTAATGATTGATAGTGCAATCAATATTTGTTATTTTTCTCCAAAAATTGACATGGTATCAGAGCCAAGTCTAAGAGTGATTTAAATGATTAATAGTACTTGAGAAATCATTGACAATTTGTTGTTTTTGAGTTCTAATTGAGAGGGCGAGTTCAAAGAGAGAAGTAACATCATTGTTTTTGTCAAGATCGATTTGTGGGCTGCTGAAGTACTGTCCACATGTGTGAAACCGTACATCAACCTTCAAATTAACTTCCATAAGTGTTTTTGATCCAAAAAAAGTGCATACTAGTCCAAAATTCAAGGTTTTTAGTGCATTGTCTAGATCTAGGTTCAATCTATTGAATGCTAATGATCAAATAATGATTTGAGTCATTGAAGTAATTCATTTTGAAGAATTAGATCAGATATTTAAGGCTCATTTGTTCAGATCTTAAGTGTGTGTGGAATATCATACCAATTTGAACTAGAATCAATTTCTTTGTGGAGTGAATTGCTAGGATATTTGTAGTTGATCTATTATACCATCATCCAATTTGAACTAGGATAGAAGCTTCTTGAAAGCTAGAAATCTATCTTAGATCGCACCTTATCAAGAGAACTTTGAGTGTCTCATAGGCTTTCATTCAAAATGACATCCATGGGTGGATATATGTTAGAATCTAGTGAGAAACTAACTTCCACAAACTATTCCATTTGGAAAGTAAGAATGGAATCACTACTAGTGGTTCATGATATCTTTGATATTGTCTTAGGAGTTGAGGAAGAGCCTCAAGCTCCCCAAGAACAACTAAAATACAAGAAGAGGGTTAGATTAGCCCTGCATTGCTTGAAGTTAAATGTAAGCAATGACCTCTTGAAGGAGGTGGCTTCTTGTACCACATCAAAAGAGGCTTGGGATTCACTAAAGAACATTTATGAATCCAATAACACTTCAAGAGTGCTTATGCTAAGAAACTTGATCTTGCAAAGCATGAGGGGAAGTGGAGAAAATGGACAAGAGTATGTCCTAAGGATAAAATCCTTGAACAAAGAATTAGGATCTATAGGAGAGAAGATCCAAGATAATGAACTAGTACAAGTAATCTTGAATGGATTAGGAGATGAGTTCTCTAATCTAGTTCAATCTTTTGCTATTCAAGACCAACTTCCATCAATTGAAAAATTTCTTGTGGCCGAGGAGAGTAGGATTCTACACCTCAAAACAAGAATGGAGTCCAAACTTCACATCTAAAGGCAAGAAAAATCTCATCCTTTCAAGAAGATCCAAGGCAAGGAGGCCAGGCAAAGGATGGAGCATCTACCTCCAAAGGGAAGCAAAAGAACAAAGCAAAGTTGAAGTGTTTCTTTTGTGGGAAGAAAGGACACTTAGCTTCCGAATGCTATAAGAAGAAGAATGCACAAGGGAATGAAGATCAAGGCAATCTTGCACAAGGGGAGGAGGAAGATGATAACTTCAACACATCCTTGATGGTAGCACCTACACCAACATCAAGACAAGAAACATGGTGGATTGATAGTGGGGCTAGATCCCACATGTCATTCAACAAGTATTATTTCTCTTTTCTACTTTCTTGCAATGATTCTAAGAAATCAATCTACATAGCTAGTGATCAAGAATGCAAGATAGATGGCATAGGATCTATTCCACTATGCTTAGGATCATCTAAAAGGATAGATCTTGATAATGTTTTGTATGTTCCATCCATTACAAAAAACTTGCTTAGTGTTGGTAAATTAATGGACAATGGACTAGATGTACATTTCAATAATGGAGTGTGTTCCATCTTGAAAAATAATAAGTGCATAGCTAGTAGCATTAAGCAAGGAAGGCTTTTCAAGTTGGGTGCTAATGTGGCTATTGAAAGTGTGAATATGGTTAGGAGCTTTGGCACAAAAGATTGGGCCATCCTAATCTTCAATCAATGGAATCCATGGATCAAAGGAGCTAGCTCTCGTTTTGATTTTGAATTTTCAGATTCTATAATTTGCGCCATCGAGACTGATTGCTACTCTTGTGTTTACAGATCCACTGATCCAGAGGATCGTAATGACATCAAGATGATTGACTTAAAAACTTTATGACACCCCTAAAGTCAACATAGATAAGTTTTTATGTTTTCACAAGCCTTTGCTTAAGGCTTCATTTATCAAGCATAGATTAGCATTGGGAGTTGGTAGCAAATCTATATTCCAAAATGTTGCATACCTAGTTCTCTTTTATGGAGGAGTGTGAAATAGATAAGAGAATACTAGTTGTCATCATGAGGTTGGATTCATGTCCACCACCCATATTTAAAAGATGATTTAGAAAAGCCGATAGGCTTCCATCTCGAGTTATAATGAGATGATGACACTTGTCACAAAATGTAAGGAATTGGAAATTTGCAAGTAATGTATCCTAATCCACATCTCATTGACTCATGATGAGAGTTTGCACACTACCAAATCTATCTTGATCAACTTGGATTTTCATGAGCTTCCAAACAATATTTGGATCTAGGCAAGAGCTATTGCACACAAAAAGTAATCATCAACCAAAGTCAAGCAAGTTTCATGCATATCCTTGAAAGAACCAAGTAATTTTCACTATGGAAGAGCCATACAAGCACCTTGCTCTCGGGTCGAGAGAGAAAAAGAGTGAGCTCTCGGATAGAGAGAGAAAATGCAAAGAGTTTTCAAGCAAAAAATAATCTATCTCTCAAAAGTGATTAAAGTAAAATGAGAGCTCACATCCATAGAGTGGTAGCTCGAGTTCCTACTCAAGCAAGCATGTGGTGACTGAAGGAACACGATGTTATGTGGAAACTATAATTTAGTCAAATGCGAATCACACACACAAGATCAGAATCAAAAGCAAGTTTGATGGACAAAATAGCGATTGGATTAAAGTATTTAGTCATTCTATATTTTTAGTATGTATTGGAATTCTGGTAGACACGTCCATCTCCAATTCCTTCTCTCTCTCTTTTTCTCGTTGCTTTTTTTTTTTTGGCTAACGCTCCACACTATATAGTGTGTCAACACTCTCTTGTGTCATTCTTGTGATCAAGAACCTTAACTTAACATGATTAACTATCAGGTGTCGTTATCACTTGGCGGTTGTTCGTCACCATCGCTTTGGCAGCCGACATTGTGGCTAAGTACTAAAAGTGAACCAAAAGGTCATGTATGGAGTCTTCTTAGGTACTTGCGTAGTTGTACCATAATGGCTGGACCACAAGGAACCACAAGAAGTCTTCTTGCTTGCTTTCGTGGGGACCACAAGACACTACAAGGGATTTTCTTACGTGCTCATCGCAAGGCCTTGCAAGAGATCTTCTTGCGTGCTTGTTGTGGGCTCTTTTGTGGTTACATTTGTGGTTATGTTGTGAGCTCTTTTTTGGTTATGTTGCGGGCCCTTTTGGGGTTATAATTGCGGGCTCTTTCGTGCTTTACTTAGTTGGACCCCCCCCATAAGAGATCTTCTTACGTGCTCTCATGGCTGGGTGAAAAGGGGTTGACCTCTCAAAATAATTGGATCTATGATTTGCACCTCATAATTTGATTGGACCTCAAAAGCCAATATGATGAGGATTTTGGCTTATGGTGCACCACTTGCAATTTTGCTCTCCCACAATCTAGGACATGTGTCCACTCCTCATAGGACTCGAGATGGATGTCTATTTGGCTATGCCTAACCATGCATTTGATTTGTACAAGTCATGAGGGAATTGAAGCCCAACCTCATGATGACACTTGGCATGATTCTACTTGATTAGATTTTGCCTACTTTCACATTGCTTTGTAAAATAGGCCTACTACTCACATGTGGGAACATGATCCATGCATGTGTGATGTACATTTGTACAAGAAAATGAAAAATAATCAAGCTAAAATTTGCATATATTTCACATAATATACACATGTTTCCAATATCATGTAAAATCAAGACAATTTGATTGCTGTATACGTGAGATTTTTTTATCGATCTAATTTCCTCGTATGAATCTACATGCATTTTTGAATTTATGATAATCTGTTGACTTAGTTGTGTATTGAATTTGAGCATGTTTGTAAAACCATTGAAATAACTGAACGATGTAACTATTGTTTGAAGATGTTCCACCATGTTGTGTATTTCGATGAAATGATGCTCTTGCTTGCCAATGTGATTTACCCATTCCTCGTGACGACCATATACTTAAGCTGCCATATTTTTTTACAAAAACTGATGCATGATGTCGCAATATGTGCTACAATATCATAGATGCAATGCATTAGTAAACTTTACATGGGGCCTACTATTCAATTCTATTTGTAAAATTTACATTGAGAAATTTGTAACCATGTAGTGTGCGATATGATCTGCAACTGCATCCACAAACTCGATTGTTGATTTCTCAACAAGTAAGGCATCAATATAAGTGAGTTTATCTTGTCTGAGCAAATTAACCATGTTATCGAGCTCTTTTTCAGCCTCTAATGTTTTAAGCCTTGTTGTTCCTCTATCTTTAAAATCTTCTGTCGCAGAAACCACGTCTTTCCACACCGAGTATTGAATTTTAGTCGATTTTCTCGAATACTTTAATAAGAATTGATGAGCTTGGGCCCCTCCTATGCTGGTTTGCAAGGAATATTTTTTTGTTTTCCTAGAAAGCTTCTCATCCTTTTTAATTTTAACATGTTTGTTATGAAGACCAGCTTTCGATAGAACTTCTTCTAGTCGAGATATTGCTTGTTTTGATCCTGACTCTAGCTTGGTATTCCAAGCAAAAATATGAAGGTATATCAATTTTTCTATGATTCTTACCTCTCCATGAAGTGTGCAAATGTGAACATTTTAAAGAAGAGTTGGTAGTACTGGCCTCCAATTTGGGTCTTGCGTGTTTCTTGAAAGCCTTGTGCTCTTGGACAAGTCTTTTGCTGTTTTCATGCAATATAAGCATGGATGTTTTGAGTCTGCTCCATGTGACACATTGAACATACATTTCAATGTCTTCAAGTCTCCAGCCAAATGCCATTCCCCATTAAAATCACCTATTCTAGGAACATTGAGTGTTGCTCATAAGATCCTTAATGATATATGCATAATCAGTTTTGCTAAAACCCCTAGGAAAGAACATCATGGTCCTCTTTTAAAACCTTCTCAAAACATAAAATCATAAACACTTATACATATAAAATGGGTAGATAATACTAGATCATAAACTCTTATGCATATAGAATCGGTAGTTAGAAAGTAACAAAACACTTTTACCTAAAAACTAGCTAACCGCCATATGTCATTTTTTGATTGCACGCTAAAATTCAGGTCCTTTGAGTTTGTCGTATTCCTCAATGGGCTATTCATTACTGTAATTCTTACTCTTTACAACTTTTGTCCCTTTATTACTCCCGATTCATCTAAGTTGAGAACTAATATCAGGTTCTTAACTCTGTCACTAGTGATACTAGAAAATTTTACAATAAATTTTATTAAATGATTTAAATTCATGAACAAGTTGTTAGTAGAATCATATGACAAAGTGCCAACTTTTGAATTATAGTTTCATTAATGTGGTAAGGAATGCCAATGATTTTTTGCATACCCCTATTTAACATCTCTAATTTGATTTGGAATGGTCGAGGAATTGAAAATTTTGTGATATGCACTTGTCCAAATGCCTCATTGATAATCTTAAATATAGTGGCATACACTTTTATGCTAACACAAGAGAAATCACATGCCCCTTGAATCAATTTTCGGTCAATAACCTTACCGATTTCACTCATAAGAGCCTCGATATCTTTGTACTTAATTCGAAAATATTGATGATTTTTTAGTAAACTCGTCGTCGACTTGGTAGTTAATATTGCACTCAAAGATTTTTTAATGATGCCATTGTCTTTCAGATTTTGATGTGCAACTAATGCTGATCTGATTTGTAAAACTAGAACAAGAATTAGAAAAATATGTCACAATTACTTTAGTTGGCAATTGAAATAAATAAAAATAATTCAAACTAATCATGCTTGAAATGTTTTCTTGCGATAATCTCCATTTGATGAAAGTTCAACAATGCCCCTTAACACAATTATTTTTTGCTTATTGTTTTGCATTTTCTTACATAGTATTTGTGCTTGGTCATGTAAGTCATGTAATGATAGCAAAACTTGTTGCATTTGACCATTGTTTTCTATTTTGCAAACAAGAATTATGTAATTTCAAACTTTCATTCTCTCTTTTTATTTGCAATAACAAGCCCTTCTTTTCTCTATAGTCAATAAGTAAACCATTCAACAAACTCTCCAAGTTTTGGATTTTTTGCATTGAGTTTCCATATACAAAAGTTTTCAATCTCTTACAATAACCTAATAAACCATTTTTTCCTTTACACAAAAACAATATGAGTTGTGTGACTAATCGAAAGTGTGGATGTTGCATCGAGCTTGGATCCATTGGATATAAACTACCGTCAGCCCATAGATCACAATTTTTTTGGTTCTCCATTCTATGAGCCATAACCTTAGGTGTTGAAAGTGTGGATCATTCATGCGAGCTCTCCGGCTCCTCCATCTCTCTCTCTTCTTGCTTTCCTCCATAGCTATGGCAGAAGAGTTTAAACTGCCCCAAAGAATTGATCCATCATGCTCTTTCCTGGCCGTGTCCACATAGTGAATCATGAAGCCACCATCGATAGTTTCCCCGAGACCATCAAAACTGCAAGTTTTTCCGTGAATTCTCCCCGGAATTCACTTTACGACGATCATTTTGATCTTCCCCGAAGTTCTGATCGAAGAAACTTTGTTGTCTCTAGTCATCCAGACTGCCAATATCTTGTATGGAGTCCTCTCTCCTGAGACACTCTGAGTGCTATTTCTCCTGGTGAAAGATGCTATCCCATAGCTCCACCGGATCATCCATGCCCGCAACACCCTGCCGCTCTGATATCAAGTTAAAATTCCGATAGAATCTAGTGCAGTATGCATTTCTTTTGGATATTGGAGTATATTCAACAAGGAGATCAATATGGAGACGAAACTTAGACATCTCAAAACTAATAAAAAAAATCAGATCGATGTATCAAATCTTTTTAAGCCACCAAGACACTATTCCAAATTTTTGATTTTACTCTGGCGCTCATTTGATTCCAATACACTCAAATTTTTTTTGATTGTAACTAGTTGAAATGTTCTCTCCTTCTTTAATGGCATACATAGGTATGAGGATACGTATTTCTTTCCTGCTACTTAAAACGAAGGATAAAATTTGCATTTTCAAACTTGAAAATTTAGTTAATAGCACAATATCCAAGATAACAGGGTCTTGAAGTATGAACTACATGCACCTAATAAACTCTCGTTAACTACACACCTTATTGGTAAGGTTAGTACCTCATACATGAACTTTGCATTTATTCTTACGTCATTATTATGTTGAAAATCTTCATGTTAAAAAGAAGGCCAAGAGGAGGCCTTCAATCGTTCTTCACAAGATTTGTGGACTCTTTAATAAGGAAAATGCTTAGAGAATTCATTATTTCAATGTCAAAATCCAAAGGCTATATTTCAATTTAACTAGTGATATAGATATCACCAATGCCTATCTTTTGCGTAGATGGAAGTTTTGAGATATCATGGTCCAAAGGAGTCCATCATTTCAATTTTTTTTTTTTGCATCATTTATAATATCTAGTGTATTGAAACTGCAATAGCTGTCTCACGAGGAGACCTTCTTGCAATATCATATTTGTGTTCTCCTTACCAATGTAATATTGTTTTTCTTTCCTATCTCATTTGCAAGCAAGAAGATGTTTTTATCTATAGTTTCCTATGTAGTTTTGAACTTACTTTTAGCACAAAATCACTCATGACAAAATGATTATCAACATAAAGAGAAGCTTCGAATGGAGCAATATTTTTTTCCAAGTATAAAAAATGAAAAAAGAAATTGGCATATAGATGAGTGGATTTGGTCTACTAAATAAACTTGTCGTTGTCAAGAGACTTTATGAGCTTGTTACTAAAGCAAGAGCTACGAAGTCCTAACAAATGGAAGATTAATAGGGATACTCAATTATTCAACTCAAAGTTATTGAAACTCATATTGCTTACTATTTTTGTTTCAACATGTATGAGACTTATGCACAATTTAGGTGGTGATTCTTCTCAATCATTAAAGGACATCTAGGCCAAGCTGGCCACCTAGTAAAATAATGTGCACAAAATTTTTCAACATTCATTTGTTGAAATTGCACTTGTATAGTATCTTGCAATCACGCTACAATATTCTCAAGCATTGACGTCTTTTAAAAACCATTCAAATAAAGTTTAATGACATAATTTAACATGACATCTCATTTTCATTTACTTAGTTTTTGGTTATTATTAACCTACTAAACAAATGATTTTGAAAAGTCACTTTATTAGAGTTGTCACATTACAATCAATGTTCATCTTTCCTTCTAGTCTCAATAAGCCTAATAGTTTTATAGCATTTATTCCTAGCTTTAACAAATGCACATACTTGTAAGCACATGACGACAACTTTCAAAACATTATTAAAAATTGTAGGGCTTCAACATCTTGATTTGACCATTTTTTAAAAAATGAAATCATTAAGAGACTATGTACTTGTGTGTGACACAGTAACTTTGCAAAAGCAAAGCAATAAACTGATTTTATATAGAGAACCCTTTTTAAATATATTTAAATACACTTATGCAAGAACTCTATTTTTGTTGTAAATATTTTGTAATGTGATTTCAAGATATTTACAAAAAAACATATTACCAAGATCATTCAACAATGCTATTTATGAACTCCATGAATAACCTTAACATTGGTTGTACTCAAATGTCTATCGACGACGTACATAACATTAGCACCATTATGTACAATATCTATTTCTATGTTACAAATAGGGCTAGCCAAGGGACACATAGGCTCCCAAGTGTCCAATCATGAAACAATAGAGTCGTAAGCTTATGCCTTCCAATGGTCTCAGTCACAACACTTATTTAACTCGAGTACTACAAGGGACATACATCACACTTTTGAGAAGTATGCTGAAATTGTTTTTCATGAAAAAAAAGAAATAAACCTTAAGAGAAATTTATGATTACTATCATTAGTAAAAGCGCACATGCAAGATTAGATTATGAGTTCTGTGCAAGGGCACAGTCCTACTCTTTGCCAAAATTTTCATGGGTATGAAAACATGTTCCTATTTTTTGCAACTTTATCTCATCCTACAACTAGTGGAGTCACCAAAAGTTTTGGTATGTAAAGGAATACTACCTTCATCAACTCAAAAAATATAACAAAATTTACAAATTAAAGAATAATAGCAAAGACATTATGCTAAAAAGTTTCTAGATTTTCAGATTTTACAATATCCTTTGGAAAAATGTTGGAAAATTCCATATGTAGCAACCTTAATTAGTTCAACTTCCAGACAATCAGAAGATGAATTAAACAATAAAGGAATTTTGAATGTTAGGAAGAGCCTATAAGGAATGCCATGTAGGATAAGAAAAGAAGAATATTGTTATTTGCTTGCCCACACCACTCTCAAAGCCTACCCAACTCCCAATGCTCTAACTATGGGATCAATCTTATAGAGTTGATGATGTTGTACTAGATAAGTACATATTTTCTTGCATTCAAATGCTTAAGTTGAAAATTTTGTTTTCTTAGTATGTTGATGCTTGTGATTACTTCTATACTTTCCATGATGATGAATTGTATCATATCCATTTGGATATCCCCATTGATTTGGCACCTCAATAGAAAAGATGAGTCAAAGGAATTTTAGTATCGATTGATGATCACTCTCATTATAGGGCTGAAGGAAAGAAGAACTTACATTCGTGGACAGACGAGACTTTATATCTTCAAGATCCTAGCACTCTGATACATCCTTTCTTCTCTTTAATAACTTAACTAGTTACATGGATGTGCAATGGACATGATGAACTTCTAGAATATTGTGAAAGATTGAAAAATTATGGAAATACATTATCTATGCAAAGATTTCAATTTCTAGAAAGTGAGTTTAGACGCGTACCTTTCTATTGGCGAAAAGCATGGTTTGGTGGTACAAAATAAAAACCCATTTTCCATAGTACCTTTTGGTAGTATATGTCAATCTTTGTGGGTTTTATTACTCATAATTTATATTGCTAATACAATACTTATGGTAGTACATTTCTCACTTTTGGAGCTTGATAGGTGCCACGAGTTAACGCAATGAAGGCATTCTTGACAATGATGGGCCTACTTTATCTAATTTGAATTTGGATAATAAATGATTTGCCCTCCAAATGATCAGTTCATTGCTATCGTTGCTTTCTGCTATCAGTTCACATTGCTATCTTGCTTTCTGCTATCAGTTCATTGCTATCTTGCTTTTTGCTAGATCAGTTCATTGCTATCAGGTCATTGCTATCGTTGCTTTCAGCTATCCTTGCTTTCTACTAGATCAATTCATTGCTATTGTTGCTCTATGCTATTAGTTCATTGCTGTCGTTTTGCTCTTTGCTGCCTTACATCTTCTTGCATTTCACAAAATTGATCTCGATCATCTACTGCAAAAGATGGGGACACCTGCAAGGAAGTGCCAAGGTGCCTCTAAGGCCACTATTGAAAATCCCGAGACATCGAGCGCACCTCCCAGCATCCACAAACGACCACGGACTAGTTACCACGTCGAATTACCAACAAAAATGAGGGTCATGGATCAATCAGAAACCACACGTTCACAGCTTGCTGAATCGTTTGAGAGGATGGCTGCTGATTTTGATACTTTTGGCACTATTTTTTCAACACTATTGAGTTGAATATGTGTGTTTATTAGCACAATTTGTGTGTCTTTTACTCCCATGTTTAGGATGTACGGAAATTCAATAGAAAGTATCAATTCAGCAATGTTAGTTTTTGTGCAAGTTGTTAAGAGAAAGACAGAGAATTTTTGGTGGAGTTAGAGATAATCAACATTCCCAATTCTAGGAAGGGGTGTAGCCCTTGTTTTTTCCCTGTTGAAGACATGGTATCATAAACAGTTCTTTGTTGGACTTGAAACATCCATAAGCAAGGCATGCTGATGGGAGGGAGCATTGTGGTGACATTCTGGAATAGGATACAACCATATGGTTTGGAAATTTTGACTAACACACTTGATGCTTGCCTTTTGTCACTTTCATTCTTTGTGGGTTCTTGGTACTTTTTGGTTTCCCTGGAGTACCAAAGTTTTGTGGGTTGTTGGTACTTTTTTGTTCGTGGTACTCCAGTAATTTTTTGTTCTTGGTTCTAGATTTTTTGTGTTCGAGGTACTTATTTGTTCTACTAAAGTACCAAAATTGGTACTATTGGTTGTTGTCTTAGTCTAAATCTCAATAACGAAGACTTACCAAAATTGAGCTGAAATCTAAAATTTGACACTATTGAGCTGAAATCTGAAATCTATCATTTTCCTTCTCTGACCTTGCATAATCAGGTATAGATAGCCACATGATGACTAAGAGCCCCGCTGTGGGCAGTTTCTTGCATGAAGGCCAACAACCGAACAAGGACCCAGACGCAGATTCAATGGTAAATGAAGTGATGGAAGAACTTTCAAAGTTCAAGGATGATATAGACTACTCCGGAGTAGAGTAGTCCCACGATCAAACAGAAGAGGGAAACATAGGCAAGGCAAAAATTACTATTGACATAGACAAGTTGGACGAAGATAAGGAGGAAGAGCGAGACCAACAAGAGCACCAAGAGTAGGACCAGCAGCAAGACTGAGCACAACAGAATATTGGAAAAACTTAACAGAGATTACAACAATTAGAAGCACTCACATTCAATGCGTGTAATCACCACTCATCTAATTCATTACCCAATGAACTAGGATCACAACAAAGAAATCAGACATGAAGAATAAGACACAACATAGCCGTTACAATCTTCTCCACTCCTCTCATTATGAATAGACAAGACAATGAATACAAAACTTTGTATAGGGGCTGCTTGCACCCTTTGGTATCATACAGGACATTTAGGCTTGTTACCATTATTGAATATTGCGAGCACACAATACTTGACAAATACCAATTCAAAGTAATTGTACAACAATATAAACTCGACATTAATATTCTAATACTCCCCCTTAATGACTAGTTTATATTTCTAGAAGTAGATTACCCTACTCCCTTTTTCATAACTCCCAACAAAAACAATATTTTCCAAAGTAGCTTTCCGATTCTACTTTTATTTTTGGTCAAATATAACTCTATATACAACAACATTATGTAATTATTGAAATGCGGTACTCCAATAGTTACGTTTGCTCCAAGTATGTAGTCAAGATCTTCAATCTGCTTCACAACTATGTAGTTGACCACCCATTGCTTTAGTGCTTGTACAAACACTTCAAGGATACTTGGATCATTTGACATTTCAATTATCTCACCAAGCTCACAACATTCTTGTTTAGCACTTAAACATTCACACTCAAACAAGTTAGATTGTGCTTGTTGTAGTAGTAGATGACATGATTCAACCGATTTTGTCCACTCTTCAATTTGTAAATCTATTTGTAAATCATCTTCACACTCACGATCACGATTAGAAAAAAACAAAGTTGAATTATCTTCAAGATATGACAGATCTTCAATCTCACTATCTTGATTATCACTAGATGTAACTGGATCAAAGACATTGCATTCCTTTGATTCTTGGTTCATTAATTGAAATACATCTTTCTCAATTAATTCTTCACCTCGTTCAATTTCATTAGACAAGTATTCAATGAATGACAAAGCCTCATTAAGTATATAAGATGATTGAACACTTGCTTGTACCTCATTCATCATGAAGTAGTCATCTTCTTCAAATTGGATATGTTCTTCATGTGATTGGATAACCACTGCCATAAAAGAGCATTCATCTTCACGTTGTTCCACCACAAAGTGATCATGCTCAACATTTGAATCGTCTTCGGCCTTTTGTGATTGGCTATGAGAATTAGCTCTCTCCCTTTCTCTAAGAACCTGTGCATTCTTCTTAATTCGACATTCACGTTCAAAATGTCCATTTTTACCACAATAATAGCACGGACCTTCCTTTCTAGCATAAGAACTAGAATCACCATTTTGTTGAGAAGAAGCACTTTGTTGACAATCAAAGGAAGAGCTTTGACTTTGTTCATTTGTCCATCTTCCTTTATTACAAGCACGGTTTCTTCCTCTAGAAGAATTTGATGCAGATATAAGTGCTTGATCATCAATATTAGGATTCTCAGAATTAGATCTTTTTCACATCAATTTCTCTTTCATTAATATGCTAGAGAATTCTTCAAATGTTAGTCGTTTTTCTCTCACCATCAAAGTAGTGACCAAGAGAGTATATGCTTTTGTTTGAACAGAAATGGATCCTCCAAGTGAAATTATCCCTCTGTTTTTGACGCAGAGGGACAGTCCTTAGATTGAAGGGTGGCCCTTAGGGACTCATTTTTAAAATGACCGTTAAAAATTTGAATGGACCAATGTAAAAATATTGACCTTTACTTTTGTCCGAGCACCCGAGACTTTGGCGGTCCAGTCTCTCCCGTTTTGCCTCCAATGGGCCTTCAAATTCCTTCAGATCATCAACTAATCGCCTTCTTCAAAGGACCACAAACCTTTGCAAAATCCGCCAGCCCATCATCACCACGTTCTTCACAGCCTATTAGAAGATCGTCGTGAATCGCACCAGTTCAACTTTTGTTGCTCTTGATTGCTCCATCGCTCACGGCTACACTACCCATATTCAAATCTTTTCTTTGATTTGAATCAATGTTGGCGCTCGTCTGATTGCACCAGACGCCAGCAACCAGCCACGAATTGCATCCTCTCCACTTGTTGATTGATGCAGCAACAAGTCAGTTGTATCACCGTTGAAGTCCTACAGAAACTTTTCGTTCTCAAATTTCCTCTTCAACTGCTCAAGATAGGAAGGCTTTCGAAAAAAAAAACATCCGCAAAGAATCACCAGCATGGAAAGAAGACGCAGGTCAAGCTTCTCCTAATCTGCTTTCTTGAAATCTGAAACTTCTCGAAGTGATGAGCATCATCAAACATACTGCCTCTGCAAACCCCGCCAAGATATGTTTCTGAATGCAAGTGAGAGATAGCCTGAGAGACCTCTGCATCCGAAATGCAGATAAGCGACTAGCTATCGGCTTGCTCGCTCTGAGGGCTTGCCTGCTCATCATTTCTTGGTCTCTTAGATAACACCGTCCTTCAACCTTCTTTCAAAGACACCCAATCGCTGCACAGGCACCAGTAAAGTAATGTAATCTATCCTCTCTTTTCCACAAGGAATAGGATCACACTTCTAATGCTTTGCTTTTACAGATGGTTGCACCTTACTAATCAGTGCATACAAGCAGATACAATGCATTTACTCGCATTCATAGATTTTGTAAACAATAACACAAATATGCACACAAGCATTCACATCCTCTCTTTTCTACAAGGATTGAAGCATGATAGCCATTAACAATGGCTCTGATACCATATTGGAAAAACTTAACAAAGATTACAACAATTAGAAGCACTCACATTCAATGCGTGTAATCATCACTCATCTAATCCATTAACCAATGAACTAGGATCACAACAGACAAATCAGACATGAAGAATAAGACACAACATAGCCCTTACAATCTTCTCCACTCCTCTCATTATGAATAGACAAGACAATGAATGCAAAACTATGTATAGGGGCTGCTTGCACCCTTTGGTATCATACAGGACATTTAGGCCTGTTACCATTATTAAATATTGCGAGCACACAATACTCGACAAATAACAATTCAAAGTAATTGTACAACAATTTAAACTCGACATTAATATTCTAATACAAGACCACCATACGGCGCAGAACCAACTGGAGGAGGAAGAGTAGGAGGATGTGGTGGATGTGGAAAATGAAGGGGCAAGTGATAAAGCTGAAGGGTCTCAAAAAGGGGAATCAACGAGAGAGGAGACCAGGGTAGAGAAGGGAACTATGCACTCTTCTGAACCTGAGACAGGTGAAGATTTGTGCAACGATACTATGTTATTAGAGTTCTATACCCTTGAAAAGAGAAAGTGCTCCAGACCCTATAACATTAAAACTCATGCAAGCAAGATGTAACACGAATGGATTGATGAATGTCCTTGCTCTCTATCACTTTTCGTCCATCTCTCATGCTTTTTTTGGATTTTGCTAATTGTTGGATCTGATTGTTATTGGGATTGTATGTTATTATACTTTTTATGAGAGAGAAAGGGAGAGGGAGAAAGAGTAAGCTATATTTGTTGTGGATCGTAGTGTTAACGGATGTAGTGTTAATGTGTAGGGTTAATGGATGTTAGAGTTAGATGTGGATCTTCCATTCATGCTGAAATCTGAACTATACTATCGCTCTCATGGGAAGGAACCTACGCGTGACAACTAACTTTGTCTCTTGATGCTAGATTGACTAGATTGTGGTTTGAGGTTAGGCAAGGAAAGAAAACCCACCACAATTTTGGCGCCGTTGCCGGAGAGCTATGCCAATTTTTCAGTTTGCAGCATGTTTATTGGATGGTTAGCTTGCATTAGACATCTTGTCGTGGCATGAATAGTGTTAGATCTCCATTTTAGGGTTAGATTGGGAGTGATTTTGCTTGTTTGAAATCTAATCTGATTGTAGAACAGGGAAAGCTATTCAGATCACCAATCTTAAGATCCATTTGGATATGAGATATCAGAAAAAACAACAAAAATCGGTCAAATCTGCCAGATTTTGGTCAAAAAGAGGCAAAAATCGTCATCAAAGCTGATAACTTTTTGCCCTCTTTCAGAAAACCTCGCCAAGTTGCAGACACCTTCAGTTTTGATCACGAAACCTTCAGTTTGAAGGGTGAAGATTAATTCCCAGCAGATTTTCAGAAACTTCAGAAAAACCGTCAAAAAACACCCAAAAATTACCAAAACCCTAAAAACACAGAAAAAAAAAAAAGAACCTTCGCCCGATTTATTATGCATAGGTGTGATTCATATCTATCTACTGCCAGGTCGGCAAAGAATAATACCAAAAATAGAAGGGTTTCCAGAGGATCAGTTTTCATATTGCCATATTTTTGTCAAAAAAAGTCACAACACTCTTTCTTCCAATCCTCTGTCGGCATATGTCTTTTTTGTTGGGGGACACCTCCTCGTCGTCCTTAATGTTAAGGCGAGAACTGGTTGCAACAATATTTTTGTGATGAACACCCAAAGCATTTGCAATTCTTGAATGAGGGAGATTCGTTGTGCCATCAGCTTTATTTAGTACCATCACAAGCGAAGATCTCTTCATGAAGAGTTCATTCGCCGAGTGGGGCACCTTAATTTGACTGAGGGTGTTACAGATCTTAGAAACAAGATTGCTTTCAACAGAATTAGCTGATATTTGCAGCCTTTGAAAAGTTGGTTGCAGAGGTAGTTCCTGAAATATCTCCCTTTGTATACCTATAAAAAATTGTTGTGTATGTCTTCGCCAATATTTTGCCATAGCTAAACAAAATCGTTTTCTTGTTTTGACATCATCTACTGAAGGTTGATCTCATTTTTTTTCTTTCATTAACTGTTCCCGTTTTTTACCAACCCAATAGTGCCTCATTACAGCTTTGTCGACATAGTGACGAGGTTCCATGTTGGGATCACTTGCGTACGTCTCATGCATTGTAGGAAAAACTGTTTGAATATCCGGAATTGAATCTGTGAAATATAAATTATTGTCATGAAGACCATCCATGCTGGAATTGTCTGCTATTCTATGCACAGACTAAGACAAAGAACTGGATCAAACAGATCATGATCAGCAAGACCTGGATCAGCCACAGCGCGATCGGAAAGAGCACGATCAGCAAGAAAGAGGTTTATCAGACCAATACTGAGAGATCTTGCGAATGTGAGGAGAGAGAGAGAGAGAGAGAGAGCTAGAGTGGGAGATCTTTCGAATGCGAGGAGAGAGAGAGCGAGCTAGATTGCGAGAGAGACGGAGAGCTAGAGCTAGAGCAAGAGCGAGAGCGAGAAGCCGGCGGCCAACTGTCCCACAATAGAAGTAATTATTAAGCAATTATTAGAAATACACACCTGCAAATCTGTTACATACAGTCATAGTCTTTTCATCTCTAGTGGACCCAGTTTAGGATGTTAAACAATGAACCTTTTTTTGAGTGCATTTCTACCCAAAAAAGGTAGTGTCCTTGACAGTCCATGCTGTACCACCAAACCATGTTGTTAGCCTATTGTCATGAGAGAGATTCTATTTTGAAAAGTCAGTAGAGGAAAATACAAAATTTTAAAGAAATTATGAATCACTAGAAGAGATTATTTTGAATATTAAAATAGAATATGAGCAAATGCAAGTTATATTACATTTTATACATTATGAGAACTTACGATTAGTTAAAAATGTGGAATTGTCAAAGGAGGAGGCTAAGAGCAATAAGCGAAAATGACAAACTTGCAAGGATATTCAAATTATTTCCAAAGGAGGTTATCAAAATAGAGAGATATATGCATTCAAGTAAGCATGTTTCAATTTCTGTTATTTGATTAATTAGATCAAAATATTTTTTTCAAGTATTGTGTTTTTTTCTCAACTATTTTGTTTTCCTTGCAGATTTGCATTGGTTGCTCATCAAAACATAAAAGGAAAGACATTAAAGTCTATATCGACAGGTAAATCCATTGAATACATTTTCACAAACGATAGAAGTTTTGACATAGCATACTGTTGTTGTTGTTGTCGTTGTTGTTGTTGCTTTTTAGATTTGAGAATTCGACAGTCTTCCAACAAATGTTCGGTCCGTTTGCAATATCTACAAAATAGTTTTGATTTTGATGAATCTGAGTTCGAATTTGTACCTTATTTTGAATTCAAATTCTTTTGAACCTTCTGTTGTATTAGCATACTGTTGTTGTTGTTGTTGCCTTTTAGATTTGAGGATTCGATAGTCCTCCAACAAATGTTCAGTTCGTTTGCAATATCTGCAAAATAGCTTTGATTTTGATGAAGTTAGGTTCAAATTTGTTCCTTATTATGAACTTATATAATTATTCGGCTTTTGTACTTTAGGTATGACGTCGTCTTCGTATCAATTTTTTTCGAATAAAGAGCTTTTGATTCTAGTGTCGAATGGGAGAATGAAGATCCATTTCTCCGGATCCTTTTCCTACAATAACGTAGACGAAACTCTTGCTAATGTAAAACCTTGCTAAGTAGAAATGATAATCACCCAACTTTCGTAGGTGTCAGGAAGGCTCTAAAGAAGAACTACATCATTGACTTCTATGCCACTTGCAGTCATCTGCTCAAGAAGATTTTTGAAGTTGTTCAAATGATTCGTAGTCGAATCGAATCTGAATAGCCATTTTGAATGAATTTTTTTTTTTCCCTCAGATAAAGTTTGGCAGTCACGTCTCTAATATTCCAACCTTCCAACAACTTCGAGCACTTCGAATATGACTGATCAGATTGTCTATGATGTTGAGAGTGATAAGGGTGAAGACCTCGCATCCTTCTGCTCCATCCGATAATGGCCGTTGGATCTGCAATTAGGCTTAACCTCAGTACCTTCGACAACTTTCCAAAGCTCTTTCGCTTGTAGGATCACCCTCATTTTGAATTTCTATACGTGATAGTTGTCACCATGCAGCTTTTAGATAGAATTCGAAGATGACGCATCCATTGTAGACCAAATCTGATTTAAATCTGACAATACATATTGATATTCAAATAACCAGCTCTGGACTTGCTACCAATGATCTGATATCATGCACACTAGCTCTGATACCATGTTGGAAAAAAATAAGCTGTGCATAAGTCGAATAAATATTCGACATTAAAGACTGAATAGTCGATAGTAGTAGCAATAGTTAATGTAATGACGAAACCAATCCACTACTATCACAAGTGCAAGTTTTCTATCATTCACAAGTGCGGAAAATGAATGACAAATAGATCATTTGCCAGTATTTAAAATCAAAACTCAGATCATAATAAGCGTGAATAATAGAAACAGTAGAACAAGACGATATAGTGAAAGTACTTTGTATTGAAGATGATAAATTACAGACGATCGATGCATTCGCTATCTACTTTGATTGCACTATGATTTCTGCTGTAAGTTTCACTCTTACACATTGTAATCGCAATAGCTCATTACCAATCAATGTACGCCTATGGTGCAACAGAGAAGAGAAGAAGAATGATGAACTTCTAACTTCTTTGAGGAACTTGTAAAAACTTAAAACTAAACTGATCCGCTGATCTATTTATGATGGCACAACCCTAATAGAATGCACCATTATCCATGTGGCCACGTGGGGCTACGGGATTGGACCCGAAATGTAGTGGATATGGCTCCACTATCCAATCTGTTTAAGTCGAGTTTGGAACCCTCGACAATCTATGACCATTTTGGTCGATTCAATAATCCCTCGACACTGTTTCGACAATACGTGTGTTTCTATAGACAATTTCAATACCTTCGGTATTGTCTTGATAATGTCTTGATAATGCGAGTAAAACTGCAGAATAGTTCCACATTACAAATGATTTCAAGAATGAAATCTAACATGACTTACATGCAGCCTTGAGATGCAAGCATGATGCAAGCCTAGATATTTAGAATAAGACAATGGAGCACCCTCATGCACACCCTTGTCGCTTATCAACACAAAAGGCGATTACTCCCAGTAGAGTCTGTTGATTGCCACGTTACCCATGCACCCTCCCATGTTGCCCGCCCTGCTGCCCGATACCCGCATGCTCGGTAAATTTCAGACTCAGCAAAATTTGAGACCGGAAGATTTCAGGACCCGGGAGATTTTGGGTCCCAATGTGATGCCACGTGGCAGCTCAACAATTAATACATAAGTTTTTGAGATAAAAATACTATGCTAGATATATTATGAAACAAGCCATTAACTTACAAAACATGCACACACACGCGAGGTGTGGTGCTCGGGAAAAATTGGAAAACTCAGCTTGTGCAAGCCCGAAATTTTTTTGGAGCTGTGCACGCGGGAAACAATTCGGGACACTCAAGCTTGCGAGTGCCCACAAAAATTCAGGAGCTGTGCAAGCGCGATCCAGGACTCGGCCCCAATTCTATTGAAAATATTGTGATCTCGCAATAAATGGTTGGGACCATAAGTTTTAGTATTTATGGGAACCATAAATTTGACTCTGATGTGTCTCACAAGCAGGGGAGCGGGAGTTATCTCCCCTCCCGTGCCAATAAGTGACTTTGCATGCTCGCTCATATATGGAGTGTGAAGGTCTAGGAGATGAGGCCTTGAAACATCTCTACACATTAGATAGAGGTGGCATTTATCTCCACCCAAAGTTGGTGCAGCTTAAGAAAAAGGTACATAGAAAAAGTAATTTATGAGCGTGCATCATGAGATTAGAGGTGGCATTTATCTCCACCCAAAGTTGGTGCAGCTTAAGAAAAAGTTACATAAAAAAAAGTAATTTATGAGCATGTATCATGAGATTAGCAAGATTCGTTTGAAGTATGTGCATTGTATACAATGTATAGACTAGATTACAAAAACATAGCGCTCTATAAGCTAAACTAGCATTCCTATCTTAAAGTTAAACTCCTCTAAAGAGATTAGCAACTATTTAGAGTGATCACATACATCCCTCTAAACAGGAACTAGCAACTAGTCGGTAGGATTGAACCCAGCTAACCACAGATCAGACTTCTCAGAGGATTTAGATCATCTAGGCAGAGAGTAGCAACTAATCAGGTGGATTTAAGACCTGTAATCAGAAGAATTTAAGTCCTCTGAAAGGGTTTAGCAAGTTATCACAAGGATCAATCCATCTGAACAGGGACTAGTAACTGACCACAGGGATCAAGGCCAGCTTAACAAGGATTAGCAACTAATCAGGTGGTTTAAAGTCATCTGAAAACTAGTTGTTTGATCATAGCCCTCTTCACCATACATAGCCAGACTTCCCAAGCCAGCAGCAGAGCATGAGAAGCATCTGAACAGGCTAATCAGATGGATTAAATCCATCTAAACAGGAATTAGCAGCTAATCACAGGGATTAAACCCATCAAACAGGAATCAGCAACCAATCAGACGGATTAAACCGCCTCTAGACAGAAATAGCTTGATCCATAGCCGTCTCTCCACGATAACCAGGAGCTCTTTGCCCCCCATAGCCAGCACCAACAGGAGCAGCAGCAGGAGCCGTAGCAGCACTAGCATCTGCATTGCCAATGCGATTTCCAGTCTGAAATTTAAGTGGGTGCTGAGAAGAATCAGTTTGATAGTATGCACATCCTCCATGCAGGGTGAGATCCATGCCTGCAATCTCCTCATCTGCAGAGATCCTGAGCAGATGCAGCTTGTGCAGAACCATAAACAGAGGAGCCATAGTTGCAGAGACCCACCCTACAATAGCTAAAATCTCCATTATCTGAGCTGCCAGCAGCCTGCCACCGCCTCCAAAAAGCAACCCATGTGGCGGAGACCCTGTCCGAGAATAGACTTGCTTTACGTACTCCTTTTTGGCGAACAGACCGGTGAAGATGAGCCCCCAGGCTCCGCAGCCTCCGTGCAGCTGAGTGGCCTCTAGGGGATCATCGAAATGCAGGCGAGCAGAGAGGAGGTTGCAGGCTATGAGGACCCATGCCGACACGAAGCCGCAGATGAGCGCTGCCCAGGGATCAACCACCGAGCAGCCGGAGGTGATGGCTGCGAAGCCCCCCAGGAGGCCGTTGCACACATCCGTCACGCTCCAGTGGCCGACGAGCAGCCGCTTCCCGAACAGGGTGGTAATGGCGGCAGCGCAGCCGGCGAGAGTGGTGGTGACTGCCGTACGGCCCACCCCTGTCCAATTTCCTGTGAAGCCTCCACCGTATGGAACGTCGATTTTGAGAAAGGAGCCGGGATTGAAGCCGTACCAGCCGAACCACAGCAGAAAGGTGCCAAGCACCACCAGGGTAGCGCTGTGGCCGCGCATCTCCAGCTCCTCCCCCTCCTTGTGGAAGCGGCCTATGCGAGGGCCTTCGATGAGAGCTCCCCACAGACCTGCTACGCCGCCCACCAAGTGCACCACGCCACTGCCTGCGAAGTCTATCGCTCCCGATCGAAACAGCAAATTATCCGTGTTGGTAGCACTGGCCCATCCATTACCTGCCCACATCCAGTGTGACACCACCGGATACACGAACCCTGTGAGAAAGGAAGAATACACCAAATAAGCGATAAATTGGGTTCTTTCTGCTATAGAGCCACTCGTGATCCCAGCTGCAGCGATGGCGAAAGCCCACTGATAAATGAAGAAGCTGTAGTCGTAGCCCACAGCTTCGTTGGGTATCTGCTTCAGCCCAAAGAAATGGTTGCCTATGAAGCTGTTAGAGTGTTTGCCAGTGCCAAATGCGAAGGCAAATCCGAACAGATAGTAAGATATACCCCCGCATGCAGCATCCAGGACGTTTGTGAGCATGATGTTCATGGTGTTCTTGGCTTGTACTGATCCAGCACACAGCATGGCGAACCCCAGCTGCATGGCAAACACCAGATAGGCAGAAAACAAGAGATAGGAATTGTCCACTGCCAGATTTGTTGCAGTCATCTGGTTGGATATATCATCTAGCTTCTGGCAGATGAACTGCCCAGCGAGGGAGGCGTTGTGTGGCGCCATCCCGGCGGAGGTGAGAAGCCCTGCGAGTGACTGAAGTTCATCTGCAGCGCATCCATAGTTCACCATTGCTTCCGCTTCTGAATGCAGCTCACAGTTTCGTGTATTTTGCACAGATTTTTTGGTTTTCTGCTTCTTTTCTTCTAAATACTCTTTGCCACTGGACAACCATCAAATTTCTTCATTTATTTCCTTCCAGAACAGCGCTCAGCATTACATCAAGAGCGTGATCCCCAGCGAGGGACAGCGGGCTAGCTAGCGAGAGAGAGAGAGAGAGAGAGAGATCTATATAGCTGGCGAGCTTTGAAAAAGAGGAAGGGAAGAAGAGGAAGAAAGATTGGGGCCACGTGGCGGTTTTCCAGTGGCGAGGGCTAAGTCGATGCCAATCTCCTTAGTGTGCAGAAGAGAGGACCCATACTCCGACGAGGGGCCCCAAGGAGATTACGGGTCAACGACGCCCTGATTTAGGCAGGTCCCACCCAAATTCAAAATAGGTTGGCCAATATCAAGGTAGTCAAAAGGCCTCGCCTAAGATTTTTGGCATCCTCTTGCAAAAGCCAATACTGTGATGAGGAAGGGGATATGTCGAGCCTCATGATCCCACATTATCCAAGTTGATTTTATATATTGTAATTGCCTCTTTTTCTTTCCTTGGTTACCAAAATCTTGAAAGGGTGAGATGTCTCATTCTTAGCATTGTTGAAAAGGTGGCCTCTCCAAATTACCTCTTTTCCTTTCCTTGGTTACCAAAAATCTTGAAAGGGTGGAGACGTCTCACTCTTAGCATTGTTCTATGTTGAAAAGGTGGCCTCTCGCTTGTACTTCACTTCAATTTTGATCCACCATCTATTGGTGATGAGGCTTTGCTTCAAAATGAGTTATTTGTTCATTAAATCGTGGCAATGTTGAAGTCACAAGTTGATATGAGATTCACAATTTTTTTACAACAAAATGAATTGGAAAGGTATCATATGTTTGAATTGAGTTAACTTTTTTCTTTTTGTTTTCTTTATGCAATAAGCTTTGTTGGAGATTCACCTAATTTTTACATAATGTAGACTCTAGGATGTGGTGCAAGCTCAGACTCCTTTTGAATTGGACAAGACAAGACATGCATGCCCTAAT
This sequence comes from Diphasiastrum complanatum, assembly GCA_029204225.1. Lineage (NCBI taxonomy): Eukaryota > Viridiplantae > Streptophyta > Lycopodiopsida > Lycopodiales > Lycopodiaceae > Diphasiastrum > Diphasiastrum complanatum. The sequence continues at coordinate 37,376,448 of CM055108.1, forward strand.
AAATTAAAACATACATTTATCATGCGATAGCATTTCACTACAAATTCTGGAATACTATCCGAAATTTAAACCCAAAGTTTAACATTTGAATAAAAAAGCAAGCGCCCCATGGCACAATTTGATTTCTTTCTAGTTCAAAGTTTTATGTATAGCTTAAAATTTGAAAGAAAATATATTGCTAGTTATGTTCTTACAAAACTTTCATTGATTGATGTGCTTTACATAATTTTTCTCGATGTATTATAGTTTCCTTCTTGTTAAGTCCAAAATTGAGCATCCATTTATGGTGGAATATATTTTCCACTTAGCTCATTTTTTTGTATATCATTAGTCATCAAGACAACAACTCCAGTTATTGTGAGTTGAGCCTCTATAATTTCGCATAGAAACTTCTTCCCTTTACACTAGGTGCAACGTCTAAAAAAAAACTAACAATGATGTGATGAATGAAGCCCACAAACACGTCTCATCTCTATGAGATAACAAAAGCTCAACATCCCTTGACACCAAAGTGGCTAAGTCAACCCAAATAGAACTATACATGATTTCACTTAGGAGACTTGCAATCAAATGAGTAGGAGTAGATTCAACAATGTCAAGGAATTTAATGCAAGCCACTTTCTCTTAATAGGTCTAGTTTTGTGTCCGTCTATAGGTATTTACACTTTAACTCTAAATGGATTATTTGTTTATTAAATTTTAGCAATGTTGAGGAGGCCACACAAGTTGATGTGTGATGTCCAAATTTTCTACAACAAGAAGCATGAGGTGAAAAGGCCTAATATGTTGATTTAAATTAATTTAGTTTTTTTTGTAAAAGAATCCCCCGTGGAAATTCTATTTCCCACACAATGCATACTCTAGGATGTGGTGAAAGCTCAATTTCCTCTTGAATTGGATAAGACGAAACATGCTTTTGACTATCTTATGATAGATATCTATCCAAAATTGGAACCCTAAGTTTACCGTTTTATCTATTGTAAAATTATTTGTATTAGAAATCAAGAGGAGGGTGATTGACCTCAACGATGGCATTTTTAAGATCTTCGACTGCTCTAAAATTTTGATGAGGAAACATCTCAGGAATTCCAAAATGTTGCTAGAGAATTCCTTTTCTAAGTTCTTCCATTTTCATTTTCTTCCTATCCATTATATTTTTCATTTGATCTCGGACTATGGTATTGTTAAACAACGCCCCCCCCTCCCCCCAACCTTCTAAGTTGAACATTTTTTTTAGTTTGGTGATTTTTGAACTCTTATAACTTCCTTATATGAGCCCAAATTTCAATGTTGTGCAAAAGCAAAATTGATTAGCTTGACCTATGGAAATTGGTCCAGAAAAATGGACATTAAAGAGCCCATTAATAATGAGGTGTATATTGGGATAAACGAAATATTAAATAAGGTTTTAACTACCATACAAGACCATACCAAACAAAGTAAACAAACACGGTAGTAGATTCAAGAAAATCTAGAGCGGAGATGGGAGAAATGTTTTACATAATGATGACCCATTTTGAATATCTTTGGTTGATACAAAAATCATCTGTTAATCAAAATCTTGGCACTAGTACCATTTTCCCTCTACAATTTCTAGTTTTTACAAATTTCGATTGGAATAAAAGTCAAGTACATTATAATCATGACCAAGAAACGATGAGAAAAATTTGTGGTTATAAGAGAAAAAAGCATGTAATGGATTAATGAACATAAAATGAGTACCTTTGTATGTTGAACCAATGTGCGACAATGTGTTACCAACACTGCATGATCTTTCACATCCTATCGCAATTCAAGATCCAGGTTGATGGGTACTACAATAACTGGAATTCTGTATTAGGCAACCACCATAGTATCAAAATGTTGTAATTTTTATGCTCGTAATAATATCATGGACAAAATGTAGAATAGCTAAGGGAAAAAAGAAGTCAGTGATTTCAAGTCATGCTAAATTTTAGTGGTAATGCAGATACTATTGATGTGGTAAAGTGGTTACATAAGTTGGATATGTACTTTCAATTTTTTGCAATGCTCAACGAAGCAAGTTAGAAATACTCTTTGACAACTAAACGATTCCCAAACAGTTTGCTGCTTCAACCAACTCATCTTACTACACATTTGGAGCTCCAAAGGCTTAATTTGGAATGCCACAATTTTCTTAGCCAATTATTTGGACAAGTGGTTTAAGGGAGAGTAGAAATAACGAAAATGCCAACAAGAGTACAAATATTGTTCAATATCAGACAATCAAAGTTGGTAATAAATTTGGTGCTAAGGCTAATGTTATTACTACTAGAGAGGTAAAAATGTGATGTTATTACTACTAGAGAGGCTAATGTTATTGCTACTACATAGGTAAAACCGTGATGTTTGCAATGCTAAAAATCAAAAGGCAAGACCATTTTGGAAGTTAATGTATGACAAGATAAGAAAACTTAGGCTATTGGGTCTTGGCTACTCATTTCATGACAAATGGAATAAGGACTATTGGAAAGTGTGCAAATCTTGAAAGCGAAATGACCAATTAACAACTATGATGGTAGTCAGCAAGAGGATGAGGATGAAAATCTATGAAAGATGGATCATCTACAAATGTTACAAGAACATCATGTGAATTGCTTGATAATGAAGCATCGAGAAGATGATGGGAATGGAGGATGATATAAGAGTGTCGATAGGAAGGACAAGAAAAAAGAGTTTATGTTTATGTCCTTTGTTGATAAATTGGATTTTTTTATTGCTTACATGCATTTAATATTTTCATTCTTTTGGAGCTTTATGTGTTAGAGCAAAAGTTAATGGAAGGAAAATCTATGTTACAATTGATAGTGGAAAATCAAATAACCAAAAGAAGTTTGGGCACTAGTGAAGTGAGCATTTACCATCAAAAGAATAATAATCAGTTGTTTTATATTCCAAATCGTTACATAGCCTTGCTCAACCAACATTTCGAACATTTGCATTATACTTGAGAATTGAGAATAATAGAATTTAACGAATTCATTTAAAAAAATAGGAAACAATCAAATTTAAACTAAAATATATGCTAAGCATAACACATTCAAATTAGAATAAAATTAATGATTATATAAAAACATACGAGACAACATTCTTGATTTTTACATTGCAAAACTTGAATAAGGCTTTTTGCATAGTTGTAGATTGCTAGGGTGAAAACAACAACTCCAAACAGAGTGCATTTTGCAAAATCTTGCACAAACAATTGAATCTCAATGTACTTAAATGAAGATTCATTAGTTAGAAAATCTTTTATTTGAAATTCGTAAGAGATATCAACAATGCAGAGGTGCTCTTTTCTTCAAATATTTGGACATCTATTTACGATCTCCTTCATTGATAGTGTCAAAAGATGGCAAATTATCGACATTCTTTGGAATAGATGTTTCTTCAAGATCATTTTCAACAACCACTTTCTCAATTGCAATTCTTTCTCTAACTCTCTTTTTTTGTCTTTTCAAAATGTGTCATTTGGATTATTCAAGATAGACGTTATTTTTTTTGTCTTCAACGCTTTGAAGACACATATAGCTATGCTTAGTATGGGAAAAAAAATATCACTTACCATGTAAAAAATATTCCACATTTTAAATATTAGATGAAATAAGCTATGTCGACCATGAAATGAGTTACATACCTCTGACATGCTTCAAAGCTTATATTTTTATGATGTGTTGTAAATGTAACGATGGAATCGTACGATGGTGCATCTTATTCCATGAGGTGCCCCAAGTAGCGAGTATTGCTCATGCAAGAATAGGTAGAGGGCACTTCGTTGTTGAAGCTTTGAATAGAAAAGTGCTGCAACATGGGTTGTGGTGGCCCACAATGTTCAAGGATATTCATTGTCAAGTTAACAAATGTGGCATGTGTCAACAGTTTACCCAGGAGCGAGACATGATGATGTTACTGCTAGATTTCATTCTTCAAAACATTTGTAATGTGGAACTGCTCTATAATTTACTCGCATTGTTGAGACAATGTTGAAGGTTTTGAGATCGTCTATAGAAATACACGTATTGTCGACACATAGTCGAGGGTTACCAAATAACAACTGAAGCAAATTTGATAGTGGAGTCTAATCCACTACATATTTCGGGTCCAATCTTGTAGGTTCACGTGGCACCTGACAAGTGGATAATGGCTCATTCACCATCAACAATTTTAGTAGTTGTTCATAAAAAATGATTCATTCTTCTCCTTCTCCTCTCTATTCCACCATAGGCGTAGACTGATCATTAATAATCTATCGCGATTACAACTTGTGTAAGAGCGAAATTTATGGCAAAACTAGATCCACTATTATGATAGTGCAATAAGAGTAGACAACGAATGTATTTATCATCATTTTGCAATACATACTGCATTCGATAATTCGACACATGACTTGTCTTGTTCTACTTTTTCTGTTATTCATGCTATAATGATTTGAGTTTTGATAATTGAAAATCAAGCAGTCTTTCTTTGTTGTTCATTTTGCACACTTGTGAATGTTGGTAAAGTTGTGTTTATGATAGTATCGAAATAGTTTTGGTATTATAATACTATTTTTCTACTATTGACTATCGAACTATTAGTATTGAATAATTATTCGAACTATCGGTGTCAAATAGTTACTTGACTGATATACAACTTATTTTTCCAACAATTACAACAAGATGTCATTTGAGAAATGTGGCATGGACTATGTCGGCCCTATACGCCCGACTGTGCAAGGCTTTCAAGCTTGATAGATCATCGTAGCCACCAACTACCTAACCAAATGTGTTGAAGCTAAAACATTAAGAAAAGCTAACGCTACATCTACTGCAAAGTTAAATATATGAAAACTAAGGACCATAAATGGATCTTTGAATGATCCACAAGGTTGATTGTGTGCTTGTTAAACAATCTATCAGATACTAGTCATCAGAAAACAAGATCTAGTTTAGCAGCTTGATAGAAAACATGTAGAAACAATCAGAGCATTGATCAAAACTATAATCCAAGTTCCCACGTGTGAAAATCAGGCTGTAGTACGACCTGTAGACAGAGTTTGAAGTGTGCCAAAGCTGGGTTTCATTGGAATCAAAAGCAATCACAGTACACAGAGAGAAAACTCGAGTTTCTCCTTGAGGCTCCAAAAAGTTTCTATCTTCTCACTATTGGAGCTTGGAATACATAGCAAATTCGACTTCCTTCTTGAAGTTAGGCAGATTTCCAGCATGTGATAAGGAAGATAACTTACTCTTCTTGTCCTAAAATGAAACCCTAGCCTAGATCCTAGAGTTATGTTTGGTAGGACGTAGCTAGTTGGTCAAATTTTCACCTTAAACTTAGTTGTAGGTCCTATAAAGTAGGGATGACCACCAAATAGACAACTCTCTTGAATTGACCTAACCTACATTAAGAGTGGGTTGCCAAGTGGCATTTTAGCCATACATGTGTGGAACCCAATTGTGTACAAAATTTACACTATTTTTCATGGTTTTTGATCAAGCTAGATTTGCCAATTTTTGGCAATTCTTCACACTCCTCAAATTTAGCTTGATGTATCTACAACTCTCTTGCTAGATGAATGAATGCTTTAGAAGTGTCTAAAAAACCAGTTACAAACAAGGAACTTTTGAGACTCCAATAGAGAAATGAAGGATCTTTCACCACCTCTTAAAGGATCCCTTACAAGATGTTCCATAAATGTGTCCATATACATGTAGCACACTTCAAAACTAAACATCATGCCAAGCCATGGATTCCAAGGACTTTTTTGCACTTGAAGATACATCATTAAAAAAAATTAAGTGCATACACAATGTTGCCAAAGACAACTTGCCTTGCTTGATCCACATGATTGAGCCTTGATGGCTCCATCTTGATACTCATGGTTCTTCTTGGAGTCCTCGGGTCTTGAACTTGCTCGTCCACTTGACTTGACTCCAAACCATCAATGAATTGAATAAGGTGTTGATCCAAATGTGCTTATTCAAGTCTACAAATCTTCCATTCTTGAAAGATCACATTTCCACCATTTACAACTTCTTTGATGGAAAACAAGTAGATTCTACAACCTCTACTTGAAGAGCAAAACACTACCATTATTCCTATTATTGAAATAGGATAATCTTTGGTCCTTACATTGGAATGATCATGCACAAAGCATGTGGACACAAAGATTTCCAAAGCAAATGATGTTTCATCTTTTATGACTCTATTCAAACTATTACAAAAATAGTTATCCAATGAAATTGCTTTATCAACAACAAATGTAGATTTCAAAGCATCTCATTTCATTGTCTTGTCATACCCAATGGTGTTGGATCACTTGGTTAGCTTGACATCCAAAGTTTCTTTGGTCTCCGGTTTGAGCCTCCCCTTGGAAACCAAGAAGCATTGTCTTGTCATGCAAAGTAATAAACACCATGAATCTTAAAGATAAAAACCAAGTCACCTCATGTCTACTAATACTTTCCAAAAAGTATTCAAAGATAGTAGACTCTCCAATGCTCACCACCCTTGCAAGATGCACACTTGAATGGACAATTTGCATGCAATTTGATGACTCGGCCATTGTCATTGAGAGGACTCCCTTGGAACTCTCATGCTTTGAGGCTGATCCTCAAGATCTTCCTCCTTTTGATGCTCCTCCTCAATGTAAGCAAGCTCACACTTTGCCAAGATCTCCACTGATTGATCTCCTCTATTGCCAAGCTTATCCTTTCAAAAGCAACACTAGCTTCCAACTTAAAAACAATCTTCCATGTTTAAATCCCTTTGCAATGCAAACATCATTCTTCAAGATGAAACAAACACCATGCTTAAAGTGACATCCAAACCACTTTCTAAGAGTAGACCAACACTAAGCGTATTCTTGGTGATTGATGATACATAGAGGACGTTTTCTAGATCCATGCATTTTGAGGATTCTAGACACAAAGAGATGGTGCCAACACCATCTATCCTACACTCTTCATCATTTGCGGTAAGGACAAAAATTTTAGCATCATTGAATGAGTGTAAGGTTGAGAAAAAATCCTTTTCACAAGACATGTGGGAGCTAGCCCCACTGTCGATCCACCAATTGTCTCTTGAATTGCTATTGCTTGTTGGTGAGGATGTAGATGCCATCAAAAATACATCTAATTTATCATCCCATTATCCTTTGCAATGTTTCCTTGTTTGTCCTCCTCCACTTGTGCTCTTAGCCTCTTGTAGCATTCAGATGCATAATGCCCCTTCTTTCTACAAAAGAAGCATTTTTGCTTTGACTTGTCCTTTGAGCTTGATGCATCATCCCCTTCTTTGGCCTCCGTTGGATGCTTCTTCTTTCCATTGGTCTTCTTTTTGCCCTTGAATGAGAAATTGGATTTCTCATGACCATCCTACAAGGAACTCATCCTAGATTTTGCATGGAGCATCCTACACTCTTCAGCCACTAATGCAATGTGAGGTTTTTCTATAGTTGGCAAAGTGTCTTAGATGGCAAAAATTTGGACCAAATTTGCAAAGTCATCTCCTAGACCATTAAGAACAATTTGTACAAGCTCTCCATCATGAATCTTCTCTCCAATGGAAGCCAACTCCCTATTTAGAGACTTGATTTTGAGTACAAAATCATGTGCACTCTCCTCACTTCTTTTCATGCTTTGCAAAATCTGATTTCTAAGCATGAGAAACCTTGAAGTGTTACTAGATTCATATATTGATTTTAAAGAATCCCAGGCCTCTTTAGCACTAGTACATGCTGATACTTCTCTCAACAAATCATTGCTCACATTCATCTTCACACAATGAAGTGCAAGCCTACATCTCTTCTTGTATCTAGCTAACTCCTGTGCACCTAGAGGTTCATCTTCATCTTCAATCAAGAACTCATAAAGGTCTTGGAGCACCAAGAGTGACTCCATCCTAATCTTCCAAATAGCATAATTTGTAGAATTTAATCTCTCACTAGCTTCTAGAAGGTAGGCTCCAGCAGATCCCATCTTACTACTGACTTCTACAAATAAGAAATAGATTGATTGACTTACTCACAAAGGTCTCACACTTGCAGTGTTTCACTCAAATTTGATTTCTATTCCAACAAATGGACTTATAATCACAGTTCTATCACTCCCTCACAAAGCTGGAATGAAGATAAGATGAAGTGAAAACCACTTCCAAACAAATCTTGCCAAGAAATGGATTTGATTGTCTCTAGAAACTCACTAAGGTCTCTCTTTTGTAGTGTTTCACTCAAATTAGATCTCTAGTCCAAAAAATGGACTTATAATATCAGTTCTAGCACTCCCTCACCAAGTTGGAATGAAGATAAGATGATGTGAAATCTACTTACAATCAAATCTTGCCAATTTTGGCTATTTTTGGACAATAACATGACTAAATCCCCCTCACACTTTTTGATGTACTTTCAAGACCTGTGAAACAAGTTTAGAGGACCTGATTTCAGCCTAGATTAATTAGATCTCATGACCCTATGTCAAATCTAATCAATGGCAGTCAATCTTGGTAGCTAATCCTAAGATTTCCGCCAAAAATTACATCAAAAGCTTACAAATTGAATTTCTTTGGATCAAATGAATACCATGCGTTAAATGCAGGTTCAGAGGTGCCCACACATGTGGATAGTATGGATTTGGACCCCTACCAAGTTTGGGATCAAATCTCCTCACCAAAATCAAGATTCTACCTTGCCCTCTCAATACTAGTTTTTAGCACCAAAACTTGCTAAAAATGGATTTGCATTAGATCAATGACTTATGCTCTTGTACTTGGCTCTGATACCACGTGAAAAGTAGAGTACTAAGGACCATAAATGGAACTTTGAATGATCCACAAGGTTGATTGTGTGCTTGTTAAACAATCTATCAGATACTAGTCATAAGAAAACAAGATCTAGTTTAGCAGCTTGATAGAAAACAAGTAGAGACTGTGAAGAATTGCCAAAAATTGGCAAATCTAGCTTGATCAAAAACCATGTAGAATAGTGTAAATTGTGTACACAAGTGGGTCCCACACATGTGAGGCCATGATGCTACATGGGAAACCCATCCTAATGTAGGTTAGGTCAATTCAAGAGAGTTGGTCATGTCTATTTGGTGGTCATCCCTACTTTATAGGACCTACACCTAAGTTTAAGGTGAAAATTTGACCAACTAGCTACCTACCAAGCATAACTCTAGAAATAGACTAGGGTTTCATTTTAGGTCAAGGAGAGTGAGTTAACTTCCTTATTACATGCTGGAAATCCACCTAACTTCAAGAAGGAAGTCGAATTTGCTATGTATTCCCTCTCTCCATAGTGAGAAGATAGAAAATTTTTGGAGCTCATTGGCAATCTCAAGCTAGTTCACTATGTACATTGAGTTTTTGTGATCCAAATGAAACCAAATCAATTTCTACTTGTTTCTCAGGTTGAAGGCCGTACTACAGCCTGTAGTACACACGTGTGGGCTTGGATTTCAATGTTTATCAATGCTTTTGATTGTTAATGCTTGTTGTTTGTCAAATTGCCAATCTAGATCAACTTTTTTGTGTCTAGTTTTTTGATAGATTGTTAAGCAAGCATCCAATCACTCTTGTGGATCTTTTGTAGATCCATTTATGGTCCTAAAGTACAGTACTTTCACAGAGACAATCAGAGCATTGATCAAAAACTATAATCCAAGTTCCCACGTGTGAAAATCAGGCTGTAGTACAGCCTATAGATAGATTTTGAAGTGTGCCAAAGCTGGGTTTCATTGGAATCAAGAGCAATCACAGTACATAGAGAGAAAACTCGAGTTTCTCCTTGAGGCCCCAAAAAGTTTCTATCTTCTCACTATTGGAGCTTGGAATACATAGCAAATTCGACTTCCTTCTTGAAGTTAGGTGGATTTTCAGCATGTAATAAGGAAGTTAACTTACTCTTCTTGTCCTAAAATGAAACCCTAGCCTAGATCCTAGAGTTATGCTTGGTAGGACGTAGCTAGTTGCTCAACTTTTCACCTTAAACTTAGCTGTAGGTCCTATAAAGTAGGGGTGACTACCAAATAGACATGAACAACTCTCTTGAATTGACTTAGCCTATATTAGGAGTCGGTTGCCATGTAGCATTTTGGCCATACATGTGTGGAACCCAATTATGTACAAAATCTACACTATTCTTCATGGTTTTTGATCAAGCTAGATTTGTCAATTTTTGGCAATTCTTAACAATTAAGTAGTGAAAACAAGAAATTGAAAATATAAGAAAATCATTTGGATTATGCTTGCTGAACTGGCAGAGAAAGCTGCCAAAACTTGCGTAACCGGCTGCCATTCACGGGAGTATCAAGACGTTTTCCATCCAAGTGGTCAAGAATCACTGCTCCATAGTTCAGGATTTCCTTCACTCTATACGGGCCTTCACCGGTAAATTTCAATTTCTCCTTGATCAGCTTGGTTTTGTACATCAATGCCAGATCTCCTTCTTTCAGACCCTTTTTGTGTAATCGACGATGGTGCCATGTCTTATAGTGGGCTTTCCTTGCTGTTAACACATGAACTGCCATCAATCTTGTTTCACACAATTTGTGCAACGCTTCATGAAATAGTTGTAAAGACTTTTTATCATTTAACCGCTTTGTTGCTGCTATGCATAAAGATGGTATTAAAAATTCAATTGGCGTGACAACATTTTGACCATAAACGAGTTGAAAGGGTGTTTGATTTGTACTACTCTTGTAAGCGAATCTGAATGCCCATAATGTGGCATTCAGTTTATGTTCCCAATCAAACTGACTCGCTTCGACTATTTTCGTCATAATAGTGTAGAGAATCTTATTGGAAGATTCATCCTAGCCATTCCCTCGAAGATAATATGGAGTACTAAATCTGTGTATAACAAAAAAATCTTCCAATAAATACTTTATCGTTTGATTAACAAAGTGTGTACCCCAGTCATTAAATTTGAATAGTTAGAGAGGCAAAAATGGACCAATAGGATTCAAAGGCTAGGATCCTCCTCTCTACTATAAAAAGGGACCAACTCGAGTTTGCTACACATGTACATATCTTCATTTCAATTAAGCAGATTGGTTCTCTTGTGAAATGTATTTATGAATGTCCTTACTCTCTATCACTTTTCCTTCATCTCTCATGCTTTTATTGTGTTTTGCTAATTGTTGGATCTGATTGTTATTGAGATTGAATGTTTTTATACTTTTATGAGAGAGAAAGGGAGAGAGAGAAAGAGTAAGCTATCTTCATTGTGGATCTAGTGTTAATGGATGTAGTGTTAGTGCTTAGGGTTAGTGGATGGTAGAGTTAGATGTGAATCTTCCATTCATGCTGAAATATGAACTATGCTATCGCTCTCATGGGAACGAATCTACGTGTGACAACTAACTTCATCTCCTCGATGCTAGATTAGTTAGATCTTGGGTTGAGGATAGTCAAGGAAAGAAACCCACTACAAATTTGGCGTCGTTCCCGAGGAGCTACGCCAATTTTTCAATTTGCAGCATGTTTGTTGGATGGTTAGCTTGCATTAGGCATCTTGTCGTGGCATGAATAGTGTTAAAATCCGCATTTAGGGTTAGTTTGGGAGTGATTTTGCCTGAGTTGAGTGGATTTGCTTGTTTGAAATCTAATCTAATTGTGGAACAGAGAAAGCTATTCAGATCACCAATCTTAAGATCCATTTGGATCTGAGATATCAGAAAAAAACAACAAAAATCGGTCAAATTTGCCAGATTTTGGTCAAAAGGAGACAAAAAATCATCAAAAGAGCTGATAACTTTTTGTTCTCTTCAGGAGACGTTCACCGAGTTGCAGAAACCTTTGATTTTGATCACAGAACCTTCAGTTTGAAGGGCGAACAATCCTTCCCATTAGATTTTTAGAAACATAAAAAAAAAACCATAAAAAAACACCAAAAAAATCACCAAAACCCAAAAAATACAAAAAAAGAACCTTCGTCCGATTCATTGTGCATAGGTGTGATTCAGATCTATCTACTGCTACGTCAACGAAGAATTATATCAGAAAAAGAAGGTTTCTCAGAGGATTAGTTGTCATATTGTCCAGTTTCTCAAAGAATCAGTTTGTCAAGTTGCCATATTGTCATATTTCGCCAAGGATCAGCTGTCATATTGTCATATTCTTAGAGGATTAGTTTTCCAAATTATTCTATTTAAAGTAATTTACTATTTTTGAGTTCAACGAACTTTCATCCTATCTAGATCATAGAAAATCTTTATTTTTACCCTCGTCAAACTACATAAACTGTGTTTTTGTGTGCCATAAACCTTCGCCAGTTGTACCCTAGCCTTATCTGTGTCAAATTCTGAGTTTGAGAATTCGGCAAAGGTTATTTCCATAGAATTTGTTAGAAAAACCTGATTAGAGAGTTTTTTTTTCCTTTCAAAAATAGCATTGCTGAACCTTCGCCGAGTGAATCTTTGCCTAAGGAACCTTTGCCAGTTCTATTTTAAGGTTCTGATTTTTCAGATCAAGTCCCTGTCAAATTTTGGATCAAATCTGATACAGTCTGATTTTGATTCTGAGAATTTTTTCATTTTTGAGAAGTATCGATTGGTTGGTTTTCAGAATCATTTTCACAATATAGGAATCTGATTCAAGTGGAAGAGATCTAGCAAATTTGATCTGAGATAGTTTTGATTGAAAATCTAGATCCAATCTCATTGTCTGATTGAATGAATCTGTAAAGATGGCTACCCCTAGAGGTGCTCCTCAGGAAGTCAATCCAATCATTGTTAGAAGAGCACCCCATTTGGATCTACCCAAATACAATAGATTAACATATCCTATTAGATTTCTTCAGATCTATTCCGAATCTTGTGAAGTCTATGGCAAAGTTTTTCCCCATGATAAACTTAAGCTTTTTCCTATGGCCTTAATAGGTGCAGCACAAGATTGGTACTATAATCAAGATGAAACTGAGCGTACAGATTGGGAGACGTTAAACGAGCCCTTATCACACGGTTCAAACCTCGAAAGTTTATGGAAGACCCTTTTTTACTTTTAAGTAAAATTAAAATGGGAAAGCGGGAAATGGTTTGAGATTACATTGTACAGGTAAAATGCCTCAGATCTGAGTGCAAACATGAGCTGATTAACGAAAATGCCATGATTATGTGGTTTTTGTCAGATTTACCTAAAAGAATTAGACGTGAGCTGAAATGCCATAATGAGTACGCACTTTTGCAAAATGCTATGGATATAAGCCCAACAAAGTTGACCCATCTCATCGTTTAGCTCCGTAAGTTATCACTTACGGTTACCAATGCTGGAAGCAAATGATCACCTATTGAACGAACGACCAGCGGTTGTTCAAACGACTGCGGACAGACTACGACCATCACGACCTACATACTTGCACTACCATGCATACGACGGATACGTTACTTTGTACTTCTCCTCCTTCACAAAGCTCCAATAACGGATCTACGGATCTTGTTTAAACAACTGTTAATCATCTTGTAAACTGTAATTACAATAAATCAAAAGACTCTAATAGCTATAAATATGTATCTGAACTAAGAGAAGGAGCGCGATATAGAGAGTAGTGAGTTGAACAATCTATAGATGCACAGAGTGATCAAACGACCAAAAGGTCTTAAGTAGCTAGCTCCTTAGAGTTAGTGATTGAGAGAGAGAGAGAGAGAGAGAGAGAGAGAGAGAGAGAGAGAGAGAGAGAGAGAGAGAGAGAGAGAGAGAGAGAGAGAGAGAGAGAGAGAACTATAGCCATTGTTTCAGAATCTATAAGTAGGAATACGCGCTACTGTATTGTGTTATGATTCTCTCATTTACACAGATTTGCTATTGTTCAATTATTACATTCTTGATTGAATGCAATTGTCTCTCTCTCACTCTCTTGCACACAAACACGATTATTAGAGAAAGAGGATCGCATGGCCGTCCAAGATGCCTAATGCTTCACAATCCTACTGTTACGACAGTCTCAGACTCCTACTTTGATAACCCAAAAGGACAACAAGCTTTTGATTCCATTCCCTAGTCAATCCATGTTCCTGAAATCATAGTTATCATTGTGTTCATAATTGTTTTTTCTTACTGTTGGTAGAGACATCGTAGTAATCGTCTCTCGTGTTCTACTTCCATCATGGATCCACTGCAGTCACAATCAATCGTAGACCACGCAGACCACTATTTCACATCATACACCAATAGAAGTGGCATTAGAGCTTTGGTTCAGTGGATTACTAGAGTCCAAAATCTTTTTCCAAAAGCTATTCTAAGTTGTTTGTGTATAATTTTGATCACTATGGAAGGCACCTCAGAGATCCGCTTGATCAATAAATTCAACGGAGATGACTTCCACATGTGGAAGTTCAAAATGAGGATGATTCTGATTGAAAAGGGATACGTCAACGGTTCTATAGCCAGACCGGCAGAACATGAACAACTACCAGCTTGGGAAGCCAAGGATGACAAGGCTCTTGCCATTGTATCTCTAGACCTTAAAGACACTCAAATTGCTCATGTATCCAATTGGACTACTTCCAAAGAATCATGGGATACACTCACTAGCATCTACGAGACCTCAGATGTCTCGACTCGTCTCTTCTTGAGGAAGAAGGTACTGACACTCAGAATGAGTGAAAGCACCTCAGTCAACGACCATCTGAACGAGTTCAAACAATTGCTGAACCAACTGGATGCAATAGGTCCCCCTGTCTCAAAAGAAGACTCTACCATGTCTCTTGTTGCCAGTCTTCCATCCTCCTCCGATAATTTAGTGCTGCTTCTGAGCAATACCCCTACACTGTCTCTCAAAAAATTGACAACAAGTTTGTTACAGGAAGAAGGTAGGAGGAAAAGCTTGTCCACATCTACGAGTACCAAATCCATGGCACTCTATTCAACCAAGCAGCAATCCAAGAAGAAGAAAGGCTTCAAGGATAAGAAGACAAAGGCAGAACAACCAGCAATATTACAACCACAACTGTAGCAGCATAGTCACTCATCGTTCAAGACCAAACTATTTTGCAGACATTGCAAAAGAACCAACCATGACATCAAGGACTGTCGCATCCTCAAGCACAATGAAGCAAAGAAGAAGATGCAACAGCATCAAGAAGGAAACTCTGACACAGTCAAAGGATCTCAAGATGAAGAGAAGGCGCTGATGGTACAAGATCAATCCAGTAGAGATGCCCATCAATGGTATCTCAGCACATGATGCCATGCAAAGACCTCTTCTCTACACTCACAGCTACAAAATCAAAGTACATTTTATTTGGTGACTCCAGTTCACACCAAGCTGAAGGCCAAGGGTCTATTCAATTGCAGTTTTCTGATGGCATGACTAGGCAGCTTAATGGAGTATTTTATGTATACAAATTAACAAAGAATCTTTTATCTATTAGCAAGATCACAGATCAGGGCTACAGAGCTTTGTTCACTGCCAACCAATGTACTATTTTAGATGAGAACTCAAACGAAATCCTCTCTGCTTACAGATAAGGAAATTTGTACATACTTGCTGAATTTATTTCCTCTAGTCACCTAAATCCCATTTTTAATCTGCCTCCATCCATGTTGCATATTGACTCGCGTTGTCACGTAGTCTGCATCTTCACATGCAAATTCTCACAGGCGATGAAAAGACGAAAAGCAAAGGCTGACGTCACACCCTCTTCATGCTCATGTAGCTGCGCTAATAGACTGGACGATGACTGCATCCACCCACGATCTCCTATAGATAGCACATCTACCCTGTACTTTCTTCATCTGCACACATGTAACATTATGTATATATTGAATATTATTTGCATATTCATTAATAAGTTAGTAAGCGAGAGAGGACAAAGAAGAGAAGCTTATCAGAGATAGACAAAAGTAGATGCTCTATGCATTGATTCTTTAATTGGTCACCAATAAGGTTTCATTCCTTTACAATTTGAATAAGCTTCGTAGGGCACGCAGTTTCGTCCGCTACTATCTTGTGCTCTACCACATTATTGACATGTATACTTGATATACTTAATCTGATACAGTTCTTTGTTCAGCATTTAGATTTGTGGTAATATTACTATGCTTATTATTCATTCTGTCTGATCTTTCTAGTAATAGACGACTAACATTTAGTCTTGTCTTTCGCAAATGTTTTGCGACTAATTATCAGTCGAGTGTTGTCTAGCTCTTCGCGAATCCTTCGCGACACATAATTTGTCTAGCTATACGCAACAAATTATTCTTCTGGCGCTTCATTTATTAATGTTTGGCTACGTAATCAAAAATTGTTCGTGCGTAGACCATGATTTCCATCACTAACGTTCTGTTCATTCTGATAGGCATAGTCATGCTTTTGGAGAGTCACATAGTTCATTCCGCTGCGCACGAACAATTTTTTTTTGAGTTCGTTTCTCATTCGAGTTCATTTCTCGCTCGTGTTTCGTTTCTCGTTCGTGTTCGTCTTACCCCTCTGAGCTAAATTTTTTTGGTTTCTAACATATGACACCTTTCTCAACTCTTGCTACTCTCCCTCTCTCCAACATGGTATTAGAGCTATTTTCATAGCTTGATAAGCTTCCACAATACAAGACTCTACTAGTCAATAGAGTAATTATTTTCTTGTTTTGTATTTTAGCATCAGTTTTTCATACTTAAGTCACTAATAGTTTTTCCTATCACTTAGACTAATTCCTCCACATGGAGTCCCAAGGGAAAGCCAGTCCTATCATGGACAAGCTTGATGGAGCCAATTACCATCTGTGAAAATTTAAGATGAAAATTGTACAAATGGCTAAAGAATTGTATGACATTATTACAGGTGCAGATTGGAAACTCGATGCAGACAACGCAACAATCGTCAGCTGGAAGCTGAAGGATGGAAAGGCTTTCGCGTTGATCATCCTCAACATCACGGATACCCAAATCGGCCATGTATCCGAGGCTCAAACATCGAAAGAAGTCTGGGAAATCTTGAGCACACTATATGAAGTGTGAGATATAGCTTCCAAGCTACATCTCAAGAAAAAATTCTACTCCCTCAAGATGACGAATGGTGATTCTCTGCAGAATCACATTAATCAATTCAAGAACATGCTAGGACAAATGGCCGTTGTCAGATCTATCATTGATGATCAAGACAGGGATGCAACTGCCTACAAGCTTGCCAAGCTCTTATGACAGCTGGGTGATGATCATCACAACTCATCCAGAATTGACTCTTTCGAGAGTCATTACTATGTTGTTGCAGAAAGACACACAGAGGAACGAAGCCTCAAGTTCCTCAGCTGATTCTCATGCCTTGTACACCAACAAGAGCACAACAAAGCAGCAGAAGAAGAAAGGCCTGAAACAATCAAAGCCAGACCAGAAACCAGCTCAGCACAAGGAATAGTCGAATTCGCAGACAAAGAAGAAGTTGTTCTACAGATACTGCAATTGAAACAACCACAAAATACAAGACTGCCGAATACTTCAAACGAAGAACAATAGCAAGGGGCAGTCGAATCAAGTGGAAAATGCAGCTGCAGAAGCTCCACAACCTATTCAAGAAGCGGACCAGCCATCAAGGAGCATCTGGCGACAGTTCTTGGTTCCTGGATTCCGGAGCCACTCAACATATGACTAGTCTCATTGGATATTTCGAGTCCTATACACTTTACAGTACCCAGAAATATGTCCACCTTGGTGACAATAGCACACAGGCTATTAAAGGTGAAGGCATTGTAAGATTAAACTTTGCCAATGATCAGTCTAAGCTACTCTCTAAAGTCCTATATGTACCAAAGTTATCTACAAATCTGCTATCTGTAAGTAGAATCACAGATTTAGGACACAAAGTGGAGTTCGAATGTGATTAGTGTAAAGTAATTGATAGGACAGACAAGATCCTAGCACTCGAAAAGAGGCATGGATACTTGTACAAATTGAGTCATTGATTTTCTGCCTCTAATCAGGCTCTCAGTACTTCAATTCATTCAAATAGAGGTTTACTTTGGCATTATAGACTTGGTAATTTAAATCATGCTGCTGTACAACGAATGTCTAGACAATCTATTGTTCTTGATCTTGACTATCCTCGTGAAAGAGTTGAGTTACCTGTCTGTCAAGACTGTTTAGTTGGTAAATAGACTAGGAAACCTATCAAATCAAGCCATCAACACATTGCTAGAGGATTGCTAGATGTTGTACATTCAGATATTTGTGGCCCGATGAAAAATCCTTTGCTGAAGGATGCCAAGTATTTTATAACCTCTATTGATGAATTTTTCAAATGGACCATGGTGTATTTTATAAAGAAAAAATCAGAAGCCTTCAATTGCTTCAGAATCGTCAAGGAGCATGCAGAGAAGGAGACTAGAAGGACGATTAAGGCCCTCAAGTCAGACAACGTTGGAGAATATATCTCTATCGAGTTTAAGGAGTACTTCCAAAGCCAAGGCATTGAGCAACAATTCATCACTCCTTACAGTCCTCACTCTAATGGCTTAGCCAAAAGGAAGAACCGTACTCTGGTCGAATATGCCAAATGTATGCTATTACATGCATCGTTGCTAAGAGATTCTGGGCTGAAGCTGTCTCCATTGTAGCTTACGTCCAAAACAGATGTTCAACCAAGGCCCTCTCAGACAAGACACCCCACGAGGTGTGGACAGGCTCTAAGCCTTCTTTGAAGAACATAAGAGTGTTTGGGTGCATTGCCTACGTGCAGATCCCAAAAGACACGAGGAAGAAATTGGACTTCAAAGGTCTCAAGACCATCCTGATCGGATATACTTCATCTAATAATACTTATAAGCTGTATGATCCTGATACCCAACAAATCTTGTATAGCCGGGATACAGTCTTCATCAAGGATCAGTTCGTCGATCTCAAAGGCAAGGATGTTTCTCAAGAAGAAGCTCATCACCTGCAATTGACACGACAGTCCGAGCTTCTGGCTCGGGCATGTCTATTGTCGACCAACTTCGAGAAAACGAATCAGACGAAGATGTTGTTGCTACTTAGCAACAAATCCTAGGAGCGGTTCCAGTCGAATCCTCCCAAAAGATAAAGCCGAGTGCGCACACAGCCCACAAGGTATACTCTTGAGTCTGTCTGTCTCTTGATATAGGAATCGACGACAGTCGAAGAGGCACTCAGCCAACTAGACTTCGGTCTCTGGAGAGAAGCTATGGATAGAGAGTATTCCTCTCTGATCAAGAACCAGACATGGTCATTAGTCGAAGCTCTTATTGGCTGCAAGATCATTGATTGCAAATGGATCTTTAAGATCAACAATGCCAACGGAGCAATTGACCGAAGGAAGGCAAGATTGGTAGCACGAGGATTCACCTAGATCCCAAATGTCGACTATAGTGAGACTTTTAGTCCAGTCGTCAAACATTCGTCGATCCGAATGCTCCTTTCTTATGCTGTAGTTGCTGACCTTGAAGTGCATCAACTCGATGTACAAAGAACCTATCTGAATGGAGTGATACAAGAAGATATCTACATGATCCAGCTCGAAGGATACGTTCTGGAAGATATGAAAAAATCATGTTTGTAAACTCCACAAAGCACTGTACGGCTTGAAACAGTCTGCCAGAGCTTGGTTTCAGAGGATCAACACAGTTTTTATGGAATACATGGATGATACGTTGCTCTTCAGCAACAATACCAATAAGGTCAAGGATTCGAAGTAGATGTTGTTTTCAGAGTTCGACATGACTGATTTGGGAATTCAAATCCATAGAGATAGAGCAAATCGACTGATTTACATCACTCAACAAAGCTATCTTCACAATGTTCTCAACAGATACAATTTGATGAATTGTAAATCAGCTCACTCACCAATGGATCCAAGCCTGCATTTGTCAAAAAACCAATGTCCCCATAGCTAGCAAGAAGTGGAGCAAATGAGAGAATACCCTTGTCGATCAATACTGGGATCTCTCATGTTCGCAATGGTCTGTACAAGACCTGATATCTCTTAGTTGTAAGCTCACTTAGCCAATACATGGCTAATCCTGGCATTACCCATTGGAAGGCTCTAATACGAGTCATGAGATATATTCGAGCTACCATGGACCAGTGCATCTACTATGGAGATGTCAACAATGACAATCTTCATCAGCTCTGTGGTTATTCTGATGCAAGTTGGGGAGGAGATGTAGACAATCATAAATCCACATCTGGATTTACATTCTTCTTCAATGTCGGTCTATCTCATGGAATAGTCGTAAGCAAACTTCTGTCGCACTTTCTTCTATAGAAGCAGAATACATTTATGCTTCTCAATCTATCAAGGAAGCGTTCTGGTTGAGAAATTTTAATCGTCAGATGTTAATCTAAATCAATATAGCCCTACTATTCTATTTTGTGATAATCAGAGTGCTATTGCCTTATCGGCCAACCCTAGATTTCACTTTAGGAGTAAGCACATTGAAATCAGATATCACTACATTAGGGGCAAGGTTCTCAACAAGGAAGTAAGCTTAACATACTGCAAAACATAGGACATGGTTGCAGACATATTCACGAAAGCACTCAGTGTTAATGCACACAACAAATTTTGTGCATTGCTTAGTATGAAGATCAAGGCATTCACGAATCCAAATTAAGAGGGGGTGTTGGATTTATTTCGTCTAGTCACCTAAATCCCATTTTTAATCTGCCTCCATTCATGCTACATATATACTCGTGTTGTCGCAGTCTGCATCTTCACATGCAAATTTTCACAGGCGATGAAAAGACAAAAAGTAAAGGCTGACGTCACACCCTCTTCACGCTCATGTAGCTGTGCTAACAGACTGGACGACGACTGCAACCACCCACGATCTCCTACAGAGAGCACATCCACCCTGTACTTTCTTCATCTGCACACCTGTAACATTATGTATATATTGAATACCATTTGCGTATTCATTAACAAGTTAGTAAGCGAGAGAGAACGAAGAAGAGAAGGTTATCAGAGATAGACAAAAGTAGATGCTCTGTGCATTGATTCTTTAATTTGTCAACAATAAGGTTTCATTCCTTTACAACTTGAATGAGCTTCGTAGGACACGCGGTTTTGTCCGCTACTGTCTTGTGCTCTACCATATTATTGACATTTATACTTGATATACTTAATCTGATACAGTTCTTTGTTTCACGTTCAGATTTGTGTTAATATTGCTATGCTTATTATTCATTCTGTCTGATCTTTTTAGTTGCTCTTTCTGGTAATAGACGACTAACATTTAGTCTCGTCTTTCACGAATGTTTTGCAACTAATTATCAGTCGAGCACTGCCTAGCTCTTCGTGAATCATTCGCGACACATAATTTGTCTAGCTATTCACGACAAATTATTCTTCTGGTGCTTCATTTATTAATGTTTGGCTACGTAAT
This sequence comes from Diphasiastrum complanatum, assembly GCA_029204225.1. NCBI lineage: Eukaryota > Viridiplantae > Streptophyta > Lycopodiopsida > Lycopodiales > Lycopodiaceae > Diphasiastrum > Diphasiastrum complanatum. The sequence goes on from CM055108.1 coordinate 37,397,774, forward strand.
CAAGAACGACCGTGATTTCCATCACTAATGTTCTGTTCGTTCTGATAGGCATAGTCATGCTTTCAGAGAGAGTCACATAGATCGTTCCGCTGTGCACGAACAATTTTTGTTTGAGTTAGTTTCTCATTCGAGTTCATATCTTGCTCGTGTTTCGTTTCTCGTTCGTGTTCATCTTACTCTGAGCTAATTTTTTTTTTTGTTTCTAACATACGACACCTTTCTCTATTTTCGGTACTCTCCCTCTCTCCAACAATATTGAGTCACGATGTTGCACTTTTTATGAGTTGTTCGGATGTTAATTTATGGCATCAAAGATTAGGTCATTTAAACATGCTTTCAATCTTGTATATGCATCACAATAAAATAGTCAAGGACATGAATATAATTGCTGTCTCCACAACTAATTAGACTATCTGTGAAAATTGTCTAACAGGGAAACAACCTAGAACGAGATTTCCCATAGGACAAGCCAAAAGAGCAAAGTCCATCTTGTCACTGATACACAGTGACTTTTGTGGTCCTCTGAGCGTACCTTCATTAGGTCAAACTCTATATTTTAATACATTCATTAATGATCACTCCCGATTTGCTAGAGTTATGTTTATAAAGAACAAGTCAGAAGCATTTCGTTGCTTCAAAAACTTCAAGCAATACGTTGAGAATCAAATTGGTCAGAAAATCCTCGCTTATGCGATGCAGCAACACGATCTGGAGGTACACTGGATCAATGTAAATCTAGACAATCTTTCTCCATATAGACCTAGAGGAAGAAATATTCATGAAGCAACCTGAAGAATATGAAGACCCGAACAATCGAGAGTACGCTTGTCGACTACATCGATGTATTTATGGTCTCAAGCAGGCTTCACGAGCTTGGTACAAGAAGTTCGATAATCTTCTGAAGTCTCTAGGCTCATTTCCATCCCATCGCAAGCTCTGTAACTGATTGTGTAGGTGCATCACTGACGCTGCTGTCCTCACTTCGTACTTATGCTTTATTTTTTCCCACGCTTCATGGTTGCTTTCATAATCTTCAATCTGCATGAGGATTTCTTCGTTTATGGAGGACACGTTGATCACCATTGCATGCTCATCCTTCCTTATCCATTCTGCTCTCCTTGGGTCTCCCTCTAGAGGCTTTTCTTCTATGAGATCGGTCACTGACCATACCTCTTTTGATCTTGAACTTCCATACTCGATAGTTTGCGCCAACAAATCGTAGTAGCCATAGTGTATCTAATGAATCCGCTCTAATACCATATCTGAATTTGTCTACAAGGGTGCGCCTATTCTTTGGTAGAAGTGTGTTATACTATGCATCTAATTGCAAGACGTAGATACGTGGCTATCAATCACAGACATTGTAGCAATCAATCAAACAAACAAATGTAGTGTAAGGATCAAATTTGGAAGAACATAATGTATTTTGTAATTTTCTCTTGTGTCAAAGTGAGTTAGTAGTGTCTCCCTCATTGGCGATCTGATGCTCCTCTTACAATTCTATCTCTGCTACTTGCTCACTTCGCACTTACTTGCTTACTTCGTATAATGTGCTCAAGATGTCCCAGACTTCCTTAGAAGTCTGAGCTTCGGACACATGGCCGATCTGAGTATAAGAAATGTTGAGGATGATCAGCGCAAATGCTTTGCCATCCTTCAGCTTCCATCTGGAGATTGTTGCGACGTCAGCTTTGGGTATTCCATTTGCTGTAACAACGTCGTACATTTCCTTAGCCATTAGCATGGTTCTCATTTTAAATTTCCACAGATGGTAATTAGCTCATCAAGCTTGTCCATGATAAGACTAGCTTTCCCTTGGAAATCCATGTTTGGATATGCAGCATACATGCACATACTGAAAGGAAAAAGAAGCAAACTTGACGAAAAGTCAGTGCAGACTTCAATACATACTCATCGATGGTCAAGATGGCGAGCATCCGACTACTCCTTGCTTATGCAACGCAGCAACACGATCTGGAGGTACACCAGATATGGACTTCCACGTGGAAAAAAAAACCAAAAAAAAAAAAAAAATCTTTTTTTTTCTGCCACGTGCACTTCGAAATCCGATGTCCACGTGGCCGGGCCGTCGTAATTCGACGTCCACGTGGAAAAAAAAACTTGAAAAAAAAAATTCACTTTTTTTTCTACCACGTGGATGTCGGATTATGACGTCCATGTGGCTGAATCGTCGAAATCCGACATTTACATGTCAAAAAGAAAACCGTGGCAAAAACCAAACATACTCCAATCGTCAGGAATTCGAAGTGCATACGAAAAATAAATGATTAGAAAAATGACATAGATGAAACGAACTGAAAATAGATAAAGCCATACCTATTTCTGAGTGCATATGCATGTAGCCGGAAAGCAAAGAAGTGCTAGTCGTGGATGCTTCAATTGATTCTACTATGTTTGTCACTTTGCTTCTGTCCTTTGCTAGGACAAAACTGCTCTCAACTAGAACAACCATGAGGGCTCCCATTGACAATAAATCAGTGAGTTCTCAATGGTCATTGATAGATCAGCTTTAGACAGTAGTTGCAAGCTCCCTTTTCATGGTCGTGAAGGCTCAGTTAGCTGAGTCTCTAATATGACAACTAGCTTAGTGATGGCTTTCCTTCATATCTAATACTCATAGGCGCAGTGAAGGCGCTCTTTTCATGGTCATGAAGGCTCAGTTAGCTAAGTCTGAGATATCACAACTAGCTTAGTGATGGCTTTCCTTCATATCTAATACTCATAGGCATAGTGAAGGCTTGCAAAGTAGTAGCAGCGATGGTCACATGTATTATAGAGGTAGCGATGTTAATAATCACATCTCTCAACTCTCTTTTGGAAATCAGCAATAATCCTTTAGTATTTTGGAAGTCAACGTTCAATTCCTCAACAACTATAATGTGATTGAATGGCTAGATGGCTCACTCATCTAGCAACGATGGTAGGCCAGCTCTCCAAATCTCTTGCAAGGAAAACTGAGTTCTAACTCACAGAGCAGAGATAATTAAGCACCCCATAGCCAAGATATCTCAAGCTTCCAACGGAGATAGTGAGTCAATGGCACTCTTCAAATTTCATTTTGAGTTCTGATTTTCAACAGAAATGCCATCATACCGAGCACGCTTCACTAGCTTTCTCTAGCTGATATCTCATTTTACATGTATCAGGCAATGATGGATTACCCTTTATGGCTCGATAGAGAGTAGCAACAAGATAGCCATACTGGATCAATCAGTGAGAAAAAGTGGTAGCTCTACATCTTTGATGGTGGAGCTAGTTATGATCTTCACTCAAACCTCAAGAGCTCTCAATATCACACTATTTCACAAAGAACATAACATTAAATCTAAACCCTATAATTTACAAAGAACATAATATTAAATCAAACTCTTCTATCTATATTTTCTTGCTCTCTCTCATGTCTCTCACACACATCCTTCTCTTCTGCTCTCATTTTCTCATGATTATAAATCACTAAGACACATATTTGTGTCAAAAATCATGCATTTTCTTGTTGTGATATAGACCTCTTCGTCTAATTCGCCATGCAAGAAGGTTGTCTTCTCATCCACGATGGATCTTGAGGTCCTAAGCTGCTGCATATGCAAATAACAGTCGTAGGGACGAATGCTTAACGACAGGAGAGAAGATTTCAGAGTAGTCAATACCATATCTCTGAGAAAATCCCTTCGCCACCAGTCTTGCCTTCTATTTCGTGGCATTCCCATCTGGTTTGTATTTGAGCTTGAAAATCCATTTACATTTGACAGTCTTGCACTTATGTGGTAATGGATGCAACGTCCATACCTGATTCTTCCTCATGGACTCCATCTCTTCGTTCATAGCCTGGGTCTATTTGTCCTTCTCTGGACATTCAATTGCTTAGTCGAAAGTCTGTGGTTCGCTACTGAATCCACAGAAGTCTTCTGATGTGGAAACAGAGTTGTCTGGCATGTATCTTGTTGGTGCTCTTCGTGGTCTTGTTGACCTTCTGGCCCAATTCTCCTGGGATAGCAATGCCTTTGCCTTTGTCTGCTCTGCGCGGTCCAGAACCATTCTGGTTCATAGGTACTATAGCAGTAGGCTGCATATGAAATCTTCATATTCGTCAATCAAATAGGAAGCGACTCAAAAATCTTCATTTTTGTGTTCGTCTTCTACTCCCTTTGTCATTGGCAGCAGGTCATAGTATTGTCCCTCCAGAACTTCGTAGCTAACAGGATCGTCATTGGCCATCATCCTTCTCTCATCAAATCTGACATCTCTCATTATTTTCACAATGTTCGTGTCTGGCATGTAGACTCTATAGTATGACGAGTTGTTGTCATAACCTACTTGAAATCTCTGTTTGGCTTTCTCATCAAGCTTCTTTTGAAGCTTATCAAGAATATGTGCATAAGCTGCACAGCCAAAGATTCTGACGTGAGACAGGTTGGGCTTTCTACCCCACCACAGCTCGTGTGGTGTCGTGTGAGGGACACCAGACTGACCTGTCATGTTCTGGATGTATGCGGCTAGCTACTGCTTCAGCCCACAGTATGCTTGGAGCTTTCGAGTAGGGCATCATGCATCTGGCTACTTCCATCAAGGTCATGTTCTTTCTTTCTGCAACACCATTGTGTTGCAACGTGTAGGCTGTAGTTCGATTTTTACAATCTGCTTGGAACTAACTCTTGCAGGCTTCTATGCAGGTCTGGGACAATACCCTAGAGCTGCTGCCAATCATGCAAGAGTTAATTCACACTGGTTCTGGAGATATAAAAATCTGATGAGATTTTAGGCTCTTTTTCCCTCCAAAAATGCCAATTGGTGTGTTTCTTTTGGGTTTTTTGGCTGGTTGGTTTGGATTTCAAGCCCTTAGAGACTGTTCAAGGCCTCCTCTACCCTCACACACCTCCTCCGCTAGCCGTGAACAGTCCAAACACAAGAAAATACAAAAAACTAACTCTAAACACCCAAAAATCTACCTAGAACTACTCTAAAAAGCAAGAAAATAGCTAAAATGCAGCTAAACTAGTTAGTGGAAACCTATCTCCGGCTACGACGCCACTGTAGGGTCAAAGATCTTGCGTAGTATAGCCCTCTTGCCTGTCAAGAAGGGTTAGATCACTGGATAGGTACCTAACTATGCATAGATGCTAAATTTAGTTAGTTTTCTACTTCCTCCCTAACTCTATTCACCGCTAACACTATTCTCCCTTAACTCTACTCCTCTACACTAACATTCATCATGATTTGGGTGAAGGAAAGGGATAGAAAAGGAGAGGAAGAGAGAAGAGAAGAGAGAAAGAGAGAGAGATGAGATGGAGGTTAGCTCAAATGCTCAATGTCATTGCTTATGGAAAAAGCTTAACTAGCATAACCAAAAAGCATGGGAAATGAATATAACAAGCAATCACAACAATAGCATAAGCAAGATTGATTAGCAAATGAGGATGCTTGAGCTCTCAAAATGGTAGAGTCTCCTCCTCTCTATTAAGCATGAAAATAGTGTACGAATGGTGTCTTTTTATAAAATGGGGAAGGCCCTTGCCCCTCAATCCTATCCATTCATCTTGGACCCAACTTGATCCAAGGGTCCACAAAAAGTACATTGGAAATCACAAGATTCATGTGAGTCCAAAATTGGACCGAACTCTAAAAAGTAAACTCTAAGTTTAGAATTGACTTTGGGCCTCAAGTCTATTATTTTATTTACAACTTCACTTGCGTGCTCATTGGGCCATGGGCTTATACACACAGGATGCCATGCCCTCACAACACATTTTATTGGATGATTTTATTTATTTACACTTTGTTGGAAATACCCCCAACAGAAATTGACATCCAAGGCATAAACACTTCCATGCCCTTATCCAAGGACTCAAGTACCTTAATCCAAAGGCACCTACTCTTATCCAAGGGTACCTCAACCTCTAATCGTACATGAGTGTCATGATAGTGTATGCACATGACATTCGAGTATACAAAGAACTCTTGACTTAGTTAGACGACACTTTTGGTGGCCTAAGATAAAAAGTCAAGTAGAGGCTTATGTACTTAAATGTACTAAGTATCAATTCTAGTGGCCTATTACAAATCCATTTGAAATTTCTACTGGAAAGTGAGAAAGTATTTCTATGGATTTTGTGGTGGGGCTTCCACGTACAAGGAAGGGCCATGATTCAGTTTGGCTTATTGTTAACAGACTTAAGAAGTTTGCTCAAGTTATCCCAACTAAAACCACGATTAAAGCTTTAGAACTAGCTCAATTTTTTGTTGCTGATCAAAGAGGTAATGAGCCATGTACATCGTTCCAACTACCATCTCCATCACAAAATGTAACATTCTCTCAAGAAGTCCGGATAATTGAAATGGACAAGGGAAAACATGTATTACATAGTCACAACAATCTATAGCAGCCAAAGGTGTGCCAACGAATGTTCATCAAAATGTCCAACAAAGAGGTAAGCTTCAAGGTTCCAACATTTTGAGGATGATAAACAATCTGATAGTGGAAGTCAAGACTCAAATCAAGGAGAGCACATTGATATTGATCCCAAAGGAACAGTCAACATTGGGAACGTGCCACAATCATGCCTTGGAAATCAAAACAATAGTGATCAAGAGGAAATGTCTACTATGGAAGATCCAATGCAGGAAATGAATTCAAGTGAATCTCATGATTTTTCATGAAGATCATCAGAGGATGAACCAGAAGTGCAATTTGACGAGGAAAAGCAGTTACCAATGATGGAAAATCCTATTCAACAGATGGATCAGCCAATTTCATCAACAGCTCTTGATTCTCCAATGATTTCACGAGAAATGGACAGACAACATTTATGCAGTGCTATGGAATGTACACAAGATTGGCAACATAAATGTAATTCCCAATTTGAATCGACCCAGAAAATTCCAATTATAAATACAATGTTAATGCAAGGACATCAAAAATCAGCTGAGGACAACAAACATGATGCGAAGGACTATAAGGACAATATTTTGTTTTCAATATTGATCTTCAATTGAGCAGTACAAGGGCCAATTCAGGCAAAGAAGTTGTCAATGAGGCAAATCACTCAAGGACCCTATTTTCCTTGAGATCACCAGAATTATCGCATCACATTCAACCAGAAAATTTGTCTGAAACATCTTGTGAAATGGGATTAACAGACAAGGATACAACTGATCTATATAAATGTTTCACATTCAGTATAGACAACGAAATGTGATGAACTTGTATTATACAAGCTGGAAATTGACCTAAGTATAAGACGGGACAAACAATCAAAGATCCATTATATCACAATTTCCAGTTTGTGGTTCAAAATATTGGAGATATCAATATTTTCAAACATGATGACGTAATCTACGAACAATTTTTCGTCGAGACTTTGAGTGAAAGAGATATCCTCACTCTTTGCAAGCATCTCATTCACTCGATGTTTTCGGAAATGAACATCCGTTCATAATATCATTGATCATTTTCAGAGATGATAAATCAAAGCATATTAGTCCCTAAGTTGAGGATTAATTATGCCAATAATTCCTTCATGCAAGATCTTCACAGTTCAGATGCAAGGCTTATGGTTATTATTGAAGCATTTGGATTGAACAACAAAGTGACTACCCAACAACATGACAAAATCTTTAGACCAGCATAGCCAGATGCAATGCTAAAATATGATCCTAAAGGAGTTGGATAGATCGTCCAATTTATTATGATGTCGAAGAAGCAGACAAACGAGAATATTGTGATTTGATTTTCAAAAAGCAATATGGTATTTCATCCATCTCTTCTTCGGCCATCTTTTCTTCTTCATGGGAACAAGGATTACAATCTGAAGCTAGCAAAATAGATTCAATTCGACAGCTTTGGATCTATAATGAAACAGTAATTTTTCTACGACAACACATCCTCTATCATAACTACTTAACCAAGGCGATCAAGTTGATCAAATGAGCGTCTTCATTTTTTAGGACAAAAATGTTTAAGTAGGGGGAGTGTCATGTAATTCTAGTACATTAGTGCTTTTTAAGACAATATAATATCCATTGTAAGCTTTGTAGACCCAAAAGGAGCTATTAGCTTTAAGAACAAGGCGGTTCCCTCTTTAGGCCCTTCAAAGTAACTAATAAGGATAATAGGCCAATAAGGGCCCAATGTAGTTTGAATAATACTTAACAAGGGCTAACTACCCCTCAAGATAGTTAAGATAGTAAGAGCATTGTCTATAACTAGGCAAGAGACATCATTTTGTGAATCTTTTGGCCCATTTGCAAGTGAGAGCCTCTAGCTTCCTTGTGAATGTGAGCCATAGGGATCTCCATTGCTAGGTCTCATGTGCCCTATCCACATGATCAATGCTCCATTTCCATTGATTGTATTCTTTCTTTCATTGCTAATGTAATTTCATTGTGATCTCATTGTTTCTAGCTTTCTATTGATATGCTATCATGATTGTCTTGTTATCTTCTTGCCTCTAGCTTTACTTCATTGTGATTGCTATTAGTTTGGGATTTGGCACATGACACATTGCACATGAGGCACAAAGGATCTAAAAATAAGTAATTGAAAGGCATTCAGAATTTGTTGTAGATTAGTATCCAGATAAGTTTCGACAAACCCACATTTGGTGAACAATAGAGGGCATCTATCAATCCAAGAACAAATAATAGGCCAGCGATTCAGTATGGAAAATCCATTATTCGCAGTGATTTCAGCAACAATATGAAATCCTTGTACTCATGATACAACAAAACGGACATAAAATAGAGGCATGATTCTATAGCGATTTGGCTTCTCTTTTTGTAGTGATTTAGGAATATAATTTGCTGGACTACCTCATGCCTCAAATTGTTAATTGCAGAGGTAAATATTTCTGGATTCTCGGCAGATTTCGTGGGCATCTGTCAAAGATTCTTGTCTAGATCATTGGAGGAATTCTATGTGTTCAGGTTGGTCAATGGTAAATCTATATTGCATGCATGAATGTGGGTTTTTACTATTCTCTGTTCAATAAACATATGGATTTATTGGTTGTACTTTACAATCCCATCAACAAGAGTTACATTGATCTCCCAACGCTAGCTAGCCGTTAAATAATTGCAACTTCCTCATCTTTTTCTTTTGCAACATTGTAATAAAGGTCCCAGTCACATGCTAGTTTGAGTGACAATTATAATGAATTGAGAGGCTAGTTTATGAAGCATATTCAAAGGAACTTGGACTTGATTCTGCATACCATAATTCTTGGTTTTGGTATGATTTGTTTACTGATGTTGTTCGTGAAGCTCTTCTAAAACATCATAGTAATAGTAACTCATTTTCTGGATTTCGTTACTGAGATTCAAAAAAATATTACCATTTATGCTCCACCAGACACGTTTCTCGGTAAATATCAGGTACTTCTTTTTACAACCAATTCCAGATTTTTTGCAGTCAATTGGTATTTGACGGATTGTCCTGCTTAGTATTTAAATCTTTCTTTTCCTGGCTACCTGATCCGGTATTGACCTTTGTGGAAATGAACAGCTCATGCTGTCAATCAGATTACATGCTCCTGCTTTGAGAACATGTATATTATTATTGATTAGAAAGCAAATTATTTGTGCATGCATTGTAGCTATCATGTACCGACACTTGATAACGAATGTTTTCGAAGTATATTTATAGACAAAAGCAATGATCAAAAGAGAATGAGCTACAGAGGACGCGATGGAAAACCAGAAACAGGTTTAGAAAGATTGTTATTACTAAGATCCAAAATTCTAAGCAATGGAAGCTTTGCAAGTTCAGAAGGAATTGTGCCCGTCCGGTGATTTTCATTCAGCTTCAACGTTGCAGGACTTGTAAGGTTCCCGAGCGCAGTTTCTAGAGTAAAAAAGAAAAAATCCATAATTTTTATTAAATGGATTTACTAGTTTTCTTTCTAAACATATCAATATGAAATAATAATAATAATAATAATAATAAATTGGAAGTCAATATCCTTGCATTCATTGCCACTGCACTGTTCATTCTAATTCCTACTGCTTTTTCACTTATTTTTTATGTACCAACAGCCAGTTACAACAATTAATATTAGAAATTCGATTTACCATTTACTTGTGACAAATGAGATATAAAAAGAGAACAATGAGAAAATAATTTGACCTAATTTATTAAACCGAGATAATAAAAAAATTAAATTGGCCAAAATGATATTGTATCAACAATATATTTCATTCGATGTAGAAACAAAGGCTTTGTTTGGTTAATGAAGAAGTACTTGTGAAATTCTACGACAAAGTTATAAACTCCACATTCACTTTCCCATTCACAAAAACAACACATTTGTATTCTGAATAGAATCACACGCGCTCGTTGACATGCGCTATGCAACAAATCGGGAAACCTGATTTCTAAACAGCTAACTAAGAACCAAACAAAGCAAGAATCCATCAACTACAACTTGATTTTAACAAAATACTATGAACATGTTGAAGATATTCCGATTTATCCATGTATTAGTTGTGAATCTATGTTTTTCCGTGTCCAAATGCATATTGCGATTTTTGAAAACATAAATTTTATCAAGACACTAAAACCCATTTCTTTTGATCTATATATTGAAACTACTTGCTACATATGCAAAGATTGCCAAAAATACGTACTACAAAACAAGATGCCCAAATTTTTTTCACCTACAAATATATGTTTAAATTTCTGAAATATGTTCAATTACAATACTCAATGAATTAGAAGAACGTTTACTAGCTCCTAGAATTGCTTTCTTACAAATACGTGAATCAGCACACCAAGGTCAGTTTGGAGCAACTGGAAGCATCATAAATATACTTGCCAATCTTGACAAAATACAAAATATATTGCCACGTTTTATAGACAATGACAATGCCATGATTATTGGCCTTAAAAGAAAATTTGAATACAAAACAAACTATGTGATTGGCAAAGTCCGTCCCATGAAACTAATGACTGCTCTTGCCGACCTTTGTAAAACTCCATTATACCAAAAACTAGGAAATAACGTTAACCATTCTTGGAAAACGCATTTTGACAACCTTGCAAAACATTCATGCTCATCAAACATAGATGAATCCAGCAACCAGGAAACCGATAATGAAGAAACCATTATAGATGACACATTAATACATCCATTTAAGACTAATGAATATGTTGTCGATTACGAAAACTGCTACAAAACTATTCCTCCTTGTGAGGGTCAAAATCCTAATGGAATATTTCAAGATACATATGCTGAAGAACTTAATTACCCAACACTATATTTTGGATCTCGACGCATAATGCTTGTTTCTAACAAATACACGTACCAACACATTGCAAAATGATAATTGTTGCACTATAAACACAAATTTAGACAACATACAACAAATCTGTTTTTCAAAGCAATCAGAATACTTATTCGTCAAGTACTTGGTTTTATCTGGATCAGATTACGAAAAGGTATATTTCAAAATAAAAATTTGACATCAAAAGACGTGATTCATGACACGAATGTTGAATTCATTCAAATTTAGGATATCGAGACTTTGACCATATTCGCACATCCCCTTATTACAAACACAGATTGCGTAAAAATATTTTTGCAATGATGTGACAACTAGGACTACCAACATTTTTTTATAACATTATCTTCTGCCGAACGTAAATGGTCACCACTCATGTGTTGTTAACAAAAACTAAACTCTAATATTTCACAATGTGGCGATTACAAAACTGAAAATAATTTTTTTAGAAACTTGATCAGACATGATCCGACAACGTGCGCAAGATATTATATCATGAAAATAAATGCACTTTGCACATTTATATTAAAAAAAACAGATACCTTGGGAAATATTCAAGATTATTTTTTTGTTATTGAATTTCAAAATCATGGCAGTCAATATGAACACGGATTACTATGGGTTGCAAACACACCAATATATGAAAAAGCACCTGAAACTAAAATTGCTCAATTTATTGATATGTACATTTCATGTGATAGTTCAAAACTCGACACACAAAATCTAGATATTCAAACTCATCACCACCGACCCACATGTTATAAAATCCGAATATCTAAACAATGTCGCTTTCATTATCCACAACCACCAATGCCATACACTAGTATTTTGCATCCGTATCAGCAAATTTTCTAACGTGGCTTGCTACATTGCAAATACTGCTTCCTGATTATATAAAAGCAATATGCAACAATTTGAAAAAAGCAACAATATTTTTACAACGCCATCCAAAAGACATATACACAAACAATTTCAATCCATCCATAAGTCAACTTTGGAATACAAATATGGATCTGCAATATATTCTTCATCCATATGCAGTTGCAAGTTACTGCACATCGTATTTAACAAAAATTGATACTATTCTTTCACAATCTTTAAAACATGCATTTACTGAATCTTTGCATCAAAATGCAAAAAACATGGGCAAATTTTTAAATGCGCACCAGATGAGTGCACAACTTGTAGCATTTATTGTATTATCATTACATTTACATGCTTCCACGAGAACATTCACATTCATTAATACAAACCCCAAACCGACACGAGCATTTGTTCCTAAAAACAAACAAACTTTGCAATGTCTTCATCCCGATTTAACAAACATCCGGTATGCAACAAAAATTGAAAAATACCTCAGTCGACCTGTTGTCTTCTCAAGCCTTTGTTTAGAAAAATTCATTGCAGAATATCAATTAACATCATCACAAATATGCAAACATCGAAATTCTGTAGAAATTTAAGATGAAGACCTTGCTAATCGCCAACGAGTCATTAGAGGAGTTCCAAAATAAATAAAAAAAGACCCTTTGTAAAGATACTCAATTTTTTTTTTCTCTAGTTCTGACCGTCACCAGGCCCAATCAAAATGCACATATTTGAAATCTACGTAATGTAGTTTAAACTAATTGAGAAATAGATATACAATATAGAAAACTTTGAAATTTGTTTCTGGGAAGCATGGACTTATCCCATTGGTTTTTTCTTCCTGCCCGACACGTGCTAATCTGCCCAACGTCAATACCTCAAGTAAATTTACTTAACTATGTTAGTCAGTATAATGAAATTTGCTAACCATACTAGTTACAGTTATAGAAATATAGTATGTATAGTTACTTAAAATATGGTATACACAGTAACTGTGACTATGGTGGCATTCACATTAGATTAAATGTGATACAAAAAATTGAAATTAAGTATCATATTAGAGAGATTTTTGGCACCTAAGCTTTGAAAATAGCAATGGCAAAGAGACCCAGATCTACAGTCGAGTCTGTGATTCTTTACAATGAGAAAGATGAAGCTGATAACTGAAGCCAACAAAATATATGAAGAATTCATGGGTGTTGCTGCATCCATCATCAAAGGGTAATTTCCAACAAAAGAAAAGAGACATACAAATCTTATTGGAAAGCAAAAATTCTGGAGTTTAAGACTGCCCCGGGAGGTCAATCGATATCAGAAGTTTTAGTACAACATGTATATATGCATTTAGAAATCAAAGTACATGATATCAATCCTCATGATCATCGAAAATGTAATTGTAAGTATATCAAAATATATGCACTCTACAACAATCATAGGTGATTTTCTTTATTGATGCTCTTCAGATTATGATTTAAATGCTTCAATATTGTTTTTTCCTTTCAGATTTATATCCATCATGCATAAGTGAATGGGAGCCAGCACAATCACTTGCAAGAATATTGGACGTGATTCACTTTGATGTTGGAAAGCTGCAATACAGAGGTAGAAATTCAAAGGAATTTGCAGATTGTGGTATCTATTTTTATTTTTTATATATGCCCAAATGGATGGAAGTTTTGGCAAGCTCGAAGCAATTCCATGTCTAGTTTTCAAAGTAATGAGTGGCCTACTCCTGACAGTATTGTTTCTGAATCCTTGATATGCAAGCTACTCATTGCTATTAGAAATGCTATGAAGATAAGCACAGGCTCAAAAATTGTTCACCTAAGTTGGTTTATCTCATTACATATATTTGTTGATTTTTTCTTGAGTGCTAGTGTTCGTAGGACACCAACTTTATTTGTTTGCAAGGATTTATAATGAGACTTTGTCAGATCTCATGGATCAAGGCTGGGATAGTAAAACAAATAATGACATAGAATGCAGGATTAAGAAGTCTTCAATGATCTTTTGTTATCATATCGAAAAGCAAATGCTCAGTCTCACTTTCAGCTATCAGAGATACAAAAAAATTGAAGGTACATAGCTACCATTGGATCCAGACTTTGAACTAAATAGTCACACAAACCGAATGGAGATAAGCATTATCTACAATGAGGAATATTTGACTATGGTTGAGGTGGAAGAGCATTGGAAGCTTGATTTTATCAGCAACATCTTCCTGAAGGATGAACCACTCAAAAAATAACTTTGCATTATATAATGTGTACCACCGACAGTTGAATGAATCATTTTGTTGGGGTGACTGCAAAAAAATTTAGCACACAAGAAATCAATTAAGAAACAGAATGAATTAGAATGAAACAAATACATTAGAATACTGATTTCAAAATGTTGTTAAGAAAGACAGAATTTACCTCCAAACTAACGATCTGCCAGTCCACGGAATGGGAACATCCATTGAAACATCTGTTGCTGGTGTGAATCCACTAGTTAGACACTGTGACAATGTGTCGTTATTCTCCTTGAAGGCCTGAAGCAAAAAGTTATTGAGCACCGACATTCATTGGATGAATCTCTTGCAATGTCATATTGCAAGAGTGTAATCCTAGACTCTATCACAGGATCACTAATAGAAGCCCATCTATTTTTGAGATCCAGACAATCAACAATTCTATAATTTATACTAAATTCAAGTTCCTCTATTCTAAAACAAAATGGAATACCAATTCTATCTACAGCATCGGCTATGTCCTTCTCAAATTTAAGATAATCATCGAAATCTATATATGTATAAAGATTTGAACGAGGAGGAGGTGGCTGAGCAATATCTACAAGAATTACAGGAGTATCCAAAATCGATGTAGCTATATTTACAACCTTATCTAGGGCAGCATTATCTACATTTGCATTTGGGTTAGGCTGCACTGAATCGGTGGTATTTACCCTCCTTACTAGAGGAACAGGTCTGGGAGCAACAGGATGAGACATGTGTAACTTGCAAAATCTCTCCCTCATCCTCATTAGTAACTGAAAGTCCTTAGGCATAATGGTGACTCTCTTAGAATGAATAGCAAGCAAAAATGAATCTTAAAAAAAAAGGCTCATATAATCCTCAGCAGCTTCATGAAGGCACTGGAGAGCAGAGGGTGTGAATCTAACAAGCTGACCGAGATCATTTCTAGTTATGTGACAGATGGCACGGTAGAATGGAGCTCTGGGAATCAACAGAGAGGTTGATCTCTAATACTTACAAATATCAGAGAGCCACCTGCTGCGGCTACACCTTCTAGATCTAGCCGGAGATGTAATGGCAACTACAGGGGTTGAGGATGAGCCAGCAGAGAAGAAATTCCTCCTTGTCTGCTTTCTCCTATCCATAGAAGTATACTGAGGGATATCGCACTTGTGCGTGACGACTAGGATAAGAAGGGGAGGATTCTGAAGCATTCGTAGAGGAGCGATATGTGCGGAAAGAATGTATGGTATATCGGACCTATGTGATCGTACATGTATTATATTGATATTGTTCATTTCTTCCCAACTTTCAGACATAGACTAGATAGAATGTTCAACAAATTGTTTGATCTTTTTAAAAGCAGTTCAATGTGTCCTTATTGCAACAAAAAATGTCGATTGGTTGAATACCATAGTTGTTTCGTACTTTTCCTGTTAGTTTATATCCCGGATGATGAGGAAGTTTTTGCTGCTGACCCTCATATTGCATCATCCTCTGTTCAGTCATCTTATTGCCACAGATGGGCTCGCTGTAGTGGAGATCTCGTCCCCAGAAAGATAGTGAGTAAATTGGTGTCATGTCATCTTCATAACTATATTTTTGTCAGTTGAAGTTAATTGGGTGTCATAGTGATTTGCCTTGTTACATGTAGATATGGCCAATGTGATGGTTGGGGACATGCATCGCTATGACAGTGTGATGGTACGTGAGCAAAGGCAAAAGAAATGCCTTCTTGTTAATGACGAGGCTATTGTGGACTTGGAAGAGTAGTATATGCTTAGTAACATTAACTGACATGAATGACGTTTTTGGCTACTTTGTTAATCATAAAAGATAGTGTTTTGATTTGCCTAATTGTGGATATATGCCACTTTTTCACGTGTTGATATTTTTTTATGCACATCCCTTGTGTTGCAACTACCCAAGTTTGGAGTATGTATAATCTAGACAAAGCAATTCAAAAAATGCAAAAATCCAGTTGTTGTCTTGTTCTATTAACAATTCCGACTATGTCCTACCAACAAGGAATCTCTACAATAACAGACACACAATTTCAATGTAGGGAATGTAGGCTATGTAGACTACAATCTAGCATTACACATTTCATTTGATTGCATACCATCCTAATAAAAAGGAAAGTTTTATCTTTAAATTATATCTTAGGTAGATAAAAGAGAAAGTAGTGTTTCATTGTCTCTATTTGACAGGAGGGTTCAAGAACAAGTTTTTCATGTGTAGAATTAAAGATCTTAATGTTTGTTTGATGTCATATAAAAACAAGATGGGCATTGATATCATGCATTTTTTTGGTCGTGTTGGGAAATCAAATAAAGATGTTACTTGTTGCATAAAACAACAATTTCGAAGCACCTAAGTTCACACAGAAATTTGTTTGCACATTGTTTCATAGCATGCAATTTTGGAATCACCACTGTATTAAAACAAAAGGGCAAGTGTACCGGAGACACTATTTGAAATCAATTGCAAGAACTCCATCCTTTACATGTGTCGTCATACGCAAGGCATAAACAACAAAATAGAACTTGATCCTATGTGTTTCTTACATGAATGATCACATAAATTGATAATACTTTGCATGGGAGAGATATATAGCAGAATTGTTTGTTGCCCCTTTTTTTGTTACATCATGACTAGCAATAAACCAAATGAGTCAGTAGACTTACATTATGATAGCATGGCCTGCATCTGCATGGGGCCAAGTTAAATATTGAATGCAAAATATCAACAACAACCATAGTGTAATTTGTTTTTATTGTTGTCTAGTGTTACAAATTCCAATATGTTGCAAAAATCACAAAAGTTTATTGCAATTGTTGCAATCGCAATCAAAGATCTCCAATTGATGGCATGCCATGTGCTATGATTTTGAGGAATGTCTGCACAAAGAAAACTCACACAACTCGCAAATAATTTACTCGCAAAATGTCAAAACCCCACCTACACTATACTTCATATTGGATGGAAATTTTGGAATCTATCTTTTGCTTTATGAAGGTGGCATTGTTTTCACTAACCTTTGTGAAAGATCGAGATCAAGCATTGACGAGACATTTTTGGATCTAGATCATATGTTTGAAAGGGAGTATTTCTAGAGGTTCAAGTATGTAGATATTCACATCTTTGATGGTCAAGCGGAAGATCAAGAGGTTGACTTCAAAGGGCTTTAACAACACAAAAGAAAAAGTGGCAATTTGGAGCTAGTCAAGAGCATCAAAGGAGAGCCAAATGGCAAAGATATTTTGGATCTATTTCTGTAGGTGTTTGAAGACTCAAGTAAGGTCAAAGGAATAGAAAGGATGTTCTTTTCTAGTTTACTTTACTTGTTCTATCTCATGTTTGAGCAATTTCATGTGGATGTGTGCAAATTGTCAAGATATGGTAAAACTAGTTACATTGATTTGCACCATTTTGATGTTGGAGTTGTACTAGCATTCTTGGCTAGTTTTGCTGATGAAAATGAAGCTATTGGAATTTCATTATATCACTCATTCATGCCTAGGTTCTCAAGGTTTGAACTATGTGGTGCCAATGCTTGGAGATTGTCAATTAAAGGTGAATCTATGGTCATTTTCTTGTGTCAAGTGGATCTTGAAGTAGGACTAGTGCTACCAACTAGTTATATGGAGTCGTATGGAGCTGGATTAGCATCATTTTCGTACTCTCTTACTCATGAATTTCAAGTTTGATGGTTTCTTGTGGCAAGATGGAGATGGAGGCGCAATCATGGAGTTTTATGGTGGAGACATATCAAGAAAGGACAAAGATGGAGGAGACAAGCAAGCAAGTGGTCATCACTCACATTTATGTTTGGTTGCTGTTATTTTCCAGAGAGTTCAAAGTTGGAAGCATCGAGGAATAATCTCATTTATATTCTATTTGGTTCTTCATGTTCTAGTTACATCTTGATGTGTAAAATTAATGTAAGAGGTAGTGAAACATCCAATTTGGACACTATTCCCTATATGAATTATAGAAGCTACTTTAGAACCTTATAAAGGAGGTCTATACTTAAGATGGAGATCATTTTAAAGTTGAATCAAAGTAGTATGGTTAAAATTATGCCAAAACTAGTTGAAGAGGGAGTGTGAGAAATTTCAACTAGTTTAGTCATATTTTGGTTAATTGTCAAAATTAGGCCAGTGTGCATTTTAGACTTAGAGATAAACTTTATGAAAGCTATTTTAGTCAAAGTTCATTTGAACTACCACTTTTGAAAAGTGTGGGAAAGTTAGAAGGTCGAGTTTGGAAGATTCAAATTTGAATGTTTGGTTCATTGAATCTAGTACATATTTTTAGTAGGGTTTTTGATATGGAGAGAAATTAAGATCATTAATGAGGCATGGATCTATTATAAATAGATGTACACACGTACTTGGAAAACTGTCGTTAATGAATGGCTGTCAAAATTAATTAGTATCTAATTATTTGAGGAGGTGAAAATAAAATATTTCTTTTGCTCTTAATTTTAATAATCAATGTGAAAACTATAGTCCTTGCTGCTTTACCAATGTATTAAAGTTTTAAAATTCAACAATAAAAAAATAGCAAAATATTAAAATATCTGTCAAATTCTTTTGCAGTTAATATTTGAATTTTTTTTTTGAGTTGGATTGCAATATTTGTATGTCCCGATTCATTTGCATATTGCCCCTCTTGTTGTATATTGCATTCCTAATTGACTATGTGCCATTGCGAGATTGTGTAATTTTGAAGAAGCTTATTTTTGGTGTTTGGTTCTGAATCATCCATTTGAGAGCATCACTTGATTGTTGTGGTTTAGATTTCATCAGTGGCTATTATCACAATAGCATTCAATGATACAGAAATGTTGTATGAGCCAACAATAGGAAATGATACGATTATTGAAGAGGAAGTGCTTACAAGCGTTTTTGGCCTCACCAAAGGAAGCATAAAAGCTTTTCATTCCATAACCCAGGAATTTGTCAGCTCTCCTCTCTTGATTCCATGTGAATATTTTATTGTTGAAGGTGCTAAAACTTTCATAATTGAGCACGCAGTCGTACAAGAATTCTTGTGCATGGAAAATTCAAAGAAATTGCCAAGGTTGTCACGGATCAGCAAATGCTTGCTAATTCTTTAAACAATATGGGTTGTATTGAAGGTACAACTTGTAGTCCAGAATATGTTTTGTGTGCACGTTTGTCCAACACCTCGTCATCGAAAGAGACAATGTCTGTGATGGATTTGGTGAGACAATTGCCTCCAAAAAGTTGAGGAAGTTGGTGGAGCAGATCAATACTGTCAAAGAGGTCAGTGAATTGCCATCAAGATATGATGGTGACTGCATATTTGAGTTGCCGCCAGTTGATGAACATCAAAGTTCTATGTTTGGAATGGAGCAAAGTGCAGATGGTCATCCCTAGATCAGGTATGCAACCTCGACCATCATCAATTTTAAAGGGGATGTCCACATATCCACTTGTGGTGGTTCTTTTATGTGTGGCAATATTCAATGTGGTAATCAAAATACTTTTGGAAAAGCATATATGTCACAATGGAAAGGCAGATTGGTTGTTCATTGTGCAATTGGAAAAGTGGAAAAAAAACATGGTGGGTTTTGTTGTTTTCATTGTCGCAATAAGCCAACTTTTGTAAAAACTCTTGTAATACCAAAATATACTATGTCATACCTGCCGATATTAGGTTCTGAAGACTTGCAATACATGTGGGTAAGCATTTTCATGAGGTTGCAGAAGGTCAATGTCAAAACTAAAGCGAGATAGTCATAAACTTGTTGCGGGAACAAATAGAGAAACTGCCTGGAGTTGGACAAAAAAAAATAGAGAAGGAAGTGGCCAAAGAGATAATTATGAAAGAGCTGATTATTGACGACCCTACTGATGTTCGCATGCTATCAACAAAAAAATTTGAGAAGTTACTAGATCAATTGCAACCACTTACCAATCAAAGGAGGTGATTTCTTGTTTGGTTTTCCATGTTCTTTGACTTGGTGTATCATCTTAATATTCTGCGTGTCAATGAATCGTTGCACTATACTATTTTGTGCTCTTTTGTAGGCTTCGAAAATAGATAGATGAATACAAATTGGAAAATCGTCCTAAAGCAGAATCTGTTGACTCTATTCTCCACCTAAAAGAGAAGTGCTAGTATGATTATTTCCAAGGTCATTGTTTTTAGGGCAACTTGTAGATGGCACGATTGACAAATGTTTTGTGTTCAAGATGTCTATTGTGGACCCTGCATCTGGGGTGGACCTATTGAGGTGTATGCAAAAAGGAAATGATTTGGAGCAATCATGAATCTGTTTTGATCATGTGAGGAGAGTGAGAGACTGGAGCACGATAGCTACCCATGTTTATGATCCCAGGTCAAACTCAACTCTATATCTTTGACTTTGTAATATTTTGTTCAATCACAATTTGAATGAGATAGACATATACTAATTTTTACAAACCAATTTCAGCATACAAAGCCTGCAACCGATTTATGTGTGTGAGATGAAAGTCGAGGACACTAAGGCACAAATTAAATTTTGGGAGATGTTGAATGCTATGATGCGCAAACATGGTGTGGATGTGGTGCAATTCAAAGGGTTCATGGTAGATGAGGCTGCAACTAATTAGAAGGCAGTCGGAACAATTTATGGAGAAGGAGAATCTGTTCTAATGGAAGGGAGAGAAAGATCATGTCTCTATCATTTCAAGGATAATCTGCGAAAACATACTAACCAATGTATTCTCCAGGAATTTAGAGGTAAACATGCATCCCTTTGTAAGTCTTGGCATTTGGCTGATAACAGCATGGATGCCAACACAAAGTATAATGTGGTTAGGACTTTTTGGCGTTATGGAGCTGCATATGCCTCACAAATTCTAGCCTTAGAGGAATGATTATCATGGTGGCATGTTAGATATTCTCATTGGGGCAGATATATGAAATCTATGAGTTTTTATGACTTTAGAATTGTGTTGTTTGTGTGAGCTCTGGGTCCTATGCTACAAAAGAAAATAAAAATTTAGAGACTACTAAACAATATCTGATATCTTCCATTGCCTATCTAGACTGTCTCTCTCTCTCTCTCTCTCTCTCTCTCTCTCTCTCTCTCTCTCTCTCTCTCTCTCTCTCTCTCTCTCTCTCTCTCTCTCTCTCTCTCTCTCTCTCTCTCTCTCTCTCTCTCTCTCTCTCTCTCTCTCTCTCTCTCTCTCTCTCTCTCTCTCTCTCTATATATATATATATATATATATATATATATATATATATATATATGTGTGTGTATATAAAATATTAGAATTATACCATTGGTAAATTTCAAAACTTAAAGATAATCATTCATGATTGATGTCAATTCTAGGTATTGGATGATGGCGAAATAGCGGTGATGCCCACTGTCAATTTGTTGGAGTCCAAACATGGGAGCTGGTTGGCAGCTGAAAGTTACAAGGCACAATTGTCAATGTATGAAGCTTGCATTGGTGATATGGTTAATGCAATTTTGCAAAGTGCTCGCTGTGCATCATATCTTAAAGGCAGACACATTGGCATGGGTCCAAGCATGGAAAAATTGTCGAGGAGAGTGTCTTCCAATAAGACAACTATCATTCAAGGTACCTCTTTTGTTAATCTTGTGTGCAACACCGTGGACCGTGCCTCCTTGTCATCCATTTCAACAAATTTAGACGGAAATGAGCAAAGTATTCCACAAAAACGTCCAGTTTCACAATGGACAGTAGACAATGAAAATGTGTCTCACAGGCCAAATGTTGAATACGTGAACGGTCCTAGAGCCTCTCTGCCAGTAAACGACATCCCTCATAGACAACGGGAGGTGAGGCAACACATCCAACTTGTGAATGCAATTTTGGAGAGATAGCCATAAAACAATGTGGGCTATTAGAAGGATACCGTCAGGATCCAAAATTGTGTGCATGGGATTGATGGATGGCCAAAAAAAGTGTGGAGCAATAGTTGCAACTAGAAGGGCACAAGAGTCAATTGTTGCCTCTAGTTTTTTTGGCATTCGACGACATAACAAGGGTGAGACATTACAGTTCATGTGGTTTTGTAATAATGATATCACTCACACAAGGCATCCCAACCGTAATATCGTCACACCACCAGCTAGGAAAGATGGAAATTGGTGTGTGGCAGCCGGGACCACTTTGAGCCAACATGAAGTGGATTATCTGAACAAGGGAGGGTATATGATGGAGTGAGGAACTCAATATCTCAAGTTGCAAACGATCAAATCAAAAGGGCAATCAGTTTAAAGGCCAACTTAGTGAAGGACCAAGTACACGTTGGAGATCGAGATGTCAGTTTTCATGTCCAAAGTTTTGCATCCAATCTAGATGGCACCATTCACATAGTCAGAATCTGTGACTCCCCGACATGTACCTGTGAGGATCTCAAGTCCATGCTGGCAAAGGGGAAGTTCATTCCATGCAAACATATGTACTTTGTTTACGTAGTTGTATTGGGATTGGACATTGACAACAATATGTGCATCCACCAACCACATCTTTCATTCATAGAGCTCTTCTAAATTTTGAGTAGGAGTAGGAATATGCCTTGTATGCACTAAGTGTTGGCATTAGGACTTTTTTTTGTTAATGGTACAAACCATTGTGCAGACTTTGTGGCATAGGAGAATGCAACGCTCTTTTGAAGCGGTTCACTTCACCATTATTGTCTTTCTACATAGTTTTGTACTAAAAAACATGTTTGGATATTGAAAGAGCTGTTCTCTGAATCACACGTCAACTTTTTGATAATAACTGACGAGCCATGATTTGTTTCATTATCTGATTTAGTGTGAGAAACTATTTTTTGTTGATTGTACTTAATATGAAGTTGTACCATATTCCGAGATTGAAACTGATATTCTCTAAATCATACATCAACTATTCTGAAGAAAAATATTGAGTCATGTTTTGTTTCATTCTTTGCTTTGTTATGAGAACAACACATACACAGATGGACACAGATGGTCATATTCAGATTTTTCAGTGTAGAAGAAATTGGCATGCTTTTGACATAATTGGATTACAAATTGGTG
This sequence comes from Diphasiastrum complanatum, assembly GCA_029204225.1. Lineage (NCBI taxonomy): Eukaryota > Viridiplantae > Streptophyta > Lycopodiopsida > Lycopodiales > Lycopodiaceae > Diphasiastrum > Diphasiastrum complanatum. The sequence goes on from CM055108.1 coordinate 37,421,230, forward strand.
GCACACCATGGGCAGTAATTTTTTTGATGTGTTATAAATTCGCAACATAGAAAATGGTGCTTCTTTTGAACTCTAAACTCGCTAAACTTGCAAAAAACTTACTCGCGAAATGTCAAGGCCCGTGTAGGTGAAGATGAGTATCAAACCTAATAAATCCAGCCCTCTTGAGTTCATGACAAACCTCAAAAAGCTCACCAATGAAGAAATTGCCTATCGATTTGCTCCATGTAGTCTTCTCCAACCAACCTTTTGCCATCTCGAACATGAGTGATCAATTCATACTCATAGAATCCTTTGAGTTGATGAAGAGATGTGAGATCCATGCCTTGGATCTTCCTAAGAACCAATCTTCCATTTCCCTTTCCTTCACAAGACTCCCTCTTAATGATTGCACCATAAGAAGTAGAAACCTCAAGAACATTAGAAGCCATGAAAAAAATTATTAGTACCTGCAACATAAGGATGATTGAAGTACTCTCATTTTTCAAATAAGAACTTTTATTCAATGATTTAGTAATGACTCATATGATAATGATTCTTCCTCGCTATCATTCACAATGACATCATTCAAAGTACCTCCTACTTTGAATACTTCACATACTTCTCTTCTTATTGACTTGTGACTATCTCCCTCATCAAGTCTCATGATATGAAGACATGTGAATCCACTTGTTGCACAAATGACTTTCTTGGAATCATAAAAAATAAATGTAGAAGAACCACCTCCTTCATGAATGCACCTAGCAATATGTTTTTCCATATGATCAAAGAAATCATTAGCAACAACCTTTTCCAAGGAAGAACCTCCATCACCTCCATTGATAAAGTTAGATCTCTTTCTTGCACCAAACCTAGCAAAATCAACACATATAATATAAGATATTTGATCAACACATGATCACAACCTACAATCTCATGAAATTTTGTACTTTCTAAACTTGAGACACACTCTTAAAAGGTCCAGCAACCTTACAAAAAATTGAATCATGCAAATTCTACATGCAAATGCTTCAAAATTTATATAGGATCATGTAGCCTTCAACAAGACCTTCCTAAAGCAATTAAAGTTGCCCAAATCCAATAAGTAATGTGTGAAATCGACCTACTTCAATATCACAACCCTATATTGAGTTTTGATTTACAAAAAATTAATTCTACACATGAAAAATGCTTGACTTTTTAGTAGAAATCAATCTAGCATGCTCTAGAATTGGTAACTCTTCCACATTCTTGCTAAAGAAGGCTGATCCTTCGATAACCTACACCAAAAGCTCTGCTACCATGTGAAGAAATATGAATCACTAAGATCCAATTAGGTCCCCTTAATCTTTGGTTATGAATGTCAACACATCTAGCAACATTGACAATGTAGAAATCTAACATCAACTACACAAAAGTGATGTAAACTCAATAAGATCTTGATCAAACATCAAAAAATAGAGATTTCGAAAATAGTACTCTTAGACAACATGGATATGCGTAAGATACGTACTTTTTACTTAAGGGTTAGAATGGCACGAACTTGGCTAAAAGTTTAGAAACCCCTTATAAATAACCGCACCTATCCGAAACCAAGTTCTAAATGCCAGTGGTTGAATCGAATGTTCTGAAGAACATGGACTTGCTCAGAACTAAACATAGCAATACGAAACTAGTTATTGCATACGCAAACAGGTTTTAAGGATTAACATGACACAGATGTGCCCTAATACCCACGTATTTGCGACATTCAACCTTGACAATTGTCAAGCATGTGTCACATTAGGCGTCTGGTGAGATACTACTGGAAAGCATGGATATGCTAGAAGTATGGATAGCAGTGCATGACTCGCCTTCTTAAAAAAAGACTCACATGGGTTAGAACAATGTGGATTTTCCCCAACACCAGCATACGTATCCACACCAAGTCTTTTAGCTAATTAATACGCACATGGTTAAAATTGTTCATAATTTATTCTGATTTGATATGGAATGATATGATTCGATTGCCCATAAACTGATCACAACATGGCACAAGCCCTGATATTGTAACATTAGAGTTTGGCCTATCGCTAATAAACTTTTTGATGCTTGGGAAGACAAGACTATGATTTACAATTGTTATTTATGTTGTTAAGTAGTATATCTTCTTCTGGACATGGATAACAACTAACGACGGTCAGCTATGACACCTGTCTTCCCCACTGTACTAACTCATGCGGTTTTGTGTTGTGGGATAGTGACAGGTATCAGCTAGACGTCTTGAAAGTGGTGATGCTCTATGGTGCTTTTTCAGTACTGTATTTTACTTTTCATCATTATGTGACCTTGTTGGAATGAATAAAGGTTTCAAAGGGCTCAGTCTTGCTTTGTCAAGAGGAAATATGTGAAATTTTGTAACTCTCTCTCTCTCTCTCTCTCTCTCTCTCTCTCTCTCTCTCTCTCTCTCTCTCTCTCTCTCTCTCTCTCTCTCTCTCTCTCTCTCTCTCTCTCTCTCTCTCTCTCTCTCTCTCTCTCTCTCTCTCTCTCTCTCTCTCTCTCTCTCTCTCTCATGGACTCCATGTTACTATATATTAAAAAAATCCCATTATAGCTCTTTTTCCAACTCGCCAAGTGCACCGGCAAGAACCCCTTTTGTAAGTTTAATAAACCTGTGAAAACTATATGCTAATTAATTTTCTAGTTTTTAGCACATGTGTTACGACTTGCCTCGAAACATTGTATTTTCAAAAAGATGTATGATGATGACTTTGAATTTGTGGCTCGATAACCATAATGATATTAGTACTTGTGCCCAAACCAAGTGGAAGTAACGATCATGTCGACCTCTCAAGAGGAATCTACTAGACATATTCAGGTATGACTCCGAAAGAAACTTCATTTACTTGGATATAATTGTATGTATGATGATATGGAATAATAAAATCCTTTATACTCCATAACTGCTTAAGATTATGTGAAATGCTAGATGTGTACTCTATGACATTTTGTAAGACGCTTTATGTAACTAATAAAGTACAAGAAAAAACAATGTGGGAAAAAGTGATTGTCCAAAATTAATAACATATCATACGACAAGTATAAAGCCCTAAATAAGAAACCCTACCTACATAAGTGATAAAAACCCTTGCTCATATTCACAAGTTAAAGTGTATGCATAGTGGCACTGGAAATCATGGATATGCTCAATACCTACCACACTCGTACAAGACTATGGTACTAGTCTTTGGGGTACGGAAGTACCCTGATACTTACAAGAACATACACACTTTCACTTGTTGCATCAAAATAAAATAATGGACTATAGCAAAGTATTATGTTACAACTATTTGGCATCTTAATGTGATGAAATTGGTGTAATGTTTGGTTAACCTAAATGGCATGGATTTACCCAGGGCAGCTTGAATGACATGGATTTGCCCAAACATTTGTACATAGGGTCCATCAGGTACCAATTAACTTCGCTAGTATTGATGGGTGCAGAATGGCATGGATATGCCTTGTCACCGACTTCTATGACCAACTACACCTTTTCCATGTGTTGTGAGTGATTAAGGCATCACTAGTGTAAAGCTATATAAATATTATTTAACTATAGGGTTACTTGCCTTATATTGATCAGCATGGCGGATGTCTTGGTACAGTGATATTAAGGCACGACCTACGATTTGATAGAATGCTTGGTAGGGAAGACTGGACTAATGAATGTTATTTTTATTTAAGCTAATAGTGAATCTTGTTTCGGACATGGATGACAATTGATGCTCAGATATGACACATGTCTTTCTCATTGAACTAGCTAGTGCGGTTGTGTTTTGTGGGATGGTGAGTATCCTAGAACTTGCTTCACTTTATGATGCTTTGTACTGTGATTTTTTTTCAGCTTCATTTCAACTGTTATGCTATAAGACGAAATGATTCAAAGGATTTGGTCTTGACTTGTTCAAGAGGGACTATGTGAAATCTCTCTCTCTCTCTCTCTCTCTCTCTCTCTCTCTCTCTCTCTCTCTCTCTCTCTCTCTCTCTCTCACTCTCTCTCTCTCTCTCTCTCTCTCTCTCTCTCTCTCTCTCTCTCTCTCTCTCTCTCTCTCTCTCTCTCTCTCTCTCTCTCTCTCTCTCTCTCTCTCTCTCTCTCTCTCTCTCTCTCTCTCTGCCTTAATCAGAAAATTGTGTGTATATGACAACTCCCTTTTGTGTGCATGTAGGTGGGTATGGTGCTAAATGAAGCTCTATGCTTGTATCCAGTAGCCTATATGTTGAGAAGGTGTACAAATCGAGACACAAAGGTTGGAAAACATGTCGTCCCCAAAGCCACTGTGCTCAATCTCATGTTGCTTGTGACGTCACACAACAAAAGAAAATGTGGGGACAAGATGCAAATAACCTCAATTCAGAGCGTTTCTCATGAGATTGCGATTGTGTCCAAGCATCCCATGGCATTTATGCCCTTCTCTTTGGGTCCTCACAACTGCATTGGCCAAGTGTTTGCATTCATGTGTGTCATCTAAAAAGGGAATTTCACTATTAACATGCTTTTTAGCTTTTACTTTGTAAGGATAAGCTATTGTGACACTTTCCTAGAAAGCAATGTCACCCTTAGGTGAATATGAGTACTAGATGTTTTTTAATAGGTTTTTTTAATTCATCTGAAATGCTTTTCTTGATGTAGGAATCACCTTATTTAGGTTTGGCATGATAGGTGTAAACTCTATTTGACAATTGGATGTCGATGTGTTATCTTAACTTGAATTTAAGTTGTTAAAATGCATTTTTTGGCCTTGCCTTGCAAAGGCAATACTATGTGTTGAGGTCAGTCAATGGAGTTTCAACATTAAAGGTTAATTTGTGGTGACGGTCCAAACTTTTAAGGCATGAACCTTGATTGAGGCCTGAAGCAGCATGCACATATAAATATGGTGCTTTAGTATGCATGACTGGTGCTTTATGTTTATAGCATTCAAGAAGACAATAAAAACATGTGGTGTGGAAATTAAGCTTGACAAAGTGTTTGGTAGGTCGATGTCCATACAACTAGAAAACCGTAATGCAAACATCCAAACCAACTTGTTAGGTCAACCTAGCAAGCCATAAATACTTCCTACTGTTCATCGCGGGACTATAGGTGATTCAATTCACCAGATAGCATGCATTTAGTGTGTGGAGCATGTTTTCCATCGCTGGGGACAATGGCCCACAAGAGTTGTTTATTGGTTCCATCGCTGCCTGTCAGTAGACATGTGTCTATGTGTAGTTTGCATCACTCTCTAAGCATGAAAAAACTTGAAATGTTTATTAACTCAGGTTGCTAAAGAGCCAGCATTGCCTAGAGGGCTTAACAATGTTTTTCATGATGAAATGCAAGTTAGAAGTGGTCCATCACTGTCAAGATGGTAGAGATATCCATTTTGTGAGCAACAAAAGTGCAAAAGTGGTTCATTGCTGACCAGCGAGTCTCAAACCATCATAAGACAACATCCATTATCTTGTTATACAAAGATATGAGCATTCCTAATGTAGAGATTAACCAAGATACATAAAGCCACACAAGGGATGCAATCCATAGCATAAAATGTGAAGAACAACTTACCTTATGATAGTATTCATAGAGTAAGAATCTGTTAGGGTGCAATCATAGGAGGAGGCTTCTTCTTAAAGGCCGATGGACTATATACGTGTAGTATCACCTCTAAATTGTCAGGAAAAATGCAACATAAGGTTTGCAATATGCTGGAACCGAGCATACCTTGTTTGATATTCAAGTGCTCCTCATAAATTCTCAGACAACTCCCACTCATGGACTGGAGATGGATCACGAGCATTTGGAAAAATCAATATCCTCACAATTACGGATTGCCAAATAACTAGTTTGATCACTTAAATGTTGTCTAGCTGTTGTTTCTAGCTACTCGTTAGCCAATATCTTGGATAGTGGAAGCGTCCGCAATAGACTGGAACTAGATTATTGATGAAAGAAATTGCTCGTAATGTGTGAAGAACAACAATTCTCTCTCTCTCTCTCTCTCTCTCTCTCTCTCTCTCTCTCTCTCTCTCTCTCTCTCTCTCTCTCTCTCTCTCTCTCTCTCTCTCTCTCTCTCTCTCTCTCTCTCTCTCTATCCAAGATCTCTCTATATATGAATATTTCACTATCCCCAGACCCTAAAAGCAAAACCCTAACCCTTTTCAGGCAATAGTAAATCAAATTTTGCTATTAATGCATTCAACCTCACTCACTTTCATGTGAGTCATCCAACAAGGTTCAAACTTTATAAATTTGAACCACCTTAAAAATTCAGACCCCCATCACATATTAGCCTTTAATGCTGACTTTTTTTCTATAGTATGTTAACCAACCTCAGCACATAGTATTGCCTTTGCAAGGCAAGGCCAAAAAATTGCAAGATATTGGAGGGAAACTCCAAAGAGAAGGCACCCTCGTGCATTTATTCATAGGAAAAAGTAGTAGGTACATTGATGAAAAAGATATATACACCCCGAAGGGGAAGTTTAAACAAAAGTAGGCTCAAACAAGAGCGAAGCTTGCAGTAAAGTTAAGTTTAATCCAAATCCTGGCATTAAAAATAAAAGTGCATTATCTATGATGATGTCCGTGGGAGTCTGCCAAATGACTGCAGTAGATCAGAAAAGTGAAGAGGTGGTGAGTCGACTAATGAATGGAGATGAGATGTAGCAAACCTAGCCACCGTCGCCCGTTGCAGAATAGATAGGGCCTGAGCACGTTGCAGGGCAATGGAAAGACGTTGTTCGAAAGAAGCCACGAGAATAGAACCAGAATACCTTGATGCTCTGCCGCTTGCCTGATGAGAACACATGCGAAGAAAATCCTCAAAGCATTGATGCAAGGTGCCATAGGTCTCAATAGCCAAGGGAAAGAAAGCATTAGTGGGGTGTCTGTCGGAGTAGTTTTTTTCCTTTTCTTGTGTTGCCACGCCTGTCGCTTCTCATGGTGTGAAGGCAGAGCGAGGCAATAGGTCACCACGCGAGGGATTAGGAAAACAACATCTGCCAAAGTACGAAGCCCATCCCGAGAGAGGACAATGTCAACACGCCTGCGAGAAGAGTGGGATGTGGAAGAAGGAAGTACATGAGATTGCTCTTTGAGGACATGAAATCCTCAATCTCTGGCTATAGCGGCCACTGCATCTCTAACAACATCATGTGTAGCTGTGCGCTCACTCCTAGAAGGACAGCGGGGGAGGTGGATAGCAAGAGCATCAATAGGGTGACCACAAACACACCTGGAGAGACCCAAGACCGAAGGATGAGAAAGCCTTAAGCGAAGACGAAGAGCAGTGGTGAAGATGGCCGAAGACAACCGGAAGGAAGGAATAACAGGTCGAGCTAACAGCCAAGCCCCGGCACCAGGACCCGCACAAGAAAGAAGCCGAGCTCGATGCAACGCTGAAGGAGACTCAAAGAGCATGCTGGAAAGGGTATGCTTGTGCACGCGCTCCAAGAGGGTCTCTTGCAGGTGATCTAAATTGAAAGTGAGGAGTTGCTCAAAAGGAGGAAGACCAGCTTGGGAAGAGAGAGGGAGGAGCTCTCGCGCAACGATGAGGAGGTGCTGGAAAGGCAGAGAACCGCTATCCACATGAGCAATGCAATCCGCCAAGAGAGGGCGAAAGCTAGAAAGGAACCGAGAAGACAAAGCAGGGGCGACAAGAGCCCAGCTCCCAAGAAAAGCTGCAGGTGCAGAAGAAACCGTAGAGAGAAGACCCACACCTCCACAAGAAATGGGTAACCGAGCCTGGTTCCGAGCTAAAAGGGTCTTCACACCATCCAAAGAACCTGGGCCCAAAAGACGGCCAAAAACATCCATAAGAGAGCTGTCAAAGGAAGAGAGGAGATGCAAAAAGTCCGGAGTAGGGGGGAAAGTCCGCAGCAGATAAGAAGGACACTGGATAAAGCAAGAGGTCAAGATGCCAAATGTGACTTGAGTGTCGCCCAATCGGGGAAGCAGATTTGAATGAGCAACATCCTCTTGGAGGGCCTCACCAAGAAAAGCAGAGCTGAAGGAATCAGACCCAAAAGGAACACCCAGAATGCGAATGCCATCCGAAGGAACAAGGAAACCTTGAGGAGGAACAAAGTCTGGGGGAAGACCTGTTGGAGACCACACTGAACACTTGCGAGATTGAATAGACAAACCAAGAGAAGCCAGCTGCTTAGATAAATGATGAAATGCGAGGAGCACCGTATGAGAAGGACCAACAATATGAGTGTCGTTAGCAACCGAAGGAAATAAGCAAGAGGGAAAGGCCTCTACAGAAGCTCGAAGTGCACGGAAATGAGCCAGAGCGAAAAGAGGACCAGCCAAAGGATCACCTCGACGAGTACCTGCTGCAGATTGGATAGTAGAAAGATTCCCAGAGCGCACATGGTGACTATAAAAGAGAGGAGTCTCAGTAGCATAGAACAACCGCACAAATGGGATAAGCTGAGCCAACTCAGCACCAGCCACACACAGCTCCTAAAAGATAGCAATTCTAGAAACAAAGTTAAAAGCATTGGAAACATCCACTTGGAGAACAACCCACTCAAGATGGAGATCAAGGGTGGCACGCAAACCATGAATGACAGCTTCACAGCCGCTAGGAGTAGAGATGCCAAACTGATGAGGGGAGAGAAAAGAGGTGAAAATCTGTTGAAACTAAAAACAGATAGAGCGACTAACAGGACGGAGGAGGACTTCGCCAATAGCGATGGGACGGACGCCACCCGAGGCTTTAGACATGGCGATCAAACAAGACGCAGACAAAAGACGTGCGATAGAAGAAGGAATGTGACCAGAGGCGATAAAAGAGCAGACCTGAAAGAGTTGAACAAAGCCACTAGCAGAGTCCTCAGGTGGAAAGCAATCACGAAGGTGTTCATAGACCAAACCGAAGGGACCACCAACAGCAAGACGAGGGCTACAATGGAAGGCACGAGAGAAAGAATCACGATCAAGCACCAAGTCAACATCAGACACACAGTCTTCCACAAACAAGGGAAGAATGCCTTCAGAAGCAGGATGCAGAGCTTGGAGAGCAGCAACTGTATCAGCAGAAGAGAGAGCGGGTGTGAGAGGAGCTAAAGCTCGAGCTTCATGAGAATACTCACCAACTTGCCCAAGATGTAGGGTGCGACGAAGGCGACGGTGGAGAGGTGGGGCGCCTTGAGGTTGAGAGTCCTGTGAGTTGCGAGCAACAAGTGCCTGACAACGTGCAAAGTGTTCATCATGAAGCGTTTCCCAGTTTTCCGATAGAAAGCGACGAAGGTGAGCACGAGTTTATCTATGACCAACATCTCCACCCCTCGGAGGAAGGACTAGACACCAAAGGGGAAAAAGAAGAAACAGATGCCAAGCCGCAATGTCAAAGGGGTCAATAGCCAAGCGATCAAGGGGATGGCGCATAAGCGAGGGGAATATGAAAGTAGAGCCTTGGACGAGGGAAGCCCAAGTGAAAAGCTCCGAGGACGTCAAGGGAAGAAATCCAAGACCAAGCTGAAGCAGAGGGCGAATGAGATGCAGAAAGAGGAGGGCGATATTGAGACGACTGAAGCAGCGCAGGACAAGAACGCTGGTGACGGGCAATACCTCCTCTAGGAGAGAAGAAACGACCACAAGCATGGCAAGGAACCCGTTCAGGGGGTTGAAAAGGCAATGCAACAAGGGACGAAGGAGGTTCACAACCAAGCGAAGGGGCAACAATGCCATTGAAAGAAGTGGGCGAAGGAGGAACATAGGGTGTTGTGAAAGCGAGGAACCCAGCACAGCCTGACGCGAACGAGGAGGGGAGTCAGAAGAGGGAGATACAGTTGAAGTAGGTCTTTTGAGACTGAGAGGACGAAGCAGGGAGATGTCCGAAGCCATGAGAACAATTGTACAAAGGGAGCCCTGTGATGGACCACCTCACCAACTGAACCGAGATCTTTTTTATATTTTTTTGATTTTTCTTTACACGAAACGTCGATAACCTCGATGGAGCCGTCGGCCGTTGTAAACCTTTTGCAATAGATTCCGGAGAACTTGCCCAAACAAAAGCACCCACCAAAACTCTAAAAGACCAGTAGTAGGAAAAGTTTTGAAAGCTCCACTGCTGCTCCTTTGCCCTGAATTGATAGTAGATCAGATAAACACGGGTATGGCAGGAAACTGTGCTGATTTCTGTTGAAGAGTTGGAGATTTTGGGAGCCCTAATGCCTCAAATCATCACCTAGGAGCTCCATGCACTGAAAGATATGCATACTTTGTTGCGACTGCTGCAGGAATCTGTATTCCTCAAAAAAGTTTATTCATGCAAAAAACCCTGAACATTGGCTAGGACAAGGATGGCTCTGTTTAGCAATATTTAGTTTTGGGAAATCCAATACACAAAACAAAATGACCTACATACATACACCCATGAAAAATGGTAAATTCACACTAGTGCCACCAAACTTTCATGACCACTACACCCTCAAAATAATGGGTTAGGTGCTCCACGTGACTTGGTGTCTCCTTTATTGGCCCCAGGCCCCCAACCCATTCAAACCAAACTCCCACCAAAAACAGAAACACGTGGCAGTCATATCGAGACTCCTCTTTTAATGGCATGCGGATACAAATAAATATATTGCCACATGTTTATACTATTTTCTCGACACGTGCTGACATCCAACCGGGCCTTCGCTCTGGCCAGCTTCCCAGGAGTAGATCACTCACCGTTAGATGTAATCATGGACGTTAAGATTTTGCCACGTTTCAAAAGATTGACCATTAAGAAAGCGTCCTGTTGAATGTTGGAGAGGAAAAAAGTTCAGTCTATTTTAATGGCACGTCACGAATTTAAAGCCGGGAACCGTTGGATTTCGGCATGAGCGTTCAGATGCTGCCACCTTTCTAATATCAACGACTGAAAACAGTCCAAATGGCACGTGGCAAAAATCCAAGTGACCAGGCCGTAAAGTAGGCCTTGCTATTAAGCCTCGTCGGATCCAGTGTGTCTCATAAGCTTGCGCATTGCTTCTGTTTTATGCTTCCGTTGTTGCTGCCATTTTTGTATTCTGTGTTTCATTACTTCGCTTTGTATTTTAGTGAAATGAGCTTGCGGATTGCTTCTGTTTTTCTGTTTGCCTGCATTTCGTTGCTGCAATGATGAGGATTAGAGCTGTTTCTGCACTCTTAACGCTGAACACCGTCTGTCTTTCATTACTTTAGGTTGAAGAATATCTCACTCCTGAAGGCACTGCCGTGTAGTCTCGGAGAAGAATGTCAGTGCGCCGGGCTCATGTTTCTGCAACTGTCCGATTCGCTTCACAACTTATTGCTTGATTTGCCACTCCACACTCCACACTCTGAGCACTGAGGCTTTTGCTGCGTAGGGTTTTGGAATTTAGCTTTGATTGGAGGGTAGCTACTTGATGATTCCACAGTTCCGACTTAGTCTGATTGGAAAGTTGCTACTTGATGATTTTACATTTGCGAGATTTGGCTCACTTCTAATGGCTTAATTTTGACTCTGTTCACCCTCTGAAAGGCTTCTTCTTCCTGGGGTTTTTGAACCCTAATTTTAAATTACAGGGTTTAGAGAGTTTTGGCTTTCTCAGGGTGACGGTTAAAATGATGCAGATGCTAGGCTTCGGTGGGGGTGGGGTTGGGGGTGGCGGGGGCAATACTCCGAAGGCAAAATCCACTGATGGAGGTGCAGGTGTGACACCCGCTTCCCCCAGTGAAGCAGCTCCACTAAAGGCTATGAGGCTGGTCTACTATGATGAAAAGGGGAAGTTTAAGATGGACGCAGAAGCTGTTGCGGCACTGCAGCTTGCGAAGGAACCTCTCGGTGTGGTGGCTGTATGTGGAAGATCCCGGCAAGGGAAGAGTTACATTTTGAATCAGGTAACCTTTTATGAAAGATGAGTTTAATTTTTCTCATATAGGGATTCAATGCTTCTTTCAGTCTAAATGCATAACCTGACACCGATTTTAGATAATTTAGAAGTACAATCACAGTGATATTTAGTTCAACCTTTTAGGTTTCTGCCTGGAAAATTGATCTTTTTCGATGCAGATGGAAACAATGGCCATGTTTTTTTTTTTTTTACATTTTTTCTTTTATTATGAAATTTGTATTGTTCCCGTTATATCACGGAGTATAGTGCCTTGCAATCATGGACAAATAATTAGGGCACATGCTGAATGCTAGCTACTTAGGGTTTAATTCATTCATTTAGACTCCTAAAGTATTAGTTAACTACGTCGGGCACGTGTTATGTCGAGTCAAGAAGCTTGCTGGTACTAGTTAATCTATTTAGACCCCTAGAGTACTATTTAACTACATCACCAGAATGGCAAAAGAGAAGCCCCACCACTATATAGGCATAGCATAGTGGGTCCCATCAAGCACGGTCCCGCCGGCGACACATTATCATCTAGGATGGTGACACGTGGCACTAAAACATGTTGATAACGCCAGACCTGCGTCATGCCCCTTGCGAGGCCGTCATTGAAGTGCGTATCGTTATGGTACATAACATTCCCTCCCCCGTAAAAACTTCTTTCTATGGGAGAAAGCCAGGGAATCTAAGTTTCAAGTCATCCACCTTTTCCTAGGTGTCCTCATCATCTGATTTACCTTTCCAACGAATCAGGTGTTGAGAAATCAAACGATTTCTCAACTGATGACATCGGATATCCGTGATCCTATGGTTTGGTGTAAGGATGATCTGAGTAGATAAGATGGTATGCTTTTGGCTTCATTTGGCAAGATTATTGACTGAAAAGAGTGAGGCACATAATTTTCTGAAATTTTACCCCAAAATTGCTTTGAACTTAGCTCTCACTAGAATGCATGGAACTCTTAGATCTGCATAAGCATAACCTGAACAGATCATATATATAGTTATCCCTATATACTCAAGGTTTTAAACCTCCTGGCCTGTTGAAGCCATCCCCGTTTTATCTCTAGTGAAGTTTCTATCAACAGATGAGGAGATGCAGTGGCAGTGATCAATGAAATCTTTGAGCACTTTCATACTCAGATTTGAATTACGGCCTCCTCCTCTTGGTGTGAAGTCCGGCTGACAAAGGAATTCAAGTCCACCGATAACACTAGATCATCTCCTGGAATAAGGTTGTCCACCAAGTCATTCCTTTAGATGACTTACGTGGAATAAGGATGAACTGTTGTTTTAGTGGGAAGTTCTAGGCGATATGCGGACGGATTAATCTTGTTAAAACTTAACAATTTTAAAAGGACCGCTATATCGTGGAGACATCTTGGTGCATTTCCCCGTTTGAAGGACCTTAGAATCTTTTGGGATTCTAAGATACACCCAATCACCGATCTCAAATTCTTGAGGAGAGCTGCTTCTGTTAGCATAGAATTGGGCTCAATCTTGAGTTGATCTAATGCTTTTCTTAGTCACCTGCAACATCTCTTTCATATCATGCAAGAAATTGGCTGCAACTTGTACCTTAAGACCTTTGAGTCCAACAAAGATAGGGGAAAGCCATACAAAAGTATAAAAAGACTAAATTCGGTGGTAGAATGCGTCATACTATTGTATGCAAACTCAACCATTGGGAGATGCTTTTCCCAATCCGACCGTTGTTTGGAAATATATGCATGAAGCATATCTTCCATTGATTGGTTAGTCTGCCCATGACTTACAGTAGTTTCCAGTCTTCCAAAGACTGCCTTCTAGAACTTGCCAGTGAACTTAGAGTCATGATCACTGACAATATTGTTCGGCAATCCATACATTTTGAACAACTTTTCAACAAAGAGTTTGCAAGTTTCCATGACCCTTCCTTAACTTGGGAAGTCTGATCACAAAATCCATGGAAATACTTTCCCACTTCTTATTGGGAATATCCAATGGATGTCACAGAGCAGCTGCTTTGAGTCTTTCTGCTTTATTAACTTGGCATTGTTTACACCTTTGAACGTTCAACATATGCCTCCACATGACCTTTTGGCCAATAAAATTCTCTTTTAACAAGGTCAAGCGTTCTGTGTATACTAGGATGTCCCGCATTGGGACTATCATGACACTTCTACAGGATTGGGGACCTAATGTCCACGATGTCTGGCACACACACTTTTCCTCGACGGAAAAGTAAACCATTCCTAATGGAATAGTCAGCTAGTATCTTCTCTTCGTGAGACTTCTTGGAATCCTGCTTTCCAAGATTATCTCTCAAAGTAGAGCTTCCTGCCAGGACTTCTTGCCAAATGCGACCAAAACACTGATCGGTCCGACAAAGGTCTCACAGAGAAAGATAGAACTCGGATTGGAACTCAACAAAGCATAACTGATTAACCTCTCCAAACCGGCTCAAAGCATCAGCGATGTAATTCGACGTACCCCGACGTTACTTAATGTCGAAATCAAATTTCCCACCAACGGGCCTTACAACCCCTAAGGTCCGAGGCATTACAGATAAGTTTAAGAGATTCATGATTTGTCATAACCATGATGATAGGTAGAAGTTATTGGTTGATCACTTCTAGGTACCGAGCTCTTTGATTAGGCTCTTACTTATTAGCCTTTTAGATCCGTACAAATAATGTCTCCAGATGTTTAACCCGTGGATGATAGCAAAAAGTTCCTTCTCATAAGTAGAGTACCTACTTTGAGTTGGGTCCAACTTCTTGCTTTTGAAAGCCACTGGTCTACCTTCCTGGTAAAGGACTGCACCCACTACATAGTCACTAGCATTTGTTTTCACGAGGAAAGGTTTGTTAGGGTCCACTATGTGTAAGATAGGGGCGGTAGCCACTAACATCTTCAAAGCTTTGATTTAATTCATCGGTCCAAACAACAGGTGGACTGATTTTTGAACGCCTTCCGGTTTCTTCTTACTACTCTTTTTAGCTTATCTTTTGGCTTTATTCACCCCCTTAAGGAGGTTCGTTAAAGGTAATGCAACTAAGGCATAATCTTTAATGAACTTATGGACACATCATTGATTCCATCTTGCATCACTTTGATTCGCTTAGCAAACCTAGTGTTCAAGATTTTTTGGTAAATTCTCATTCACTAATTTTGGGAGGATGCTATGCTACAAAAACTTTCCTATGCAATAAGCATCTTCACTATTGGATGCACCTGAAAGCTGATTCAAGGATATTCAAATGTCAAAGGAACAAGCATGACGGAACTGATCAAGGATTTCTTTGACGTTGCCCTATTTTCTATTATCCTTGGTATTAGACATCTATGGTTTTATTGTTGGATTGTCTCTCATGGTTCAGGATCATATTGCATGCAGAAATCCATAAAGCTTCTTCTTGTTCTCTTCTCTCTCCTTGCAAAAGGAAAGTGGTGCCCTTAGGCTTGTAGGTTTATGTGGGCTTGTATTGAAAAGTCTCTTTCTTTCATATCCTAGTTCATGTAAGATGCTTCAAGTTATCAAGAATTTGGTTGAGCCACGTGGGTAGTATACTAGAGTACTTCTTCACTTACATGTGAGGTTTCCTTGTGATTTGTCGTGAGTTTGGGCCTCGATGAAGATTTAATGAAGTCCTTATCTGCGATACTTAACTAATTATTGCTCGAGTTACTCATGCCCATCAGCAATTTTTTGCCGTCTTTCCTTTTCGTATAGTAAGAGTCAAAGTACATGGTTTTTAGATATATTCCAATTTCACAAATAGACATACATGGTTCTTGGATTTCCCACCAAGTCTCAAAATTTTTCCTCTTCTCTTTATGCATGGAGAATAGCGGGGTTTTAAAATCTAAAAGATTCACATAAACCATTGCAGTGTAAGTTCACTGTGGCCTGGCCAAGGAACCTTATGCAATTTTGGTGCCTCTCGTTTTCTAAATTTAAACATTATGCATTTTTACAATTCTGGAACACGTTCCGAGAGAAGATATAAGCTGTAGTTACTTCACTATAGGGGTAACAGCACTTACAGATGATCTTTTGCTAACCAAAGAATTTTTATGCTTCTCTGCACTGTTACAATTTGTAGCTCTTAAAGAGCGTCGACTCGATATTTTTTGTTCAATATTTCTTTTGGATGCAGATGTTCTTCTTGCCACGTATGCTATTCTCTAGCTGTCCTTCCAATTTGTATAAGTTGGTGTAATTTGTTACTGTACTTCTATGTAAGGGTTTTTTTAGAAGACTCTGTACATTAGTAGTATGCTGTTGCATGTCTGGTATGTAATGATTTCTGAGTCATTTTTTCGGTTTTCTTGTCACTTAATGCTGAAAATCATTTGTTGTTGATCATATGAAAGCTTTTAGGAAGGAGTAGAGGATTCAAGGTGGCTCCCACACACAGGCCATGCACTAAGGGACTTTGGATGTGGAGTGCTCCTTTAAGACGAACTGCAGCTGATGGAAGTGAATATAACCTTTTACTACTAGACAGTGAAGGAATTGATGCGTATGATCAAACGGTATATCACTGTTTCCTTTTTTCCTAGTCTTGGAGTTCGATTACAGACAAAATAATTTTTGCAGATATTTATGGTTCAAATGTTCTACTATGTTCAAGGTTTTGATGATACTCATTCTTTTTCTGATAGGGTACATACAGCACTCAAATTTTTTCACTCGCTGTTTTGCTGTCAAGTATGTTTGTATACAATCAGGTAAGATCATTTTTTGATATAGCCTTTCCAATCTTTACTAAGCTTCATTCCTGAATGGAAAAAAATTTCATCTTGTTAAATGCTGGTCTTGGTTAGTTATCTGTTGGCAATGTTTGGTTGTGATGTCTTTTTACCATTATTTGCTTAATGTCTTGGGAGATTAAGCTACCCAAAAGACCTTTTGTATCTGTTTCATTGAAATCCTCTTGGAATATTCTGATTTGTAGATGGGAGGCATTGATGAGGCAGCGTTGGATAGGCTTTCGCTTGTTACAGAGATGACAAAACACATTCGCGTTCGGGCTTCACAAAAGCAGACAGATGCAGATGAAATGGGGCAATTCTCACCAGTCTTTTTGTGGTTATTAAGGGTAAGAAGTTTAGATGGTCAAATTCACACTCCCATTGCTGAAGTGTGTAGGTATGGGAATGCGACTATGAACTATTGATAATAACCAAACCAGGTTCTGTTAAAACCAGAAGATATAATCTGAAAGACAATGGCATGGTGTTGTTAGAAACTTGGTCTCCAGGGTAGAAACGACGCTAGTAGATACCAATTTATGAATCCATCGTTATTGACTAAGATCTACCAGTGCAGGGCTAAAATGGAAAGGGTCCCGTAGAAATGTATTGAGGGACCTTTGCCAAAGAATGTGGTCAATTCCTATTTCATCATGATCAATGTTCTGATAAATGGGTAAAAATTTAGCCAATTTAGACATAGTTGCAGTACCGAGGATTATGTGTTGCTTCTCACTGTCACGATGCAAACCGTTCCCGAATCCCAACAACATCAACTTTGGGGAATTTGACCTATCATTGATTACTTCAATTTTGCTAAAGATATTCATTTTGATTTGAGCTATTAGAAACAAAATTAGGCGTAGACCTAAGCCATAGATTGTTGAGTCATCATGATACCACCTGAAACAACCCAAAAAGCTAAGATCCTGTTGTCAACCCTCTGCCATCACCAAGACCTAGCTCCAAGAAAACATAGTTAGCTTCAGTCTCATTTTATTGGATAGCATAAATATTTTGTTACTATCAAATTCCATCAGTCAAACCCTTGTCATGTTTATGCCGAATAATAAATGCATGTTGTGGCCCAAGTCATTCAACAAATCATTAATTTAAGGGGCCAAGTACAAACTGAAAGCCGTAGAATCATAATTAGCTAAACAGATGTTCTTTAGCAATGACTCATGGAAACTTGTCTACACGTCGAATTAACCAACAATTCATAATAAAGGCCAACCCACAACCCATATCCTAACCCGACATAGACCCAACTGAGCAATACTAAGGATTACAACATCAGACTCCCCTCCCAGCTTTAGAGCACAACCCGTGCTCACCCCCAAGCCTTGGGAGTCCAGCGGAATCTGAGATTAATCACTCAGATACCAGCCATTGGATTCCATACCACCAGATCCCATCCCACTAATGGAGATGCCTCATCCATGGCCGGATGAGCTACAGGTCTTATTATTCATCCAGACCAAGAATGATCAATACCACAAGTGATGCCAAAGCTTACTACTACTAGCCCCAGTCCTGGCACCAACACTTAGGCACACTAGAAAATGATGTATAATGAATGGACTCCCATTCTAGATGTCCTTTGATGACCCTCAACTAACTGTCTTTAAATTATTTTTTTGTAATTAAATCACAGCACTGCAGGTTGATCACGTATAAAAAGAGACAAAGAAACAACTTGTTTACGTAGAAGTAGATGATATCATTTGATGGATTGACAATTAGAGAGGGATTTCTTTCCTTTGATCAACCAGGTATGGCGAGTATACTCAGTGACTGCGGGAAGGGAATTTGCAGCTGCAGGAAATGAACTCCTTTTGCTCCAGTGCAGAAATGTAGCCATCTCTTTGACCTGGTCATTTGTGAGATGGGCAATGTTACCCCCTTGCTCTTCTTATCCCATTGGCCGATTATCTCTTCCAGGGGTCCCTGCAACTGATTCACCTTTCATAAGAGAATTCCTGGTTTTCAAGGAAAGAAAGAATTCCTCCTACAGGAGTCCTGTTATGGTAAAGAAATGAAGCCATGTGGTGCCTAAATTCTATTAGTGACCAGAGAGCTCTTCACATAGCCAAGCTTTGAACATGCCCTAATTTGCAAGCAAGTTGTAACGAACTTCCATAAAAAGACCATATGGCTACACGGTAACAACATGACAAGAAAAAACTTAAAGGATGCCATTGATGAACGTAATTAGATTACTACCAACTTATATGTGAATGGAGTGGATAAGGCCCAACATAATCCTTGTTTCATGTGCATCTATTTTGTTAGGAGCTTGGCCTTGCAACCGTACTTTTAATCATATATTGTAGAACACTTGATTGTTTTAAGATGAGCCTGAAAATTACTTTTTTGAATTGATAGTATATCTTCTCGAGGAGCAATTCAAGAATCTTTGGCCTCTTATTGAGTTGAAAAGTGGAAAGATTTTGTGGTCCAAGGGCACTTGGCACTCATGTGGGTGATCAATCCACTCGGCCTGTGAAGTCTACCCTTACTAACCCCAAAATATAGTGTCTTAATGTTATGAGACCACACCAGTCACGTGCTGGCTAAAACTAGTCACTCCCCGCCAAGTCACAGGTTAATTTGTACGTCAGCCCTACCAAACTTTCCACGCAACATGTCGCATGCAAGTACACCGGGTTGCAACTGCAATGCACCTGGTCGTGGTTGGCCCTAGGTGCCTCTGATGTGGAGTCATGGATTGTTTCAAAATGGTCCTATGATCCCTGGAGCTACAACTCTTGTTGGAATATGTTGGATCCATGATTGGATCATAACACTCTTTCCTTCTTGGACCTATATGGGAGGCTTGAGCCTTGACTCTCTTGTGTCGTTTTAGACAATGGTATTGTTGGTATCCCTCTCCAGTTGCCCTTCAATCATCGCCTAATATCCCCTATCCCTGGCCTTGACCATAATCCAAATATGGTGATAGTGAGTTTATTTGTAGGTGTTTCTTTGTTTGTGCAAGCTCACATGGACAATATGGAGAGCACCATGGTAGAGATGAGTGCGATGCTCTCAATTATAGTTGGGAGTTATGCGTCATCTTCTTAGTAACCTCCACCATAACCATGTTTGTTTCCGAATCCTTTTACACGTGCTATGTATCCTCCGCCCTATGCACAAGACAAAGACTTAAAACCTACCCGTTTTTCTGGAAACTCTTTCCAAAGGACTAACGTTGTAAATCAGTTGTAAATCTAAAGCGAGCCCCAACTTATGAAGGTTTTTTGATCAACGTTCGCAAGTCTGCAAGGTTGCTTATCATTTTACAAACTTCATTGATAGGTGGTGGCGCAACTTATTGAAGTCCAATTAGGCTCCTTCCACTTGGGTTGATTTCAAGCGAGCTTTTAGAGCTTAGTTCAGGCATTCACATGAGCATGTACGTGCAATGGATGCTTGGTTTTTGCATCCTCAGAGGCAATACATGATGCAATAATATACCGATAAGTATAGGGAAGTGCTTAAAAAGTTACTAGAGATTCTTGAATGGCTTGTGGTGTAGAAGTTCATCTTTGGCCTTTGTGAAGAATTGATCAGTGCTTAATGAAGGTTGCAAAATCTTGGAAGGGGCAGTTGCAACATCGCTCAAATTTGGAGGTAATTCAACAAGGTTGAATCTGGAGTGGCAAATTGACCCCAAAACAAGGGTTCGTGGAAGTTTGGACAAGTTGGTTAGGACTTTTTGAAGAAGGATCCTATCCACATGAATCAAACTTTGAAGCGCAAGTAGGCATCTCCAATGGCTCGTCATGCTTATTACATGTCTCCTTGACTTTAGAGCAAAAGGAAAAGGTCAAGAGAGATGGATTATGTTTTTTGGTCTTGGCAAGCATCTATTTTGGATGGCGTATTGGTAAGCGACGATGAGGACACTAGGTGTATAAAGTCCTACTCCAAGGATCAATACTAGGACGTCGAAATCGAGAGATATAAGGGAAATAGATCGTGGATCAATCCAACCCAACCAAATCTAGATTGAACGGTCTAGCCCCCAAGCTATGGAACACTAGTCGTGCCTCAATAGTGGAAGGAGTGAGAGGGCACTCCAACAACATGTAGCTGTCGTCCACTCATCCAAGCTCTCTCCAAAGGGAGGCCTATGGGTATACTTATACCCTCCAAGGCCCTCCCTAAACTAGGAGTAAACTGAGATACCTCACTGGGACACATTAGTAGCCTAACTGGCACATATTCATGAGCCATTGCTATTTCCATATAAATCGACCATCAAGGGTTTTAGGCCTCCAACCATCAGTTATGACTTTTTGCCATGAGGGACCCAACCCCTGAGGGACCCAACCCCTCATGATCGTGATTAACTTACTTCTTTAGGTATAATCATAATTAAACAGGCTGAGGTAGGCCTTGGAAACCCCTTACGGGATATAAATGTAGGCTCAGAGCTTTCTGGGCATGACAAGATGTGTCATGACTACCTTGGTGCGGAAGCTTGTTCCAAAGGCACCGCTTTGCTTTTTGTTCATCAAGGTGCATGAAGCCTATCAGTTTCCAGATAGTGAGTTGATATGCATGAGGGCGAAGTTGGAAGGTCATAATGTTCTTGTCTTATTTGACATCGGTTGCTCACATAATATTATGACTTCACTCGTGGTGAAGAAGCTTCGCTTAGTTATTGTTCTTCTGATTACCGATATACAGTTGAGATGCCAGATGGTAAGGGAATAGAGGTTTGGGATGAGAAAGTCTCTCGAGCGTCTTTGTCTATTCAAAACGTATGCCGAGAAGTTAGACATTGAGATCACTTAAGTAGCGAAGTTTGATATTGTACTTGGTAAGTAGTGGCATGTGAGCAAGCAACCCACTATAGATTTCATGTTGCATGTGCCGTAGGTGCTGTGTCGAGCCAAGAGAGTAGGCCAATAGCCTTTGAAAGTAAAAAGTTGACACTAGCTCAACAAAGATATCCCACCTACGAGCAGGAGTGGTATGCGATCTTACATGCGCTCAAGGTGTGGCGACATTATTTATATGGTGTCGAGTGTACACAGAACATCATACTTTAAAGTATTTTTGCATTCAGCCAGATTTGAAAGGCTGCCAAGCTTAGTGGGCCGAGCTGATGTAGGAATTTCATTTGGAACTTCACTTTTGAAGTGGAAAGGACAATGTGGTTGCTTATGCACTATTGCGGATACTCCATCAGATGAGCGTTACTGTAGTTAATAGTGATCTCATGGAGGAGATCTAGAGAGCTCAACAAAAAAACATTGTCAACGTGTGTGGCTTGACACGCGGCGCGCAAGACATCTCTATGGATTTTAGTGTCGACCCAATGCGGGTTTAACTGTATAATATAGTGGCCGATAGGTTTTCAAAGATGGCCCACTTCATTGCAATGACCAAGAAGGTCACAACTCCGCAAGTAGCCGATTTATTTATCCATAATGTGGTCAGATTGCATGGACTTCCGAAGTCCATTGTGTTTGATAGGGATTATGGGAAAAATTTGGATAGAGGTGTTACCCAAGCTAGGAACACAACTGTAGATGAGTAGTACTGAGCATCCTCAAACTGATGGCCAGACATGGAGGATTAATCAGATCTTGGAAGACATGCTTCGTGCTTATGTTAGCCGTACGTAGATAGACTGGATAAAGCATTTACCCTTAGTAGAGTTTGTGTATAACTATAAGAGTCATGCATCCATTGGATTGAGACCTTTTGAGCTCAACTATGGTTATAGGCCGATTAGCCCAACGACCATAGTTTTTGACCCAGATGCAGCATAAGCTAGAGATGACAAGTGCTAATTTGTCTAAGGCAGTGGCTATGCAAGAAGTTATGCTTGTGAGAAACATACCTGTCAAGAGTTTGAGATTGGAGATTGAGTGGACCAGAGAAAGTGCTAGGTCGGAGGGAGCGATGATTGCGGAATGGTCTTCTCCAAGAGTATCTAGTGACTTGGAACGGGCATCCATTGTTAGATCTATTTGGGAGACACGACAATGTTTGCAAAAGTCTTACCTAGAGCTTGTCGTCGAGGGCCAATGGCTTGCTAGAGGAGGGAAGGATTGTTAATAGTCAAGATTGAGTCTACACCACCACGACACGACCGGTTACTAGAGAGGGCCTGAGGACAAGTATTGGCGAAGGTTGCTAACCAGAGTGGGCATCTGTCCTTCAATGATCAAAAAGGAAAAGGATAGCTTGTCACTAGAGTTCGAAATGAAATACCTAGGGCAGCTCCATTATTGTTTAGGCATTGAAGTGTGGAAGCAAGCAACACGAAAATTCTTAACTTGAAGTAAGTATTTACGTATACCACTTGAGAAGTTTCATATGTTGGATTGCAAAGTTGTTCCTACACTTGTTGAGTCTAACTTGAAAAAAAAAGCCTTTTGTGGGATGGGAACTCAATTTATGGCAGATCCAAGAGAGTTGAACTTCAAGGTAGCCAAGAGGATTCGCAAGGCACGTTCTATCCTGAGCTCGAATACATAATAGAAGGTGATCTTGTCTTGCAAGGGTCTCTTGATGATGCAGATCGGGCAAGAAATCAATTTTTGCTTATGTATTTTCACTTGGCTTAAGTGCAATCTTGTGGTGTAGCAAGAAGCAACCCACAATGGCATTCTCCTCCATAGAAGTTGAATATAGGGCACTAGCAAGACTTCTTGAATAAGTTGAGGAGTTCCAGTTACGAATAACTATTAATTTTTGTGATGACTTAAGTTGGATTTCTTTGCTAAAAACCCTATATTTGATGGAAGGACAAAGCAAACTGAAGTGCATTATTACTATGTAAGAGAAAAGGTTCAAGGTAGAGAATTACAACTTATTTACTGTTCTCTAGACGATCAAGTAGTTGACATATCCATCAAGGGACTTAACAACGATAAATTTTGGAAGTTTCGATCCATGTTGGAACTTGGGGGTTCATGAAAACAAACTTGTTATTAAGGGGGAGCGATAAAATACCCATGTATAGTAACTTCTGTTTGTGCCGATTCAGATTTGAGTTCTTTTTCTTACTTGTTGCCTAGGAGAGGGCCTTGGAACCCAGTCACCATTGCAACTCATATAGTTGCATCCTGTTTCAAAACACACGGTTTCAGATTTTAGTGTTGTTTCGGATTGGAACGATCTTGCTTCTTAAATTTTAACTTTTTTGGTTTCTTTTCTATTGTGTCTTGGTTTCAGTGCAACTAAGCTCATGTAACTTATATGACTCATGACTATTGGCTTTCCCTATGGATGGGTCTTGGTGGTTGGTGATCCATTATTGGTGAATTGAAACATCTTTGTGCCTCTATTTATAGTACTTCCCAAGAGGGAGAGAAATACACTATATTCATTCATTTAAGCTCCTTTCAATGCTTATTGTAGCCCCATTTTGTGTGAAGTTGTCTTTCTCTTTGATAGTTCGTTGTGGCTGAGTGTAGTGTTTCCACTAATCAATGAATCACGATTCAATGAATCGTTTGGGTCCAATTGGAATTGGAAAGAGTCAGACCCAAAAACAGAAAAAAAAAAGGATGTATGATGATGGCTCATGGTTAACTCATAAATTACAATGTTAAGTGGAAGTTGGAACATGGAATCTAATTTGTGAAGTTTGAATTGTGTCCATTCAACATTGTCATTGGCACTTGTGATTTTGTGAACACTAATCTGGTTTCAAGCGTCAACGCTCTACAAGAGTTATGGACTCGGCTCATTACATTCGCCGTGTCCATTTACATTTACTTTACTTTATGCATAAGCAGGCCTTGGGCCCTTTTTTATTCATTAGTGACACTTAGACTATATGGTTGGCCTTTGGCCTTATTACTCATTATTAGGCCATTTGGACATATTACTGGAGAGTGGGGGCTTCTTGGAGGGCGCACTATTTTCCCTCCCAGTTGGGCCCTAGCCACCGGAAGCTTCCTTTTAGGGCTTCCTCTTGGCTATAAGTAGGGAAACTGTGTCATTTGTTATTCAGCTGATGATATTGATCTCTCTCTCTTTAGTCTCCTTAATCTCTCTCTCTTTCCTGCTTTCTAGGGTTAAGTCTTGCTTATGTGTTGCTTTCATAGCTTAAGTCTTGCTTATGTGATGCTTTCATAGCTTAGCTCTAGATCAGCTGCGGCTCTATTCGTAACTTGGTATCAGAGCACTTTCCTGTGCACTACTTTTTCAGATTTAGTAGAGGCTGTCCAGCGCCCTACTAACCCATCACTTTTGTCGATTTTTTCATCAGATTTCCATCGTTTTTTTAGATTTAGTAGAGGCTGTCCAGCGCCCTACTAACCCATCACTTTCGTCGATTTTTTTATCAAATTTCCATCATTTTTCTAGATTTGGTAGAGGCTGGCCAGCGCCCTACTACCATTTTTTTTCAGGTTATGTGCGGATTTTGGTAGCTACTGCCCAACGCCCTACTACCTTGCCATCTTCAACGGATTTCTCCACCGATTTGCTGTCCATTTTGCTGATTGTTTGGAGGCTGTCCAGCGCCCTACTTCACCACCATTTTCAGCGGTTTTTCCTTCATGTTGCAGGACATTTGTGGATCTTATTAGCTGCTGCCTAGCACCCATGTTCAGCTTGGATCTTCAGCTCTCTCTCTCTCTTTAGCCTCTTATCCAAAAATCACCCAATTCTGTAATCGTTTGCTATTCCAAATTGCCAAAATCCTGCAGCCTGTTCATTGTTGCCCCAGCCCTTCCGACTTGTCACTTTCGCCTATTATTTTATTCGTTTCCAGCCATCTTTCACAGTTTATCAAAAGACTCTCCAGCGCTCATCCTCAACCACATTTCACGGACATGGCAATTCCGACTCCGTTTGATATTCCAATTTGAAATTTCCCTCCTGGCTGTCCAGCGCATTTTTACAGCCTTCATTTTCACTTTTTTCATTTGTTGATTGTTGCCCTTTCTTAGTTGTGATAATATTGGTTTTAATAGACTAATTTGGGGTGATGACAAGAGACCGCTCCCTCAAGTTTTCGTCTATTCCTTCCACTATCATTATGGCACCTACCTCGTGTGAAACTGTTAAGGAAAAAACTTATCCGATCAGTTTCGGCGCATGGATGATACCCTTTCTGGCCTCATTCTTCGCTTCGATACAATTATGACCGGCTTTGCTACTATGCAGTCGCATATTGATTCTTTACAGCCTCATGGTCCTGGAAATGCTCCTGTCTTTCCTTCGTTTGGGACTCCCCCTCCATTTGGATTTCCATCTTCTTCTATTAGTCAGCCTGGTGGTGGACTGTTCATTCCACCTAACCAACCTCCTGGTTTCTTTCCACGTCCCCAAGTTCCTGAGCCACACTTTGCTCGAGACTTTTGTGATAGGGTACAGCTTGCTACCTATTCCGGTTCCTCTGACGGGAACTTATTAGAGAATTGGTCTGCTAAGCTTGACACATATTTTCAGATCTACCCTAAGACTGATCCTCAAAAAATCCAGTTGGCTGCTTTACACTTAGATGGACGCGCATCCACGTGAAGAACCCCATAGAAATCAGCAGGAACATCGGCCATAACGGACTCAAGAGATGGAGATATAGAGACCAATGGAGAAGCTGGAACTGAAGGGGCAGGTGTAGGGGTGGACATAGCGGGAAAAGATGAAGCAGAAGGACGGGGTCGGGAGAAGCGGGAAGGAAGGGTGTCAGAGTACTTGTGCTGTAAAGTACTGGCAAGAGACATCGCCTCAACAAGTGTGGGAGGACGGAAGGAACAAACATTGTAATGTAAGGCACCACGAAGCCCAGCAATATAACGAGAAATAAGCTCAGTGGCCGGTAGATCTGTGAAAAGATAAGAAAGCTCCATAAATTGATTTGTATAAAAAGCAAGGTCACTGGTCTGAGTGAGACTACGGAATGTATCACATTGGCGGTCGAGCCACTGAGGATCAATCATAGCATGACGGAGGTCACGGCGAAAGGTATGCCATATATGGAGCCCTTCCCGATCAGGATGGTTCCCTCGCTATTGGTGATCAGGTTGTATCTTCTTTCGCTTTACTCCATGGATCTCTGCTTGAGGTTTGTGAACCGCCTCATGATATTTCTACGGTTCCTTACATGATTCATGCGCCTTTGGCCCTTATCGTTACACATTTTCCATCCGAGGATATTTGCCAGATGGTCACTATTACTTATCCAAGGTATTTATATGCTGGGATTTTTCTAGATGAGTATACGGTCATCCTTCAGTCTCCTTGTGTTTCTACATATAGGTTTGCTGATGTTGTGGATATATGGCATTCTTGGTTATTACGTATAGCTTGGTTTCCATTTGGACCTGTTGATTGGTGCTGGTTTTTCCATATTACGGGCTAGTTCCGATGGGTCATCCGATTCTCCATCCGTTTTTGGTGTATCCTATGATGGATTGGTATGCCCATATGAGGTCTTTCTGGATGAGTTTTTCGGCTACAATTTTGCAGTTGAGGCCTCTACTATTTCTAGATTTGTTGCTATTGTTTTTATGCATCATGTTTGTTTAGATGATGAATTGATTTCTTGGACCTTCTGGAGCTTTTGGCATGCTGCTCTTCTCGTGATAGGGGCCTTGAAGGTACCGTGTGCCATTGCTACTTCTCATTCATGGGCCTTATGGATACCTTGGGCTTTTGACCATGTTGGTGCACGTTTCTCCATTTTAGCTATCCTTGGTCAGGATGATCTCTTTATGATCCATGTTTCTTGGCATATCGCTTGCTTTTCCATGCTATTACAGCGTGCCTGTCATCCTGCTTATGTTCCTACTCCTTGGTGCTGTCCGATGCTGCTATCTTTTCTTGGGGCACCTATATCACTGAGTTTGCACATATGGTTGATGGTTACGTGTATGATGCGGCTATTCGCGATGAGTGTCCATCTCTTTTCCAGTTTACTTATTGGCTTCCTGTTGTTGATGCAGTTCTACCTTCTCGGGCTTTTTGGATACTTTGGTATGATGTCCCCATCTTTTGGGCTGATCCTCTACTATCTTGGGCATTACGGATACCTTGGCATTCCTGGTTGTTGCTTGATCATTCTATTTCTGATGGGCAGTCTGAGGTCCTTAATAGGATCCTTGAGGATTATTTACGCCATTTTGTTACTCCTTCTGGGAAGGATTGGGATCAACATTTATGTTTAGCAGAGTATAGCTATAATAGCTCTGTTAGTACCAGCATAGGTGTCTCACCATTTTTATTGTCTCATGGCTATACACCTCTTTTACTTGGCATTCCTCTCCCTCCTGAGGATACACCTGTCACACTTGCATCTTTTTTATCAGGTGCTCGAGAGTTTATTACCTGGGCCAGTTCTCATTTACAGCATGTTTAGCAGCGTTATCAGACCTCAGTTGATCGTCACCGCCGCCATGTTGAGTTTCAGCTTGGAGATATGGTTTATCTACGCCTACGGTTTGCACGTCATCATTTTGTCCAGGGCCATGCTTCTACTGAGAAGCTTGCACCATGTTATTATGGGCCTTATCGCATTTTGGAGGTTCTTAGTCCAGTTACATATCGCTTACAGCTTCCTGCTTCCACACGCGCCTGTGATGTATTCCATGTCAGTTTCTTACGTGCTGCTATTGAGGATGACGCTCCTTGTGATGCTGAGTTTCCTACTGCTTCAGAGTTATTTCCATTTTTACCTGCTGCTATTACAGGTTCGTCTATACCATAGTCGACGCCGCCGGCAGATTCAGTTTTTGGTCCAGTGGGATGGTCGTCCTATTGAGGAGGCCACATGGGAGCCTTTTGATGTCTTTTATCATACACCATCACTTGATCAGGCTCGTGCTCTTGCTGCACTTGTTGATTCCTCTACATCAAATGTTGTTCTAGCTGTTGATGCTTGCTGCTATTTGATCCAGTTTCTTTTCGGCAGTTGGGTCTATTTTTTTGTGCCAGGGAGAGTTATGGACTCTGCTCATTACATTCGCCGTGTCCATTTACATTTATTTTACTTTATGCATAAGCAGGCCTTGGGCCCTTTTTTATTCATTAGTGACACTTAGACTATATGGTTGGCCTTTGGCCTTATTCATAGCTTAAGTCTTGTTTATGTGATGCTTTCATAGCTTAGCTCTAGATCAGCTGTGGCTCTATTCGTAACTACAAGCAACAAGGAACTTTGAAATATATGTATTCATTAGCAATTTGATATCAACAAGGAACTTTGAAATATATGTATTCATTAGCAATTTGATATCTATAAGATTTTTAAAACATTGTAGACAATATATATATTACATCAGATATTTTTTAGAATTATATCCAAAAAAATTTGCATATCCTAAAAAATTTGCAAAATTTATCTTGCCGATTCTTTTGTGATAATTAATGGCGTTCTGGACTGGATGGAAACACTAGTTGAATGCTTCTTTGTTTACGAGACACCAGTATTTTCCAAATTGTGACCTTGGCTTGGAGGCATAAGTTTGAATAATGGAATTTGCTAAATAAGACCTTGGAAAAGTTAGATTGGGGAGAATGCCTGGAAGAGTCTTGTTTCCAAAAGTTTGTCTTTAAGAAATTTCAGTTTAAGGGGGTGAGAATGCTATTTTTTACAAGGAAATGACTGGGCTGGCCCTTGTTTTGGCTCAGTCATACTAGCAAGGGACCTTAGCTCACATACTTTTTTTGGCTAATTCCTTTAAAGGTATGGGATTTGAGGCTATATAAATATGTCAAGTCTTGAGAGAAGATTCATTCTTGGAAAAGCACTTTTCGGCCAATCATGGACATGGAGTAGGCCAAGAGCTTGTCTGGTCAATGGTCATCTGCATGGCTCAGCATCTGTGATATATGCATTGACATTTTGGATCAAAGGTCCCTGCTTAATGGTTTGGTGGGGAGCAGCTTTTCAGTTTCTTGATTAGCGGATTTTGTCACTTAGGAACAAAATCAATCTTGCAAGGTAGGCTTGTGATATATGCATGACATTTTGGATCAAAGGTCCCTGCTTAATGGTTTGGTGGGGAGCAGCTTTTCAGTTTCTTGATTGGCGGATTTTGTCACTTAGGAATAAAATTAATCTTGCAAGGTAGGCTTCGGAGCTTGGTCCTGTGGTTGTTTCATTGTTTAAGAGCACCCTTTTACATAGAGCTGGCTGCCAGAATTTATTTATTTTTTTCACGACTGATGTAAAAACGACTTTTATAAAATAGCTCACTACTGGCCTTCAATCTTGCATCTGGTAATAAGCAGCAAACCCATTGTGTTACTCTTAATTGATTATTGAATATGTTCTGCCAGTACTGGAAAAATCTTCTTGGAATTTTGAGCTGTTTTGTAACAGTAGTTTTTGCATCACCAGGATTTTTATTTAGATTTGACGGAGGATGGCAGAAAGATCACGCCAAAGGAATATTTGGAGTCGGCTCTGCAACCAACCTCTGGCAGTGGCAAGGCGATTTCTGCTAAGAATGAGGTTGGTATTTTTGCCATTCTCTGGTGCTTTATGGTTTTTAAAGTTCTGTACTAGTTTTCTGGTGAAGGCTTGGATTCTCATAATGGTTGGTTATTTCACAGTGATAGAATTGTGTTGAAAGAAGTTTTGTTTTACAAAGCCATGTTATGGGTAATTTATGTTTAACACTTATTCAGAAATATGTGTAACTTTTATAAGCAAAATCGACGTAAAAGGGATGCACTTTGATCTCAACTGTGCCTGAGGAAGATTCAAGATCATATAAATGGGCAACTTAGCTGAACCTGCTGTTTTTGATTAAGAGCTTCTTGAGGAAGGATGACCTTGATTTGCATGGTAGTGAAAACTATGTCGACCCTTGTTGGAGAGGTGTAACCGTATGTGGTTTTGAAGCTAAGACATAATGTATTATTTCTATGTAATAGCTAGGAGGAAGTTCAATTGGCCGTTTTTCAAGTTGTTGGCACAGCATTATCCGTTTCTCAAATTCATTGTTCATTTTTTGCAATATTCTAGAGGCCTTGGAAGTTGTTTTTCCAAATTCATTAGATCAGAAGGCTATCCCAAATGGTTGTAGAGCTTCTGAAACATACTGACTTCTTCAAGCCTTGTCACACTACCATTCAAGCTAAAGATAATCTGCATGGTTGGTGCCAAGGCTATCATAATGAACTTTTCACAAGAAAGAAAGCAGAAAATCTAAGAAACTTATTCAGTCTTGCAGGCAAGTGAAATCTAGTATGCAAATGTGTGGTCTTCTCTGGAATCACCAGTATCTTTGTAGTTTTGTTGAGGTTCTAATCTATGAGCTGATGTATATGACTGCACTTATGAAAAGATTATTTAAAATTTTGTGTCCTGGTTGACTGAGGAGAAGAGCTGTTTTCCGAACGAAAAATTTGTCCACAAAAGCTGTGTCACATTCGAGTTTACTTCGGAGGTGGTTCCATCTTGTCTCTTTTAGACATAAAATTGGTATACCTTGTTTATGAGGTGATATAATATGTGTTTGTCTTTGTTAAAATATCAGTTATGGGTTTTTTTCTGGTTGGAACTTGGCAAGATAGACCAAGAAAAAACATTTTAGAATAAGCTCTTTTTGAAAGAGTTTGTTCAAAAAGTTGTGTTCACTGTTATGGGCGTTGGTTCGAAGCCCATGAAGATCACTACATAGAGACATTTCACAGTCTTTTTGTTACGCAAATTCACATACAGACCATACACATAGTTCTCAATTGTGCTTGAAAGAGCTCACATAGACTCCTTAGATGTCAATTAATGTCAATCTTCTTCAAGTATCAAATTTGCTTTTGTAGGCAAGTGGAAATGATAAAACACATTATATGAATGTTGCATTTTTTATATAACATGTTCTTTATGCACTTTCTTCTTTCCAACAGGACTTTTGTAAGAAATATAGGTTGTTCAATAGTGGCATATTCTCACAAGTTCTAAAGTTTGTATAATAATTCAGGCTATATTTCCTTGTTTGGTTGACTTAGGCTAAGTACTGTACTTGAAGGGACCTATTGCATCAAGCAAGTTTGATGTAACTTTTGTCTGAATCACTTTGGTTGTTGCATGTGACAGATTCGAGATTCAATACGCTCACTTTTTCCAGATCGTCATTGTTATGCTCTTGTGCGACCCATGAGCAATGAACGTGAATTGCAAAAACTTGATCAAGTCCCGGTATAACCATACTTTATTTCATACAGGCACCTCCCAATTGTTCTTCTAAAACAACTGGTCTACTTAAATTAAGGAAACCATTCGTTAAGTATATGTACTTGGAAGTCAATTGTGTGTTTTGTTTTTGTAGAGATTATTTATTTGGAATTTTGCAACTTATAAGGCTTGTTTATTAAACTCTATATTTGTAAGATATCAAAGTCTATGATCACTTCAATGTTTGAATTAGAGTGTTTTGAAGATGGCTAAAGTGATGTTCTCCTAGACTTCGCTATCAAGGTTTCCTCATGAAGAAGTTTTAAAATTCCAAAGGAAAAATCTAAATGAGACCACTAGAAAGATTAATAGCAACATTTTTGAATGTGTACTGAGTGTCCGAAATAGCTCCTAAAACATACAACATTCATAAAGCGTAGTTAGAAACACTTTTTTTGGGTTTTATTTTGCAAGAACATTGCTATTTTTGAAAAGAGTTATTGAAAGAAATATCTAGTATTGGGTGGAGTAATGTATTTGTGTAGTATGGTTATCCGAGGACATATTTTTAGCTTTATAGAATCGATTTCACTTTCTTCTGTATAGAAGTTTGTGTAGAGTTATCGAATAGTCAATTTGACAACGTTTAGGGTTTAGGCCCTAGAGTTTCAAGGTATGCATGCCACTGTGCAATTGAAGAGCATAGATGCAAGATTGATCGCTACTGAACTGCTAGAGTCCTAGTGTAATCACTTCACAACATTGCTCTTACGATATGCTTGGAGTATTCGATTGATTTGTAATGCAGAAACAAAAATAAATAAAGGCTTTAAACATGATTCAAATCATATGAAATGCCCCACCATAGATGCATGCATGCATGCATGCTAGAAACCTGAACAACTACAAGACATACTAATATATGCCATTCGAGGCCACGATCCTCTGTTGGGCCTATGTATCACCCTTTGTATGTATTTTAGAATCATTCACATGCATTACTAATCAATACTAGTTTCACCATCCATGTATGATGCAATATGTTCCCATGATAGGAACCTCGCAGTTGCTAAGCATTTGCCTTCTCCCTAACATCATGCCTAATGAGGTAGAGAGCTGGCTGCCGAGTGAGTTCATCCCTAACATGGTGTGTTCCATGAACATGAATCGTTTGCACAAGAATCCTAGACCCGAAAGAAGAAACACATAAGAGAGATAGGAAAACAAGAACTTAAATTTGATTGCCACCTGCAACCGTCTCATAATGTATGCTTGTGGCGGGACTAGACATGAGGGTCCGGGTCGAAGTGCCCGCGTCCGCGTCCGTGTCCGACGCCAGGACCCGGACGCGTCCGACCTCCGTCCTTTTTTTTTAATTTTTTAATTTTTTGGGCTGGGACGCGTCCAGCGTCCGGACGTGGACGCGTCTGGGGCCCAGAACGTGTCCAGGCCCCGGACGCGTTTTAAAAAAAAAAAAAAGGACGCGGGCCCTGCGGACAGTCGCAGGAACCCGAGACTGCAGCGAAAGAGGGTGGAAGAGAGAGAGAGAGAGAGAGAGAGAGAGAGAGAGAGAGAGAGAGAGAGAGAGAGAGAGAGAGAGAGAGAGAGAGAGAGAGATGGTGTTTGTGTGTGTGTGTGTGTGAAAAGATATTGTTGATTTGTGTGCATACAGTTGTGTGTGTGTGGTGATCTGTGTGTGAGAGAGAGAGAGAGGAAGAGACAAAGAGTGTGAGGGACGGAGAGGGGGAGGATTTGTGTGTGTGCACAGTGTGTGTGAGTTTAGGATTTAGGTTTAAGGGTGCTTGGGTTTGGGGTTTAGGGTTTAGGGTTTAGGGTAGGGAGAGATTGGATTTGCGTGCTTCTGTGTGTGAGAGAGAGAGAGAGAGAGAGAGAGAGAGAGAGAGAGAGAGAGAGAGAGAGAGAGAGAGAGAGATGGCTGCTCGTCCCATTTGGGATGAGGTGGAGGTGATGCCCGACAAAAAGTGGCGTTGCCCTTTTTGTCGAAGGCAGTTCACAGGGAACGCCTCTCGGGTTCGAGCGCATCTGGGGGGGTTGCGAGTCCGACCCACGGGGGGACGCTACAGGCTCGCATTATCGAGACATATTCTGAGCCAGCTGCTGAGCCTGGCGAGCCGTCCACAGATGCTGCGGACTCTATTTCTACTGGTGCACGCACTGCCACCGCCCCTGCCACTGGTACACCCAGCGCCACCGCCCCCACCGTCGCATCTGCACCCGCCACCTCCTTCGCCTCTGCCACAGCCACCCGTACCCCCTCCGCCAGTACTCCCTATGGATCCACAGCCTCCACTGCTGCACCTACGCCTTTGCCATCATCGTCAGATCTGCACGGCCTGTTCACATCTTCTGCTTCCACACCTGCACCTATGCCACCACCTCCAGATCCGCATCGTCCATCCACATCCTCCCAGCCATCCACATCTCGAGGCACCAGACAGATGTCCATGCCGGGATCTTTCAGAGAGGGGCAGCACAGAGAGGCCACCAGGACCATAGCACAGATGTTCTATGACCTGAACCTCCCCTTTATCATGGCATCATCTCGAAAGTTGCAGTCTGCGGGCCCGGCTACACACCACCCACAGCCGACGCACTACGAGGCCCTTTGCTCCAGGACCGGGTTGCATTAGTCAGAGAGAGATTGGCCGCACTGCACGAGGCTTGGGATAGATACGGCTGTTCCATCATGGCTGTGTCAAATTCCAAGGCCTAGCTATGGAGTATCATAACAGCATAGTAAGCACACTATGAAAGCTTCAGAAAACCATCTATGGAGTAGAACACAAAAGCAAGAGAGAGAGGACTTCAAAGCTCGCACAACATGAATGAATATTCAAAGTGTAGTAGGGCGTGGAAACCCCTCCAAAGTTTGGGCTACATATAGCATGTTATGTATAGAGGTGGTGTCTTGCTAATTCTAGCTCTAGAACCCACATGGGTCCTTAACCTACTTGATTTACTTGCCTAATTAGCACAAGTGGGGTGTACTATGTACATAAATGTTTTACCCCCATGTCTTATGCACAACTTACAAGTTACAAGTATACAAGCCTCAAGGGGCAAAATAGGCAATTATTTCAACACCCCCCCTCAATGGCTATTTTGTTCATACCAACACCTAGCATGCTACGAAACTTTTCAAATTTTTCTCTACTAAGTGCCTTAGTAAAGATATCTGCTGCTTGTTCGTTGGTATTACAGTACTTGAGCTGAATTTCTCCTCTTTGTATCTTCTCTCGTAAGAAGTGTTGATCCACCTCAATATGCTTCGTACGAGCATGGTACACATGATTTTTGGCAAGCTGGATGCAACTCTGGCTGTCACACTGAAGAATAGTAGGACCATCCTGTGGAATCTGCACCTCCCCAAGAAGTCTCCTGAGCCATATTGCCTTGCAGGTAGCTTTTGCCGCTGCCCTGTACTCAGCCTCTGTCAATGATAAGGTAACTGTGGGCTGTTTCTTGCTACACCAAGAAATGGCCCCTGAACCAAGGTTAAAAGTGTAACCTGTGGTCGACTTTCGATCATCCCTATCACCTGCCCAATCCGAATCAGTAAAGCCTCCAAGCTGAAGCTTTCCGTCATCTGTGTACTCAATCCCATAGCAGGGTGTCCCTTTGACATACCTCAAAACCCTCTTGGCTGCTTTCCAATGTGCTTCAGTTGGAGAACTCATGAACTGGCTTGCTACACCAACCGCATAGGAAATGTCTGGTCTCGTAGTGGTGA
Source organism: Diphasiastrum complanatum (assembly GCA_029204225.1). Taxonomy (NCBI): domain Eukaryota; kingdom Viridiplantae; phylum Streptophyta; class Lycopodiopsida; order Lycopodiales; family Lycopodiaceae; genus Diphasiastrum; species Diphasiastrum complanatum. The sequence goes on from CM055108.1 coordinate 37,456,680, forward strand.
GATAAATCAAGCTACCCACAAGCTGCCTATAAAGAGTCTCGTCCACAAAAGGAGTGCCATCATCTCTGGATGGCTTACTGCTGGTATCAATGGGCGTGGAAACGGGTTTGCAATCTTGCATGTTGAACCTGTTCAAGACTTCACATGCATAGTTGGCTTGGGAAATAAACACACAGTTTTCCTTTTTCCAAACCTCCAAACCAAGACAATAGTGGATGAAGCCCAAATCCTTCATCTCGAACTCATTTGATAAATGAGCCTTCACCTTTTCAATAAGCTGCCCATTGTTACCCGTGATGACCAAGTCATCCACATAGAGAACTATCAAAACAATGTTCCCATCTTCCTCTTTCACGAACAGGTTGCAACTTTATGAATTGCTCCTTGGCAAAATAGTCGTCAATATGACTATACCAGGCCCTGGGTGCCTACTTCAAACCATATAAGGCCTTCTTAAGCCTGCATACCATACTTTCCTTGCCCTTAGCCTCAAAACCTTGTGGCTGTTCCATGTAGACTTCTTCAGCCAACTGTCCATTAAGAAAAGCACTCTTCACGTCCATTTGATGGACCTCCCAACCAAAAAATGCAGCCAATGCTAAAACCAACTTGATAGACGTCATCTTAGCTACCGGTGCAAACGTCTCATCATAGGCCAAGCCCTCCTTTTGTGCATAGCCTTTAGCAACCAGCCTTGCCTTATGCTTTTCGATGCTCCCATCAGATTTGTATTTGGTCCTGTAGACCGACTTACAGCCAATAGGACGCTTCCCTTTTGGTAACTTCACCAAATCCCATGTATCATTCTTGAGAATGGAGTCGTACTCCTCTTGCATAGCATGTTGCCATACCTTCTCATCTGCTGCCTCAACGAATGTATGTGGATCTTGTGAATCCAAAATAGTAGTCATAAGTGCATAGTTTGTCTCCTGGTGTTCATGCTGCTGGGCTTGCCTTGGAGACCTCCTAGCCCCTGGATTGCTGCTCTCTCCCTCATCCAATATCAAACCATCCTGCACAGTTTGCCAATACCACTTGGGGAATGTCTTCCTTGCAGTTGGTGATGAAGACGGTGAATAGGACTCAACAAATTTGCCCCTTTCCTTCCGCTTCCTAGCCTCCTCGGATTCTTCCTCTTGATCACTCATATGATCATCCTGAGGCTCCCCAATATATGGATGTGGGTCATCAAGTATTGGCACAAATTCACTTGTACCATCCTCCATCTCCATCTCAAGTTCCTCTATAGGAGGCGTTTGATCTTCTTCAAAGATCACATCTCGACTTATGATTCTCTTCTTGCTAGTAAGATCGTAAAGTCTGTAAGCTTTGCTTTCTTCACTGTATCCCAAGTAAATACTCTTTGCTGATTTTGCATCCAGCTTCTTCCTGTTATCCTTGGGAATATGGGCATAGGCTGTACAACCAAACACTCGCAAAGCGCCTACCTTGGGCTTAATGCCGCTAAATGCCTCTTCTGGAGTCTTGCCTTCCACAGCTTTTGTTGGACTTCTATTCAACAGAAACACTACTGTGTGCATTGCCTCGCCCCAAAAAGAGTTGGGCAACCCCTTTGCCTTGAGCATGCACCTTGCACACTCCACAATAGTTCGGTTCTTTCTCTCTGCTACGCCGTTTTGCTGACGGGTATGCGGAGCTGTCGTGCTTAGCTTTGGCATGGGGTATTGGGTCATTTATTAGGAGTGGCTGTATTGACCTCCTAAAAAGGAGAGTTGACTAGTCAACATGACGTGTGTCGTATGCTCACTGGGACACTTGGTCCAGTGAATGAGTGATGCATGTTAGGGTTGACCGGTCAAACATGACACGTGTCACATGCTCGCAAAGACACTTAGTCAAGTGTATGAGTGACACATATCAGCATACTCACTATGTGTCAAGGTACTGCCAAGTGGCAAGTTTTGACTGTGCATGGAATTGGCCATGTGTCGATGTTAGGAAGGGCCAGGGTTAAGGTTAAGGGTTTAGGTCCAATTTAGGGCAAAAAATATAAATATTATGTTTTTTTAGGCACGTTTTTGGCCCAAAAAACGCGTTTCTAGAAATGTTTTTGCCCAGAAATGTGTATCTAGGCAACTATGTTATATATACATACATATATCTATATAGTATAAAACTATCTTAGAGAGAGAATGTGCGAGGTGCTATACGCTTTTGCCGGCAAAAATGTCACGCTTTGCTAGCAAAAAATGTCACCCATAATTATATAAACACTTTTTGTGGGTAAGTGGCCATTGCCTGTCATCGACGTGCACACAAGCAACTAGTACACTACCCAAAACAGAGAACCGTACGTGAAGCTTACAGCTCCTATGGCTCCCAACCACAAGTCTAGTCGAGTAGTTTTGTTCGGCTTTCCCGTTCTACTTGCTTGACAAGATGTACTCCTCCCGAAAGAGATATGTGTGAGAGGAGGCGCCCTCATCTGCCAAATGCTCACTCCACTTAGAACCTCCATCTAGATAATGGGTGGGAGTGGCCCCTTCTAAGCTTCGTTGGCACCAACCCCGTAGGCAGCCCGGGTGATGGTTCCTGATAGTCCGAGAAATCTCTCTTTGAACCTTGCAATCTCGATCGGTCTGTGACTCGGTGTATATTATATATATATATATATATATATATATATCTAATGAAGCGGACCCTAGGCGTGGACGCGCGTCCGGACGTGGACGCCTCAGGGGTGCGCCCAGGTCCGGATGCGTCCGGCATTTTTTTTATTTTTTTTCCTTTAAAGAAAAAAAATACAGGCCCCTCCCCTCACTGTACCACATCCCCAAAACGAAATAAAAACAATTTTCCTCCCCATACACCCCCCCCCGGGGATTAATTATCAGAGGGTGTTTGGCACCCACCTGCCCCCTCCTGTTAAAAAAAAACAAAAAGGTACCTAAACAAATTTGCAACAAACTCAACCACTGCCCATGACTGTCTGGAAGAAGTGAATGCTCACCAGAGGATTTGGGAGAGGTGAACGCTCACCAGAAGAGTGACAAGCTGTCAGGACCACAAGTTTCTGGGAGAAATGAATGCTCACCAGAAGGCAGACAAGCTCTCAAGACAGGGAACCACAAGACCTAGACATCACAATGTCTTATATGATGAGATTGGTTTTCCCCTGGATGAACTTCAACAGCTTACTCATTACTTATGCACAACTGTCATTCACTACAGGGAGGCCTCGAGACCTACACACTAATATGCCCATTTCGCTAGACCTAATTGCGTTTCGCACCCTGCGACGGGCCATTTTTACCGAACGATACCCAAATCGCGCCAGGCACGATCCCTTGGGGTTCGTATCGGGACCACGAACCTATGGACTGTATTCTTGGCATTATACACGAGTTCAAGTGGATGCTACACAAGTGCGATTTGTTGGGGATTGTTGTTTAGGGTGTAGGGTTAATTGTGCCATTTGTTAGGGTGTTGGGTTTACTGTTTAGGGTTCAATGATTGGACATGATGCATATGATCTGAGAGACATGAAAATGCGCTTGTGTAAAACGCTAGATGCATCTGTAGGGGTGTCAAATACAAAGTGTGGCTGGGAGTTTGGAGGCATCTAGGACTCCTCCAAGTCTGGGCCAACGCCTGCCAAGAGACGACTATATCAATCATCGGTGCGTCCCCTCTTGGCTGGCCTGCCTCTGGGTTTGCTGGAAGGAACCCTCTGTGGTACACTCCTGCATGGGGGGCTCCCTCTGCCACGAGGGGGTCTTTGAGAAGAACCGACTGCCTGTGATGCTCTAAGTCGTCTCTGCGCAATCTGTCTCTGGGCGGCAGCCTCTGTCTCCCTTGCAAACTCTGACCAGCCATCATTTGAAAGGGGGCGTGAAGCGGGAGTACTGGGAGGGGCAAGTGGACCATCCCCTGCAAGGTCGATCGTCTCGTCTGAATCATATGTGGGTTCATCATCGGAGGAGGGCAATGGAACATCAGCAGGGAGGGGGGTGGTCTCCTCGGTGTCAGCATCATCCTCGGGATCACCCTGCCGAGCACGCCGAGCGGCATCGTCTGGATCAACCTCTGGCTCTGCCTCATGATCGGCCGCTGCAACCTGGCAATCATTGGGATTGTCAATCATTTGTGAGAATAGCCGAAGCATCCGTGAGGGCATTAAATTGAATGTCTTAAACTAATACGAAAGCAAACGATAGAGCATAGACTGTGGACCATACCATGTGGAGGCAACAATTACACGATTGCGTGCTGCGGCAACAAGACGAAACAGAGTGCGAATGAAAGAAATGATGGTGAGACGGAAAAAGTTATACCTGGCATGGTCCAGCTCAGAACGCTGGAGAGACACTTGCCTATGCGGTCCATGAACTCGTATATGAGGCCCATCGTGCACCCCTCGCGATCAACGAGCCTCAGAACAGAGTAGATGGGGTGCATGACATCCATGAGCTGCTGCACATCAACCCAGAAAGGCTCCATGAAGAGGATCTCGTGGAAGGCCAAGCCCTTTGGGGTCGTGGACAGGTCCATGGCTGTGAACTTTGGAGAAGTAGCCATGCGCCGCAAATCACCCTTGAGCTTGTGCAGCCGCTCAAGCATGATTTTGAACCAGCCAAAAAATAAGAAGCATCTTGAACGAGCCAAAAAATAAGTAGCATCTTACCTATTGAATGTGCAGAAAAGGGTAGTGGTGCGGCACTTGCGTGTGACGAAGTCCACAATCGCAAGTGCCCTCGTGAGAATCTCACTGACCCAAGGCAGGCGCCCGATGGAATGTAGGAGGAGGTCCAGTGAGTGTGCGGCACACGGAGTCCACACAATGGAGGATGTGATGGCTGGGAGGATGCGGATGGACGATGCGGATCTGGAGGTGGTGGCACAGGTATAGGTGCGGAAGCGGAGGATGTGGACGGACCGTGCAGATCTGAAGGTGGTGGCACAGGTGTAGGTGCAGCAGTGGAGGCTGTGGATCCATGGGGAGTACTGGCGGAGGCGGTGGGGGTGGGGGTGGCTGTGGCGGAGGCGGTGGCGGGGGTGGGGGCGGTGGCGGTGGGTGTACTTGTGGCAGGGGCTGTGCCAGTGGGTGCACCAGTGGAAACAGAGTCCGCGACATCTGTGGACGGCTAGTCGGTCTCAACAACTGGCTCAACATATGCCTCGAGAATGCGAGCCCTCTCCGTAGAGGGGATGACCATACAAACGCCGATCCCGTAGCGTCCCCCCGTGGGTCGGACTCACAATCCCCCCAAATGTGCACGAACTCGAGAGGCGTTCCCTGTGAACTACTTGACAAAGGGCAACGCCACTTTTTGTGGGGCATCAACTCCACCTCATCCCAAATGGGATGAGCGGCCATCTCTCGCTCTCTCTCAAACACACACACAAGCATGCAAATCTAATCTCTCTCTCTCTCTCTCTCTCTCTCTATCTCCTCCTAAACCCTAAACCCAAGCACACAGACCATAAATTCTAAACTCACACACACACCATGTCTCGTACACACACACACACACAAATCCTCTCTCTCTCTCACACTCTCTGTCTCTTCCTCTCTCTCTCTCTCACACACACACACACAAATCACCACACACACAGATGCATACACAAATCAACTAACCCCCACATACACACACACACACACAGAAATCATCACACACACACACACACACACACACACACACACACACACACACACACACACACACCATAACCCACCCAAATGCACACTCTCTCTCTCTCTCTCTCTCTCTCGCACTCACCATAGCTCTCTCTCCCGCCCTCTTTCTCTTCTCTCTCGCTGTCTCTCGGGCTTCTGCAGACTGTTCCGCTGCCCGCGCGCACCCTTCTGTTTTTTTTTTTAAAAGAATTAAAAAACGCGTCCGGGGCTTGGACGCGTCCACATTTTGGACGCGTCCGCGTCCTGGATGCTGGACACGTCCTCAGGACGCGTTCAGAAAAAAAATAGAAAAAAAAATAGGACGCGTCCGACCCCGCGTATGGGGGTTGGACGCGGACGCCAAAAGGCTGCATCCGCCCAGGACCCTCATGTCTATATAATTATATATATATATATGCATATCATAGTTACAATATATTTCTTGAAATGTGTTTCTGAACCGCGTTTCTGGTTTGGGGGTGCGTTTCTAAAAAACAGGAACCATACCAAACCATACCGAATCATACTGAACCATAGCACTACTAAATTATGGCTGAAATAATACTGAAGAGAAAAGACACGTCCTCCCTCTCTCTCTCTCTCTCCATTTGAGATCACAACAAACTAAACCGAAACGATAAGGAGCCATATTGAACCGTATTGAACCATTCTGAATCATGCTGAACCATATTGAACCATAGCAATACTGAATCATGGCTGTAACCATACTGAAGAGAAAAGACACGTCCTCTCTCTCTCTCTCTCTCTCTCTCTCTCTCTCTCTCTCTCTCTCTCCATCTGAATCCACAACAAATCAAACCAAAACCATAAGGAACCATACTGGACCGTACTGAACCATACTGAATCATGCTGAACCATAACAACCATAAACCCTAAAACCGATCTGAAACCATCAAGAACCATATTGAATCATGGCATGTGTGTGATAGAGATCATCATAATATATAATATCGGGCCACATGGCACCAAAATGGCGTACAATGATGGTCGATGATCTATACAAGTAAGACTCACCAATGTCATGGTAATCAGAATCCTTCGAGTCTGTGCCAGTCTGCTGATCCCAGGGGTCTGCAGATGAATCAGAGGAAACCATATGTCGTGGCGAGACTATGGCTCTGCTGTTGCACGCTCTGGCTGTGCTGCCTGTGCTTGTCCTCCCCCTGCCCCTACCCCTACCTAAGCATGCTAACCCAAACGTATATATTTTTGTTGCAGACTTTCTTGTTCTAAATTCTTCAAAAAATATAGAATGTAACGTTATTAGAAACAACGGGATTGAATGTAACATTATTTGAATATCTATGAAATCCTTCTGACAAGCAAACATGATTTTATATATTAGCGATCCCCGTTGTATTGTCTATGAAATCCTTCCCCGTTGTATTGTCCGTGGTGCCAGACCTAGTCGTAGAGGTGCCAACATGAGCGTCCCTCAGTGTATTACAAAGAAGAACGAAGATGGCGGCCAGTTTAACACATGTATTTTTATTTTTAACAAATCGTTATGACCCAGTACGTTCCGACCCATTTTGGTCTGAACGTGGTTCTAAGCCCAGTAGTTGACTTTCTATGGTCTACCTTATTAGCCCAATCAACGTCAACATACCCTTGCAATCTAGGTAAAGCATTTTGTCTTCTATGAACCAAGCCAAGGTTGGGTGTGCTTTTAGGTACCTCAAGATTCTTTTTGCTGCTTTCCAATGATCCAATGTAGGTGACTAAGATAAATCAAACTTCCAACTAGTTGACAAAATAATGTAGCATCAACTTGCCCACTATCATCAATACGAGACAACTTCTTATCAACTTCACATGGAGTAATGGATGGCTTGCACTCTGTCATGTGAAATCTCTCTAGAATCTCGCGAACATATTTGCTTTGACATAGCCTGATGTCTTTGCCATTCTGCCATACTTCAACCCCCAAGCAATAATGCATCTCAACTTTTATCAAATCGTCTGATAGAGTGAATGAGAATCTCGTCATTGCCCGTGATAATTATGTCATCAACATATAGTACAATTAAGGCAATGCTGTCATCGTTTATAAGAACATAAAGATTTGGATCTGAACGAATCTGGCCCAACTTACGTGCTGTTAGAAAAGGAGAGAAGAATGTTAAAAATGAGGAGATTTGTCCATCTTACTTTTAGCCTGGTCACATAATTCTCTTGTCAGTCGCATGATCGCCCATGCTACTAGAAAACCAATCGATACCATTAGAGGAAGTGATATTACATGCTTACCAGTTGCAAAGCTAGAAGATCTCGAGGTCTGATCTTTACACGTTCTGGAAACTCTGATTACTTTCCTAAAAAAGATAGTCCTCAAGGCCACTAAGAAAATCCAGTTTGGTGTTTTGAAGGCTAATTGAGCCTGGAGAAAGTCTTTGTAAGACAGCTTGCTATATTTTCATTGTAGGAGGGCACTGGTTTTTGATTGTTCTCTACTCGAATTCACATGTATTTCATATTAACCATGTTTGCATACTTTTCTTTATTGATGCTTTTAGTGGTCTTGTATGTTCTTTCCATGGCTACAAGTGAGATCAAACTCCAGACCTTGATGTGAAGAAAGAAGTCAATCATTAGGCATAAACTGGCAGTCTCAGACGAATATTCTTCCTTAAGCTTTATGGTGTCTTACACATATGTTTGATCTCAACTTCTAATGATGTGGTAAATACAAATGTGCTTGTATTAGCTTGTGACACACCCCTCTGCATCACCTTTGAGCCTAGAATTATATAAGCTCAATTTGATCTTAGTTGTTGAAGAAAAGTTGAAGTATCCCATGTCACTCAGAGGGCTCTTCCTATTGTTCATTAGCTATAGCTGTGCACATAACAGACCCTCAAGACAATTTTGGATGCACACATGTTCCAGCTCGGTCCAGTCATAGAAGAGCTCTTTAATAGATACTTATATATGTAGAGTCTAATCAAATTTGGATCTGTATGCCAATAAATAGGACTGTATGAGAAATTATTTAGGCTTCATACAAGCAAGCTGCCCATGCTAATCTATCCGCTGTTAATATGCTAACCTTACGTCTAAGTCAGCTGCCATGTACATCAGGTACATAACCACTGGATGGAGTAGGTCACAATGAACACCTTGGTCTATAGAAAAGAGAAAAATTGTTCTGCGAAAATTTGTTATGCTTTCTCCAGAACTTTTTTGTTCTTTAGTTTTGTTTTACCGTTAATTGCTTGTTTTCATGTCTAAGTTTTTCAGTAGTAAAAGAAAGTTCTCTATAGCTGTCAAAAATTAAAACCAACAGTCACCTTAAGATTTGCACCATAATGGCTTGGTTCTTCTTTATTGTGCTTGCAGGCAGAGAGACTGAGGCCGGAATTTCAAACTGGTTTAGATCACCTAGCAAAGTTTATTTTTGAAAGGACTAGACCAAAGCAAGTGGGCTCAATAGTTATGACCGGTCCTATTCTAGCTGGACTGACACAGTCCTTCCTTGATGCCATCAATGCTGGTGCTGTTCCTACCATTGCAACTTCATGGCAGGTAACATGGATGCAAAGTGACTAACATTGGCTTCTGAGATTACTACTATACACATGAAAGATCAACTACTAGAAGGTTCATTTTCTAAAGTTCCTCTATTAAGAATCGTTTAACCCATTTAATTGCCGCATACGTCCAGGAAAATATGAAAACCTTCATATGCGGACTTCTGATCTTTACTAGCATCTCTTAGATTATGTGTCTTGTGATGAGAACTTGTTCCAACAATGTTTATCATAACAAGATATGAAGTCTCTGGTCATGAGAGGGCATTTTGGATTATTTTATCTTCATCACCAACTGTAGAGCAACTATGTGGCATAACCATAAGACAGGAATTTATCTTTATCAGTAGAATCCAGAGAGATGAGGCACAATTCAAGATGAATAGATCTCTCATACAAGCATTTGGCTGTCAAACATTTATTTATTCACAAAAGTTCGTTTGACAAAGTAACTATTCTATGCTATAGGAGTATTCACAAATCAAGAAAGTTGTGTGACGCATAATTATTGTAAGAACTGGGTCGATATTTAAATGTATAGAATCGATATTACATTTTTTTTTAGACATTCTACTTCGAAGATGAAGACTGGAAAGCTAGAGTCTTGATCTTTTGTTTGTTTTCCTTCCAGTTTTGGTGATTAAATATACCAAAGAAAGAAAGTTTTGAAAACAATTTATAAGGAAAAATACAATTTCAAGATGTCAATTTCTTTTTGATGTATCAAGTAGAAAATAATAATCAAAACACGTGTTTTAATGTTAAAATTCTGTTTAAATCTTAGGTGATGGTTTTGAGCTGAAATGCATTGTCCAGCTTGAGAAAATTTATATTTTTAAGATTTTAAATCTGATGAAATAAAGCAATTGACTTGGCTTAGGTTTGATGTTAGCCGAATTTTCCACATAGAAAATCGGGCTTATATAGGCAGGAAGTTTCACAATTTTGTAAAAACCGGCATGTAAAACTCGGCTACTTATGATGAAATCGGCATAAAATTGCCCATAGATAAGGGTCCCAGCCCGCCCAAAATGTGGCTAGAGGAAATTTTGCGGCCTTAGAATTGGCCCATAAAATCTAGCGAAAGTGGACAAGGTATATCATGTCCACTTTCACCGAGAGATTCCAAGTTCAACTTTTTGAGCTTCAGGTTCACATTAGATAGCCAGAAAACTAGGCTAACTCTGTAGCCCAACATATTCTCAAAGTGGTTCAATTAATGGCAAGTTCACGGTTGAGCTTGAGTTTTTTGGGTATCATGCAAGATTATCACCAGAGAGTCATAGCTTTCCAAATTTTCAGAGTTTCTTTCCCATGTTTTGCCACTTTTCTTAATGGTTACCCAAAATTTTGAAATTTCCAAAGGTTTTTTTTGAAACGTTTGGCACCAGCTCAATTTCTAAACTGATTTAAATCGAAGCTCCTGGGAACCATCCAGAGAGTGAAATAATGACTAATTAGTTTAAGCCATAACACATTCAGAGTACACATGGTGCTTGACTAATTGATCAGCCCCACTTATTTTTAGATAGTTCATGGCTATCTGGTTTCTAATTCTTGTTCTTAAGCCCATCAGTGTCTTTTGCTACTTTTTTTTGGAAGCAAAACTCAAAGATATATGGTGGTTATGCTCATTTTTGTATTCCTTCAAATGGCCAATCTTTTCTTAGTTAGTTATTATTTTCTTTAAATTCCTTTTTTGTGATACTCAGCTTCTGATTTTAGTTGAAGATAGATATAGCTATGCAGCAATAGTTGCCACTGTACGTCTTTGGAAGCTGGACTGTACGCCATCTGTACACCACACCGCATTGACAGTGAAGTATACGATTTTAGAACAAAAAAAGATACTGCTCAGAAACTTGCGTTAGGATATTTAGTACCTGAATGTGGACTGAAACTTCCAAGAATAGATCCCTTGACCTGCCCAAAGGCAACCACCATGCTATACCACCCTTCCAGGTGTTGAAATGCATAGTGTCTAACATGTTCGTCAATGTATGCTGTATGCTGTATGCTTGAATGTTATTTCGAGGAACCGTATGTTTTTCAGCCTATAGGTATGGTTAAATTTGGCAGAATCCAGATACTCGTAGGGAGTACCGTGGGAACATTGCTATATAGTGTAAGATATGATAGTAATTGTTCCAAGCAAAATGTTGTGGTATTATGCAGATAATGCAAATCTGTAACTTCAAGGGCATCAAGAGCAAGTGATTCAAAACTTTTGTCTACTTTCGGCTGATGGCTGCAAATTTTGTTGACAGCTGTTCGTTTTTTTGATACTGCTGTAGAGTTGTTTTTGATTCTTAAAGTCTTATTTAGTTGCTAGGAAGAAAACTACTACTCGTTACTGTTAAATTTGTGATATATTTATATACATTTGCATTCACATAGGTACCTGTTCCGTACATTTCAGGGTAAATGTTTTGTTTCATTCCATACATATGGAACAATTTAGCATCAACAAATTAAGAACCCCTTTCCAAATTGACAAAAAAACTATGTCTGTTTTGAACATATTCTGTATGATATAGAACTATTTTATGGAAGAGGTTATCACACAACACCATGCTCAAAGCAAACGACTGCTGACTTTATTCACTCATCTTTAACACACGGATATTGGCACCAGTATGTTGCTGGATTCATTCCTCTTAGTTATTATATTTGTAATTTTTGTTGCAAAAATCTTCTTTCTTGTACCTCTGTAGTCTACAGCAATGCTAGAGATAAGACAAAGAGAAGCATGTACGTCTAAGTCTATGTTTTGGACAGAACGTTGAGGAGAATGAATGCAGACGGGCTTATGATTCTGCAGTTGCTGCTTATCTAAGGTCTTCCAATGATGCAGCTCCAGCTGATCAGGTACAAGTATTGACATTGTGAGCATGTGATTAACCTGTGCATGAAGCTGATTTAGTTTCAATCAATTTCATTTTGGAATTTATCTCTTTGTATTGAGGTACGTAAACGCAAACTAAAACCATATTGAGGTTTTCACCTTTAAGTGTTACCAGTATGCAAGTCGTTTGATCCTTCTACAGATGGCATTACAAGAGGCTCATGACTCGGCATGGCAAGCTGCATTGTCTGTATACAACTATGAAGCGGTAGGAGCAGGACCTGTAAGAACCAAATATGAAAGGTCACTGCAGAATTCCTTGAAGAAACATTTTGAGGTAGTTTTTGTCTCCTTTGTTCCCTTGTTTGAGATGCATGCCTTATCCTCATTGAAATGAATGGCTGGCTCTGGAAGAGACTGCAGCAAATGTTACACGCATAGAATATGCATTATGAAAGCCAACTTTCTAATTCTATGCCTTGACTATTTTTACTGTGGATAACTGTGTTTTGGCATGACAGGAGTACAAGAAACAGGTATCCATGCAATCTGAGCTGAAGTGTGTCAGGGCCATAGAGACCATGGAGGACAAACTTAGAGCTGCGTCCCATACACCAAGTGCCACCTTTGGAAGCACTCTAGATGTAAGATGCCTTTCAAGTTTCAAGAAAAATCGATGTATGCTATGAATTATATCTGCTACACATAAGAAAAACCTTACATTCAGTAAGGAAGGTGCACATTACATTCGGAGAGCTTATAATCACATACTACTGTGCAAGCCCCTTTCCTCTCCCCTTGCCACACTAGAGCATCTCAATTTTCATACAAAGAACCCCCAGAGAACTTGAATCATCAATTGTAGAATGACTATTAGAGATTTCATATCTCCCTTTGCCACACTAGAGCATCTCAATTTTCCTACAAAGAACCCCCAGAGAATTGCACCATTTTGTTTGACTATGATGAGGATTTAGAGCTTTTTGACGAATAGCTTTATGGCGGTCTTTCTTTTTAGGAGGGCTTGCAAACCAACCTATTGTCAATGGTTTTGATATCTTATTTGGAGATTGATATTCAATTTACTGTTTACCATGCTATTCTACTGGTTTGTGCATGATCTTTCATGGGCGTGTTCCTAACTGATTGAGGCTGTTGAATTCAATGTACTTAAGTCATTTATTTTTCAATGAATTGTCATTAAGGCAAAGGCTTTCAAGATAGTTTTTTGTCCCTGGGTGCATCTACTGTATGAGTCTCCTCCAATGAGCTAGCACTAGTTGAGCTGCTACTGTTACTTGTTAACACTAAAAAGATTTGCTTAGTGTCATTCATTCAACCAGGTAGTAGTTTGAAACAGAAGTGTTTCTGCAGTCGACAACATGGTTACCAGGGAATGCGTTCCCACCCCCTGGGAACGCGTTCCCCACGAACCCACCTACCAGGCGTTCCTGGGAACGCGTTCCCAGGCACGTTTCCAGGGGTGGGAATGCGTCCCCAAGTAGCAGCAAAGTCTTCTAATAGAACTTGCTTTTTGTGAAGCTCCTCAGTTTTTGTTGACTGTTACCCATAAAAGGTGCCTATATAAAAAAACCCATCAAAAGTATCAAGACACTCGTTTTTTTCTGAGAAATAAGGCCAGTTCCATTCCTACACTTTGCCGGTTTTCCTGAGCACTGTTTCAAACTTATACTTAATGACGTGGTGTTCCCACGTTGCCACGTTCCCAAGTTCTCGAAAACGTTCCCGTTTCCAGGGGTCACGTTCCCATTTCGTTCCCGTTCCCTGGCAACTATGGTTGACAAGGCAAGATATGGGCTACGTGATTGGAATTCTATTTCTGACCTGAGTGTTAACATCATTTTGAATCTTCCAGTATAGACCTTATGAAGTTAATATCGCATAAGGTGTTTATAATGCTTTGCTATTACTGGAGAATTTACATGCTCTTGTTTGCAGTTGCTTAATGGACTTTTGCTGGAGTATGATCAAGTGGCTTTTGGATCTTCAAAGTGGCAGAAGCTTGTGAAGTTTTTACAGCAAAGGTCAGAGGTGGTTTTTATTTGTTGAAATTAAATTTTTAATTCTTCTCAGATCCTTTACTTTCAGATTCTCAAAGATGACACCTGCAACATATTTAGGTATTTATCATCTAGATAAAGATAGCTTTTGTACATGCTTTGTTTGTGACTACTACGGCTCAACAGTTGAAATTGCATGTGACTCTAGTTTAGACATTTTGCAGTCTGGAAGGCTCTTTATTTGATGTAGTGAAAAGGGCTAGTGATCAAGCAGCTACACAAATTGCAGCTTTGGAGTTAAGATGCCAATCATTGGAAGAAAAAGCATCGCTGATTGACAAGCAAGTAGATGCTTCTCGGAAAGATGCAGTAGGGTGGAAAAGAAGGTATGAAAGTGCAATGACGGATTATAAATCAACCTCTGAGGTGACTTCATCTCAATATCTGGCACTCCAGAATAAGCTCATGAAAGTTGAAGAAAAGGCTGCTAGTCTCTCCCAGCAATTGGATGCAACAGTCAAGGAAGCTGCTGAATGGCGCAATAAATACACAGATTTTACTGCCGAGCGTCGTACTGAGGAAGAGCGTTCTGGAACTCAATATTCTACTCTACAAAGCAAATACTCTGCCGTAGAGGCAAGGCTAGCAGCTGCTAGGGAACAGGCTGTTGCAGCAAAAGAGGAGGCAGCAGAATGGAGACGGAAACATGAATCGGCATTGGCAGAAGCTCGAACAGCTATAGAAAAAGAAAATGCTATTCGTGATCGTGCCAGCAGGCATGCACAGCGCAGGGAAGATTCATTGAGAGTTGAATATGCTGCCATTCTTGCTCAGAAGGTAAGTTAGGATTATAACTCTACCTTCTCTTTAAAGATAGCTTCCTATGCTTGTTAAGTACTTTGAAGTGTTATAAGTCAGGCTCTACATGAAAGTTGATCTCTTTATCCTCTCCATTCCTCGTCGTTTTGTAAAAAAGAACCTTGCCCAGCATTAGCATCTTACGTATTGTTTCTTGACCGGGATGAGATTCATGGGGAGGATTTCCTGCATCTCTTACATCTTACCTTTTTCTTCATTTCTAGGCAGTGAGAAGAATATTTTTTAAGATCTTTGTTTAACATGCGCTTGCCTATGGTCAAATTTTTGTCACATTCATTTATGTTTGTTGGAAATTAAGCCTGCACATGGGTTTAAAAGAAGTGATATTGCAGATAAGTCATGTATGTAAGATGGGATTCTGATCAATCCTAAGATGGTTTGCTGTTATCAGTGAAGTGAGATTTTCACTTTCTTGAAAAGGTTAGTGAAGAGGGCTGAAAAGAATCTCATTAATTAGTGTTCCAAGGATTACAGTACTACTATTGTGAATTAGCCTCGACAGGTATGGAGCTAGTCAGCTTGTATCTGAAATAATAAGCCATTGTAAATACGGGCTATTTTGAGTATTGCATGCACATGATGACTGCACATGAAATTATGTGTAGCAATTCTGATCTCAGCCACAGGTTTCAAAATCAAAACTTGTTCGCGATGATACTGGCATGATTTGGTGACATTTCAATGCCAAGTTTGGTTTTTAGAACCTTGGAACTTGTTTCATCACCATTTTTCAAATAGATGTGACTTCCCATAACTTGCTATAATAATAACTCCATTCATCTGTTTTTGTCTCATCCACCTATATATCTGCTGGTATTGTGCTTGTTTCATCTGAATTTATGTGCTTCCAATATACTGGCAGCCGCCGAGTCTGCAAGAACAGATCAATGATGAATCATCACCACAAAGAGATTGTAGGCATGGAAAATCAAGACCATCTCTCCGTTTCATTCATTGTTACATGGATGGTCTTGTTGAAGAGCCATCATCTTTGTTAGAAAGGAAGACTATTGCAATCGGAATTCTATCATCTTTTGCAATCAGAATTCTCCATTCTCATAACGGGTTTCCTAATTCATTGTCTTATTAACCACATCTTCATCATCAAAGCTAGTCAGCTTGAGGTTTGCTTCCATTGGTGTATATACAGGCTTGCGATCAAGCATTTGGAATCATTTGAACAATTTTTTAACATACTTTGCTTGAGTACGAAATAAGTATGTTGTTGACGCCAAACTTCAATTTCAAGACAACTGAAGTTCGAACTTTAGAGAAGGATTCATTCTTATTTTGTCAAATAAAGTACTGCTGATTCCAATAATGATTAGGTCATTGACAGAAACAATGAGGAGAAATTTTTTGCCATCCTCGTCAATGTTTCACGAATTGGCGATTCGAACAAAGAATCGCGGTTCGAATCGGAAACCTATTTGAATCGATTACCATGTAAAAAAATTTCAAATCGGCCCCAAAAATGAAGAATTGTTCAAATCGGCCGATTTGAACCTGACCAAGCCGGTTTGAACCGGTTTGAACTGGTCGAATCAGCCGATTTGAACCGGTGCATGCAACATTTATCCTCGTGCATGATATAAAGATTAGTAACATGTTTTCTTCCCAAAAAACCAGATTTTAAGAGATATTCATCAAAATGTAAGTACCGTGCTCTTGGAGAATGGTTCAAACCATGCAATGCTTTCTTGAGTTTACAAGCAAAATTGCCTGAAAAATGTAAACTTTTTCTGCAAGAGTACCATCTAAGAATGCACTTTTAACATCCATTTGAGCAATATGCTAATGAAAACAAGATGCCATTTTCAATATGCAACGAGTTCTGTTCACCTTAAGAATAGGAGCAAAGGTTTCTTCATAATCAATAACTTCCTTTCTTTATGCTACAGGATGTGCTTTATGCTTGTCAAGTGAACTGTCATATTATAGGGGTGGAGTTATTACCCATAGGATGGGTGAATGCACCACTTGTATCCTCTTCTTTGTTGTGGAGGATACATGTTCATGTGATTGACCTCCTTAAAGAGAGCTACGGCCTTTTCCTTGATCGAACATGATGGCATGAGGCTTGGAGTGAACTTTTTGTCTTGGGTTCAAATAGCTTGTATGCTTTAAAAGTTAGAGAATATTCAACAAGTATACATTGAAAGAGACTTTGGATGAAGTTTCATGTGTGTCTCATTCGGATCACAACAAAGACCCTTATATGTGTAACGCGTTGTTTATGTCCACCACCATAAGCCTGTTTGGGAGTCATACCTTTTAAGGCTTTGGTTGAAGACCGATTTTGTAGGTATGTTGTTGCTTGAATTGCGTCGCTCCATAGAAAATTGTTCAAGCCATGTGCCTTTTTGAATGCGCACTATCCCTCTTATCATGAGAGAGAGAGAGAGAGAGGGAGGGAGGGAGGGAGAGGGAGAGGGAGTTGCTTTATTAATTTTTTTTCCTATGCCATAAGGCATATAAGACTGATCACTACATCAAAAGGATGGAAACTAGATGGATCCTCAAGCACCCCTTAACCCTGACACATCCTAACGTCGACACATGGCAAACTCCATGCACAGCAGCCGACACTTGCCACTTGGCAGTACCCTGACACATAGGCAAGCTAGTAGGTGGATAGTCTGACATGTGTCACTCATGCATTGGACCGTGTCCCAATGAGCATATGACACATGTCCTGTTGACCCGTCGACAAGTGTCACTCATGCATTGGACTAAGTGTCCCAGTGAACATATGACACGTGTCACGTTGACGGTCAACCCTTCCTACTTTTTAGGAGGTCAGTCCAGCAGACTCTCATGAGACCCAGTACCCCCTTGGCCATCTCAAATTTAGTCACTATAACAGATATTTACATTGCAATTTACAATTGTCTCCACAGGCTCCAAGGTCCACAGTATCTAGGTGATAACTTATAACACTTCCCTGTCTTTAGGGTTTTCGAGTCCTTTGGAATCCTGAGAAATACCATATCTCCTTCCTCGAACTCTCTTGGCGTACGATCCAGATCAGCATATGTCTTTGCCCGATCCATCGCCGCTTTTACAATTTCCTTTGCTAACTCCAACATCTGTTGCATGTGAGTTAGAAATTCCATAGCACTAGGTGTCTTATGAGGCATACCTATAGTAACTGGACTGGCTGGTCTAAAACCATAATTTAGGTCGAAAGGACTCATCTTTGTAGATGCATTCTTGTTATCATTATAGGCAAACTCCAACAATGGTAGGTAACGTTCCCATTGCGTTTGCCTTTCACTCACATACGCCCTAAGCATGTCTTCCAAGGTTTGGTTAACTCTCTCAGTCTGCTCTGTTTTAGGATGATCATAACTACTCATTCCCAACTGCACTTCTAACTTCTCAAATACTGCAGTCCAAAAATTGCCAGTAAAACGAGAATCCCTGCCAGACACAATGGATCTAGGTAATCCATGAAGTTTGAATACATGCTGTATAAACAAATCAGCCGTACCAGGTGCATCAATCTTATTACTAGTTGGGATAAAATGAGCCATTTTCGTGAGTCTGTCAACCACAACTAGGAATAAAGTTGCATGATAAAACCCCCTTTCCTTACTCTTACTTAAAGCATTATCACTCATTTGTGTAGGTTGTATCAGTTTCTGAGCACTTTGAACTAACACTACAACCTATAATCGATCTGGTTCGACATGATGATCTATCTGTGGATTCGTTTTCTTGGTCGGAGTATTGGGCTTGATAGGGATGTGTATTTGGCAGTTTGCTATTTTCCACCAGAATCTTCGGCTTTTGCTGATAGTATGGGTTCTATGTTTGCTAATCTTTCTTCAGGTATTCTTCTTTGCTCTAAGTGTGGTCATATACTTTTGGCCGGAGACTTCCACGCCAGAACCTCTTCTAGATAGACAGAGTTTCATATGATCATTGATGAACCTTTGAGGATACATGCCTTGGACAGTATGGATATGAGGATTGACAGGATATCTGCTGACAATCGTGGCCCAATCTCTACATATGGTGAGCATTTTCTTCTACTGGGTGAGGCCCATGAACTTGCCATTTTTAATGGCTTGTCTTGTCGGCCGAGTTCCAGTGACTATACTTGCCACCCTCATAGTGGTGGCCACAGTGTTGTGGACTATTTCATGGGGTCACCATCTCTCATACCCTATTTATATAACTTTATTGTTTCCGCCGCCACTCTATCTGATCATTCCTTTCTTTCCATCCATTTGGGCTCAGTGTTAAGTCTCTCATCTAACCCCTCTCATATGGAACATGCTCCCAAATACACGTTCAGCCATGCACACACACCACTTTATTAGGAAGCTCTCTCTTTCATACTCCACAGTTTTCCATATGATAGCCCACTCTACTCCCAAGCATCGTTTCTCACTACAGCTCTTCATAAAAAAATACTCCACGTGCCCAAAGGTACATCATCCTAACCAGCCTTGGTATGATAATGTATGCAAACAACTCCACTTACAAGTCATCTACGCACAATCCTTATCGTCTCCCCATCTTCGTAATATCAAACGTTTATACAGTTACACTTATCGTCATAAAAAACGCTCCTATGAGACTTTTGAAGGGAAACAACTTGTGGATCTATGGTTCCTCCGCTAATGGTTTTTGGTATGAGTTTATCCCCCAGGCCCCACCTCCATTGCTAAGAGATTTGCCTCGTTGGACTGAGTATGCCATATCACTTTAGACCTTTCCCACAGATCCGATTGTTATATCTCCTCGTCCCACCACCTCCTTTTCCATCCCCAATATGGTCTCTCTTGCCATTGAGAAAATGAAGACCCATCGACCCACGGAATATTGAGGACCTAGAGGCCAAACTCCTGCCACTGATATACTTGTCTCTTACCACTTCCTTTTTGCAAAAGTAACTTGATCCTCACTGAGAACTCAGGTACCTTGATCTCCTTTAACAGCTAAGCTTCGTAGCCATTTGGGCTGCTCTATTGAACTACTTGCATTGCTGCCTCAAGTACACTTTATTTGAATAATCTTTTAATTCAAATTTAGCAAAGTTAGGGGTTCAAGCACCCTGAGGCCACTCTCATCAGGGTCTGTAGCAAGCCCACTAGCCATGCAGTCATGCTTGTTTTTCACAGGGCAAGTTGGGTGTGTTTTCTAATCAAATATGTACTTTTAGTTACGGTAGGTGATGTTCAAGCAATATTTCTTTCATATAGAAAATTTGATCTAAATGGGATGGTTGTTTTCCTCTGGAAATATTTTATTTATTGGAAATTTTAAAATTAACGGATGTTTTGTTTCTATGAAACCTGAAAATCTAGTGATTGCAGGCACTTGGTTGCTGAGTTTCTATCAAAATTCGGCTAAAATATTCAAACTTAAAGTTATTTTTGGCAATCAAAATTTGAATCAATTTCTGCCACCCCGTCCCCATGTGTACAATAATTGCAGAGTACATGCTGTGTTTCAGATTAACATCCTTCTTCATTCAACAGGAATTGACATTTGAAAAGCTTGTGCGATGAGTTTACAGATTTTTACTGTAAATTGTTATTTCTTCAGCAGGATCAACCCTAATACATTTTTCTAATATTTTGTTTCAGCAGGCAATTTGAGATACTGTTTCTGCTTAGTTGATGCAGTTTTCTCATGTTACCCCTTTAACGTACCATGCAGGATGCCGAGTCAAGGGAACAGCTGGGAAAACTTGACCAGAATGAACACTATATAGCCGAGCTGAACTCTCGTCTTAAGGTGATCTCAATCGTTATTATTTTTTTGTACATTAAGATGTATGTGTAATTCATCTCTCTTTGATGCTTGATGTTTCTTCACTAGCTTGTCTAGATGCTGAGTATTTATAGCTTGATATCAGGATCAAGACTCAAAGGTTACAGTGCAACAAAAAGAAATAGAGACACTGCAAGCAGAAGTAGCAGAACTCCAAGTCGAAGGTTGTAATGCTAAAAGCACTGCCCAGTCACTAGAGCGAGAACTAGAAAGTACGCGTCAAGAGAGAGGTTACTCTGATGAACGAGTGCACGCACTGCAAAAAAGACTCGAAGAAGCAGAGGTAAAGTCCAAAGTCTTAGAGAAAGAGGCGAGGAGAGCAGCGGAAGAGGCCGATAAATCGCGGGATGCAGCGACGTCTTTTGAAAGGGAGAAACTGGAAGCATTGCGGCTTGCTATGGAAAGATTAGCTGCAATTGAGAGAACTGAGAGTCATGCAAAGTCCTTGGAGAGGGAGAAGGAGGAGCTTCTACAGGAAATTGAACGCTCTAAGTTCAAACATCGTGAAGCATCAGCTAAGGCAGAGTCATTAGAGAATGGACTTCTAGAAAGAGATCATGAGATGGAAGAACTTCTAAATTCTGCTCATGAACAAAGATCAAACACAGTGCACATATTGGAGAGTTTATTAGCGAGTGAAAGAGCAGCACATGCTGAGGCTAGTTCGAGAGCAGATACACTTTCTGTTCAACTTCAAACTGTTCAAAGTAAGCTGGACGCAGTACAGCACGAGCTTACCACCTCACGCTTGAATGAGCATGCATCAGAAACTAAAATAAGAACTCTTCAATCCGAAACTCCGAGGAGTAGGAGGTTTAGCTTGGAAGATTTTGAAGCAAGGGTCTCTGCTCACAATGTGGATACTGATGCTAAGAATGGAAGTAACAGGAAAAGGCTAAAGATAGATCTAAACGCCGAAAATGGAAGCAGCCGAGGTCTTACTCCTAAGGACAGTGAATCAATGTTCGGGAATGAGGAAGATAATGCTTCAACAGACATAAGAGACTCGAAAGAGTATCTGAAATTCACAATTCAGAAGCTGAAACAAGATCTAACAAAAGCAGGACACAGTGAGGAGATTTTACAACTCCGTAACCCATCTAAAAAAGACTTGTTAAATCTCTATGAAAAGCTGATTCTTCAAAAGTAGGTTCATTGCTAGGTTTTCCATTTTGACATCGATATTTTGGATGTCACTTTCCTGATGTTGAAGATTTGTTCTCGAACTATTAATCGTGCGATAATATTCCTATAATTAGCGAGGAGTATTCTGATCATCTTGTTGAACTTTGTGTTTCTAAAAACATTATGCTGCTTATTGTAACATGTCTGAAATTATTGACTCCGTTTTCCGGATATTTCAAGAACATCCAGTTATTTCTGGAATCGTACAGTAAAATTCAGTGATAGTGTTTTATTCTCTATAAAGAGTCATTGACATGTGTAGAATGTCTATGAATATCGTGAAGACTGCTTTTCTTTCCTTGTTTTTTACATGTTGTAAAGCTTCATCTGAAAGCTGATCCATAATTCCATTCAACATCTGGTATGAAACTCAATATAGATGCTTATCAACTGATGACATTCTTTTAGTCTTGTATGTTGATGTGTGTCTGAGGAGAATGTGTTCCATAAGGTGAGGAAAGGAGTGGTCAACAAGTAGGTCACATTTCGAAAACTTTGTCAATGACATTTGACCTAAGTCATGTTTGAGGATTGATTTTTTTCTTTTACTTGGAAACATAACAAGCCACAATTTGAAGTTAATGCTCCAAACCAAAGTTTTTTTAGATAAAGTTCTAGAGATCGAAGTTTTCAATATCGAAAATTGAAACTTACAACAAATTGCAATATTTTGGTCATCTACAGGCTTTACTGAAATCATAAACTGGCTAATCTCACAATGTATCCTAAAATCCAGCGAGTTCTTTTTGGCCTTGTTTACAGTTGTAGCCTATGCCAACAAAAACATTCTTTGAATGTTGAAGCTATCCACGTGGGATCGTAGATGCACATATTAGATTGGAGGGCTCTGATGATTCTATCTATGCATTTCAAAGCTATCTATTGAAGCTATCCACGTGGATTTTTCTGGATCATAGATGCACATATTAGATTGGAGGGTTCTGATGATGCTATCTATAGAGGTTTTGGCTGCATATAGTTGACAGTTTAGATGTTTCCACCAGAAATGAATGCGATGAACATTCTGCTGCTATTGCTCACCATGTTGTTGGGACGTGTGCCTTTCTTCGCTATTCCGCTTGCGTCATGCACGTCACAATCTCTGCAGACGCTCTACCTCTCCTTTATCTATGCAGTGCAAGGATTTCAGTCACTTTCTCCGAATTGATTTCACAATCTGAAGCTCGTTCATCTGTGCAGCTCCTTTATTTGGCTTTCTAAGGATTTGAGACAGCGAAGGCTGCGGATTCTGATCATCCATTCAACATTTAATGTCGTTTTTTGAGCATAAGTGCTGCATTCTCATGCTTGCGGCAGAATTGAACGTTGATGATCTGCGATTCTCAACAATCGTTTGATTTCAATGGGCACGTTAGACACTCTTCAGCGCTCTTCTATTACTGCATCTTCTTTTAAAACTGTGGTCTGTGACCTTTTAAGGATGGAAATGTTATGTTCTTTTTTTTTCAAGTATTTCGCATGTGATTCTCTCACAAATGGATCGTGCTATGCTCAAGAATTCCAGGGTTTTGCCACTGTAAATGCTTTTAGTCTTAACTCATTTACACAAACCTGCGATGGCACTTCCATCATCATGGCTTTTGCTTCATATTCCAAGTCCAGTAAGATATTGTTGGATTTCACGTCACAGTGCAGCACTGGAGGATTATAGTCATGGTGCAGATATGCTAGGCCTTCTGCTGCTTCAAGTGCAATTTTACAGCGTGTAGCCCAGCTCATAATGCTTGCTTTGGGGCTATGTAGCTGATCTCCAAGACTTCAATTGGGCATGTATTCATAGACAGGTAGTTTGGCATCTTGACTGGACAAGAGCACAGGAGCTTCACAATGTTTTTGTGATGCAACTCCCCAAGAGTCCCCACCTACGCATTGAATCCATAGTCATGCTTTTGTGACCCTTCGCATCGGTCCAAAGCTTCTTGACTGCCACTTCTTGTCCATTGCTAAGTGTTGCCTTGTAGACTTTGCCAGCTCCCCTAGTTCCAATCGAGTTGTACTCATCCAGGGAGCTCAACACTTCATGCTCACTCAATCCCAGCTTATGGAAGGAGGTCGGGCTCCACAGAGCTTTCCCATCCCTCTCCTTCATATTGAAATAAGCTTTGTAAAACGCATGACTCAACAAAAAGGATCAGAGCTGCAGCTGCAAAAGTTGCACCTACACCCCAAGCCAATGGGCCAGTTCATTTTCTGCCGTCCCTTTTCTGCGTTTTTCTAACTGCACAGGATATCCCCACTTAGATAATTCTCTGAATTATCCAAGTTGGTAAGGGCTGTGAGGTTCCCTAGAGCTGATGGGATTGAACCTGTGAAGGAGTTTCTGGATAAATTGAGCTGAGATAGTTGATGGCATTTGCAAATTTCTGGGGAATTTGGCCTGAAAATTGATAATCTGAGAGGGACAACACATTCAAACCCAAAAGATTTCCCAGCTGTGGAGGGATGGAACCAGTGAGGAGATTTTGAGATTCTTAGCTCAGCAGTGTTGTCAACACGCTGGCATTTTCTAAGCAAACAGCTAGTTTCTTTTGATGTTTGCCATCAGCTCTTGGATTTACATGTGTCTGAAATCTTTGTTGCTCCATGTCTGAGATGAAAATCATTTGGAGCAGTTTTCGTCCTTGTCAATGCGATTGAGGAGAAGTAAAGATTGTATAAAGTAATGCACAAACTTTTGTGTAGCGTCTAGAATTGTTACTGCGCGTCTTTTGGTTTTTCCAGATTTTTACTTGCTACGCTTTTCCTCGGGAGATCGCCAACATCTGAAAAGTGGTGATTGGCAGTCGAGGCCGCTGCCGCTGCTGCAGAATTTGGGCAGGTACATAGCCAATGTGCTTTCTCTCTTATGAAGTTGATACTCATCGCAGTTTTGCAAGGCATCATCGTCTCTATTGACTTGCTTTGATACAACTAGAATTGAAAGTTCATCTAGGTACTATGAAGCAATTTTCATCGCTGCTAGGAATAGATTCTTCTTCAGTGCTTGAAATTGTTGTATGAGCTTCTGCATAGATCTGTACGCTGCAATGGCAGCTGTAGGCTGCGATTACCATTGACTTTTTTCCCACAATGCTAAATTGTCGGTTGCTTACCAGCAGAAGATTTTGTAGGATGCACGCTATTTTCTGTCACTGCACTCTTAATGCAGTCTGGAACCTTCGTTGAACTAGAATTGAAAGTTTCTCCAAGTGCTGGAGCTGTTTTTAAGAAGGATTTTTTTATTGCTGTTGGGAATAGTCACTTCTTTGCTGTCGAAAATTGTTGTTATAGCTTTGCGTAGATTTGTAGGTTGCAGATAACCATGAAATTCTTTTCCACCATCTTTTTTCTTTTGCCATGAAATTAGCACGTCGTTGGGTACAGATTTTCAGAATTCGGTTTTTTATGTACCAAGGTTCAATCGTTGAATTGTAAATAATATTTGCTCTGTTTATTTTGGTATGTTATAGAGTAGATGCTACATCATTGTCATGATTAATCGCTACAAGAGATCACTGGAAAATGCTTCTGTGCGGATCTAATAGTCGTATCTGTCAGCGTTTGCACTGTTCTCATTAGTTTTTTCTTCAAATTTTGATGTCTGAGAACATTTAATTTAAGCTCCTCTCTATCATCTGAATCATAGAGATCAAAGTGAATATTTTGACTATACATTACCAAAAGGTGTGATAAATTTGAAGCAACCTATAGCATCATCGATCAGATAAGGAGTTTTTGCATATCTTCTCCTGGCCACTAGGAAGCAGTCAATCTTTGTTGTCTACTCATATCAGTGTTGGTTGCCGGTGGAAAAACAGTGGATAAATTCACTGTTGGCTATGATCCTTGCTAAGAAATTGAGGAAATTGAAAGATTGGTGGAAGTATCGCATAGTAGTTTTAGGAAATTGACGATCTCTGTATCGTGCCTAGGATTGTTGGTAAGAAGTTTTGCTAGAGTTGGTTCCTTTTCAACCTATACAGAGTGTATTTTACTCTCGTTCACCTCTAGATTCTTTGGTGTGTCTAGCAAGCTCTGCAATTGTAACTTTTCCTCTGTTGTTGTACTCTCGATGTTTTTTTGCTGATCTGAATCTTCCTTGCTGTCTTCCAGCTTCTCTTCACTTTTGTATTCAATTGGAATTTCTGGATCCTTTGTTTCTTCTTTTTCTTCAACCTTATGCTCCTCCATCTGTTCGTCCCTTATGTTACATTGCTTTGGCTTTTCTTATGATCCATTATGTTCACTTCCGGAGACCTCTATTTGGACATTTGTGCCATCCCCTTTGACCTTCTCCAGATACTGTTCTCGGGTTCCTCTACTGTTGATTTATCTTCCGAGCCCTTGGTTTGCTGTTTTGCTGGAATTGCATTGCCTGGATTTTGTTGCTCTTTCTTATCTCAACCTAGACTTTGACAACCTCTAAAATCTCACCCTATACCTTGCTATCCTTCAGCTAATTTTCTTTGCTTTGGATCGACTCTCTTCTCTCTTCAGTAGTGTTCATATGATAAAACTCCAGATGGTGCAAGTATTAACAGCAAAAAAAATTAGTGCAATGAAGCTCCTCATGTTAAATAG
The DNA here is from genome assembly GCA_029204225.1 of Diphasiastrum complanatum. NCBI lineage: Eukaryota > Viridiplantae > Streptophyta > Lycopodiopsida > Lycopodiales > Lycopodiaceae > Diphasiastrum > Diphasiastrum complanatum. Next base: position 37,483,167 of record CM055108.1, read on the forward strand.
TGTTTTATTGCATAACATATGCGAGAATTTTCTTCTTGGCTCAAGAAACCTCAAAAAGTCTATAAACTTATGCTTTCAATTTAAGGTAATTACATCTGGAAGTAACTTTTTCCAGTAAATACATGAGCTAAAAGAGATTGCAACTGAGGCTATAAACAGCTACATGTCATTTTGCAATCGAGGATTTGATATTTAGTTGCGCTTGCTTCTGCATGGAAGAAGAAATTTCATAAAAGGAAAATTGTTCATCGCTCAATGTAAGCTTGATGCTCTCTAACAACACCCTTTCTACTGATATTTCTCATGAATTGGGAGCTCTACAAAATTTTCAACAGCTTTTGTTGGATGGAAGTAGCTTCTCTAGCATTGGCATACCTTCATCGCTTCTGAACTGTACCTCCGTTTTGCATTACTGACTCTTAACAGTAGTAAACTAGCTGGTTCTATCCCTGCCGAATTAGGCTGTTTGAAGCAACTTCAAATGCTCGTTGTAGACAACAATTTGCTCGAAGAATTCGCCCTCGAATCATTGATGGCATGACGTCGCTTACTACTCTTTCTATTTCTTAAAATACTTTGACAGGTAATATTTCTCCAGAATTTGATAAATGACAACGCTTGCAGTGCCTTGAACTTTTGAAAAATGATCTCATGGGGACGATCCCTTCATCCCTCTCAAATTGCTCAGAGATTCTAGAACTTGAATTTCATAAAAATAGTTGATTGGGAATGTGCCTCCAGAATTTAGCTCTTTGAAACGTGGGCAAGTTTTGAACGTCTATAGGAACAATCTCTTAGGAACTATTCCACCCACATTGAGGAATTGTTCACACTAAATTTTTTTCCTATGGGCATCAGTCAGCTCATAGTTGAGATACCTTCTGAGCTAGGCTTTCTTGTCAACCTTGAGGAGCGCAAGCACCAGTGCTGCGCCTAGCCAGGAACGGTGCTTCGTTGATGAGTATTCTTTGTGTATGTTAAAACAGCGGAAAGGTTGGAGGCAATATTTCCAACAGCTCGATCTCCGTAGGTCTAGGCTTGGTTATCTCGGATAGTTGGCAATGGTTTACCGGCTCTTGCAAGAATTCCATGTCGAAGCAGGAGGCGATCTCCGTAGGTCTAGGCTTTGGTTATTCCAACATAACAAAGGCATGGCTTAGGCTGCACAAATTCGAGAAGGCACTTGCTGATGCTAACAAGGCCTTGGAATTGGGTTTAGACTCAGTCCAATCACTTTTGAAGAGTTTCCGCAAACCCAGAGCTTTGTATAGCCTCCAGCAACATAAACAGTCTTCTTGTGTCCAGAGGTGGCACTGGAACAGTTTCCAGGGCAAGAAGAATTTTGAGATTCTGTTGACAAATGCACAAACAAGCTCGGAAGGAGCTCTCTACTCGATTTGCTGGCTAAACTTCTTGAATGTACTAAATTCCAAAGTTACCTGTGAAGTTGGAGAACACGCTTAGATATCTTGGAAACTCAGCACCTGTGAAGAGGCAGTGGATTTAGGCTTCCTTTGCTGTTGCATACCTTGAAAAATCTGAACCATTTGGATTCTCTATGAGTAGTCATTCAATAAGAACTCGATTGCCAAGCTGCAAATTCTACTAGATTTGATGCATGCAACAGTTCCAAGCCACATGATGACATTTCTCATAGTAGCATCGCACATCTACATGATTTGTATTCATAGACTTTTTTGCTTTCTGTCGTGATGCAGCGTTTACCGTGCCTGCAACGTTTTTCGCAATAGGCTTTTGTTCCAATTTGTCCTTCAAAGATCCAAAGCTTTTTCTAAAGCCAAATATGCTTTGATGTACAACGGCTGTGCCCTATGGACATGTCAAGGGGGCGAGTTTGAAAGACCTCAGTGGGGTCCTCTTTCTTGATTGCTTCAACTTCATCTTGCCCTGTCAACTATCTAAACTGTTATGGCTGCAACTACAAGTCTTTGAGATTTCTTTTCAGCTGTTAGATTTACTATATAGCGTGTGCCAAGTTGATAATCCTACCTGCAAACAAGAATATCTTTGAATTGGATTTGCTTTCTATTTTTGAAAACTTCTTTGGAAGGCTTTGGCTCTAAGGCTTGGCTCTGTTCTTTTAGGCACCTAAATTGATTTAGCTTCTGTGAAAGCTTACTGCTTTTTAATCAAAAAGAGGTTGTACAATGTTAGCATCTATTTGGGTTTTTTTTTTTCTTTGAGACCTTTCTTGCCTACATTGGATTTTTTGGATGTATTTTCTTGCTTTGCCTACGAGGGGATTTGTGGAATTAGTCACACATTTAGCTCAACTATGTTAATATTTTGTTTTCTAAAAAAAAGGTTGAACCAAAATTACATGGCATACGCTTAGAAAGATATTATTGTAAATTAATGGAATGATGTCAATCGTTGACATCCATTGAAGACTTTTTCAACAATTTCAAATGGATATATCTTTGACTCTTTCAAATTTTAAATATCTCAGTAGATCTTGGTTGTGAAGCATCAATGTAAATTTTATTTTTATTATTGCCGTATTGGAGCTCATTTTGCAACTTGTAATGCTTCAGCTATGTTCAAGTGTATTATTTTTTTCAATAGCTATGTTCAACCAAATTTTTTTAATTTTGGATGAGTGTAAGCCTTTCTAAATCCTCATTGGTTACTTCATAAGGCTTGCTACTATTCTCTTGTTGGATTAACTACGAGTCCTATCAAAATTCTGCACGGTCAATTTTGTAGACAATTACTAGGTGAGGTACAAAAGAGTGTATTGCATATTACTTCAAGGATATTCACTAATGCTCGCAAAAACAACTTTTTCTAATAGAGTAGGATAAATGATACAGTTGGACCTTCTGAATCTTCGATATATAATTTATGTTTGCCAAGGTTTACCACAAGATATCATTAGAATTTCAAGACCTCCAATAGCTTTCTTCATAAAAACAAGTTATATATATCCATTTTAAATCGATAAAATAATTTTGATTGGATGCGAATGAACTCCTAGGCAAAGTTCAAAGTTCGAAGTTTATATTTTGAAAATGCAAGTAGGCAGGCATAATCTCCTTCTTGAAAAATTTGAAGAGGACAATTGCCACCTCTTCTTGACAACATGCCAACAAAACAATATTAACAATTTTAACTATAACAAGTACTAACAGTGTGGAAAAGGCCATTCACATCCAATCAACATGATTTGATCATTTTGAAATGGATATATATGCATTTGCGTCGCCTCTCCATACCACCTCCATCGACTTAGGATAGAGCCCAATTCTATGCTAACCGAAGTCGCTCTTCTCGAGAATTTGAGATCGGTGATTGGATGTATCTTAGAATCCCAAAAGATTTTAAGACACTTCGAATGGGAAAATGTCCTAAGTTATCTCCACGCTTTAATGGTCCTTTCAAAGTTCTAAACAAGATTGGTAGGGTTGCGTATCAACTAGAACTCCATGTTGGAAATAAGGTTCATCATGTATTCCATGTTAGTCATTTAAAGGATATGGTAGAAACTCAGTTGTTTTGATTTTCTTTGGGCATTAGACAACTTCCATTTCTTTGATTTTTTCACAATATGGTGCATGAGCTTCATTCTAGTAAATCTTATAGAGTCCAAACTTATTTTTGCTTAGGATCCCAAACTTGTTTGATAAACAAGCTACAACATAACCTGCAATAGTCTCAATCAAGCTACTGGGAGTGAATGCCAAATTGAGTGGTGGGATTAAGAGACAGTTAGGGAGGCATGCAATGTACAATGTGTAGGATGTGATTTTATATACATTCGCTTTAGGAAAGGGATGAAAAAATGAAGTCTTCATGATGGCAGACACATGATAGGAAGAAAATTGGACTACGCACATCATGATATGGTACCATCATTCATGTACAAAATGAGAGTCCACAAGAAGGCAATTTGCATCAATAATTTCTATACATGCACGTATGTCTCTTTTGTTCAGTTTATAGGCATGCATATTGCATTGTTTAAATTGATTGCCTTCCTGGATAAAAGCATGTTTTGGGGATATAAGAAGACCAATAAATTAATGTTATTTGGACTAAAATTGATTAGTATGAGCGACCTCATGCTCTAATCTTAAAAAAGAACATATGTATCCAAGATGCATAATATGCAAGCAATAAGCACATTCACAAGGGAATTGTAACTTGTTAATTTTCCTTCAATCTTACGCTATCATATTTTTTCATGCACTAAACATTGTGATGTATCCAAATATACCACCATGGTGGCAAAATTCTTGTAAAATGAATTGCCCTTATAAGTGTTAGATTTCATTCTTGAAATAATTTTGTAATGTGGACTTACTCTACATTTGACTCGCATAGTCAAGACAGTGTCGAAGGTTTCGAGATCATGTACAAGAATACATGTATTTTTGACACAAATTTGAATCATTTGTCGAGGGTTACCAAATAATGATTGAAACAGCTTTGATAGTGGAGTCTTACCCACTATATATTTTGAATCCAATTCCGTAGCTCCACATGGTACCTGCCAGGTGGATAATGGGGCATTCAGTTAGGGTTGTGCCATAAACAAACTATAAATAGATCATTAGGTCAGTTTATTTTATCATCAACAATTTCAGTATTTGTTCATTAGAAGTATTCATTCTTCTTCTTCTCCGCTTAGTTCCACCATAGGCTTAGACTGATCACTTATAAGCTATCGCGCTTATAACTTGTGTAAGAGCATAATTTACAACACAATTAATTGCGCTATTATATAGTGCAATTAGAGTAGACAATGGATGCATTTTCATCATTTAGCAATACGATCTTTCTCTATAATTGTTCATTTTTTGCACTATTGAGTGATAATAAGTTGTGGTTATGGTAGTATCAAATTAGTTTTTGATATCACACTAGTAGTGCCTGCCCCCCCAACGGAGGGCAAATCCCGCTGCCCATGTGCATGAGCAAGAGATTGCAAGGGGGGATTCGGCTTTCAAAATTCCATCCATGATCAAGATTTTATCTACAGGCGCTCATCGTGTTCAAGTTTGAAAATTATAGTCAATCAAATATTAGATCTCATTATTATAAGTTAATATGTAATGAGGGTCCCAAACTACAATATACTCGATCGTCCGTTCATGTAAGGTTTGAGCATAACACACATCAAGGGTGATTTTTGGACTTCCTTATTCGGAATGGAAGTATGTCAATGGTTCATACTTAGTTTGAGTTGCCAAGATGTAGCACATGAGGTGGCAAGGGCATTTGCCACATAGGGGTAAGTCATGGTTGTTATTGCGTGTGGGGACATTAGCACCATTGCATCTTGTACCCTAGCCCCCTTTTGTGGACCCACACACACAGACCTCTACCTAGGGGCATACTCAAAGACTCCACATATTGTCCTCTACTTGTTTGTCCTCCAATAAAATCCTAAAAAACAAGATTATTAAACACTTTGAGTTGTTAGGACAACTTATAGAAAAAGGATCAATCTTTTTACAAGAATTAAATGGGCCAATTAAGTTGTAGCAACTTATTTTACACCCAATTGACAAGTTTGATAGAGGAATGCTCCTTTGCATCATCTCACTTGCCAAGGCTAAAAAATGAAAAATAGGTCATTGGTGGTAAAAGCAAGGAGCCAAAGAGACTTAGTTGCCACTACTCTAATTACTACCCTAAAACAAGTCAAACTTGAGGTGAGAAAACTTCTCAATCATGAAAACTACTTTCTCATGCTTGACAGCTTGGCCTTTATTGATATCACATGGTTGTTTTAGTGATTTCACATGGATGTTCATAACTCACCTATGTGTTAATGGCAATTTAATAGACAATTTAATTTATTTTAATGAAGAAATGGATGAGAGCATAATTTTTTTTTGGTATAGAGTGGAGCATTTCCTTTTGTTTTAATAGAGAGTGCCTCATTAGCTTATGTGGCTCCATTGTTATGGAAAGCCAACATTCTTAAGGAATGAAATCGACATCTTTTTTTAAAAATTGACAATTACAAAATTTTGTAAGATTTTTTATGTGATAAATTTAAGATTTTATAGGAAAAAATCGACAAATAGAAGCATGTCCCCTGTTAGGAGCCAAAAAACTCCTTAATATATGAGACTTTTGAGAAAATCTCAAAAAGTTTCCCGAGCACTGTACAGTAACAGTGGCTCCAAGCACAAGCAGGTTTAGACACAAGATCCATGTGCATCTTCCACCAAGATCCAGATTCAATCACTGGAGATCCTGTGGAATTCAATTACTGGAGATCCTGTCTTCCTCAGGCTGAGAGGACTGATAGCGACTTATCCCCAACCACTGACAGCTGGCCACGTGTCTCTACCCCTTCCATTCTTAGTTCATCTTATTATCTACTAGCAAGTTCTCTCTCGCTCTCTCTGTGTATCGTGAATACTATGGCTTTAAGCAATGAATGAAGGATTTGGATGGTTTTGAGAAAGCATAGATTATCAATCTAGAAGAAGTTAGGGAGCAGCATATGATGATACTGGTATTTAGCTGTGCATAATAGATAGTAACTCTGAGCTGCATTCTGAATTGGCAGCTATGGCAAACTATGGGTGCGCTGCAGATGAGCTCCAGTCCCTCACAGGTCTACTTGCATCCACCGGGATGGGGCTGCACAATGCTTCTCTTGCTGGGCAATTCATCTGCCACAAGCTGGATGATATGTCTAGCCAGATTGCTGCAACAAAACTGGCAGTGGATAATACTTATCTCTTGTTCTCTGCTTATCTTGTCTTTGCCATGCAGCTGGGATTCGCCATGCTGTGTGCTGGATCAGTCCGAGCCAAGAACACAATGAATATTATGCTCACAAATGTGATGGATGCTGCAACGGGAGGGATTTTCTATTATTTGTTTGGATTTGCCTTTGCATTTGGCACGGGCCAGCACTCCAATAGCTTCATAGGCAATCACTACTTTGGACTGGAGCAGATACCCAATCAGGCAGCGGGCTACGACTTCAGCTTCTTTCTCTATCAATGGGCCTTCGCCATAGCCGCTGCAGGGATCACCAGTGGCTCCATTGCAGAAAGAACCCAATTTGTGGCTTATCTGGTTTATTCTTCGTTGCTCACAGGATTTGTGTATCCCGTGGTGTCACACTGGGTTTGGGCACCCAACGGATGGGTGAGTGCTAGTAACACAGACGAGTTGCTATTTGGATCGGGAGCGATAGACTTCGCAGGTAGCGGGGTGGTGCATTTGGTGGGCGGCGTTGCAGGTCTGTGGGGAGCTCTCATCGAAGGCCCTCGCATCGGCCGTTTCCACAAAGAGGGGGAAGGTTTTGAGATGCGTGGTCACAACGCAACATTGGTGGTCCTCGGCACCTTTATGCTGTGGTTTGGATGGTATGGTTTCAACGCGGGGTCGTTTATGAAGATTGCAGTGCCATACAGCGCAGGCGGCTTTACTGGCAACTGGACTGGCGTCGGCCGCACTGCAGTCACCACCACCATCGCTGGCTGCACTGCGGGTATCACCACCCTCTTCGCCAAACGCATCCTCGACGGCCACTGGAGCGTATTAGATGTCTGTAATGGCCTTCTAGGAGGCTTTGCAGCCATCACAGCCGGCTGCTCCGTAGTAGAGCCATGGGCAGCTGTGATCTGCGGCTTTGTATCTGCATTAGTGCTCATAGCCTTGAATCAGCTCTCCGCCCGCCTCCATTTCGACGATCCACTGGAGGCAACGCAGCTGCATGGAGGTTGCGGTGCCTGGGGGCTGATATTCACAGGCCTGTTTGCTAAGGAAGATTACGTAAAGCAAGTATACTTTCGCACAGGATCACCACCATATGGGCTATTGATGGGAGGCGGATGGAAGCTTCTGGCAGCTGAGACTATTGAGATTTTAGCCATTGTTGGCTGGGTTTCTGCAACGATGGCTCCAGTCTTCTTCCTTCTTCACAAGTTTAATTTACTCAGGATCTCTGCACATGAGGAGATTGCAGGGACGGATCTCAGCTTGCATGGAGGATCAGCCTACTACCACACCGATTCATCTAAGCACCAAGCTAAATTGGACTCTGGCAACGATAATGGTGATTACAGAGCTCTGGATCAAACTGATACTCTTTAGATGATCCGATCAGTTTCTTTTAATCTTATTTAACGAGTTCAGAATTATGTACATAACCCAGCCGTTGTCATCTGTACGATGCTGTTATAATCTAGTTTATATACAGGCTTGGAATTCACATGTTGTAATCTAGTTTGTATACAGGCTAGGAGTTTGGCATAAATGCCCACCATTCACATTGAAGGGCTGTTGTAATCTATTTCATATGCACGTTTGGAATTTGACATGCGTAGCAAACATTCACATTGAAAGGCTTTTTCACGTCTCGCATTGAATGGATTTTTTTTAACCTCCATATGACATGTATGTTTCAACGCTACCTTTCTGTAAGAAGACATAAGCTACCTTCATTTACCAGTATCATTAAGCGCTAAGAAGACTTTTGCATTTCGAAAAGCTACCTTTCACTATAAAAATATCCCACAAAAAAATTCAGCATTTCCAAATTACATGAGATTTTGTTGCAATTTAAGACTCAAGAGTAAAATTTAAAATTTGGAGATTGAACTTTTTATATTTACTATCTTTTAACCAAAGGAAAATTTTGAAGTTTGCCTTTTCAGTTAGCACAACGCTTAAATCTCCAACCTCTTTAAAAATCAGATAGACCTCTGACATGCATTGCACCTTGCAACAAATACCAAACTTTTAATATATGTTACAATGTGGGTATTGCAGCTTCAAGTAGTCTTCTTTGAATGGCGTGATGAATGCACAAAACACAAATGTGATTTTGTTCATATATCGAAGTTACCAAGCAGAGATGAGAGACTAGAGTTAAAATATTGTCAATCGAGCTGCTTACATGATTCAATTGAGTTGCTTACATTGATAGCGTCTTCATGCAATTGAATTCTGGCTTTGCTTTTCCATCAATGCATTGCGAGGACGCGCCGGGGGGGGGGGGGGGGGGGGGGGGGCATCTTTAGGCTTAGCCATCAGCAACGTGGCGCCCGATGAATTGGGACGTTCATCGCATCAAAAATACTTACAATGTCTTTTGCCTTGTAAAACCAAAGCCCATACCCTTATCTTCTTTGTTGATGGTTGCATGAGAATTTGGGTGCCCACAAAAAAGAGTGTGCTTGTGTTGGTGGGATACTCTCAAAGGATTCGTGCGTGCGAATTTTTGGACCCTAGTAAATTTTTCATGGCCATTGGAATGCTTGGGCAGCCGCTTGTCACATCAGGAGTGAGCTGGGCCCAATGGTACCCAACTTGCAAATATGTTCCTTGCAAGGCTCATCGTCCTTGGGCCACCACTCTTGATGATTCAGGGAGGTATCATTTGCATATACAGTCAACCCAAGAAAAATGTTAATCCTCTAGAGTAGCATATAGAGGGTTAACATTATAGCATATAAACACGTTAATCACAAAAAAAATTAACATATTTGGAGGGGGGAAATGTGAACATTTGTGCAAGGGAATCGTAGAAAAAATATTATTTTGCACTACACTAGATCGCACATGTTGGTGATGGGGGCTAGGCTAATGAAATACGTTGTTGAAGCCCTAAATTTTCAAAAAAAATTGTGCTTGTAGTGAAAGCCTTGTTGATGGGTTTGAAACCATTTGAATTTTGATGTTAACATAAACCCTAAAACCCTCTTGTGAAATAACATTTATCTAAGTCACATTATTTAAGGTAAGAGTAAATTATGATAGTAAATAAAAATTAACACTTGTGCTTTGTGAATTTCTTGGGAGTAACCTAAAACTAACTATAAAGGTTATAAGACTTTTTTGGGTTGACTATAAGTTAAAAGAATCAAGGAATCTATTTCACGCTTTATACATTGTTGATTTATTTGAGTGTGTGAAGTTGACATGCCTTTATAGCCTTGTCCTTGTATTGCCTTTTGATGGGAGACATGGTTCACGCTTTTCATGTGCACAATTGACATGCCAAAGGCACTCTTGACTCAATGTGATGGAAACCTCCTTGGACTTTTCCTCCAATATCTTTTATTTTTGAAGTCTTCTTGGTTTTTTTAATAAGTTATTTTCAAACTTTTGTAGATTAACAGAACCTTCCAACTACTAAATTTTGTTGCTAATTTCAAATATCTAGTATGATGCCAAAATCAATATATAACATATTTATCTTAACATGTAATTTCAAAAAAATTATTTAGAAAAGACTCTTGGTATCAACTATTTCCTCAAGTCTTGTCCCAACCAATTGAGAAATTTTAGCATCAATGATTGTGTTATAAGTTTATAAATAATCTTTGTGTTGGCTAGATGCAGATGAGATAAAACTTTACAATCCAAAAGATTTCATAGTTTTTTAGTGTACTGCCATGAGCTTAAAATCCTACATTTGTTTAAACCGAAGAGTTTTAATCCTATAAATATTCCGATTGGTTTAAAAAAAAAACCTATGTCATATTCATTCTTAGATTTTTCGGCTATTTTGAGCATTGTGTCGAGGTCATTTCAAGGAAATGGTCCTCAACAATTTTTAAACTAACCTTCTAAAATGATTTCAAACTAACTTCATACAAAACCTATAGCACTAAGATGGAAAAGATAAAAATACTAGTGTATAACATATAAATTTGAAATTTATTGCTAAAAGTTCAGCATTAAGTTTGCAAGTCATATATCTACCAACCATGAAACTTAAGGTGAATTGCCAATTTCAACAATATTTTGTTGGCTTTTGAGACTAGGGAGACTTCAAGTCATCTATGATGAAGAAGCTTAAGAATTAAAAGGACATGTCTTGAAATTTTACCAATTGAGGGCATGGAATTTTTTTATAAATATTGTCCATGGTATGGATGTTGCATAAGACTTTCAACACCCTTCTTACCTTCTGTTTGCTAATGGATTTGTTGGAAGGGAAGCTTTAAGGTTTTGAAGGATTGAACTTCTCCATGTGTGGACATGTAGAATTTCCTTACAAAATTTAATTTATTGATGCAAAATTCTAAGACCAAAATAATAGAGGCTAGCATTGTCGATGCAATATCTACTTGTCAATACTGTGGAAATATGTAAGTGAAACATGGATATGATTTCCGAAAAACAAAAATTGGTGTAAAAGGCCACATTGGCTTTCCTTACCAAAATTTTAACGATTTCTCATCTCTGGTTCCAAGTACCCTTTATGGTTCGAAAGGTACACTAAGCCAAAAACCTCCAAATGGGTAAGATCTTCATCAGATTCAACTGTCGCCTTCATGTGAACTCAATTTCAATCGGCTTACATGGAACACTGGATGAGGTGTAGACTTGTCTTGAAGGTCAAGTTCGTAAGCTAAAGAAATAATTTTCTTTGTAATCCAAAATGGTTTGCAACATTTGGTAGACAATCTATAATGCTTTCTCTTACACATGGTCCTAGAATCTTTGAAATTCTAAGATACACCCAATCATGAACTTTAAAATATTTGGGAGATCTCTTAAGATCAGCATAATGCTTAGCCCTGTGTTGAGCACTACGGATACTAGACATGCTAATTGCAATATTTTTTTGCATATTATGTAGAAAATCAACAACTTTCCAAATCTTAACATATTTGGTCCCCACATTAACTAGAGATCTAGGTTGCAAACTGCACATAAGCATAATCTGACTGTAACTAGGAGTACAATGTTGTTTGATTAGTTCTACTATTGGGTATTCTAAATCTTCCATAGTTTGATTAGTTCTTTTAGTCTGCCAATCTGATTTAGAATGATCAATAGGACTAAAACTAACTGATGTTTCAAGTTCATGGAATAAAGTTAACCAGAAGTTATCTGTAAACTTAGGATCCTTATCACTAACAATATTACTTGGTAGTCTATACAACCTGAATAATCTTTCGGCTAAATATGAAGCCTTTGCAGTTGACTTAACTAGTATGAACATACCTAACTTGGTTAACATGTCCACTACAACTCAGATATAATCACTTTGTTGTTGTCTCTTAGGGAGTCCAACTACAAAAACCATAGATATACTTTTTCATCTCTTCTAAGAGAGGTAACAACCCTCCAATATTTAAGCATTTTGCTTTGGTTGCTTGACAGAGTTTACACTTACCGTATAAGACTCCACATATGGCTTTAGTTTTGGCCAATAAAACTCTCCTCTGACCTAGTTGTTTTTGTTTTTGCTAATTGTTTATATATAAGTTTGTATTTATTGTAGGTGGATTTATTGGAAATTTAGGTTGTTAACTTATGTGTTGAATATTAATCTTATAATTGAATTTGATAAACATATGTACAATCATTAGACATTTTTGACATTAAATATGTGGAATGTAAAAATGCAACAATGAACAATGACTTCATATTTGTAGAATGAACATAGAACAACGTAATGCTTGTAGAATGTAAAAATGCAACAATGAAATCACAAATAGTGAAATAGAGATACTTTATATTTTTACTTCCAAAAAAAAGTACATATTGCATCTTTTTACAAAGAGGTTTGATGCTACCCTTTGTTCTACTTTTGTAGATTAAAAAAATCACATTAAATCTAAAAAGTAATCAAAAACTTCTTAATCATCGCTCTTCTCTCCCTCATCGGTGTCCGAAGTCGAATCTTCTCCTTCATCTTCATCCCCATCATCCTCATCCCCTTCTTCTGGGTTTGCTCTCGTACTTTCTTCTACAAATGAAGCAAAACCTCCCTACACATTCACAATACAAATAAACTATTATTAGCAAAACATATGCTATAAAAATGAAATGAAAATCATATAATAACTACTCTCTTGATTTAAGAAGTGTAAACAAAAAAGAAGCTTGGTGTGAGTGTTTCTTCTTGAGAAGACCTATGTACAGTGTGAGTGTTTCTTCCTGAGAAGACGTATGTACAGAACATGAATATCGGTATGATGTGGGTATTGGGGAGAAGCAATTGCTCTTGAATATAGTTGAATGATAAGCTAGTAATCTGCAGCTAAATGATGGGTTAACTATTGCTAAAGACTATGAGGTGATAGAAGTACTATACGCTTAACACAATACTTTCGGTTGGATTCTTTTAGCACGTAGATGAGTTGTTAAAACAGTTGAAGATGGATAATTTGCAAGAGATGACTTCGTCTATCATTCAGGTATGATGCTATACGAAACTACACCAATACGGTGGGTAGCCTTATTCGTAATTACAGGAAGTCTTATCCTTGCATTATAATTCTAAAATTTCTTCCCTTAAAAGTCGTAACTAATGAAGTTATAGAAGTTTGATCTTATGTACGTTTAAGTAGACATGAGTTTGTATATTTTTTAACTAAGTTCGCTTGCATCCTATGTCCCAGTGTTGTTTGTAAGGTCACGTACTCATATAGAGCTTGACAATGGTACACTTGAATGGCATGGATTTGCCCAAGTTGTTCGGTGTTTGGACTCCCAGAATACAGTTACGGGATATCCATGAGGGCTAGCATAGCATGGAAGTGCTCTAGTACCTAACGCTGAGACCATGGTCAATTCTCTGACCATCAAGATAGTGAAGGATAGTTGCTTACATGTAAAATGTAAATGTAAATCTAATACATTTCTTTTGCTCTTGTACTGATCAGTATGGCTTGTGCCCTGATACGGCTTCGTTAAAGGGCGGAATGTATTGCTTAGTAATGAAGTTAATGATTGGGAAGATTGGACATATTTTTTTAAATGCAATTTAGCTGATAAAGTAGTGAATCTTGTTTTGGACATGGATAACAACTGATGCTCAGCTATGACACCTGTCTTCCTCACGCGACTAACTTGTGCGGTTTTGTTGTGTGGGATGGTGGCAGGTAACAGCTGGGTGTCTTAGAACTTGCTTCGCTTTATGGTACTCTGTACTGTTATACTTTATACAGCCGTATTTTTACTTGTTATGCTATAAATTGAAGGGTTCAAAGGGTTTGGTCTTGACTTGTCAAGAGGGACTATGTGAAATCTTGTTACTCTCTCTCTAGCATCTCTGATGCCACCCCGGCTACCCTTTGGTCGGGGTAGCACCAGACCTTTACCTTTACTTGTATTTTATGGCTAACAAGGTCTGTTGTATGATGTAGTCCACAAGATGGTTTCATGATGCGGTGACTCTTAGCTATGGGGAGCCCCTTCCTCCTCCTAGTCCTTTTGTTCACACCATTATATGTTGCATGAAGAAAGTTGTTGAAATCTGCTTGATCAACAAGTTCAACGGTGATGACTTCCACATGTGGAAGTTCAAGATGAAAATGGTACTCACAGAAGAAGAACTCTAGGGATACATCAGCGGTTCAATAGCCAACCCGGTTGAACCTAACATGTACTAGCCCCAATATCAAGCATACTGACCTCACTGTCCACCAGCCCTGAAAAAAAGTAGTATTATTTGAACAAGAAAACAAACTTGATGTTTTAGACTCAAAAGAATAAAAACAAGTCACAACATTGTAAGATTACCTCGATTCTTCATAACCCAGTCTATACATTTATCATCCGAATCCAATCCAAACAAGTGCACTCAACACTTTCGTGCAAATAGACATTCCCGTCCCCAATAGTAGATCAACCACAACTCCTTCTGGAGAAAAAGCGGAGAGCAAGAAAAACATTAAATAGTCACTCTTTTCACTACTACCTCGTACAAGATTTGTGCCACTATCTTTGGACCACTCATAACTAGGTAGGTAATGGGTCCATAAATCGCTCTCAGTACTCAAAAGAGCACCATCAACAACAACTACATGCTCTCGTTGAAGTGGAGGATTACAATCTCTCTATCCATAATGTACACATCCAATACATGCATCTGAATTACAAACTTTATTACAATCGTTCTATCAATGGAACAAAGGTGCGTGCACAAAACAAGTTACAAAACAAGCTACATCTGAACAAAAGATTAATGTCTTACATTCAAACCGTTAACTGCGCTTCCAAATTTCTCAATTCCCCTCAAAGTTCTTCTTTCAACCACTGATAGGCTGCTGCAAGACCTATCTGAATCTCAACTGACAATCTACTCATAGGTGGACTCATAAGGACAACCCAGCCTCTATCATCAAGGATCATCATGCAAAGATCCAAACTGGCCTCTAGCAAATCATCTGACCAATTATTCCAAGTAAAATCTCCACCTACCATGCCATCCATCATATACCCCGTAGGCAAGTCCACCAAGACCAGATCTGCACTGTAAAATGTTCTCTTCCCCTTTCTCATTTTATCAGGCATAGAATTCTTCTCCATAAAATTTCTCAAACTTTGATACTCACTAGGGCTGTCCCCCCTAGACAATGAATCTCTGATAGAAGTAATGTTTCCACAAATGACCTTGGATGAAGTGATTCTAGTTTCGACTATGCTTATCCAAATCATTTTTAAGCTAATTAGTAAATCCTTCATAACAAAATCTATTGACTCTGCAAGTAATTGTCCATCACAATACTTGATCATATATCTATGTTCACTGACTAGGTTAAGTATGCCAAATAACCTTAGTAACCAGAAATACATAATAGATTTATACAATGTTAATCGTGCACATATGAGAACAATCTTACTTTGACCTAGTACATACATGTATGTCCTTATCTAATATTCCAGAGATCTTAAAAGTCCACCTGGATTTCCTATATTGTATAGGCACATATCTATCCCAACCAAGCACTAGAGAATCCATAAACTTTGTTCCTAATGGATAACAATAATCCATTTACGAAAGGGTGAGGTGATTCGACAAGAAGACTCCCACACTTGGCTTTCTGACACATTGTCAACCTCTTTTGGTTAGTAATAAGCCTTATAAATCCCTCCATCATAGAGCATTATCTCTAAGGGAAAGTTTTTTCTATTACTAATAGGTTAAAATCCATGTGTTAACTAACTCCTTTTTCACCTAAATCATACTAAAATTTATGGTCATATAATATATCTCTTATGAATTCAACTGGATCAATTCTCGTTTAATGAATTATTTATGGAATTACTCCTTAATTTGTATTATGCAAATCTCCCTCAAAGATTTCAAAAAAATCTAGATTACATAATACAACTACATTTACTAACTCATATGTCCATTTCTCTTCCTCCCTTAGATTGTTTGGTTTCCCAAAAAACTTCATCATCTAAAGTACAAGGAATTTTCTTAGACATATAGTAAAGGCGCCAAAGGTAAATATGTTTTTTGTGAAGAATTGTAAAACCTATCTCTCTATGTTGACCATGGGGGCTATGCTCATTTTATTTCTTTATTGCTATCGGGCATGGACAAACTATCAATTGATTGCAGGTGAATTGTATCTTCATGGAATGTATGATATTTTAAGAAGATGTGTTTTACCACACGAAGTACTTGATCTAATCATGTTTTCACATGATGGGATGGGAGGTGGACATTTTTCAACTGATATCACTGTTCGAAAGCTTTTACAATCAGGGTGCTGGCTATGGAAGACTGATTGACACCCTAGTGAATGACAGATGACTACGCAAGTTTGGCAGCCAGTTCAACCAGCGTGATCCAAGATCTATTCATTTTTATTTTTTGTTGTTTTACAATATTTTGGTTTCACTACTTCTTGATTCTTTTCTTTTTTTGAAAAAAATAAAAATAATAAAAAAAGAAAGGAAAAAAAAAAATGATGAGCAAAAGTCAAAAAAATCATCAGATCAGAAAAAGAGAAAAAAAAATATTTTCAAAAATCAGGTTTTGATCAAAAATGACTTAAAAAATCACTTTTTTGGTCATCTTGAACAAACAGTTATAGGAACCTTCGTCGAGTTGCCAGATCATACATCCAGCTTAGATTTATCTATATTGAGTTGGGCAAAGGTTATCTTGCAAAATAAGTACTTGTTTTGAAGTCTGCGAGAGTTCAGAAGCCTACCACTTTGAGAACCGTCATTGAGAATGATAACATCATTACGAACCTTCGTCGACCTAACAAATGGATTCAGAATGCCAAAATTAGGTTGGACATAGGTTCAAATTTTAATTTTTTTTATTAAATACAATACTTAGGCAAAGGATGCACTTAGGCAAGAGTTGAACCCTCGCCAACCCATCAGAACCTTCGTCGAGCTACACCATTGGTCAGGAAACTTTGCCGAAAATCTTGGAAGCTATTTTTACTGTACTGAACATGCCTGCAAATTTTTGTCCAGAACTGATTAGCCAAACAAGTACTTTGTCTAATGGACCCTCAAAATTAACCTATAAAAGGGCTGAATTTGATTTCGTTTCTCACTTGTGCTAGCAAAGCTCTTACAAATTTTTCTCACTACCAAACTTTCACACAACTTTCTGACAAGCCCTATCCTTGCAATTTCTATTGATTTTCTTGTTGGATTACTCTCCTTCTTACCAATCGACTAATTAGTTTTAATCTTCATCCATTGTTTATCCAGTTCTGCGGATTTTTCTGTGTGTTTATGCAGTCTGCAAAATTACACGGAGTTTACGACAGTGTCACCTTTTTTGCCTGTTAGGAATTTTGTTGAAAAAATGCAGTCTTTTTTTCGCATTTTTCGCTTGACAAAAATCTCGTGTAAAATCACAGTGTCGCATTTTTTGCTTTTTCTAAAGAGCCTCAAATGTTAGAGAAAATGACACTGGCAAAGTGTGGGGCAACCCTAAATGAGATTTAAGGGCACCGTCTCCTTTTCTCCCTTTACATGAAAAACCCGACAATGTCACCTGTGGCTGTTTTAGTTCATTTCTGTAGAGCTACAGTTTTGGTTCATTTATGCAGACAGAACGTTTACGGCCAAGTTCACCACTTATCAACAATCAATGACAAGGACCGGATGGATGCCAACTCATTACCAGCCAACTGGCGATCACAATTCACGACCTAATTTCTTAGTATAAATAGCTGTTCATATTCATACAATATAATGATTTATTAGAATTATCAAAAGAAGCATTTGAATAGTTAGCTCTCTCTCTCTCTCTCTCTCTCTCTCTCAAGCCTGCGAGCTTGAACACTCTTGAGCATTCTAGCTCACTTCTTAGAGTTGTTTTAGAGATTGCTATTGCGCTATTGCTTATCAGCATTGTGCTTAATTTAGACTTTCATTTTAGCCGTTCACAGATAGCATAGAGTACGTGGCTTTGATCTGCAACTTATTGTACTCATTTACTTCTGTTACGTTCTCATACTGAATCAATACTATTCTTCATTGCATTCAATTTCCGTCTCAAAATGTATGCGTTTCTGTATTTCTTCGTGACTAATTTGTGAACCATTCGCAACTAATTATTTGTCTGATAAAGGCCTCTCAGACAAAACACCATTCGAAGTTTGGACAGACCTTCTTTTTTAAACTTGCGAGTTTTTTAATGTACTGCTTTTGCAAAGAATCCTTGTGATCTCAGGAAGAAGCTCGACTTTCAGAGTATCAAGTGTGTCTTCATCAGCTACACTACTTGAGATCTAGCCTACAAGTTGTTCGATCCCATCAAGTCGAAGATATTCACTAGCCGAGATGTCATCTTCATCGAAGATCAGTTTCAAGACCTCAAAGGAAAGGGTAGTCCCCATGTAGCGGACCTATCAAATTCTCCTAACGCTGTGAACTATCCAGTTCCTCAGTCGACTATTCTTATTGAAGGTCCAAGCTCCTCTACTCTTAACGAACAACAAATCAACGACGAATCAGAAGATGATGATGTTGCAGATCAATAACTACAGTATGATGGAAATAATCAACTTCATGTATTACCCAGAAGATCTTCAAGGACTAGCAGACCACCTAACCGGTATATTGACGAGTCTGCAGCTTATCTTGTTTAGGAACCAACTTCTGTCCAAGAGGCACTCAGTCAGCATGATTCAGATCTTTGGAAGGAAGTTATGGATAAAGAGTATTCATCTTTTATCAAGAACCAGACGTGGATGATTGTCGAATTACCTGCCAGCAAAAACGTAGTTGATTGCAAATGGATTTTCAAAATCAAGTACAACACTGATGGAAGCATCAACAGAAGAAAGACACGACTTGTAGTCAGAGGATTTTCTCAGGTATACAACATCGATTACACTGAGACATTCAGTCCAGTACTCAGCATTCTTCTATTCGACTTTTGTTATCATTTGCCACTGTAGCAGATTTGGAAATACATCAAATGGATGTACAGACAACATATCTCAATGGAGTTATCGAAGAAGACATTTACATGGTGCAATCCGAAGGTTATATTATCGAGGGTAAGCACAATCATGTTTGCAAACTCCATAAGACACTTTATGGCTTGAAGCAATCTGTTCGAGCATGGTTCCAAAGGATCAATACTTTCCTTATTGATCACGGCTATACACCTAGATCTTCAGATTCAAACGTTTACTTCAAAGTAGTGCAACCGTCTTTTATCATTATCGCTTTGTGAAAAGATGATACATTGCTTTTCAGTAACAGTACCGATTTGATAAAAAAAAAAAACTCAATCTACTTAGTGGTTTTACAGATGCAAGTTGGGCAGGAGATGTAGACACTTGTAAATCTACTTCCGGATTTACATTTTTCCTTAACAATGGTCCAGTTTCCTGGAACAGTTGCAAGTAATCTTTGATAGCTCTATCTTCCATTGAATCAGAGTATATCAGAGAGAGAGAGAGAGAGAGAGAGAGAGAGAGAGAGAGAGAGAGAGAGAGAGAGAGAGAGAGAGAGAGAGAGAGAGAGAGAGAGAGAGAGAGAGAGAGAGAGAGAGAGAGAGAGAGAGAGAGAGAGAGAGAGAGAGAGAGAGAGAGAGAGAGAGAGAGAGAGAGAGAGAGAGAGAGAGAGAGAGAGAGAGAGAGAGAGAGAGAGAGAGAGAGAGAGAGAGAGAGAGAACGTAGCAATAGCAGCGTGGAGAAGATAGGGCAGCGACTGAGAGAGAGGTCAGCAAGCAATTTGAGAGAGAGAGAGAGAGAGATGCAACGACTGTGAGGAGTATAGCGACTGTGAGTGGTGTAGGCAGCGATCAAACAGGTGAGAGTAGGGAAAGAGAGATCTGTCCCACGAGACAGTATGAGGGATTTCTAGCCCAAACTGACAAAGAAAGAGAAATGTCTTTCCAATGCCGGAAAAGAGAAGGATATGATTGGTTATCCATCGACAGTCTGGTCAGCGAGGAACCAGAAGACAAGAGCACATAGATCTAAATGAAAGGTCTCGTCTTCCCATAATCATACTCCAGAATCAATGAACGTAATAGCAAATGATTAAAGAAGAGAATGCAGAAGAAGAATCCCTACCTCTCTTCATCACCAGAAAACAAGACTCTCTTCTGCTTTGAATGAACGAATGTATGAATATCCGAATGCCTCCTTCCCCTTCTCCTTGCGTGGGAGAAAACGGTTTGAAAGGCCGTCCTCTTCAAAACACCAGAATCTTTCCTTCTCCCTTGAATCCGATCCATTGAATTCAATTCTACCAATTATCATAAAACTTTTCATATCCATTGGACATGTGTCCATAGCAAAGTGATTGTTTTCCGAATCATCGAAAAGGCCATAGTGCAAACTGCTCCACTGACCATTCGAAGTGTCTCTTCTTCATAACCACCCTTTATTGAAGGGCAAAATGCATTCATAATTGTCTTCTTAGTCTTCATATTGACACAACTCTTTTATAAACTATTTTGGCCTCAAGAACCATTTTCATTTGTTACTTTGAATTGCTCCCAAAATTTAGGTATATGGGTGATGTCTTCATAAATTAAGTTGACATCCATTTTATTTTCACATACCCTGACTTAGTGCCTTTCATTCTCAACTATTGCTCCCAATTGGAACGCGAATAATCTTCTGTGAGCAATAAGCAATTGCTTCACAATTGAAACTTCATAAAGGCAAATGTAATCCTTACCACAGCAAATCGTCTGATCATCATGTTTTCAAATGCGGTAAAGACTTCTATCATTAGCTCATCGGTTACAATTCGAGAATTGACACAGTACTTTGAATTGGCGATTCTGAACTGGCAATTTCTTTCCTTTTTCTTACTTAGACATTTTGAATCATCACCTGCTCGTCATTAGAAATTGCAACTGAATGTCTTTTTGTCTTCATGACCATTAACCTTAGGACATTCCTTAATCTTCAAAAGGGTATTATTTGTGATGATCAATGATTTAATTGTTGTATTTTCGTTGATTGGTTGTCTTCGTCTTGAACTGAACTTTGATTGTCGTTGTTTGCAGGACCCTTAGCCTTTGGACCTTTCCTTGAAACTTAAGTCAGTGCCTTAAAGGTACCTGGGTATCTTTTATTAATCATGATATAAATAAGATACATTGATCAATTACAACATGGCAAACAATGGCCATTAACAACTATAGATATTTATGTCCATCAGAGTCACTTATAAGTATTGCTATTTAACAAACTTATTAAAAATAGTAAAGTCTTAAAAATAGCTATAATTCATCTGATATAACTGTCATTTGACGACTTGATACATTTGAACCTGCCATAGAATTCTATAGCTACTCTTTAACATAGCCATATTCGTATATAAGTAAAAAGTGGCATAATAGCAAATTTTGTGCACATGAGATACATCTAGCACTTTTTTTTCTAGAAAATTAGCATCAATGATTGTAGTTGCTGAAATTTTAAAATTTTGACCAAAAAAATACACTACATGTTTTCCCCCCCACTTAATTGTGAAGCGTCCTAGCGAACAGAGAGAATAGTCTTTGACATTTGATTTTGTATCATGAAGCCATTGATTTAGCCTTATGATCTTTTCATCTTTTCAGCATTTCAAGCTTTTCTTCGTCAATTAATGGGCTCAGCACACAATATAGTGTGATGCTAACCATTATTATTCAACAACATGAATCCAAAGGCCATTGATTCAACCTTTAGATCTTTCAGCAACATTGTCTTTATCCAGAATAAAAATCCTGCATTAGATCCAACCCGTGTTTGAAGAAAATATGCTCTCACTCCCATCAAATCATAATGTAATGCCCATCATCAAAACCATGCATTGTTGGAAAATGTTGATGCAATCTTCATTGTCGTAACAAGATATGAATGTAGTTTCTTAGCTTTGTGTCTAGGTCTTCATATAATGTAGTGCGTGCAATGCAACCTATTCTAAAAGTTGGATCTTCGCCGTTCACATTGTGAATATCTCTCAATCTCATAAAAATCTATTCACTTCTTAAATAATACATAGATTTTTTTTTTTTAAACCAAATATTCATGCTATACCTCACATTTCTACTCTCATAGATAGATTTTGAATTGAGATCTGATATTTTCTATCCTTACAAAAGAAAGTCTATGATCCAATTACAATTCTCAAGACCTTATGAACAACAAAATAGAAAACACACATCATATTCTCTCCACTCATTTTTCCACTCATCACTCAAAAGATCTCACAAATACTCTCAATAAAAGATCCAAGATGGTCTTCAGCAGATGTCTTTGACATAGATCCATAATCATCAATAGGTGTTTTCTCTTTTTTTTTTTTTTTTTTTTTAGTGCTCACCTCCCCACTAGTAATGTTTTATCCCTCCTAAATCTTCATATTTCCTCTCAATACCACCCTCATGATACTATTCAACAAAAAAAATGCCCATCCAAGGCATTAGAACATTGCATCCCATCTTCAGATCAATGCATAATGCAAGTAGGCATGAAATGCAACATATCGGTCTTTATATAGGATGGATGCATACATCACAGTGTCTATATGATGCAAGTGTAATGTGTGTGGATATTTTACCTCCAATCTTCATATAGAGTGTATTACCTTCCAAGATGTATATTATATCTTTCTCAAATAAGATGAAATATTTTTCCCAAGATAGCCTCTCACACATTTGTGTCATAAAACTAAAGTTAGTTGTTCAATTCATGGTAGTTGAACCACTCATTATTAATCAACTTCAAAGACGAGTGATCCAACTTGGATAATTCTAATTCTAACTCTTCATCATATTCATGAACAACTTGTAACTCATCCATCTTAGATGATAAATCCTTTTGATCTTTCTTTGAATCAGTTGGGTCATCATTTTTTTCCTTGGGGAGAATGGAAGTCATATTTTGACCTTGAAACCTTTCATCAATGCCACCCATATTGGAAGTAATGATTTTCTTTATGAATTCTTCTAATCCAACAAAACTATCTTCAATTTCTTGATCATTCACTAATAATGGTAATATTTGACTTTCAGTCTGTGATATCCATATGTCATTTAGTATCATTTCTTCCTTCAAAAGACATTGACCTTGGAACAAGTTAGAATCAACCAAATTTGATTGGCCTTCTTGTTCTACTTCCTCAAGAGCATATTTATCAATTGTAGCATTATATATATTTTTCATTTTCTCAATATTATCATATAAAGACTCCATCAATTTAGGGTATACATCAATGGAATGCACCACATCTTGAGTATCTTCACAACAACTGTTTTCTTCAATGACAACAATAATTTCATTTGATTGATCAATCTTATAGTCATACACAACATTTTTACTACATTCTTCTTGCAACATAATATTTTCTTTAACTTTGAGAAGTTGATTTGTTTGAATAGGATCATCAGAATAACAAGATTCATTTTCTGTAAAAAATTTAGAAATAGATGGTACTCTAGCATAGTAGGAAGAGATTTCTACATCAAATTCATCCAAGGATCTATCTATCCAACTCTTCTTATCAAGTTCTTCTATTTTTGTCATCATCTTATCAGCATGTTCTATAGCAACTGCCCTAGAGATAGCTTCCTCAAAAGTCTTAGGAACTTCTGAGAGAATACTATATGCCATGTCATCAGGCAAACCTGATATAAACCAAGATAAGAAAAACTCTTCTCTTAGTCTTTCACTTAATTTTTTAGCCAAACAATTGATTCTATCAACAAAGCTTTTGATAGGTTCATTTTGTTTCAATTTAATTTCACTTAGTAATTTGATGACATCAGAAGAGTAATTCCATCTTCTAAACCTATTTAAGAAGCTTGTTTTAAGTTTTGTCCAATTGCAAATTTTCTTTTGATTCAATACAGAATACCATTCAAGAGCAAGATTATCCAATGTTACTCGAAATAATCTAAACATATCATCATCTTCTTCTTCATAATTTTGTCTACACACATTCATGAATATTTGAATATGTAGATCTGCATCTTCATCTTCATTTCCATTAAAACTGGGTAGACTGGCACTTTTTTCATCCATTGACATTGTTTTTTTATTTTATTTTATTTTTATTTTACTTTAAATATATTCTATGGGATTGTTGTGAAATGATCTAGAAATGATTTTTTTTAGTTATAACTTTGGTGATAATGGTTGATTTCAATTTTCAATTGAACTTACTTAGTTTGTAATACTTATAGCTTCTTTAGCTGGTTCTCTTCATCATTCATTTCTAAATGTTTTCTTCTTCTTTTGAGGCTTATTAACTATTGAAGCTCAACATAAATTAACTAAAATGATTACACATGTGGGAACATCTGCCACACATGTGAGATTTACATATGTACATAACATTCTAAGCTAATCAAGCTAGATTTTGCAAAATCTTCACATGATGTATGCAAAAAATAATAATAATTGCAATGGTGAGATAAATGGTACTTTATGTGAGTTGGTGCAATATGGAAAGACCAAAAAATATTTGGCATTTCATAACACAAAAGATTTAAATACAAGGAGATTAATATGTGTGCTTGACGACCAACAAGCCAGCATAATTTCATACAATCCATATCTCACAAAACAAACATTAAAAAATAATTGCTTGCAAGAAATTAATGGTACTAGAAACTGATTCGATTGTTTGATCTTCATTGGTTTTAAGAGTTCCACTGTGCAATTTTGAGCTATTCCTTTTCAATTATCTTCATTTTCTCATTCCAATTTTCGTTCCCTAAAGAATCTCCGTCTTCTCCGAGGCAGGCCTCTCATGATCACTTTGTATCTTAGTGTATATGTTTCAGTGTATATGGTGT
This sequence comes from Diphasiastrum complanatum, assembly GCA_029204225.1. Taxonomy (NCBI): domain Eukaryota; kingdom Viridiplantae; phylum Streptophyta; class Lycopodiopsida; order Lycopodiales; family Lycopodiaceae; genus Diphasiastrum; species Diphasiastrum complanatum. Next base: position 37,508,155 of record CM055108.1, read on the forward strand.
AGGTAACAGCAACAGAAATGTGAATTGATCTATTAGATGAACATGTTCACCAGTTCATTGAATTCTGTATTCTCTGATTTTTCTCTCAATTGCTACAGTGCGGCAAAATTCAGCCAGCTCCTTCTCCCCAGATGCAAAAAAAGCGAGAGCTACAACAGTTTCACCTCATCTCTCTTCACACCACTAGTACAGCAAAACCCATGTCAGCATTTATCCCTTACCTCCTCCCGCTTACATTCAATAGCAGCAGCATGCATAATCTCAAGTTTTTGCTCTCATAAGATCAAATATAGAAGAAGCTTTCATGGTTGCTGTGCAAAAGGCACAAATTCCAGAAATTTGAAACAGAAAGATGATGAAGATGAAGATGAGGATGAGGATGTGGGCATAGAGCTTGAGACTCTGAATCTTTTGGAATGGCCTTTGATCTGCTCTCAGGTTGCCAGTTTTGCTAGCACTCCCATGGGCATTGCGGCCGCAAGGAATGCTCAAATTTTGATAGGCACAAGTCAGCAGGAGAGTGAGCAGCTGCTTGCTCAAACAGCAGCTGTTCTTTCTTTATCCTGCAGGCTTGACTTTTCTGGCATAAGAGACATCACGCACATTGTTAGAAAAGCCCTTTCAGATGAAATTTGCAGTTTGTCGGATTTTTGTGTTCTCAGAAACGCTTTGACAGCCGCCCAGAAATTGGCTGATCAAATTCTGCAACCTTTTAAGCTGAAAGCGGCAGATCATGATGGCTCTAGTGATCGCATGGAGGTTGAAAGATGTTCTCCACTTAGGTCCATCATGACAAACTGTGACCTGTGCTCTGAGTTGAGACAGGAGCTTGAGCGCTGTGTTGATTGTCGCTTGGAAATTGTTTTGGACAGAGCAAGCCAAGCTCTAGAAGCTGTTCGCAAATCTAGGCAGGATAACATGAAAACCCTAGAGGCTTTGCTGAAGATGATTGCAACTCGAGTGATGGAAGCAGGGGGGATGGACTCTGCAATTGTGACAAAGAGAAGGGGTAGGTTATGTGTCGCTGTGAAAACAACACATAAGCATCTTGTCCCAGGTGGTGCAGTTTTGGATGTGAGCAACACGGGAGCCACGGTTTTCGTGGAACCTCAGCCGGCTCTGGAGCTAAACAACATGGAAACTGTTCTATCGATGAGAGAACAAGATGAAGAAGAAGCAGCTTTGAGAATCCTCACTGCAAATTTAGTTCCAATGGCGGAGAGTGTTCTTAAGTTGTGTGAGTGTGTTACTTGCTTGGATCTTGCTTGTGCAAGAGCTGCACACGCCAAGTGGTTGGGTGCAGTTCGCCCCACTTTTTCCCCTCTTGCCGACAGTACAAAATATATGATCCGTGGAGCTAGACGAGATGGAGTAGGGCATAAAGCACTAGAAGATACCTTTTTGATCTTTATGCAGGGTGTTAGACATCCATTGCTTCTTGGCACAGCTCTTTCTAAAGTTCGTCAGGATTCTTTCACCCAAAGCATTGATGATAGGGAATGCAATGCTTTGCAAGCCAATTTACCTGTTCCCATTGATGTCAAGGTCAAGTCTAAAGTGAAAGGGGTGATCTTGTCTGGACCAAATACTGGTGGGAAAACAGCAACATTAAAAACTATAGGAGCTGCCGTTTTGATGTCAAAAGCTGGACTATATATACCTGCCGAAGGCAGTCCGACTTTGCCATGGTTCACTCGTGTCCTAGCTCATATCGGTGACAATCAGGTTAGCAGCTTTAGATGTAATTCCATCTGAATTTTAGTGTTTAGCTATTTGCATTATGGGCAAATACCTTTTGCCACTGTTTTGCTGTGTTTTTTCTTTGAACATAGTCAAGACTCAGAAACAACCCAAGAGAATCTGGACTTTGCAAAGTCCAGATAGCAATCCGGATTTGAGACATGACTGGACAATTTTTTTTTAATGTATATTATTGTTTTAATATGGATCTTTTGACTTTTTCTTGATTGCATGGATTTTTTTTAAGATTCACCTAATGACTTCTCAAATTAAAACTGTCAATTTGGATATATTCAGATTTCACAAATAGATATATCAGAAGTGACTAATGTAGACATTTGCTGTGTAACCGACAGCAGCTTCTTCTGCAGTGGTTATGCTCTTATCAATAATTTAATTTGGTGCCTGCTCTTTCTCATGGAATGCTTTTGTATCCTGGCAGTCTTTGCAGCAGAATCTGTCTACATTTAGTGGCCGCATTAAGCAACTCTGCAAAATTATACATTCAGGTGACCCTGGTGCACTTGTTCTTCTTGATGAGCTTGGTGGTGGTACGGACCCGTCAGAAGGAGCTGCACTCGCAACTGCTGTCCTGAAGCATATAGTTCAATCTGTGAGACTAACTGTAGCTACTACTCACTGTATGGAATTAAAAGATCTGGGTATTCAAGACTCAAGCTTGGAAAATGCTTCTGTGGAATTTGATACTAGAACTCTCCGACCTACTTACCGCGTCCTTTGGGGCCAAGCAGGACCATCAAATGCTTTAGATATAGCGTCATCTCTTAATTTCGACCCTGCTGTGTTAAACAAGGCACAAAGGTTGTTGATCAAGCTAGCTCCAGATGCACTTCGAGCACGCCAAAGTGAACTAACAATACAGCTTCTTCAGCAGCTTAAAGAAGAACAGGACCGTGCAAAAGTTGCTGCTGCAAAACTCTTTCAAATTCAAAAGCTATATAGCGAAGTAAGGGCCACCCCCTAAACCCTAAGTTTTTTGTGCTGGTGATTGTTATTGGTGGCTTTTCATCTTGTTGAGCCTGTTGAATATTGAATGTTTGAACTTTCAATACATTTCATAAGCATTGTGCGTCTTTTTTCTCATTATTGTCAATTTTTAGCCAGGCTATTGAAACTGGTATCAAAAGTAATTTGTGAAGTCGTGGAACTAATATGAGGGGACTTGGTTTTTGCTGTTTACTTGGTTTGGATTTGTATGTTTTCATTTGTCAAGTAATGAATTTACTTAGAAGTTAGTATGAATGTTTCTGTGCCAAAATATGCATATGTTGTCCCCCAATAAGTCGTGCGTTGAAGATATCCTTTCTTGAATATTAGATAGTGGAAGTCCCAAATCAAGCACTTGGCTGTGAGGCAAGATGTTTGCATTTAGAAGGAAGGTGGACATGTGAGGGTGGCAACTCCATGATCAAAGAGGCCATGTTAGATGATAGGACAGTGTTACATCCTTAACTGACAAGGGTTTTTCTAGGGTTGGTTAGGAGCTATCGAAACCCTGGAAAACAAAAGAAAACTTAACTTTCTGCATGTTTAAATGCAGCATGGTTCCCTTTTACAATTATGGGGCTGCTCTGTGAACTACGTCAATAAAAGAACCAAATTAATCATTGAAATTTAGACAGATTCTAAATATGTTCTCAACGTCATCATTCACTAGTTTATCCTAGAAGAGATGGATGCTCGAGCATAGTCACAAAGAATGGCAATTAAAAGCTCTTGGAATTGATCCTAATTAGTCCTATTGAAAATATTGCTTAAAGTATCAATCTGTACTACACATCACTAGTTTGATCTGCATAGTGAATAGGATTGCTCAAGTTTTGTGTAATTGTATATTACAACCATAGTTGCACTAAGCGATTCGGACAGCGATTCGAATCGCGACCCCCCGAATCGCTGGGGGGGGGGTGCGAATCGCGATTTGTAAATTTTAATTTTAATTTTTTTTGTAAAAACATTCAATACGGGTATCAGTAGAAAGAGAAAACATAGAGGATTAAGAGTAAATGCGTTCCTGGTAGTTTCAGCCTACTTTCAGGTTCAATCTCAGCACATTATAGGTCCAATTCAAGTACATTTCAGGTCAAAGGATTAAGAGTGAATGCGTTTGTAGTGTTTCAGCCTACTTGCAAGTTCAATTTCAGCATATTATACGTCCAATTCCAGTACATTTCAGGTAAAATTTTTTCCCAAGAAGCAATTTTCTTTTTTTTTGCGATTCGCTGAACCGAATCGCGATTCTGCGAATCGTGATTCCGAATCGAAAATGCAGCGAATCGCTGCATCTATGGAACTTACAACTTACAAGTGACAAGGATATTGGTCACTGTATCACCTATCTTGCTTCTGCACATCTATATAGTATTCTCAATAAAATTAAAGTTTTTAACATTATCTTACATGTTGATTCCAGAAAGCTTCAAGAAAAGAGTGGTAAGATTCAGCCAAATAGCAAGATAATATTAGCAACCGAAGAAAGGTAGAGAGCTTCCTTGCTAATGGAAGATGGATGATAGGTGGTTGCCCGTTGTTGTCTACAATGCCAAAAAGTGAACTTTTGCCTTTTGAAAAGCTTTAGAATTTTGGATGCACCAAATTTACAGCTTGTAGATCCTTGTGCACACCTATTACAAGCTTGAAACTTGCAAATTGTTAGGCCAAATTGATGCAGAAAATTCTGCACCAAAGTTACTCCAAATTTGAACGTGGATCATCATAAGAAATAAGAGAGCATAGTGTGACTGGGAATCCCAGAACGGACAATGGTACCGCCCTCTAATCTCATAATAAACAGGACACCTGAAGACAAGGTGCTCCTCAAACTCCACCTCGTCTAAAGTACATAACTGGCAGATCCTACTCTCATGTGGAATGCCCTAAAAATGTCTCGTCTCTTCATATAGCTGATGTGCTTCTTGGTTTCCAAGGGGAGGCTCGAACCTGGGACCAAAGAAACTTTGGATGCTTCATATAGCTGATGTGACGAAACACGAAGCTGACCCAATGTGATCGCAAGCAGTGTGAGAGACGAGGTAATACTGGTGCACCAATAACATCTAACTTCACGAAATGTGAGCGATAAAAATCTAACTTAATCCCAAGAGGTCCTTACCAAGTCCCCTAGATGTATTCTCGATAAATAACACCTCGGTTATACTGATGGGATCCCATTGGTAACTCTAAGAATCTAGAGCGACCAAAAGCCTCACTCAGTTCAGATCCATTTGGAGCCCAATTTATTCACTTTTCAAGAGCATTTAAGCCATTTCTTTCTACGTCGACGTATCTGTTAGCATGATCAGCCTGGAGATTCTGAGCCACAGATTACATCCTTTTTCTCGAGGAGACAGTTTAGAGCATTCATTGAGAGTGGGACACTGATGATGAGACAGACATCCCGTTCCATGACCAGCACCATACTTGGAGACAACGTATAGTGGCACGGCTGAGAGATGTTCATAGACTTCGACAAACTACCGGGACGGACTCGGGCACCCATATGAGATGACGACTTCGTACATCTTTAGCACTAAGAAACCATCTAGACAGTGAAAGAATGCATCTCCTTCCACCATCCATAGGCTGTCTCTTAAGCTAGTTACCTGCTATCCTTGTCCCAGGGCACATGGCATCCATGCATGGGTAGCTAATCCATGTAGGCTGGCTATAACAACCTTGACTCATGAGATAGGCGTAATGGAAAGCCTGAAGTTATGAATGCTCTTCCTACTCGTGTGAAGAAAGTTTGGAATCATCGAGTGGTTGCTTGGAAATATGTTAAAACCTTAGTTCCGTTCTAGAACTTCACAAATTAAAAAAAAAAAAAACGTTCTGTTTTAACAAAGACTGAAAGCTATATAATCAAGTGTTTGCAGGAAATCAAGCCAGATTTGGATTGCCGGGTAGCTAATCCGTGAAGTTGATGGGCAGGATGATTGTTTGACTGTCAGAGATGAACGCAATCATTTGCTCAACAGAAAACCTGCGTGCAAAGTATTTGCTTGTCTGAAGGATTTCATAGATGATCCCCGTTGCAACATGCTCAGAATACGTCCTCCAGAAAGCATGCTAACCCAAACGTAGATATTTTTGTTGCAGACTTTTTTATTCTAAATTCTTGAAAAAATATAGAATGTAATGTTATAAGAAGCAAAGGGATTGAATGTAACGTTATTTGAATATCTATGAAATCCTTCAGACAAGCAAACAGGATTTCATGTATTAGCGATCCCTGTTGTATTGTCTATGAAATCCTTCCCCGTTGTATTGTCCGTGGTGCCAGACCTGGTTGTAGAGGTGCCAGCATGAGCGTCCCTCAGTGTATTACAAAGAAGAAGGAAGATGGCGCCAGTTCGACACATGTATTTTTATTTTAAATAAATCGTTCCGACCCAGTACGTTCCGAAACGTACGGAACGGAACGTTCTGACCCATTTTGGTCGGAACGGGCTTCTAAGGTTAAAATTATAGGACAAAAGCCCATAATTATGCTGATACTAGTCGGAATCTTTCAGAAAAGTAAAAAATGTCTATCCTTAATAGCCCTTGTTCTTGTGTTTCCTTCTCCACTTCCTACTTTTAGTCCTCCTAAATTTTCGTCCCATAGCAATTTTGTCTCTAGAACGTTTGCTTATAGAGATTACATACAAAGGTTACTTCATTTGGATCATGTTATGTCTTTGGGTAAGTTCTCCCTTGATATGTTTAATAGACACAATCCTAGGTACTCTTTTTGGTTGCTCTATACTTTAGAAAACATGTCTTGTCAAGATCTTGGTATTTCGAATTCTCACTTTCATCAACTTAAAAACCCTTTTAAGCTACGTTATAAATTCCAAAGCTAATGTTAAAACTAAACTTTTTACCTCAAGTAAAGATCTAATCATCACAATTTTTACTTTGCCTGATCTTAACACATGACAAGTAAATGTGTAGTTCAATCAATTCACACCTATTAAGAATGTCAAACATTCCCCCGGGGGGAATGTTTTCTAGAAGATTATATATTCTTTAGAATACGGTTCAAGCACTCGAATCATAGAATATGTAAATTGGGAGGGACAATACAGATCTTGCAAGCAAAAAAATTGGGCCAAAATTGCAAAAAGCCGAAAGGTACAAAAAATGGTCTCAAAACTGAAAATGTAGGGGGATGACTTGGAATGGTTTGAGAATGCATGGGAACTCCCTAGGAACACATTCCCCTTGCTATGGCAACGTTCCCCCAGATTCTCTCACGTTCTCTTGTTTGGGAGCAAGTGAAAACAATGTTTTCCCTCATTCCCCAGGTGTGGGAACGTGTTCCTTGGTAAGTATGCAAGCAATCGCTCTAGAAAAACTTCACTATATTCTTACATAATTCTTCTTCAAAACAGAAGAATCCTCTACACTAGGATCATTAAAAGGTACAACATCAAAGTAAATGTGATACATCAATTTTTTGATTCTAAGAAACAAAATCATTCACAACATCTTCTTTTGAAATAGCAAAGATAAGCATGATATCTATTTGTGAAATTAGAATATATCCAATTTCACAAATTTGGATTGAGAAGTTAGTGATGTATAAGGTAAAGCTTAGAAACAATATACGTGTAACCAAAAACGTCAAAGGATCTATATTAAAAAAAGTAATAGAATTCAATAAACAAAAAATCTTAGCCAAGTAGCATTGTTTATGTCTCATCAATACCCAAGCATAAGTTGCTAACTAGGTTTCGAAAGAATCTGGATTTTCTTGGGTAGACCCGGTGTTGACTAAAAAGCAAATGACAATCAGCAAGAAGAAAGAAATAATGATAATAATAATAATAGCTTAAATAGAATTAAATAAAAAGCAAGGACCGTAATATGTAGACAAGAACAGGCTTGAAGAAGCATAGATTGGTTTTTTTCTTCTAAACTACAAGAGGAGTTGAAAAACTTTATTACTTATATTATACCAACAGAATCGTTAAAATCCAGCTACACATTTGTATCCTTAAATAAGTTTATCCAAAGCTTATTAATATAAGGAAGCAAGGCTTTGAATCAGTTACTTAGCCACTTAGAAAGGTCAGTTAGCATAGTTTTACGGCGGGGTCCTGCAATAAACCTAGGTCTTAAAGGAACTTCATGAGATTTCCACGTAGCACACAAAAATGGAAGATTTGGGTAAGAGTTAAGGTTATAAGAATGACAAAAATCTTGATGATATTTTATTACAGTCATAGTTGAAAGAGAACAAGCATTATAAGTTCCACTGAAGAATGGACTTCATTCAATAACCATTCCAAATAGAATTTTTTGCATCCCCCCTCAGTAGAAAATGAAGTATGAGTGTTAGAAGATGGAACAGATGAGACCTTTTTCATTTTCAAAGTCACATAATTTAAAACTTTAGCTTTCCATTCCAATAACAAACCATGGACTCCAAAAAATTCTTCAATACAGTAAATAGAATCATTAATACTCTTAGTGTAGATTTTAATAGACAAGAATCTATTAAAGGAGGAGGAAGAAATTTAGTGCCTTTAGAAAAGGACTCTTTCGAAGCCAGTGAGGGAAGGACTGACGTATCTGCAGTAAAAAACTACCTAAAGAAGGATCACAAAACTTAGAAAAAAAGGAGTTACAACAAAAACAAGGGCTATTAAGGATAGACAACTTTTTCTTTTCTAAAAGATTCCAACCAACATCGACACAATTGAGGGCTTTTTGTCCTATAGTTTTAACATATTTTTCAAGCGACCACCAGATGATTCCAAACTTTCTTTACACCAAGAGGAAGAGCATTCAAAACTTCAGGCTTTCTAAGAATTGAGCTCAAATTTTTTTTTATACATGATGATACTTGGCCGTGATGTATTTTTGTGACTATGGATGGCTGGAAATATTCTCACAGTCTTAACCTTAGTGATGTTTGTGATAAATAGAAAGGTTGCTGCATGCTAGCCTTGAAACTTGTCTATTACGAAGCTGCTGACTTTTAATGACTCATTGCGTATGTGGTTAATTTCTTTGTCTTCATTAATGTGGAGCCAGAATGCTAATAAGATTAGCTGGCAACTGTTGTTGGAGTGCTCTGACAGTTGGTGGTCATAAACTTACAGATTGCTTTGGAGAGCTCCAATCTGGACATGCGAATGGAAGCTTTGAAATACCAAAATCAAACAGCCATCACTGACGAAATTGCGGAAGCTGAGCTGAGAATCAATGAAATAGTTTCAGAGTTTCAGAATTCTCATGATGGTGGAGCGGGAATTGCCGAAACACATACTCTGCACAATGCGGAAGTTGCTATTGCTTCTATTTTGAAAGAGTATTCTGAAAAATATGAGGCGATGCTGCCTAATAGAGACAAGGAGTCTGACAAAGCAGTTCTAAGACTGCCTCAACTGGGCGATAAAGTACTTGCAAAAACGCTAGGCAGAAAACCAGGAATAGTAGTAAAATCTCCAAGAACTAGTACTGATTACTTGACAGTTCAAATAGGTAGTCTGAATATACACATGAAATTAAGTGAGGTCATTGTTATTCCATCTTAAAGTGTCTCCATTCCCAAAGAATTATTTTTTTTGCTGTGGTGACTTTTGGTTTTTGTTTATCAATAAAAATGGATGTAAGAAGGCTCAAGTCTGAACATACGTCCTTTTCTTGAGAAGCATCATGACCTCACATCCACTGGCTACAACCGTTCTTTCACAATTTATGTTTTCATGGCCAATTGTGATGATTTTGATCCAGGAAAACAGCTGGGTATCAATGCTGTGGCCATGTATGTTTCAGGAGGATAGATAGCCAAGGTTGCTAAAGAGGTTTGACAACATATGACAGCTCAGAAATGCAATATAGCTAGAACTGTTTGACTTGTCCTTTCACTCTGTCACCTACAGTCAATAACTCCACTATATGTATTGGGGAATGGTCTTTTGAGTGACCTTTGCACTCGGTGAAATGATCTTAAAATTATGGCTAGTCCGTTAGAACGAACCCATAGTTGAATATTGTGACCGTTTCACCAGGTGCGAAGGCCACCAATAAGATTTTTTTTGATGGGAGAAAGAGGTAAAGAGGGTGTCGTGTGTGAGAAACAAAAAATAGCTCAAAAAGAAAAGACGAACACGAACGAGAAATGAAACACAAACGACATACAAAACTCGAACGATAAACGAAACTCGAACGAAAAGTGTTCGTGCGCAGCAGAATGAGCTATATGACTCTTTCCCTAAGCATGACTACGCCTATCAGAATGAACAGAACGTTAGTGACGAAAATCACGGTCGCTCTGATTACGTAGCCAAACATTTATTAATAAAGCACTAAAAGGATTATTTATCGCGAATGATTCGCGAAGAGAGAGACTGGGCTCGATTGATAATTAGTTGCGAATGATTCGTGAAAGACAAGACTAAATATTAGTCGTCTACTGACTGATTACCAAAATGAGCAACTGGAAAAGTCAGACAGAATGAAAATAAGCATAGCAATATTGACACAGATCTGAACGCAAAACCAAGAGCTGTTATCAAATTACGTATATCAAATATACATGACAATAATGCGATAGAGCACAAGACAATAGCGGACGAAACTGCGTGTTCTACAAAGCTAATTCAATCTGTAAAGGAATGAAACCTTATTACTGACGATCAAGAATCAATGCACAGGGCATCTACTTCGTCTATCTCTCTGATAAGCTTCTGATGCTAAATTTACATACACTCTCCTTGCTCATTAATACGCAAATGGTATACAAACTATATACATAATTTTCACAGTGTGCAGATGAAGAAAGTACAAAGTGGATGTGCTGTCTGTAGGAGATCGTGGGTAGCTGCTGTCATTGTCAAATCTGATTGCACAGTTGCATGAGATGAGCGTAAGAAGGCCGCGACGTCAGCTTTCGCTGAAACGAACGTTGGTGAAGATGCGAAAAATGCGACACTCTGACGAAATGCCTTAGGATTGATTTACAGGGTGCCTTCGCTTTTCCTAGGGCACCTTCGACATTTTGTAAGGCAGTGTCGTCTTTTTTGCCTGTCACAAATCACGTGTATAAACACAGTGTCGTGTTTTTCACCTTTTCTTCGTCTGTGAGAATTTAAATGTAAATATGCAGACTGCGCGACAACGTGAGTAAATATGCAGCATGAATGGGGGCATATTAAAAATGGGATTTAGGAGAGTAGAGGAAATAAATCCAACACCCCTCCTTAATCTGGATGCGTGAATGCCTTGATCTTCAGACTAAGCAATGCACAAAATTTATTGTGTGCATTAACACTTAATGCTTTCATAAAAATATCTGCAACAATGTCTTGCGTTATGTAGTACGTTAAGCTCACCTCTTTGTTGAGAACCTTGCCCTTGATGTAGTGATATCTGATTTCAATGTGCTTACTCCTAGAATGAAATCTAGGGTTGACCGATAAGGCAATAACACTTTGATTATTACAGAATAAAATTGTAGGGCTGTGCTGATACAGATTAACGTCTGATAGCAAATTTCTCATCCAAAACGCTTCCTTAACAGATTGAGAAGCAGCAATTTATTCTGCTTCTGTAGAAGAAAGTGCGATAGAGGTTTGCTTACAACTGTTTCATGAGATAAGACCGCCGTTGAAAAAGAATGTAAATCCAGATGTGGACTTACGCTTGTCTACATCTCCTCCCCAGCTTGCATCAGAATAACTATCCTCACGAAAAAGTCAAGTTACCTTTCAAGACTGTCTAGTTGGTGAACAGACTAGGAAACCATTTAGATCAAGCCATCAACATATTGCTAGAGGATTGCTAGATATTGTACATTCAAATATTTGTGGCCCGATGAAAAATCCTTTGCTGAAGGATGCCAAGTATTTTTTATTAATGAATTTTCCAGAAGGACTATGGTATATTTCATAAAGAAGAAATCAGAAGCCTTCAACTGCTTCAAAATCTTCAAGGAGCGTGCAGAAAAGGAGACTGGAAGGACGATCAAGACCCTCAGGTCAGACAACGGTGGAGAATATATCTCTATCGAGTTTAAGGAGTACTGACAAAGCCAAGGCATTGAGCAGCAATTCATCACTCCTTATAGTCCTCGGTCTAATGGCTTAGCCGAGAGGAAGAACCGTATCCTGGTTGAATCTGCCAAATGTACGCTAGCGCATGCATCGTTGCCCAAGAAATTCTAGGCTGTCTCCACTACAACCTACGTCCAGAACAGATGTTCGACCAAGGCCCTCTCAGGCAAGACACCCCACGAGGTGTGGACAAGCTCAAAGCCTTTTTTGAAAACCTAAGAGTGTTTGGGTGCATTGCCTACGCGCAGATCCCAAAAGACACGAGGAAGAAATTGGACTTACAAGGTCTCAAGACCATCCTGATCGGATATACTTCATCTGATAATACTTATAAGCTGTATGATCCTGATACCCAGCAAATATTGTATAGCCAGGATACAATCTTTATCGAGGATCAGTTTGTCAACCTCAAAGGCAAGGATATTGCTCAAGAAGAACCTTCATCACCTGCCATTGACACGACAGTCCGACCTTTTGGCTTAGGCGTGTCTATTGTTGACCCACTTCGTGACAGCGAATTAGACAAAGGTATTGCTGCTACCTAGCAACAAGTCCCAAGAGCGGTTCATCAGTCGAATCCTCCCAGAAGATCAAGCTGAGTGCGCACACAGCCCACAAGATATACTCCTGAGTTTGCCTGTCTCTTGATACATGAACCGACGACAGTCGAAGAGGCACTCAGCCAACCAGACTCTGATCTCTGGAGAGAAGCTATGGACAGAGAGTCCTCTCTGATCAAGAACCGGACATGGTCATTAGTCAAAGCTCCTATTGGCTGCAACATCATTGATTGCAAATGGATCTTTAAGATCAAATACAATGCCAATGGAGCAATTGATCGAAGGAAAGCAAGATTGGTAGCACGAGGATTCATCCAAATCCCGAACGTTGACTACAACGAGACTTTCAATCCAGTAGCCAAACATTTGTCGATTCGAATGCTCCTGTCTTATGCTGCAGCTGCCGACCTCGAAGTACATCAACTTGATGTACAATGTTTGTCACTTAATTGGGAAAGCCGTTGTACTTGGGAAATGCGAAAAGGGGACAAAGGTATTTTAAAATAATTAAATTGTTGAATTGTGAACAAGTTGACTTCTTCAAAATAGTTGAATGGAATAAGTCGAAGGTAAGTGTTGCAGTTTTCGGAAAAGTGCAAAAAATGCAAACTGTGACACTTAGTGTATTTTTCTGCAGATTGTTCAAAAATAATGTAAATCTGCAGACTTGTTCTAAATGCAAGTTTTGTGGAAGTCCTTGAAGATGGCCAAGTCTTCAATGATTTCAAGTTATTAAACTTAACATCTGAACTTAAAATTATAATGGGATTGGTTACCCTTTGCTGGCGAGCAGCCAAAAGTCCATTGTAGACGTTCTTCAAGTAAAGGGCTCTCTAAGTTATCATTCACCAAGGAGGCAACTGTGGGCTTAATTTCCAACAGTCCCCCTTAAGGTCACGGTTGGTGCCTTGATATCTTCGTCAGGTTCAGCATGCTGAAGATTCATCTTTCAATAATAATAAATACTTTAAATTTAGTCTATTTGTCTTTGCCTAACCGGTATGGCTCCTTGGATCAAATCTATACTATGCTCTCTCCATTTAACAGGTATACCAGTTAAATCTTCTATTGACCAAATGAATACATTTCGATACTTTTGAAGGAGTATTATGTACTCTTCCCATTCTTGGTCTGATTGGTGTTTATACAACTTCATAATTTTTCCTTATTAATTTCTATTTCCACATAATCAGTCTCATCTATCATGCCTCCAGTCAAGTTTGCTCTGGTTCCACCCAAAACTTCCCTTGACTCGAATGTTGGAAATTCATTTTCTTCTTCCTCGTCTACTTCATAATATTCTATAGAATTGACTAAGGATTTTGTAGCTTCTGCTATCTCCTCAACCCATCTCATTAGGTGACCTTCTAATGGACTGGCCGTGAGAATGCCTAGAAAGAATATTTGTTTGGTGAAACAATTTATAATAGCATCTGCCTGGTATAACCATGGTCTTCCAAATAATATTGAGTATGGTGGCGTATCTAATGGATTTATGACAAAGAAATTTATATTGAACATCTCTGTCTCTATATTTATGTTAAAACCCCTCAGCTCTCCTACTGGTGTGCATCTAGATGCATTTGCTAAATGGATTTCATGGTGACTAGTAGGTTGGATTTGGTCTTCTAATGCTAACTCCTTAATCATTTTCTCAGTCATTAAGTTGATTTTTAATCCTGAGTCTACTAGTATTCTATTGATAGTATGGCCACCTATAATGGCACTTATCTCGGGGACTCCATAGTCTCCTCTATCTACATATTCTACTCTATTACTATATGTAGGTATGGATAATGTAACATACCTCTCCCCTTTCTCAGTCTTTACGGAATGAGCTCCTTCATCTTCTGAAGTGTAAGAGATGTTGGCGTCTCGCCTTCATATTTTTCCTTCTCCCATGATACAATAATCCATTTATGGCTCTTTCCTTTGATGTCGCCATATGGTCTCGGAAGATAATCTCCTTCTTTATTTTATGTTTTAGTTCATGTTTGATCAAGATCTATTAGAGTTTTCATCTCATTCTTAGTGTAGATTTTTCTACATTGGCAAGATTAATGAGTTGCTTGTTTTTGTAACCAAAGATCAATTGGGGGTTTGGATCTTAGTGGATCTCAAATCTTTCACAAAGATGCCCTAAATATGATATGGTCCATATGGCCTCTCGTAGTAATCAAAATAGCTATCTCAATTTGAAATTTAATATAATATTTGTCTTCTATCTTTTGCATATCCGTACTTCCGTTTGTATGATAAATGGCCAAGAGACCTAGTTCAACATTTGGTCTAGGAAAATACTCTATCATCATGTCTTCTTCATTCTCAGATTTTTCATCACTGATGTAATTGGCTAGTCCCACATTCCAAAGGACTGGGTCATCTAGCATCTGTTGGATCCCTTGGGTAGGGTTCTGGTATTTGATGCTAGTAAGGTTTGTTGATGTATATGCACTTACTATGTAGTCATTATCATCAATTGGGTGATCTATATTGAATGGTTAATTATTAATGTTATCAGGGACATGTGGGTTCATAACCTCACTCCCAGAACTTGTTGGAGTTAGACATGTGGACATCATTTGTGTGCTACTCAGTCCATGGATTTTTATCTCACAAGAATGACGCTTGAAACATCTTGCCGTAAGACTGTAAGCACACCCCTAAGCAAGACATCACATTCAAAGTTATGTATTCTCAGCCAGATTGCATGGAGAACTTTACATACGTTGAAGGTAATGTAATTGCGAGCTTTTCCTTGTACTTGATCCTCAAAGGGCTTGTAGAGCGGTTATGTTTATGTATGAAATTGCGTATAAAAAGGCTAGCTCTTGCCATTCATGATTGACAAAGGTGAGCCCTTAGTCAAGGGTCGGGTTTTCACTCACCATAACAATTGTCATAATAGGCAAAATTTTGTTGCTTATTTTTTTTAAACTTTATATGTTGGTTAGTAGAATGCAAGTCATGGGCTATATGAGCACAATGACCTTTACGCTTCTAAGCCAATGAGCTTTGTGGGCATAGTACAATACCCTTTACACTCCCAAGCCCATAGGTTATATAAGCATGATGTTCTTTATGCTCCAAAAGCTCATGACCTTTTCTATGTAAACAACAAGGGAGGACAATAATGCCAAATAATACCCTCAAAAGGTGATCTAGACAATTTTGGCCAATTTTTGACGCTCTATTACATGGCATTGTGGTCATATGAAAGGTCCTCTCTCAAAAATGGTAGAAAGCTTAGCACAAATTATAAGCTTTATGGTTTGTGGAGGGTGCACGGTAATTTATCTGCATGCCATTTTGGCCATATGCAAGGTCCTCTCCCAAAAATCTTAGAAAGTTGAGCCCAAATGATATGCTTTATGGTTTGTGGAGGGTGTAGACCTATAAATTATGACACTTTGAATTATTTCACAAAAATGGTCATGGAGCCCTCATGTTGACATTATAAATGAAATAAGAACAATGTGGAAAAGTTTGACATTATAAATGAAACAAGAACAATATGGGTGCTTCTAACTAAACTACAAAGTCCTTGCTATGACTTCCAGTATGTTAACCCCCAACAATTTAGACTGTATGGATTCTGCTAAATAAGGTGCAATTTGCATTAATTGGTCTACCGTGACCTGAAACTTATAATTGTGCACAAATTTTGCGATCTGATTCACAACTATATCCACCAACTCCCATGAAGAATTTGGCGCCTGTGTCTGATGCACTGTTGCAACACTTTTTGAGTGACTTTTGCCATCTGACCAATATTAGAATTGGATGTCCCAGCTCGTGCTTGGCCCAATGTCTTCAACAATTTCCTCTCGGATTATTGCCTTCCATGTCTCTTTGTGGCGCATAATCGCTTGCACATCGGTTAACGATGTTCCTCCACCGTGATTACTTGCACCAGTGCTTGTTGTTCATGACCATTCATCCCTCCAGGATTTTGTGGTGGATTTTGCATAGCGTTTTGGTCATTGAAATAGTTATTCAAATCTGGTGGTGACAATCCTCTCTCCAAATTCCTAACAACTGTCGATGATATAACATGTAGTTGAAAAGTGGATGGCCCCTCTGACTGCAAAAATTGCAGACATCTTCTGGTAAGTCTGGTCTAAACCGCACTTGCCTTTGAAATCGCCATGGCGCGATCTGGTTCCCTTGCTAATATGACGTTGGATATTGCTGCATTTGTCCTTGTATATTTTCGAGTCTTTGTAAAATTTGATAATTAAGTAGATTAAGAGTGATAAATTTTACAGTTTTTAGGACAATAATGATTGTACTTTACAATCATAGAGAGTTATTGGTTGCTTAATCAATGAATCTATCAAGTTCTACACATTAGATCTTGATCTAGATTCACTACACTTGGATTTAAGCAAGAGCAATGGATCAACACATCATTTTTTAGTGAGAGCGGCTTCACACGTGTGGAGTACTGTCCACTGTACGGCCTGCACCTGAAACAACAAGTACAATGATACTAGATAGCAATCATGCATAAAAATCACAAGACAAATGACTAGAAATCTCACAAAAGTGTAGAGTGCAAAAGTCTCATCAATTTTCTTAGCAAAATGATGATCCTTTTATGGATCAAGTACATCCATGAGTCTGGTACAGTCCAGCAGGCCTTCACACGTGTGAAGAGTGCCACATCACTCATATCTATCCATTTGATCCATCCTTGATCCTTATCCAATAGTTGACCTTCTAGAATATGACTAAAATCCAAAAAGCTAGTCTCCTAGAATATAGGAATATTCCCTACAAAATAGGATCTAAGGAAAATGGTCAACTCTTATCTTCTAGTACTCTATACACACATGTGAACATCCACTTGCCATGTGGGAGCATTTACTCATGCACATGCAAGGAAAAGCTAATTTGTAGGTGACTAGTCAACTTGACTAAAAACTAGTCATTTCATGTTCACACTAACTAGAATGATACAAAATCAATTTGGATATATACAAACATGAAAAGTACATCCTTTCACACATGGGAACATGCTCCACACGTGTGAAATCATATCATCAACATATTCTAATGTTTGATCAATATTTACATGAACCAATGTCAAGTGAGAAGTGACAATTTTCAACACTCCTCCTCACTTCTAACTTGGCAAATCTAGTGTACATCTATCTACAATTCCAAGAGCATATCTTAACTTAAAAAATGGATCTTTGGACAATGGTTTGGTTAAGATATCAGCTATGCATTCGGATGATGGTACATGATGTAGTTGCACTTCCTTGGATTGTACCTTCTCCCTCACAAAGTGGTGAGCTATCTCAATATGCTTTGTTCTAGCATGGAAGATAGGATTTGAAGCAATTTGTTGAGAAGCTTGATTGTCACAAAATATGTAAGGGATCTCCTCGGCCTCTAGCACATGTAGTTCCATCAAGAGTCTTCTTAGCCATAAGAGCTCTTTGGTTGTTGAAGTCAATGCCTTGTACTCGGCTTCACAAGAAGATAGTGAGATTGTATCTTGCTTTTTGGAAAGCCAAGATATCACTCCTCCACAAAGAAATGTTGCAAATGCACTAATGGACTTCCTATCCATCTTGTCACCTGCAAAATCTGAATCCGAGTAGGCTCTCAAGTGCAAGTTAGATCCTTCATAAAGTATACCAAAAAATCTAGTACTAGAAACATATCTAAGTACTCTCTTGGCACTTTTCCAATGATGAATTAAAGGAGCTTGCATACTTTGACTCAACTTGCTTACACAAAAACTTAAGTCAGGTCTAGTGATGGTTAAATAGATTAGAGAGCCTATAAGCTTCCTAAAGAGAGTGATGTCCTCAAAGGATGCTTCATCACCTTCATTAGTTGCTTTCACAACATGCTCCATAGGGGTGTCAATCCCCTTACAATCTTTCATACCAAATCTTTCAAGAATGGAAGTAGCATACTTAGATTGACTTATGAAAGTACAATTGCTACTTCTAGACACTTCTATCCCAAGTATAAACTTTAGGAAGCCTAGATCTACCATCTTGAACTCACTAGATAAGTCAACTTTTACTTTGCCTATGCCATCATCATCATTTCCTGTCATAATGATGTCATCAACATAAAGAACCAAAATGATGATCTTTCCTTCATTACATTTGAAATATAAAGAAGGTTCATAAGCACTTAGTACAAAGCCAAGGGAATAGAGAAAATCATGCAACCTAGAGTACCAAGCTCTAGGTGCTTGCTTCAAGCCATATAGGCTCTTCCTTAAGTAGCACACCTTTTGCTCCTCACCAATCTTGATGAAGCCCTCGGGTTGCATCATGTAGATTTCCTCTTCTAAGAAGCCATTCAAGAAGGCATTTGTCACATCCATTTGGTAGAGATCCCATTTGAACAAAGTAGCAATGCAAATGATTAATCTAATAGTTACAAGCTTAGCTACAGGTGCAAATGTTTCTTCATAATCCAATCCTTTTATTTGAAGAAATCCCTTAGCAACAAGCCTAGCTTTGTATTTACTAATAGATCCATCTTGATTGTACTTAATTCTATAAATCCACTTACATGCAAGTGGTTTCTTTCCTCTTGGAAGATTTACAAGATTCCAAGTATGATTTTCTTCTAATGCATCATACTCTACTTGCATTGCATCTCTCCAAACTTTAGATTTACATGCTTCTTCAAAAGATGATGGTTCTTCAATCAATGTAGCTAAAAAAGAGTAAGAGGTAGAAGATGTAGAGCCTTCCTTTTGCTTTCCCTTGTCCACATAGGTAAGCCTTGAGGGCTCGGCCTTGCTCCTTGATGATCTTCTTGGCCCCTTTTGACTTGGATCCAAATCTCCATCCTCGGGTTTGTCATGATCCTCCTCGGGTTTGTCAAGATCCTCCTCGGATTTGTCAAGATCTTCAATGCACAATGGGTTAAATCCATTTGACAAGCTCTTAGCAAATTGTGACTCATCAAAAAGTACATCCTTGCTTACCTTTACTTTCTTGGATGTAGGATCATATATCCTATATCCCTTGCTATTTTCTCCATAGCCAACAAAGATTCCTTTGAAGGAGGTAGCATCTTCTTTCCTTCTAGTCTCCAAAGGAATGTGTACATAACAAGTACATCCAAAGATCTTAAAATATTTTACATTGGGTTTCTTATCAAACAAGGCTTGATAAGGTGAGATCCCATCTATAGCACTACTAGGAAGTCTATTACACAAATAATTAGCACATGTTATGGATTCTCCCCAAAATGAGATGGGAAGTGATGCATCAAGCCTCAAGGACTTTGCACACTCACATAGACTCCTATTTTTCCTCTCGGCCACCCCATTTTGTTGAGGGGTGTAGGAACAAGTGTATTGTAACTTAATACCATTGATCTCACAAAAGTCTTTCATTTTATTGGAGGTGTACTCTCCTCCATTATCACATCTTAGTGCTTTGATAGAAGTATTAAGTTGTTTCTCTACTAGAGACTTGAACTTAATGAAAGCTTCATAAACAAGATTTTTCTTTGATAGTAACTCAATCCATGTGAATCTAGTACAATCATCTATAAAAGTTACATACATCAAGGCACCTCCATTACTTGCATGTGAAAAACTATGTACATCAGAATGTATGAGATCCAAGGGAGAGAGAGATCTTGATGAAGATTTCTTGTAAGAAGATTTGTGTGACTTTGCAAGGCCACATGCCTCACACATTTTTCCACACTTCTTGAAAGCTCTTGGTAGGCCGAGAGCTAGTTCCTTGCTTGCCATTGACTCCATAGATTGAAGATTAGGATGGCCTAATCTCTTATGCCAAAGCTCCACTTGAGTTAGCTCCTCCCTAGCCAAGTTCACACTTTCACTTGCAACATTAGCATCCAACTTGAAAAGTCTACCTTGCTTAATGCCACTAGCTATGCACTTATCATTTTTCAAGATGGAACAAACTCCATTCTTGAAATGTACATCTAGTCCATTGTCCATTAATTGTCCTACACTAAGCAAGTTTCTTGAAATGGTAGGAACATACAAAACATTATCTAGATCTATCCTTTTAGATGTGCCTAAACAAAGAGGTATAGATCCTATGCCATCTATCTTGCATGCTTGATCACTAGCAGTGTATATTGACTTCTTAGAGTCATTACAAGATAGAAGAGTAGAAAAATAATGCTTGTTAAAGGACATGTGGGAACTAGCCCCACTATCTATCCACCATGTGTCTTGACTTGAAGTTGGTGTAGATGCAACCATTAAGGATGTGTTGAATCCATCCTCATATTCTTCCTCTTGAGCAATGTTCCCTTGATCTCCTTTGGCTTGTTGATTCTTCTTCAAGTAGCATTATGAGGCAAAGTGTCCTTTCTTTCCACAAAAGAAACACTTTAGTTTTGCCTTGTTCTTCACTTTGCCTTTGGAGGTAGATCCTCCATTCTTCATCTCGGCCTCCTTGCCTTGATTTTTCTTGAATGGATTTTGCTTTTTCTTGCCTTTAGATGTAAAGTTAGCTTTCTCCTCTCCTCCATTAAGTGACATGCTATCCATTCTTGTCTTGAGGTGTAGAAGCCTACTCTCCTCGGCCACAAGAACATTGTGCAACTTTTCAATGGATGGAAGAGAGTCTTGAATGGCAAATGATTGGACTAAGTTGGTAAACTCATCACTTAGACCATTCAAAATGATTTGTACTAGTTCTTGATCTTGGATCTTCTCTCCTATTGCACTTAACTCCTTGTTAAGAGATTTGATCCTAAGAACATACTCTTGTCCACTCTCTCCACTTCCTTTCATGCTTTGGAAAACTTGATTTCTTAGCATGAGGATTCTTGAAGTATTGTTGGATTCATAAATGCTCTTTAATGAATCCCAAGCCTCTTTGGATGAGGTACAAGAAGACACCTCTTTCAAGAGGTCATTGCATACATTTAACTTTATGCAATGTAGAGCTAATCTTGCTCTCTTCTTGTATTTGGCTTGTTCTTGGGGAGTTTGAGGCTCTTCCTCTACTCCTTGAACTATGTCATATAGATCATGGATCACTAGGAGTGATTCCATTCTCACTTTCCAAATGGAATAATTTGTGGAAGTGAGTCTCTCACTTGGTTCCATCAAATATCCACCCATGGATGACATTTTAGAATGAATGCTCTTTTAACAATCACAAAGATTTTTGAATTTTAAAAGATCTATGAAGTGGCCTAAAGCTTACTAGAATGCCTATAGGCTTGTCTCTATCAAACTAACACACAAGCTTGAATGATACTCAAAGATCTTACCAAAAATTTCTAGCTTTCACTCTCACAAAAAAAAATTGCTTTACACTTTTCTTAGAGATTTCACTTCAACTAAGGATCTGAACAAATCAGCCTCTTAGATCTGATCTTAGACTCTAAAAAGAAATGCTTCAATGATCCAAAACACTATTTGGTCATAGGCATTAGTTAGAATGAATCTAGATCAATACTATGCTTCAAAAAGCACCAAAAATGAACTAGTATTGTGATTTTGGGACCAAAAAACACAAAGTAACTTGAATTGAAAGTTGCTGTACGGTTTCACACGTGTGAAAAGTACATACACAGCCTCCAAGTCGTTTTGATCCAAATGATTACAAGCTATCACTCTAGAAGAACTCGCCCTCACTAGTATTGGCCAAAAAACAAATTTTGCCAATGATCTTTACAAGATTTATGATTCAATGATCACTCTCTTACTTAGCTCTGATACCATGATAAATTTTACAGTTTTTAGGACAATAATGATTGTACTTTACAATCATAGAGAGTTATTGGTTGCTTAATCAATGAATCTATCAAGTTCTACACATTAGATCTTGATCTAGATTCACTACACTTGGATTTAAGCAAGAGCAATGGATCAACACATCATTTTTTAGTGAGAGCGGCTTCACACGTGTGGAGTACTGTCCACTGTACGGCCTGCACCTGAAACAACAAGTACAATGATACTAGATAGCAATCATGCATAAAAATCACAAGACAAATGACTAGAAATCTCACAAAAGTGTAGAGTGCAAAAGTCTCATCAATTTTCTTAGCAAAATGATGATCCTTTTATGGATCAAGTACATCCATGAGTCTGGTACAGTCCAGCAGGCCTTCACACGTGTGAAGAGTTCCACATCACTCATATCTATCCATTTGATCCATCCTTGATCCTTATCCAATAGTTGACCTTCTAGAATATGACTAAAATCCAAAAAGCTAGTCTCCTAGAATATAGGAATATTCCCTACAAAAAAGGATCTAAGGAAAATGGTCAACTCTTATCTTCTAGTACTCTATACACACATGTGAACATCCACTTGCCATGTGGGAGCATTTACTCATGCACATGCAAGGAAAAGCTAATTTGTAGGTGACTAGTCAACTTGACTAAAAACTAGTCATTTCATGTTCACACTAACTAGAATGATACAAAATCAATTTGGATATATACAAACATGAAAAGTACATCCTTTCACACATGGGAACATGCTCCACACGTGTGAAATCATATCATCAACATATTCTAATGTTTGATCAATATTTACATGAACCAATGTCAAGTGAGAAGTGACAATTTTCAACAAAGAGCACGTATCATATACCCTGTTCTAAGTAGTGAATGGGTATCACCTATTGTGATAGTTCCCAAAAAGAAGATAGGTAAAATAAGGGTATGTCAAGATTTTAGAAAGCTAAATGCTGCCACAGCAAAAGAATACCATCCATTACCATATACATACATGATCCTAGACCAAGTAGCTGGACAAGATACAATTTTTTGGATGGTTTTTCCGATTATGATCAAGTCTTCATTAAGGAAGAAGATAGATCGAAAACAACTTTTACCACTGATTGGGAGTCGTACGCTTATACGCGTATGCTCTTTGGTTTGTGTAATGCGCCTATTACATTTCAGCGCATAATGACAAACATCTCTCAAAATTTTTTAAGGAAATTCTTAGAAATCTTTGTGGATGACTTTTGTGTTTACTCATCCACTAAATATCATTTAGATGCATTAGAAAGGACTTTAAGATGGTGTCAAGAGACATCTCTTAAATTGCATCCATCCAAATGCTATTTTGGTAACAGAGTCCACATGTGTGAGATCCTATCAAGATCAAAATATCCTAAGATCTACAAAGTACATCAAGTCGGAAGTGATATTTTTAACACTTCTAACTTGGCAAGTCTAATGTACATCTATCTACAACTCCAAAAGCATCTCTTAACTTGAAAAATGGATCTTTAGCCAAAGGTTTGGTTAAGATATCAACTCTGCCTCGGATGATGGCACATGATAAAGTTGAACCTCCTTGGATTGCACCTTCTCCCTCACAAAGTGACGAGCTATCTCAATATGCTTTGTTCTAGCACGAAAGATCGGATTGGTAGCAATTTGTTGAGAAGCTTGATTGTCACAATAGATGCAAGAGTTTAGCACGTGTAGTTCCACCAAAAGTCTTCTTAGCCATAGGAGTTCTTTGGTTGTTGAAGTCAATGCCTTGTACTCGGCTTCACAAGATGAAAGAGAAATTGTACCTTGCTTATGAAAAGCCAAGCTATCACTCCTCCACAAAGGAAGGTGGCAAATGCACTTATAGATCTTCTATCCATCTTGTCTCCTGCAAAATCCGAATCCGAATATGCCCTCAAGTACAAGTTAGATCCTTCATAGATAATGCCAAAAAATCTAGTAGAAGAGACATATCTAAGCACTCTCTTGGCACTTTTTCAACTTTTTCAATGATGCATCAAAGGACCTTGCAACAATCTTTTATGCCAAACTTTTCAAGAATGGAAGTAGCATACTTTGATTGACTTATAAAAGTAAAATCACTACCTCTAGCAGCTTCTATTCCAAGTATAAACTTTAGAATTTCTAGATCTACCATCTTGAATTCACTAGACAAAGAAGCTTTAACTTTTCTTATGCCTTCACCATCATTTCTTGCTAAAATGATATCATCAACATAAAGAACTAAAATGATGATCTTTCCATCATTAAATTTGATAACAAAGAAGGCTCACAAGAGCTAATCACAAAGCCAAGAGAGTAGAGAAAATCATGCAACCTAGAGTAGCAAGCTCTAGGTGCTTGCTTCAAGCCATATAGGCTCATCCTTAAGTGGCAAACCTTTTCCTCCTCACCATCCTTGATGAAGCCCTCAGGTTGCAACATGTATATTTCCTCCTCCAAGTAACCCTTCAAGAAAGCATTGGTCACATCCATTTGATAAAGATTCCACTTGAACAAAGTAGCAATACAAATAATCAATCTGATAGTTACAAGCTTTGCTATAGGTGCAAAAGTTTTTTCATAATCTATGCCTTTAATTTGAAGAAACCCCTTAGCAACCAATCTAGCTTTGTACTTACTTATAGATCCATCTTTAATCTATAGATCCACTTACATGCAAGTGGCTTCCTCCCATATGGAAGGTGTACAAGATTCCAAGTTTGATTATCTATCAAAGCATCAAACTCTACTTGCATTGCATCTCTCCAAACTTGTGATCTACTTGCATCTTCAAAACATGATGGCTCTTCAAGCATTGTGGTTAGAAAAGAGTAAGAGGTAGGAGGAGTTGTGTCTTTCCTTTGCGTCCATTTCTCAAAGTATGTGAGCCTTGAAGGCTCGGCCTTGCTCCTTGTGGATCTTGTCGGCCCCTTTGGAACTTGATTTTGATCTCCCAAAAGATCATTTTCAAGAGGCTCCTCCTCGGGTATTGCAAGATCTTTATCACCTAAAAGATTAGATGCATTTGGAGACATCTTGTAACTTTGAGATTCATCAAATAAGACATCCTTGCTAACTTTTACTTTGCTTGAAATAGGATCAAATATCCTATATCCTTTGCTATGTTCACTATAGCCTACAAATATTCCTTTGCAGGAATTTGCATCTTCTTTCCTTCTAGTTTCCAAAGGAATGTGGACATAACGTATACATCCAAACACTTTAAATCTTTTACATTGGGCTTATTGCCAAACAAAGCTTGAAATGGTGAGATCCCACCAATAGCACTTCTAGGAAGACTATTACATAAGTAATTAGCACAAGTTATGGCCTCCCCCCAAAAAGAGATAGGTAGAGGGGCCTTAACATTTTGCGAGTAAATTTTTAAAGAGTTTTGTGAGTTTCTATCTTGCCATCATTCAACAAAAAGATAGCACATGGTGTGCCACCCTTTTTATGCTACTACTTCAATGTTTATTATTAAAAATGTGGTCTGGTACATAGTTAAAGATCCCACTAAGTAAGAAAAAATTCAAATTAATTTTTTTTTTTGCAGCCAACCCAGATAGCACGCCGGCATGCTAAGCGGCACGCCAAATTCTTTTTTTTTCAGATAGCACGCCAGCGTGCTATCTTGGTTGGTTGCATGCCAGCGTGCTATCTTTAAAGGCTGTAATTTTTGTCTCATTTCATATAGCACGCCAGCGTGCTATCTTTAAAGGCTGTAATTTTTTTTTTAGTTGTTTTACTTAGCACGTCGGCTTACTATGTTGGGAGGCTTAAATAAATATTTCAAAATAATGGTTTTACTCAAAATCTGGTTCTCAAATGTGTCAAAATACCTTTTCTATTTTATAATTCACTTGGCTAGCTCATCGACATGCTAGCCAAATCAGCTCCAAAAAAAATTTAATTTTTCAAAAAGTTCTTCAAAAAAACTTCATGTTTTTGAAATAAATGATTTGCAGGCTAGCACGCCGACATGCTAACTTTTACAACTTCAAGGACACTTTAAAAAAAAAAAGGTCAACTTGTATTTATAGAGTAACAAAGTATTTTGTAATGGACCTATTTAGAATATGATGGATATTCAAATTTTTAAGTATGCATCAAACCATCATTCTTGTTCTTAAAAAATCATGTAGTGGCATAGAAAGAGTAGCACACCATGTGCTACCATTTTGTTGGAGCATCCCATGGAAGAAAACTCGCAAAACTCGCAAAAAATTACTCGTAGAATGTCAAAACCCTGGGTAGAGATGCCGAGTCTTAAAAACTTTTTACATTCACAAAGGCTCTTATTTTTTCTCTCGGCCACCCCATTTTGTTGGGGGGTGTAGAAACAAGTGAGCTCTCTCTTAATGCCAATGATCTCACAAAAGTCTCTCATCTTGTTGGAGATATACTCTCCTCCATTATCACATCTTAGAACGTTAATGCAAGAACTAAGTTGCTTTTCCACTAGAGACTTAAACTTTACAAAAGCTTCATATACAAGGCTTTTCTTAGGCAATAATTCAATCCAAGTGTATCATAGTACAATCATAAAAGGCAGATATATCACCGCAGTAATACTACAAGAATCATTGACATAAAAATGTCAGCTGCTATAGCCTGTTGCAGGAAGAACATGAATGTTGAGCAGGTTCGCCTATATTTTCTTCAATCTCTTATTTACATATATAGCAGCTACAGGATCTTGTTCTATCTTAACTTTACAATTACAAGATCGTTAACAGCTGCTAAACTGATCAATAGATCAGTTAATTGTTGGAGCGTGAAGACATACTGAGTAAATCCACAGATGGACGATGTGACACTCCTTGGCTTTTGGCCTTATCCTTTAATTCAAGGACAACCTTTGGCGTTTGGAGGACACCTTTGCAATTTTAAAGGGAAGTGTCGCATTCTTTTCGGCTGTCAGAGATTGCATTTAAAAATGCAGTCTCACATTTCTCGCAAGTGTTGTCTGTCATAAAATGCATGCAAAAATGCAGTGTCGCATTTTTCGCCTGTGGGAATTCACGAGTAAAAATGCAGACCGTAGTAGCAATACGAGTAAAAATGCAGACTTGTTTTGCCAACAGTTCTGCAGGAAGGTAATAAATGGATCCTGATTACTAATTGAATTTCAGAAAAATTCCAACACTCCCCCTTAATGTGAATCTGTACTGCAGAAAAGATAAGAAAAATTGTGTTGACAAACTGCATGCTGAAAAATATAGTTTGCTTCCATCGCTCCCCCCTCAGGATTGACTCGGGAGTGTAGAGCTTCAGCATTAAACAATCTCAACAAAAAATCCTTGCTGCTCCACCGGTTTTGTAACCTGTTGTTGAAAGCAGAATAAGTTATCCTGGTATGATAATCTTTGTGTGACGGTAGAAAAATCCACCATCTTGATAAAAGTGAGGAATGGAACCTCTTCCCTTTTTGATTTGGGAATGAAATCCATTGTTGAGGAATGTAACCACCATGATCAAAAGGTCTTCAAGAACTGGCCTTGTCATATCAAAGATGTAATTGAGGAGTAAAACCTCTTTGATTCTGACCCTTATGGGAATGAAACCTCGTTGCCCAGACGACGTTGACAGAATCACCTTGATAACTTTTTGTTGTTTGCAAAAAATCTTGGATAGCAAAAATGATATTGACAACTTAAGACAATGTCTCAAAACATAAAATCTTTCCAACACATACTATAAATTCAATTTAAGTCGATTATTAGATCTTGAAAGATCTGAAATGGTGACCAAAACTCCAAATGTAACTAATGACAAATCTATTTCACACAATAGATTTAAGTCAAGTAAGTCGATGTCGATGGAGTAAGTTGAGTATATACATGGAGAAGTCAAAGTCGATGAAGTGACTTCAAACTTCGATGACTTTGAAGTTGATGGAGTTGAACTTCAATTTATTTTTTAGGATGCTCATTATTGAATGGATTTGATATTGAGCATT
The DNA here is from genome assembly GCA_029204225.1 of Diphasiastrum complanatum. Classification (NCBI taxonomy): domain Eukaryota; kingdom Viridiplantae; phylum Streptophyta; class Lycopodiopsida; order Lycopodiales; family Lycopodiaceae; genus Diphasiastrum; species Diphasiastrum complanatum. The sequence goes on from CM055108.1 coordinate 37,536,208, forward strand.
GAAATCCAACATATATATGTATATATATATGTATATGTGTATGTGTATGTGCATGTGTATGTATATGTATATGTATATATCTATACATGTATACATGTGTGTGTGTGTGTGTATGCATATGTAGATGTATTTTTGTATGTGTATGCGTATGCATATGTATATGTATCTATGTGTGTTAATGTTTGTATAGTGTAAGTATATGTCTGTGTGTGTGTATGTAAATATGTATGTATTTGTATGTATAAGTGTATATGTATGTGTATGTGTATGTATATACATATGTATGCATATGTGTATGTGTATGTATGTGTATTGTAATGTGTATTTATATATACCATTAATCATGTGTGACAATATTTCAGCACAAGCTCTTGCCAACAACCCAATATTTCATGCAAGGAGCAAACACATCGAAGTTGCACATCAATTTATGAGAGAAAAGCTCATTGGAGGAGAAATCTATTTGGAGCACATTGACACATCATCATGTATTGCAGATTTGCTCACCAAACCTTTGAGCAAAAATTCCTTCATCAAGCATAGAGCCAATCTTGGATTAATTCCAAGATCCATGTTCAAGTCAACATAGATTAATTTTTAGGAGTGTTGAAAAATGAAAAATCATCTATCTTGACTTTTGGTTTTGATAAGGTTTTTTCTACATATATGTAATGTTTCATATTGAAAATGCCAAATTTGGCCTAGTGAAAACTTGAGCTACATGGGTTATATGAAGTCTAGTTGGTCAAATACAACATGCATATAAATTTACGGCATAGAAATGCCAAATATGAGCTTGTAGAAACTTGAGTCATATCACATGCAAAGATTGTAAATGTTCCTAATTGACATGCATAGCATGCACAAAGTGTAAAGGACACATGCATAATGATTTGGACAATTTTAGTTTAGAAATTGCCACTTGGTAAAAGTAGGTGGATAAGTATGCATGTAAAGTGACATATGTCACTAGTTTGTTAGTTTTCACTTTTAGATGTGGAAGAAAGTAGATAGATGCTAGCTCTACCACGAGTTATTCCATCCACTATAAATGTATGTAAGATCTCTCACAATTTTTGATGATGAACCAAGCATTGAAGCCATTTCTTGTCAATTTGGATCTATTGTCTTGTATGCTTGAATTTCGCACTCCGGGAAATATGATTTATGTTAAATCCAAACCTCTCGATATCAAAAGACATATTGAAATATGTCTTGTAGTGACCTATGTAATTACCAACCCCGGATTCAACGAGGAAGGCGTGCAAGTCAGAATCAAAAGTATTAGAAGATGAGACAACCATGTCTAAAGTATAAACAGTAGCCTCGAGTATCGCTACGATGTGAGATGGACGGAAGCTACAAGAAATTCAGGCAGTCCTTGCGTGATGGCGATATTGGTGACTGACCAGATATCGTAGCGACACGAGAGATGACAACTCGTACAAAATTTGACCTAGATTCTCGCGTGGTAGCGATATTGCAAAGAATTGGAAGTGTGGACACAAACAAGAGCTACAAGGAGTGAAAATTGATAACTAAGCGAAAGTTTCTAACTGATCGAACAACATTTATATAGCTAAAACCAATAAAATCCAAGCCGTACACGCGTCGATTCAACAACGAATCAGATTTCTCATGCGTAATGTAACCGTCCACACGTGCGAGACCACACATGCCACACTACACGTCAATTTGCCATTCAGCCGCATGCCCACACATGCGAGCTTATACGTGCGAGTATACATGTCATTGTACCATTTTCCCACATGTCCACACATGCAATCCCACACGTGCAGTTTCAGATGTGCGGATCCGGACGTGTAGTTTCACACGTTAGTTATTGATTGGGCCATGTGTCGCAAGTTTTTACACGTGTGAACTTTTTTCAGCTATATAAGTCCATTCCCCATGATTTTAGAAGCCCATCCACAGACTTCTGAACCCGTTCCGCAAAGACACCGAAGACTTTGCCGTCCATGGTTGAGGGACATCAGGGCTTTGCAAAAGAGCACCAAGCTTCTGACCTTGAAAGCAACCTCTATCGGACTATGAGAGAGGTCACGCAAGATATGACTTCTCATCTACCCTATAGAGTGAGGTGGAATATCACTGCATTGGAGGCACTCCATACTGCATACGAGGACTTCTAGACAAAATGTTTGAGGATTCGATCCTGTGCTCAATACATGCCAAGAGGGTGACACTGATGCCCAAGGACATGCTTCTTGTCATGAGGCTTCGAAACACTTATGACAACATTTTTAAGTCTGGCTTCACACAAAGGCAAGTTCCTCTTGAAAGGGGCCCTCTTGAAAGGGGCCTATCCCACCTCGAAAAAAGAGAAAGCAAACATAGCCGAAGTGTTCACAACCCAAGCCTAGGTCTCCCAGCTCTTCACCCTCGCCTCCTTGCTTTAGAAAAGATGTGGCAAGTACGTCGGGAATTCCATAGGTTGAGAGTCCTCTCCCAACCCCTAATTTTGAAAAGCACAGTTCTCCTTCTCTACATGTGAATGACTTAAATATAGTGGTGGACATGATTGTTTCTGATGTTGATGCAACTGATAAAGAGTTGCACATCAGACTCCCCAATGATCCAAAAAGGACACATTCTTTGATTCTGAGAGGTACATTGATTTTGACATGTATATAGCCAAAAAAATAGACGAAATTGGAGGAGAGTTTATGTTTTGTATAGATGATATTAATTTTGCAATGCATATCAAAGACCCGCATTGTAGGGAGCTAATGGAGAAGACCTCCCATATCTCAGACACAATAGTTGAATTTGGGTGTGTATACTATGTACATAAATACACATATACAGTCACGAAGGAGATTTTTGTTGTATCTCCATTTTTTGGGCATTTGTTGAATAAAGAGAGGAAAGCCAGAAGGCTCTTTAGGCACCCAAGCAAGGAGACATTAATTTTCATCATCCATATTGTGCAAAGTAAGATAATTTCTTTTTGTAATATTTGTTTTTTGTAAGAATTTTTTTTTAAAACTCTATAGATGCTAGTAATTCATTGCTTGTCATTTGCTGGTAGTAAACATTGGAGTGTGCACGTCATATCTATGAAAGTGGATTCTACTGGAAGCTGCACACCTGTGTGCCTGACAATGAATTCCTTGCATGCCACCCATTCCACTGATAAGTCCATGTACAAGAGGATGGTGGAGCTATGTAGGCCATATGAGTTGATTGTAAATACTAACATAGAGATTGTTGATGCAAAGGTAAAAAGAATCTTTATTTACATGATGGCATGGAGTCACAGAATTATATTGAATTATAATTTAACAATTTTTCGCTGTGATTTCTCAGTCTTCGCAACAAGACAATGCTTTCAGTTGCAGATGGTTTTCCATCTGGAATGTTAAATCATTCTTGAATTGGTATATGGTGCAACCTCCAAATGCTAATATCCGTGAGATAAATTTCTCAACTTTCAGTATCTTGATGACATTGTGGTGACTTTCTGTATTCATATTTTTTTAGACATTGGCTAATACATACATACATACATACACTCGATGTTTTAAATTGCAGTTCCAATGTCTTGAGGTTTCAACAAATGCTATTCATCAGTACCGGCATAAAATGTTGGAAATCTTACTATCGTCTGCAAGGCCCTACAAGCATGAAGGTACCTCAGATGAAGCTGCCAGGGGTCCTATGGATAGCGAAGTTGTAGTGCTTGAGGATCTGCCTTAGGCACTTATGATTGAAATGTATATATTAAAATATCAGTTTCGACAAATACATAGAAATATATATGATGATGCATAGAACAACAAATAGGCAAACAAAAGTGGGATATTATTGAAAGCCACAAAAATATTATTTTGATTTAAAAAAACAATGTACATTTTTCAAAATACTGAATACTAATTGTTCGATGAAATCTTGAAGTCATTTGAGACTGCTTTGTATTTTTTTCTTGAAAGGTACATTGTTGTTGCGCGTCTACCATCCCAATGTTTATGTGTTTCGACAATTTCTACGCTTCTATTTAAATCCTTGCAGTATATGCGATTTTCTTGTCTTGGTCTTACCTGTACATCAAAGAAACTTGTTAAACAATATCAACATTGAGATTATTTTAAATGAAATCTTGCAATACCGAAAACACTGAAATAAGTCTAAATAAAATTATTGAAAGTCATTTCAAATGTGTATATTATAAAGGAAAACAAACATACACCTACCAATCTCTCATTGACTTGAAAACAAAAGTGTTCAGGAATATCATATTGTAGCAAGGTAAGCTCTGATCGAATGTGATCGAGTGTCCAATCTTCCTCCGCCTCAATTGTTGTAATAGTAGAATTATTTTGCTTCACTTGGATTTCTATTTGATCTTGATGATTCACTGTAAAATCCTAATCCAATGTTTTCCATTCATTGTCAACTTTGGACCATCTTCTATAATAAAATGTTAAAGAAAGCACTTGTTTTTCTATAAGATATATAAATTTCATTGACGATCTATTAACTATGCACTCGATATTGCCATTACTCTTTTTATCCCAATGATCATCAAACAAGGAGGCTTGATAACATATCGTCTGTTAAATCACTACAAATAAACATTGTCGCTGTTCTACGAATATTACACTCAACAAAAAAATCTACAAACATTGCAAAAGGCAGAAACTAGTGTAATCTATTGTTTTTTTGAACCTGTGCTACATTTCATATAGTTTTGAATGTCGGAAGCTCTATGCTATGGTGGAATCTGGAGGAATCCATTCTTTGCTTGAGAAAGAGGGTAATGATATCGCCTCTCATCTTTCACCTAAACTGAATGGTGTGTAAAATGAATCATAGAAGAAAATACAAGAATCCAAAAGTGATCTCATGGAGCGGTTCTTGTATTGCAGAAGACCAATATCAGAATGAATAATGTCCATGATGCCAACAAGGGATTGTATAGGTTGCCATTCAATTATGCTTGATGGATACAAATCTGCACAAACCCATAAAACTATATATCATTTAAATACTCAGATACACGTCTAAATGATTGATGCAAAGCTCAAAGCAAAAAATTCTCCAAAACTTACAATTGCATTTGAGTCTGTCATTTGAACTAATGCTTTCCACTCTAATTTCCTTATGCATGTAGACATGTTGAACGATCGACCACCAGGTGAAACTTTGAAGTCTATTATTTTACCTTTCCAAAAGCTCCTATAATCCATATTTGATTTTCTTTCTTTACCAAAAACACCTCTTGATGAGGGATGCATGAGAACCCACTGAGATTTTCTACAGATACGTGGTATCCAAGAACCATCAAAGTCTTTTTCATTACAAACAGAAACTGAGACAATATTGCTTCATGGTCTACGACTTCTGAAAGCCATTGCAAAGCTAAAAGAAGATGAATAATAAAGTCTGAAACAAAATGTAGATGAATCAGTAGGAAAATAAAAAATCAAATTTGTAATAAATGCTGGCAGTCTTTCATAAATCATATATGCTACTCTAACTACGGTTGGATCAAAATAGACTTACTTTAACCACAAGTGTTAGGTCATGGGCACTCAGGAAACTCATGGGTAGCAGTTACGGTCCAATCACAAGTCTGGCGGGAGTTTTGAATTGTATAAAAATATGACCAAAAAGTTCCAAAAAAAGTTCGACCGGCAAACAACGTTACGATCTTTCACAGGTGTAAATATATAACTGGGCCGAGTGTACGTCGAATAGTTGAAAAGTCAAAAACAACATCTTGCCAAAAGGCGTTTTTGGTGCTTGAAACTCCTCTGATGATCCAAAGTTTTTTTTTTTGGACATAGAATTTGTTATCTCCTAGAAAATTGACCAGTATAATCAGAAAATGATTATTGATTAGTTAGTGAAGAATAACTATATATTAGAAAACAATTTAATTAATCTTTCATGTGGCATTGTCCAAGGTTCTTGGGTAATAGTAATAATTACCTTCCCAAGAAGCAAATAAAGTCTTGTCAAGGCTCAATAGGAGAGAGATGTCATTCTGGCAACATACTACTACAATCACCAAAACCAAACATACACTAGTGAGAGCCCTATGGGTATACTTATACCCTCCAAGGCCCATGCACCACTTGTAGTGCACTGTGACACCTCATTGGACACATCAGTAGCCTATCTAGGCCACCTTATTTACTTCTCCCATGAGTTACTGTTAGATGCAGAGTAGAAAAGATATGCCCGTCTATATTATCAGAATTGAGTTTACAATAGAGGTTCTTTCTTGAGCGTTGTTTGTTTTCAGATCAGCGCTGTCTGTTTCCTAGATCAGCTCCTTTCTTGTGAGACTGTGTGTTCTACTCCAGCATTGTGTAGCGATAGAAACACGTTCTTCATCTTCTTGACGAAGCTCGTGAGATCTTTGCCATCCCATCTTAGATAGGTAAGTTGATATTCTAGATGCATTATTTGGTTTTGTGACTTGGTCTGAAATCTACTGATGAGTGCATCCCACATATCTCTAGCATTAGAGATTGATGCGAGGCCAAGGGTAATGCTTTCTTTGATGGAAGAGGAGATGACAACTACTGCTTTGTCGTTCTTCTCTTTCCACTCCCGAAGATCTTTGTTTGTGTTGGCTGGCATCTCTTCGGTGCCATCCACCCTTGGCTATAATGCTTCTCCTCTTAGGATAAGCGATGTCTTCACCTTCCAAGCAAGAAAGTTTGATCCATCTGCTTCTAGTATTGTGCATATCTTTAATTGGATGCTATGAATGGAAGCCATTGTCTCAGTGACGAGGCTCTGATACCACTGTTGGAAATGTTCTCTTTGTCGGCGAGGTCCCCCTCTGGCGACAATGATTCTGATTGAGCTCAGATGGAGCCGATCTGTCGGATAAGGCTACTGCCTCAAGCCACGATCAATCATCCTCCGAGTAGCAGATAGCTACTGCTAATCTGACAATGAATTTATGAACAACATATGATGTCTAATGACAGCAGAATCATATATCTACTGACAAAAATTGAACAAGCATCACAACATTCATAGATTGCGCATTGAGTAGAAAAGATGTACCCATCTATATTATCAAAATTGAGTTTACAATAGAGGTTCTTTCTTGCGCGTTCTCTATTTCCCAGATCAGCACATCGACGTGAGAGAGGTGTTCTCTTATCACAAACAAAACTAGCTACTACTAGATCTATCTTTCTTCCTTGATACGCACCTCACTAGGTATTGCGTTCAAGATTCTCTCTGTGTATATGGATATGTCTTTAATCCAATAGATATATTATACTAGATTAGATTACAAGATCGTTTAGCTAAGTTTAAGCTAAGCATTCATTTAAGTACGTTTCTTTTAACGTTGCATGGCGGTGGTGGATCGTGGTAGTTTGAAAAACTTCACGCTTGAGCCGATGGTTCCTCCTTACCCTGGCTTACATATGGATACTCTGGAGTGTCAGCCTAACCCGGAGTGTCGGCCTTCTGAGTATGTGTTGAAATGATAAAGGTTGGATGAAATGAAATCTTGGGTCATTTTAGACCGACTGTCGTCTTTTATCAAAATGCAAAAAATGTGAAGAATGCAAATTAGTTCAAATAAGCAAACTATGCAGAAACTAGTTAAAATATGCAGTAGTCTAAAAGACAAAAAAAAAAATACTAAGGCTTTAAAGTAGGAACTTAATGTTTTTTCAGCTCCCTCTTAAAGCGTGTATTTTCCTTATTTCCAAGCTGGCTCTCTGCCTTTCGAACATTGCCTTATCCAATGCCTTTGTAAATATATCATCTACCATCTTCTTTGTTAGTATGAAGATGGTCTTCAACTCTCGTCCTTCTCAACCAATTCCCAGATCAAGTCAAACTTGATGGCAATGTGCTTCGTTCTAGAATGAAATACTGGGTCTTTTGTCAGTTGAATAGTAGAGGTGTTGTCCATGTCTAGGATCAACAGTTCACCGATGCTCTGTCCTAGTCCACCTAGGAACTGTTCGAGCCATGTCAGCTCATTGGTCATCTTGGCTACAACAACATATTATGCCTCACAGGATGATTGGACAGTTATTGTCTACTTTCTACTAATCCAAATAACAGCTGCATCGGCTGCTATGGTACATCCTCCTGAGACACTTTTACTGTCATCTTTTAGGAATGCCCAGCTTGCATCACTGTAGGATTCAATCTTGAATCATGCATCTCGACAATAGCATAGGCCATAATGTCTCATATTTTGCAGATATTGCGGAATCCTCTTGGAGATCTTCCAGTGTGTTGGACCTGGATTGATATTGAATTGGCTCAACCTGAACACCGCATAAGCAATGTCTGGCCGCGTATTATCTGCCAAGTACATCAAAGAACCAATAAACCTTCTGTAAGGCTTATGTTCCATTGCTTGTCATTTTGCTTCGCCTTTGGGACTGTCCTCATTTGTTAGCATTATGCCAGGAACCATTGGACTATTCAAACCATTGCAATCTGTCATGTCGAAATCATCAATGATCTTCTGAACATATCTTGACTGGTGTAGATATAATCTCCCAGCCTGAAGATCTCTATCAATATGTAAACTAGGTAGCATTTGGCTTCTCCTAGGTCCGATATTTTGAATTGCCTCAAAATGTCTGCCTTCACCTGTGCAATGAGATTGTCGCTCCATGACAGAATTAGCATTTCATCTACATAGACACCAACTATGATGATCTTCCCATTTATGACTTTCACATAAACGTTGTAGTCAACCATTAAAGGCTGGAAGCCCAAGGATCTAAGTGCGTGATCCTTCTTTTTGAACCACTGCCTAGCAGACTCTTTCAGTCCATAGATGCTTCTGTGCATTCTGCAAGCATAGTCAGCAAGTGACTCGCAGCAAAAACCTGGTGGCTGGCCCATGTAGGCCTCTTCTTTCAGCTTGCCATGCAAGAAGGCTGTTTTCTCGTCTTACAATGTGGATCTTCATATCATAGGCAACTGCGTATGCAAATAATATGCGTAGAGATGTGTGCTTCACAATAGGAGAGAATGTCTCTGTATAATCAATGTCATACCTCTATGAAAAGCCTTTTGCAACTAGCCTGGCTTTGTATCTTAGTACATTGCCGTCTGGTCCATACTTATGCTTGTAGACTCACTTACACTTGACAGTCTTTCTGTCGGCTGGTAGTGGCTCCAGAGTCCACACTTCATTTTGCTTCATAAAACTCATTTCGTCTTTCATGGCCTTAATCCACTTGTCCTTGTTTGGAGTGTTGATGGCTTCTTCATAAGTTTGTGGTTCACCCCCGAATCCACAGAATTCTTCCTGAGTAGAAGATGAGTTGTTAGGTATATATATGACTGGTGCTCTTCTTTGTCTGGCAGATCTCCTTGGAGACAATACAGGCTCAGGAACTACCCTGCCTTTGTCATGCCGGTGTGTTGGGTTTTATTCACTAACTTGACTATTAGGCACCTTGCGATATTATAAGTCCCGCAAAAGGCCTAAAATCCTTTTCTTAACTTCTAACTAATCAAATAACTATGTTATCATCAGGTTGGACTTACACATGCAGAGTGCCAAATCCCTCTCACTTGCCTCGAGATACGCAAACCCTCCAATAGATAATTCGAGTAGGTTGAGGCTATGTAGTGGCTAGTTGTAACATATATGTAACTTGAAGAATAGATACAACTTTCAAGTTCATTTGCACATTGGTTGTGCCATTCTATGCAATTAAAGTATTGTGCCATAATAGCTTCATAGGTTTATAGCTCTACCCTAGTAGATGGGAGTCCTTCTAAGTGAAAATGGATTGCATTGTTTTTGTGGAATCCCAACTAGCTATGGTTGTCTTTGTTGTGGTTGAGATTATTCTACATAAGCAATATACTTAACACATCTCTACAAATATAAATTTTGGATGTTTGTCTTTGAAATGTGCACATTCAAGCATTGTGTAATTGAGCATATAATAATAGTTGCAATATCAATTTTGCCTTTTGCAGGCCTAGTGAGGTGAATCTTTTGATTGCAAATGCGGAGTTAGAGAAAGATAAAGATGAAGGCTTAGTAGAAGAGCTAATTTTTGCTCTAGATATTTTGATGATAATGCATTTTAATCTTTTCTTTCTCTAATTGAAAAGTGCTGCCAAATCAGATCTAGGTTTAGTGTCGTCTTGCAATTTCTTGTGTTGTGTAGCTTAAAATTAGACCAGTTGCAAAATGTTATAAGATCTTACAATCATATACAAAGAACTTTGACAGCTTGCAGATAGAAAAGAGCATGTTTATCCAATTTTCTTCAACTGAAGTCTCATTTTATAAAGAAATTTTTGTTCTCATATTTGACAATATTGTTTGAGAAAATTTGAAAGTGTAAGTTTTATTTTTGGCATTTTCATGCAAATGATGAAATCATAAGAGGAGGCTACTAATGCCAACTAATGTTTTTGGAGTGCTTTATAGTATTTGGCAATGAACTCCCATATACACGACAAGAATTAATCTATACAATGTTATTGTTGGTGATTTGAAAACTCATTTACAAAAAGTGCAAGGAATAAAATTTTCTATATATGGCAAGCATGCAATTTCAAGCTCTTCTTTAAAGAACTTGATTGAGAGGGTTCTTTTTTAAATAAGATATTTGATATTGGGCACTCCATTTATAGAAATTGTAGAGATGATTTAGTGGTGGTAGTGGCTTTATAACTCAACATCATCTTGCAAAACAACTTTGGAGATTTCCAAATGCAAAACACAATCTTAAGTGGCATGTGGATCATTAACATGTATTTGATCATCCAACCATTGAATACATCCAATGTTTTTCCTTGTACAATAGAACCACCGTCGAGGTCCCTCCCATTTATCACCCTTCAAACCTTTCAAGCTCCCAAGCATAAAGTCCCTCCCACAAACACACAACAAAAAAGAAAGAGTTTAGAAATTTTGCTTTTTAAATTCACATATATAAACAATAGAATAAATGTGAGATATCTAAATCATGGTAAAGTAGTGGACAAGAGTCTTTTACCTAAAAAGTTCATGATCTAATGATCAAGTAACAACAAAAGTTTTTGGTTTGGAGGAATTTTTTTTTCCTTCAACAAAGTTTTGATTAAGTTCTTGCTAGAGCTAGAGCACAGCTGCTATATGATAGAGGTAGCTCGCCAAGATTGATATATTACCTCATCTTATTTTTATATGAGCAACTTGAATGGTTGATCAAAACTATTCTCCATCATCGTAGTGAGGCTGCTGATGCTCATATCTAGATCTAAGACTTGATTTACTTTTCAGCTGGGTTTCGAGAAGGCAGTTCTTCTAGTCCATCAAATATACTTCTTCTGGTGTTCAAAGATGAGAAAAACTAACACCATTTTGCTACGACAGAAAGATTGTGTATTAAACTAGTATCTCATTTGAAACCATGAGTAAAATAATCACTGATCAATGCTACAAACATACTTCGGCACATCATGCGTGGTAGTTGTACAGCGTATCCCTAAGATCAGGACCTTGGACTTGTTCTGTGGTAAGGCTGAACAAGCACCTTCTTCCACTGCGTCAAAATTGGAATTGTCAAGACATGCAACTGTTTATCAAAATCTATGTTTTAATATACATTGAAGACACAGACACGTCAGAATAGAGCTCTAATCATGAGTTCCTCTCTCTTGCATCTTAGGCTGCAGCCGATGAATCTATATCTTGTGCTGACAGCTCTTCAAGTATGATCCCAAGACCAGCTTCTATAAGATAAAAAGTTCACTAGAAATGATATTACTATGTTTTATCCTAAGATCACAGTGTCTTTATACTCCGGGTGGTAGTAGGAAGTAGGAACGAGGATAAATCATGATCACCTCCAATTGTTCTCCAAAAATGCTCCAGCTATCGATTTAAGCGACTATAATATACAGCTAATTTTGAGATAAAGTAGGCGAGAGCAGGAATATTGCAAATAGATTTTCGAAGTTAAGTTAGCTGGAAGACCTTAACGAAGGCGGTGGATCATGGCACCTGAAAGAAGACGGAAGGTCCAGTGCAAGGCTTTTCCTGCAGACAGGGCAGGAAATTTGGGAAAAAAACCACAGATCTATGCATTGCGCGTGAAATATATGGCTGCAGTTTGGCAGAATTCTAATCATCTCTCCGTCGTTAAAATCGCTGAGGCAGATCATGCATTCCTTGGTGGAATCTTTAGGCTCCTGCGAGCAGCCCGAAGCCATTGCACTGTATCTGATAATCGGAACAGCGTCAACGACAGCACGCTTGCACCATACTTTTTGCATTTCTGTTGTCAGGACTTGCTGCTGTGCTTGTGGGCTGGTGGGAAGGAATCTGTGGCAGAAAAGGCAATCGAGGATGTAGTCCCAACGAGCAATGCAGATTAGCACAATCAGCAGTAAGCCCACAATGATCATCGTTGCACGGAAAGCAGTTGTTCTGCTGAAGATGATGTCAGAGTCGGACTCAACAAAGCCAGCATGAAGAGCTGTAGGCGAATTATCCGGTGAAGCTTTGAGAAACCGAGATCTGAACAAAACTGGTGAAAATTCTGAAAGAGCAAAAGCCATTGCACAGCTCGGAGGTTAGTTGCTCTACACAGAAAAGAAAAGAACCTATGGATCAACCAAAACGGCTATTAGGGAATATCCCACTTTCCTTTTCTAGCAGCTAACAAAAGTGTACATACAATCTTCGTAAGGTATATGGACAGAAGCATGTGCAGCAGCAACGGTTCTTAACATTTCCTTTTACACTAAATAGTCCTTTCTCTCCACTCATCAAACCCACCCAACTTCTGCTTTGAACAGAAGTGCCCGTAACACTTTTGGTGTGTGATGGGTACATCTCATCTACTGTATCTTGTCTATCTGATTTTGCAAGATCCACAGTTTCTATGCAGCTTACTACAGGTCTTCTACTGATAATCTAACAATTTCTAACTGGCAAAGAAAAGCCAATGATCTCTCTCTCTCTCTCTCTCTCTCTCTCTCTCTCTCTCTCTCTCTCTCTCTCTCTCTCTCTCTCTCTCTCTCTCTCTCTCTCTCTCATGAGTGAATATATATGTTATTATTCCCACAAGAAAATAGTTCATGCAAAGGGAAGGGCTTGTTGGGCTAGTAGTAACAATAACCAGATGATCATGAAAGGTAAGTCTTTTCAGATATATTGTACTACATGGAGATCAAAGAAGCAGACATAGCTTGTAAGTTCTTTAGCAAAAAAATGAAAATCAGGTGAGTGTAAAAGAGAATCCACATGGTAGTAGGCTGGAAAGGCCAGAAAAGGTAGCCTCTTCATCAATCAAACATACAGGTCATTTAATCGGCACCTGGAAAGTACATCCAGTTGCACACCCTCATTCAATAAAAGCTGGGGAGAGTCATCACTAACTTCTAAGGCAATGAAAGTGAAAAGATTGCCCAATAAGATAAAAGAATTGTCAATAATAATAGGCAGATCCAGAGGGGGGGAGTTCTTATTATGGAACACACTAGTGACACTAAAGTTTTTAAAAAAAGATTGGCTTAAAAAAGAAAAATGGTAATGAAAAAGCTTCATTGATCTAGAGCAAAGTTCCATCATCTTTATTTGATACTAGATCATGAAGGGCAAAGGTATAGTGTATTTCTTTCATACATGATCATGAAAAGGTGGGGGAATATTTGAGCAATTCCAATCTTGGGTCAAGGTGGGTTCAAGGTGGGTTAGAACTCACAAAAAAGGGAGCCATTGGTTCCACGAGTATCCACTGAAAGGTATTTTTCATGATGAAAAAGATCTCATATTCTTGGAATGCATCAAAGAATTTGTGCATGACCTCTCATTATCCTTTGTGCCAACATTGTGGGGGTACAACAATGATATCATCACCAAGTGAGCTGTCAATTTTTATAGTCAAGCTAATATGTTGTCAATATACCTTTACAAGGATGTCTTGGGAATTACTTGAGATTGAATTTATGGGTAAGTTATGATTTACATCTTGGTAGTCACTCAAAAAGGATGGTCAAGAAAAGATTCTACGAGCACTACATCTTCCCACATTGTTTTCGCCGTGTCGGTACACCATAGCCTTTGATGATTTCAAATTGATAATAAATGGTAATTAATTTGTACACTCAAAGTTTGAAAGAAATGCATTATGGCCAAAAGTTGCCTTGAAGGCACAACATAGGTTAAATTTGTTGCAAAAGCGCCATGAACCGAAAAAGTTCATCATATCTTTTGATGTCTCTAGAGGTTTGATTAGTGAATCTTCTGAGAAGTAAAGTGAAATTTATTGCATTTAAAAGTTTGATATGCCAACTTGAGTTGAGTTATGTCAAAACTATGGTTGTGCCTAGTGCTAATAAATCAATGCTATTTAATTATTTTAGCTATTTCATTCACTTACAAGAATGCCTCTTGTTAAGGCTTATCAATTATTGCAGTTGTAACTTGCTAAAAATCAACATAATTGTCATGTCAAGTCTTGCCTTGTAATTGATTCTCAAACATTACAAGGTAGATCTAGAAGATATTAAAGCTCATGAAACTTATAGATGTCAATAAGAGAAAATTATGATTGGACAGATTGCATAACATCTCAAAGGTTCATTCCATGTAAATACTATTATAGCACAAGAGTTTAGTATATGCAAATTTTAAAGGTTTTTATTGTTCTTGAGTATGTAATTGGGCGGTTGTAGGATTGTTGGGGGGTGGAATGGAAGATTAAGACCCGATGATTTGAAACAAACAAAATGTCGGATTAGTGGGCTCTACAGAATGAGCCTTTTTCCTCAGTGCATGAACTATGCCTATCAGAATCAAAATATTGAACTAAAATGGATTCGTTTGATTCTACTTGATTCTAACTTTGATATAATTAGAATCAATACAATTGATTATGTAGACAAACACAAATTCATTAGAACATTGCTAGCAAAAGCATTAGATAGTTCAGAAATCTCTACATGAGAGTAAAGACCAGTGGCAAGATTTCGTAGAACAGTGAATGATGAGCACAAAACAAGTCGTGATAATTGTGTACTTGTAACTATCTCTCATTCATTATGCTAATTCGCTAATGTGAAAATCATTCGAATATTTGCACACAGTCTCTGTCTTGAACAAATTTATGTTTTGTGTCTCTGTCAATGGCATGCCTGGCTATACATTTATTCAAATATATATACAAATATAGAGACATTGAGCTATGTTGTCTAGAATGGATCTTGGTGGCGATCATGGTTGTCGCTATTGTGATAGGTGGCAAGCATGGCTATTACTATCAAAATAGGCAGCGATTGTAGCTGCTATCATTGTCAAATTAGCTACATCATGTTAAAAATTATTTTAACAAGTAACTAGTGAAGAAACAAAGCGTTTCTAATTGCAAAGCTTTGCTAGCTTTCAGCCCTCTGCCTGACGAAGATGTTCGCGAACATGAAAGTCAAGAGACACGAAGCATGAAAATTTTGCGAACACCTGACGAGAAGACAATAACACAAAAGATTCGCGAACGAGAATCTTTTGCGGTCCAACAAGAGAAAGTCAGACGATGAAAATGAAACCAACGATGCGACACGAAAAATGTCGCGAAACCTTTTCTGCCCTCACGCTCCAAAGAGTACTAGCAAAGATCATACAAGTACCCAGAAGTACAGATGTCTAATCTGATGGCATGACATCAACAGATACACTCTAGGTCATGGCTAATTCGCCACTCTTGTAGTTCTCTGATTAGTTGTAGATTTAATTACTCTAATCTAAAAGGTTACAAAGAGTGACTATATACTTACTGGATGATACTTGATACCAGATATACGAATACACAGATAGATGTATGAAGGAGTATGATGCTAGTAAGCAATCAAGACAAAAATATAGAGACCAAGTCTGCCTGCGAGCGAGACAAGTTCTGTAAGCAGGATCCACAGGATCTACAGGTCCGCTACTAAGCGAGACATCTGCTCATGAGAGAACTGTATTTCTCTCACGCCAACGCACTGCGGGGATATGCATGCAGTGCTTGAAGAATCAAGAGAAAATCAATAGATGATCTTGTAGCCACTGTGCACATGTCTTCCTTTATGATGAATGATCTTGAATGCAAATATATCTGCTGTTATTCATGTGTCTGATTCTCTCATTCATTTAATTTAGAACATTGGTTGAATTTGTTGAATGCTGAATTTAATTTATAAACGTAGATCAGCATTGCCTGACTATATTTTGGAAGACTATAGGAATGGTTCAATTGGCAGTATCCAGTGATCGCATCTGAACTCTATCTGAACTATTTGCGACTGTTTCGCTTTCGCGACTATGTTCCGCTTTCGTGATTCGTTCACGTGTGTTTTTGCATCAGTGGTATCAAAGCCAAGTTTTCTTGTTATAATCTGACGTAGCCAAGAATCCAGGAGGCCAAGCATTCAAACAAACAACCATCCACAAGAGAACAGACTTCAGAAGCAATGGCTTCAATCAGCAGCATGCAGAGCAAGATCTGCAGAATTCTTGATTCCTCAGGATCTAACTTTCTAGCTTGGAAAGCTAAGACATCATTGATACTCATGGGTGAAGGTTTTTTCCGCTTGGTGGATGGCATAGAGGAGATGCCTATGACATCAAGCAAGGGGCTACACAAGTGGAAGGAGAAAAATGACAATGCTTACAAAATTTTAAATGAGATCAAGAAGTCTAATCATGATGCTAGAAGATCAGCTGACGAATCTACAGTGGGATGGAAAAGACCTCACTTCTTTCATAAGAAAGATGAAGGATCTATTCCTATCACTACATAACTCTGGAGCAGAGAACTTAGTGTCAGTTGAGAAGCAGCTCACCTACTTGTTGAGAGCCTTACCCAGATCATTCCAGACAACGAGGACCCTGCTCGCGAAAGATCCTACCATGAACCTCGAAAAGGCGATTGTCGAGATTCGAGAGGAAGTCAAAGGAGCTCATTGGCAATCTCCAGCTACTCCATTATGTACATTGAGTTTTTGTGATCCAAATGCAACCAAATCAATTTCTACTTGTTTCTTACTTGAAGGTCATACTAGAGCCTACAGTACACACATGTGGGCTAGGATTTCAATGCCGATCAATGCTTTTGATTGTTAATGCTTGTTGTTTGTCAAACTGCCAATCTAGATCAACTTTTTGATGACTAGTTTTTTGATAAATTGTTAAGAAAGCATTCAATAACTCTTGTGGATCTTTTGTAGATCCATTTATGGTCCTAAAGTATAGTACTTTCACACTAGATAAGGATTCTTCCAATGGAATTGAATGAAAGCTCAACATGCAACTTCTCAAAATAGTCTTTACTAGGTAAGCTTTTGATGGCATGTCGACTTCTTATTTGGGACAAGGCTCCCATGGTACATAAGTATGCCATCAAGTGTGTGAATCCATCTCTACAGGACATATTGGGTATTGATACTCCGTTTGGAGAAGTTCCAATCATTTTTGGTGATGATTTCCATCAGGTGCTCCCGGTGGTACAGCGGGGCCGTCGTGCATAGTTTGTGAGTGCTTCATTGAACAATTCACATTTGTAGAAATATATGGAGGTGCACAAATTGTCAACGAACATGCACGTTATGGGTGTGGAGAAAGTTGATAAGAACGAGTAGTTGAGGTTCGCAATGTATTTGTTGAGTATTGGAGATGGCCGTGAGCCCACATTAATGCAACGTGGTTTGGATTTGATTTCTTTGCTAGAGTGTATGTGTTTAAGGACATGGGACGCGTGTGAATTGATTTTGTTCACTTTTATCGATATTGGACGACGTTACATGGATGTTGTTTTTTAAGAAGTCGTACAATATTGACTCCGTTGAACGAAAACATGGATGAGATCAATTCGAAAGTTGTTGAGCAACTTTCTGGTGATGCTTGCATGTTTTATAGTGCTGATAGCATGGTTGAGCATGATGACACTGATGTGTTACCCAATAGAGCTTTTGAATAGCTTGCAACCGAGTGGATGCCCTCCAGTCATAGAGGCGGAGATAGTGACTGAGTAGAATATAGGGAGTAGAGTCCTCATTTCACGGATATCTTTAGTGCCGAGCAATTTAGATTTGCCGTTTGAATTGTAGAGAGTACAATTCCCTATTAGAGCAGCTTTTGCCATGACAATAGACAAGGCGCAAGGGCAAACTATGGACACTATTGGATTGTATTTGCCATGCCCCATATTTAGTCATGGTCAACTGTATGTGGCACTATCGAGAGTGCGAAATGCAGCAAGTGTACAAGTGTTGATTAGTGTCAATGACGATCGATTTATCGATGTGGAGTGGCCAGGTGCACTCAAAACATTGTATATTCGGAAGTGCTTTAGTAGTTTGTTTGGAGTAAAGGTAAGGGTTAGAGTTAGGATTTTAGATTTTATGATTATGGGTTAAGATTTCATAATTAGATGGATTGTGTACATGCAATAGGTTTTTGGTTAGATGTTAGGGAAGATTAGGATTGGGGTTTGGGTTAGGGTTAAGTATGGTAGGATAAGAGTGAAGGTTAGGTTAGTCTGTAGATTTTAGGATTAATATTGTCAAAGATTATGTTTGGAGTTTTAGAGCATGCCTTTATGTATGTATGTGTGCATATGTATGCATGTACATGTATGTATGTATAAATGTGCTTTTTGTGTATATGTATGTGTGTGTATACTTGTGTACATGTATGTGTGTGTATATCTATATATGTATGTGTATCTATATTTTGTTTTTCTTTCGGTTCTTTTTCTTCTCCTATATATATGTATGGGTGTGTTTATGTATGTGTATATGTATGTGTATGTATGGTTGTGTATATGTATGTATGGGTGTGTATATATGTATGTATGTACATTCCAATAAATGTAAGTGTTTTTTTTTGCAATTGGTGAATATTATTGTTTGTCTGCTAACATAGGCCAAATTGCTACACCTTCCACCTGGGAGAATGTAACATTTAAATTTGGAGAGGCTCTTATTGTTGCAAGCATTTAGATGTAGGCATCTGCAACTGTACTCGATCACTTTGGTGAATGCCAAAGTTTCAAATTTGTGTACAACTGTAGAGGCCTACAGTGAAAACCTGTAAACCAATTAGAGCCTATTTCAATTTGAAGGTTTTGCATCCTCCTAGGTGGAAGTTGTAGCATAGCCTGTGTCACACAACAAACAGATGCAATTTGGGAGCGATTTGTAAGGAAGGTTTGTCGAGATCTATATTTGCACCTTATTTGATGAAAAACTATGAACATTGAATCTAGTCAACAAGCATGTCAGTTTCTTATGTCAGCAATGTTGGTGAGTCGTTTGTTATCTTGACCAAATACATTGCATAGTTTAAGGTTTATGAATGTAGAGTGATACAATGTTTCGGTCATGCATGAATCATTTTTGACAATATTCAATGTTGTTGTTATGATTTGTCTCGTGTTTTGTCTATATTGTATCCTTTGTTCTTTGTAGATTAAATTTTGTATATCAGCTAATACCGCTTTTTTTTTTGGCAAATGGTTCAGATTGTTGTAAGGTATCAAACATTTGTAGGTAATATTTTGGAGCTGTTTTGCTTTGGAGATGTTGTCAAAAGCTGCACATATGGGTCATTGATCAGTATACGTACTTTTTGTACTTACACCAGCTCGATGGACATTTTCTTCCACAAAACAGATGCTTAGTAATAGATGTGGAAGAGTTTATGTGTAATAGTAGACAACATAATGAGTAGTGTCTCATTTGAGACTTGACAATTTAAGACAAATGTTGGATCGTATGGTGGAGAAAATTCACCTTATTCATGAAGTTATTGATAAAATTTTGTAATATTCAGACTCTACGTCCTATTGATATGCATACCCTTTTGGATTTATCAAGTTTTTGTAGATTGACCTTCATGGAATGTTTGTAAATTTTATATGAGAGTACAATTAAATTTCATAACTCATACAGTCCTAAATCGTGCTTTGCTAGATCATCTGTGTAAATTATGTCAGCTATTTGATTAATTCTGCTTAGGATCTCTCTCTCTCTCTCTCTCTCTCTCTCTCTCTCTCTCTCTCTCTCTCTCTCTCTCTCTCTCTCTCTCTCTCTCTCTCTCTCTCTCTCTCTCTCTCTCTCTCTCAATTCAACCACATTAGTAAAAAATCCACACTCAACCTCTGGCCATCGTCAAAAGCATTGGCCACTACCCAAAATGCCCTCCTATCCAAAACGCAAACCATCCACAATTGACATCCGACCAAAACACAAACCATCTACAATCAACGTCCAATCGTCATCATCGACGGGCTTACCCACATCTCTCTCTCTCTATAGTTCCACTCAAGCCTGCATGGCAGACCTATATGGCATAGCTTAGTTAGTTTGCCACACAAGCCTATGTCAAGCCTATGTGACAAATTGCACCATGCATGCATGGTAGACATCAAGCCTATGTCATGCCTATATGACCTGCCACAGAAGCCTCTGATAGGCCTACATGGCTTGCCATAGAGCTTGGTTGGCTTGCCACACAAGCCTATGGCAAGTCTATGTGGTAGTCTGCGACATGCTTGCGTGGCAGACATCAGACCTTTATCATGCCTATGTGGCCTGCCACGCAAGCCTATGGTAGGTCTGCATGGCTTGTCAACGTGTCAACTTTCGAGCCCTCCTATATCTCTTTCTCTCTAGGTCCACTCAAGCATACGTGGCAGAGCCCGGTTGGCTTGCCATACAAGGCTATGGTAAGCCTACACGGCTTGCCACATGATGGCAAACCTCAAGCCTGCATGATTTACCATGTGGCAGACCTACGTGGCTTGCCATGTGGCAGTGTGCGACATGCTTGGTAGATAGCAAACCACGTAAGCAGAGCCTAGTTGGCTTACTAGCCTATGATGGGCCTACATGGCTTGCCATGTGGCTAACCCCAATCCTACATTATTTGCCACATGGCAGCCATACAGGACTTGCCACGTGACAGCCTATGACAGCCTTGTTAGATACCAGGCCTATGTGGCCTGTTACACAAGCCTATGGTAGGCCTACGTGGCTTGCCACATGGCAGCTTTTGAGCACCACTTCTTTCTCTCTCTAGGTGCACTCCGGCCTACGTGGCAAAGCCTAATTGGCTTGCCACACAAGCCTATATTAGACCTACATGGTTTGCCACACGGCAAACCCTAAGCTTGTAGAACTTGATATGTGGTAGACCTATGTGGCTTTTCACGTCGCAACCTGCGACAAGATTGGCATATAGTAGATCCATGACATGCCTATGTGGCCTGTACAGAAGCCTATGGTAGTCCTATGTGGCTTATGACATGGGAAGTACCAACCCTACATGGTTTTCCACGTGGTATGCCTATGTGGCTTGCCACGTGGTAGCTTGCGAGCCCCATCTATTTCTCTCTCTAGGTCCACTCAAGCCTACATGGCAGAGCCTGGTTGGCTTGCCACATAAGCCTATGACAAGCCTATGTGAAAACCTGCAACATGCTTGCATGGCGGACATTAGGCCTACGCCATGCCTTTGTGGTCTGCCATGCAAGTGTATGGTAGGCCTACATGGCTTGCCACATGTCAGCTTTCAAACCCACCTCTTTATCTCTCTCTTCCTCTGGGTCCACTCAGGCCTACATGGCAGAGCTCAGTTAGCTTGCCACACAAGCCTATGGCTGGCCTACATGGCTTGCCATGTGGCAAATTGTGACAACTCCCATGAATCTCCGATTGCCTTGTAGGTTACCGCACACCTACACATATACATATACATAACATGTAGATACATACACATGCACAAACACATACAATTATACACATGCACATGCACACACATATAGGCATGCACACACACACCCATACACATACACATAAACATATAGACATACACACACATACACAACCATACACATATGCATACACATATAGACATACATGCACATACACTTATACAATACACATACACATACATACACATATACACACATACATACACACATATACATATACATGCTCATAAACATACACATCATACACAAATACATATAGATATACATATACATGTACACACACACACACACAGACACACACACACAGATACACATACACAAAGACTTTTACACACCAACGATTAGGAGTCAGTGTTATGTTGCATTCGGACCTTAGATGTTTGACCCGTTCAATGTAGTCTCGGACCCTTTCTCTTTTTCCCATTTTGACTTTGATTAACAAGAGAAAAGGATCTTCTAGGAACTTCTTTGGTTTAAAGCACGTGATGAGAGCCGCTTTAATCCCTTCCCAATTGGATTTTTTTTCTTTCGATAGGTTGAAGAACCAGTCCTAGGCTACAACTACTAGAGACATGGGGAACAACATTAATTTTTCTGTTGGTTTCACTTACCATAAATCTTGCATGCTTGTTCGTAGATCTGGAGGAACCTGATATGATCTGATGATCCATCATATTTGAGAAATTCAAGACGGTGTGCCCTCCAAAATGCTTGCAAGGGTGCGACAGGTATGGGTTGACCCTTTGGATCCATCGCTGCTAGTTCTGCTTCTGTCTCGATTTGCACAGTTGCAACTCTTCGGAGGTTTGTTGCTTGATTGGCAATTCTTCTTGTTGCTGCTCGACCTGATCTCAGATTCATTGTGGTAGAGTCCAAGGATGTTGAATCTTTCTGGATATGTGAAATTAGATGTGGGTCTTTAAGGATCTGACCAGTTTTGATGGCTAATAGTGTAATTTTACCTGTTTACGATGGGTTTTCCTTGATAACTTTTTACTCGTTGTTCTAATTGGCTGAGATTAAAAACTCTGATTTCTCAAGATCTACTGGGAACTAACTCTTGCAAGCTTTTCAAGAGCTGGATCTAGGGTAGATCTGACTTTGTTCAAAGTAGAGACAAGTCTGCACAACTAAATTTGAGGAGTCCCAAATTTTCTTATTAGGGCTATTTTTTTCACTTTATAGGTATATCATTGTTCTTATGATAAAATTGTTTGGTTTCTAGTAGTCTAGGTAGGTCTAAGGATATAGTCAAGTTCAAACTACTAATTAAAAATAAAAATTTCAATGTTGGTACACAATAGGGATGGGTCAATTATGCTTTTAGAAAATTTTGATATGCCAATCATCTAGTATAAGGTAGTTGGAAAGCCTTGTTGACAAGTTTTATGTAAGCGTTTAGGATGACTTCAATTTAAAAAAAAAAAAAAGATTTCAAGAAGGAAATGGATCATGAATCAATAGTGACCACAATCATGTTTCACAAATGCTGTCAAAAGTCCATCAAATTGTGTGTGTATATGTATATGTACACACACACACACACACACACACACACACACACACACACACACACACACACATGTGTGTGTGTATACAAAGTGTGAAAAATTATATTACCAAGAAAAAGGCATTTGGATCAACCTAGCCATAATAAAAATATATGATATTTACAAGAAAGTTGTACCTTTTATTAGGGCATGGGAAGAAGATTTGCACACTTTGTTGGAAGTTGTTGCAAATGTTATGATGTCACCCATATATGTTTGGCAAAGGTTGCTTGTGCATTTACACATCATAATGTACTTTTTGATGTCTTTCCACCACATAGCGTGAAAAAATTGAAAATAGTTTGCATTTTTTGGTGAAATTTTACAAAGTGGTGCATAACACTAAGAATTTTACTTTTAAGATGATTTAAAAAAAAAAAAAACTAGTCAAGAAGCATTTCCAAGTTGCCAAAAGAATATTATAGTAGTTTTGATGCTTTGAAATTTTGAACCTTAGAGTGAATAGCTTTTATAGTTCACTCACCAATTTGGTGAAAATTCATATACCATAAGTGCTAGAAAAACCGAGTAATTAAGAAAGTTATCACAACTTATGCCTTAGAAAATCAAACACGAATGGTTAATCTATTGAGAATTAATCGAAACAAAGGATGAATAAAGCACAACATTAAAAACAAATTTAGAACATGATATGCAAGTTATACAATGCACAATGAGCTCATACAAGGAACATTTGTCCTATTGGTCCTAGTTGCAAATGACATCATAACCCTTACTTATAATGTAGATGGGCTCCTCTAAGAAGATGACCTCCTAGAGGTCCCATGCATCACTTCTAAATCTTTAAAATAGGTAGAACCACTTGTAAGATACTTTTACATACTCATGCAACTAATAAAAACCAATATAACTAGGTCATACTAGCTAAGTTAAACCATGACCTTGACTTGAGTTGATTGTACTTGAGAACCCTTGGGCTTTGACTCAAGTTTATGATGATAACCATGAAGTGTCTAGCATTTGCACTTTCACAAAAACCAAAATTGATCTTTTATTATCTAGCAATCAAATTACTCAAAATTGATTATAATTTGAATGCTTAGCTATGCCATAGTAATGGTCATTTTCTTGTTTATGTCAAATATTATCTATTAGGTTCAGCTTGCTCTATAACAATCATGCTATCCATGTGTATATATAATGTCATGTTAGGCACCAACAACATGAATGTCAATTATTATGCTAATGTTCCAAGTACATAATGTTACTAATGAGCATTGAGTTGGTAATGCACCAAAAGTCCCATGGTGTAGAAGTACATTATGCCACATTGAACTTTGTATCAATTAAGTTCCATAATTCTCATTATAAATCATGATTTTTAACTTTGAGTTTTAGTGAGTAGGAGCATTTATGAAATGGTGGGCTCCTTCCCTCCCATGTGTGGTAAAAGTCTCTCTCTTGTACTTTTATGCTCTTTCCAGATAATGTATGTTTTCTCCTTTGTATGTATGAATGTAAAGTATTCAAGATAACTCTCTTTGATGGTGATGCTTCCACTTTTGTAATCACTAAAAACTACAAGATAAATTAGACAATTTTCTAGCTTGGAATCATACTTTGCGTTGGTTTGTGAATTTTCGTTGATTTTGTGAGGGAAATGTCAAACATGTGAGTTTTGAGGACCTTGAATAGGTCTACTATAACCTACATGCATGAGAGGTTGCACACTACCAAATCTATCTTGGTCAACTCATATTTTCATGAGGTACCAAACAAGATTTCGATCTAGGCAAGAGCTCTTGTACATAAATAGTAATCATCAATCAAAGACAAGCCATTTCCATGCACATTCATGAAAAAACTAAGTCTTACCCAAGAATTTAGAGTCATACACACATCCTACTCTGAAGTAGAGAGAGAAAAGCCAAGAGCCCTCAGGTAGAGAGAGAATACAACAAGAGAATTTGACTCAAAACCATTCTATCTCTCCAAAGTCTTATGTACAAAGGAGCTATCATCATATATATTGCTAGATTGAGTTTCTATACTAATTTTCACATGGAGAGCCTTGAAATATGATTGGGCCACTCTTTTTGACCCTCTAAATGTGATTGGACCATACAGACCAATGAGATGAGGGTGGTAGATTGAGCCAATGAGATGAGGGTGGTAGATTGAGCCACTTTCACTTTTGCTTCCCTACAAAATAGGACATGTGTTGACCTTTGATTGAGCTAGAGGTCATGACCCAAATATCTATGCCTAATCATGCTTTTGATTTGTACAAGTCATGAGGAGATTGAAGCCCAACATCATGATGACACTTGGCATGCTTCTACATGACTAGTTTCACATTGCTTTAGGGCATGAATTAACTAATGCAAATAGGCCTACTACTCACATGTGATATTACCTGATATGAAGCTAAAGACTTGCCCTAACTGCTTTGCAAGTAAATTTTTGAGAAGTCCTAACTGGATGAATGATAGCGCAAGGATGAAAGTGCATTACAGCCAACTGGCAATTGTGATCTACGACCTGATTAGTTGTCCTAACCGGATATGCTTTAACTACTTTAGTATAAATAACTGATCATCAAAGACTTACATAGCTCAGTTTTTATAGAGTTCTATTAGAGTATTGTTATTAGCGCTTATTGCTTATTAGCGAAAGAGCATTAGAAGGTAAGCTCGTCTAGAGATACCAAAATATAATGGGTTACTTGATCTTGTCAGATTTCTCAAATTCTATTCAGAGTCATGTGAGGTTTATGGCGAAGTTTTTCCACAAGATAAACTTAAGCTATTTCCTATGGCCTTAATTGGAGTTGCACAAGACTGGTCTTATAACCAAGATGAAACAGAATGTATGAATTGGGAAGTGGTCAAAGCTGGCCTCATCACAAGCTTTAAACCCAAAAAATTTATGGAAGATCCTTTTCTCCTTTTAAGTAAAATTAAAATGGAAAAGAGAGAATTCACCCATGGATCTAGGATCCAAGCTATCAAAAAACATGTGTCCTAGAATTAAAGTAGACAAAAAGAGAGATTCAGATATCCTTATTATCAGTTGATACTCGGTTCAATAATGTATTCAATGATCTGCACTCGACTTGATCCTGCATATACAATAAGCACACTGTCGCAATACTTGTCCAATCTAGGCATACAACATCAGAAGGCTTTTCAAAGAGTATTGAAGTACATTCAAGCTACAAAGCACTATGCTTTGTGCTATAATGGAAACACAAAAGCTGCACTCACATTAGTCACCTATTCAAATTGAGATTGGGCAGGAGATGTTGATACCAGAAAGTCCACATCTGGTTACATTTGTTTCCTTGTAGGAGCACCCATCATCTCATGGAATATCACTCCTGGCACTGGACATGTTCTTCGTCTTCAAAATTCTGGATTTGGCTTGATTGAAACTTAGCCTCTTCCAATTCTTCCTTCAATTTCTCGTATGCAGCCATTTGGGATAGCAAGTATTGCAGTTGGAAGGTCTGGATAATTCTTTCTTTTACGCCCTTCCAAGCTATTGGGTCGATCCTGTATCTCCCATGAGATACACAAGCTCTCAATGTCACTTCGACACTTATTCGCCACAGAATTGCCTCTTCAGCCTGTTTCTTATAAATCAGGTTGCCCTTCCTAAGCATGTTTGTAGAATTCTGCAGCTGGGCAACAGAGTTCTGGAGCTGCCTTTGACTTGCTTCGGCACTCTCCTTGTCGACAATTGTGTCGCTGAGTTTGTCATTCAGTTCCTTATTACTACTCCACAAAGTGGCTCGTGCATGTCTTTCCTCCTGCAAAGAAGCCTGCAGGGTTTGGATCTGCTGCTTGAGCAATATATTTTCATTTTCAAAAGCATTAGACTGCTCCTGAATTGCTTCAAGTGCCTCCAGCTTGGCATCCTGCCTACCTTTCGTTTCTTCAAGAGATGGATTATCTCTTTATTAGCTCCACTTGAGCTGCTTCAAGCTCTTTGCTTTTTAGCTTCAGCTCAGCCTTGACCTCTTCCAACTCTTCATTCCTATGGATTAGGTTTGTTCGAATGGAATCATATTTTGCTCTGAGCTTTCTCAAGACTTTCTCCAAGGGGTTGACAAAATGTTGAATGGCTGCTTGTGTCTGAGAGCAACGTACCAAAGGTCTTCAAATACAATTCTTCATCCAGGACTGGTGCAATATCATCACTTTCTTGCTGAATATCAAGGATTTCTTCATCTTATTTTGCTGGCTCTTGCTAAATATCTTCTTGGATTTGTCCCTGCTCAGCAATAATTTTTGTTTCTTCATCTTCTTCAGCTTCTCGACTCCTTTCTACACTGGAAAGCAGCTTGACTTGGGATGATGGAGAAGACATCCTCATCGAGCTTCTTTGCTGTTGGCTTGATGATGATGATGCAATCTTAGTGGTGGTCGACTTTGATGTTCTCATTTGTAAATCACCCTCAATTGAAGGGGCTAATTTTGGCCGCACCAGTGCAATTCTGATATCTTCCTGCACAGTTAGCACACCGACATGCATACACAGAATACCAAATTGCAATCCAAGTCCAGAAAATTGATTACTCTTTACTAATTTACAGAATTCCTTAAAATCAATTTGTCCGAAGGCGATGGATTCTCTGTTCAAGGCTCTTAGCAGGTTTTCCATATTTGTATTGGAAATGGTGTACTCTTGCTCTAGTAAGAATATCGAAACAAGAGCGAACCGAACGAACCTCTTGAGATTGGGGTCTCTAATATATGAAAGCTTGTATCCCCTTTTCTCCAGATAAGCTTTCTCCTAAAAAGCTCCACTCTCGGTGATGAAGTCGGACTTAGTAACAAGCATATTGCCATCCATAGGCAGATCTAAGGCACGACAATAAAATCCCTCTGTAATAACAATCTCTTGATTTTGGACAATGGTGGAAATATATATGGGTGAAAAATGCGAAGGTGCAAGTGTCACAAATTTCACAAACTATAGTGAAAATTATTGGACCAAAGGTGACGGGTTTTTTCAAACTGGATGAAATGTGAATAGTACCAAAATTTTCACATGTTTTGCAAAAACTGAACTTGCCATATTTATCGAAAATTAGTCATAGTAGCGCTTCACTCTTGAGCCATTTACTCGAGTATTAAGTAAATGCCCTTCAAGGTCGGCTAATTGAAGTGATCCATTATTAAAAACTTCTATGACTTTGTACGGTCCCATCCATTGGGTAAGTAATTTCCCAGGAAACAACATGTCTCTGTTATTATACAGAAGCACGTAGTCCCCTCGTTTAATTTTTATTTTTTTAAAAATTTCTTCTCTTTTATTCTGAACTCGTTCAGTCTCGATTAATGAAAGACGATGATCCTCCTCCAGTTGCGTCAAAGCTATCATCTGCTCCCAAAGACTATCGTATCCATTCATTCACTCTTCATTACTAATGCAAAATGTCAGAACTTCGAATTCTATTAGTTTAAGAATCTCTTGCAATAGATGGCTGCTGTTGGATCAGTCATGGACGATCAAGACGCAATTATGACATTGCTTTCAAGCATGTCCTCTACATATGAAAACTGGGTGATGATCATCACAACACACTCAGATTTAACTCTTACCAGAGTTATCACTATGTTGCTACAAGAAGATAATTGAAGAAGTCAAGACACTTTGTCTACCTCTTCGTCCCATACTCTATATGTAATGATCGCTAAGTGAAGATCTTCAAGAATCCTGTCACATGCAAACAAATGGGACACCTGTGGAGCACGAACCACCCAACCAATATGGAGAGGCAATACTCTAACCAATCCACCCCCAAGCCACAATGAAGAACACAAGAGAGGAGAGGAGAAACTGGCTCAAGAATCACAATTCACAATAGGAGGACGGGCGAGTTTCCATAGGATATATCCTCTCCAAGAGCTCTAGAGAGAATATTCTTCCTAGGACTCCCATGCAACCTAAATTGAGCTATTGACCTCCTATTCTTGCATTAAAGCAGTCTTCACTATGCATGTGCTCCTATGTCCAATTATAGGTCTAGGCCCTCATATGATTATTAATCACTTGATACGACCACGTCCAAAATGACGTAGCATAACTAATAATCACAAACAATTGAAGTGACCGGCTATCCATGTCAGAAATTATTTCGATTCCCTTGTACAGGACATGGACATAACATTCTTCTCCCCTTGAACCACTTCTATCTCTAGAAGTGAAACATAGAGAAATTTCTCTTTATGCTTTCGACCCGCTCCCATGAATCATCATCCTCAGTCTGTCGTCCCTTCCACCTGATTGAGCACTCAGAGATAGAACGATTTCTCAATTGTTTATCTCTGGTTTTGATTACTTTTTTAGATTCCAAAGGAATAGTAAGCGATAAGTACTCCAAATGGGTAAGATCTTCCTCTGAACCAACTACGTCACCTTCATGTAAATTTGATTTTAGACGGCTTACATGAAACATAGGGTGAGCTGTAGACTTGTTTTGAAGATTTAGTCTGTAAGCTAAGGAACCAATTTTCTTTATAATTTGAAATGTTCCACAATATCTTGTAGACAATTTATAATGCTCCCCCATACACATAGTCTTAGAATCCTTAGGTATTCTAAGATATACCGAGTCATCATCTTTAAAATCTCTGGGAGACCTCTTAAGATCGGCATAGTGCTTAGCTCTATCTTGAGCACTCCGGATACAATCACAGGCCACTTGCAACATTTCACGCATATCATGCAAGAAATCCACAACTTTTTGGATCTTAACAAACTTTGTCTCCACATTTACTGGAGATCTAGGTTGAAAACCGTACATCAGCATAAACGGACTATAACCAATAGTAGAATGTTTCCTACTGTTATAAGCAAACTCAATCAAAGGAACATAATCTTTCCACTGAGGTTGTCTGTGAGACACATATGTTCTCAACATATCCTCCATAGTCTGATTAGTTCTCTCAGTCTGGCCATCTGATTCAGGATGATCAAAAGAACTAAAACTAAGCGAGTTTCAAGTTTATGGAACACAACTGACCAAATGTGACTTGTAAATTTAGGATCTCTATCACTAACTATATCACTTGGAAGTGCATAAAGCCTAACTAATCTTTCCACAAAGATCTGGGCTAAATTTGAAGCCTTAGTAGTTGACTTGACTGATATAAAAGTAGATAACTTTGGCAAGCTGCCTACCACAACCCAAATAGGATCATTTTAAAGTTGGATCTTTGGAAGTCCAACTACAAAATCCATAGATATACTTTCTCATCGTTTCTGAGGGATATCTAGGAGATGTAACAACTCTCCAGTCTTTAAGCGTTCAGCTTTGGCTAACTGACAAGGTCTATATTTAGCCACATAAGACTCAACAAATGGCTTGAGTTTTGGCCAGTAAAACTCTCTTTTGACCAAGTCCAAAGTCTTGTGTATACCCGGATGACCTACACAAGGAATGTCATGATACTCATAAAGAATCCTCTTGTTTAATTCATCATCCGCTGGTACACAAACTCTTCCATTCCAAAATAGTAACCCACTTCAGATAGAGAATTGTTCCACTATCTTCTTATGTTTCCTAGGAACCTGAGACCCCTGCGAGTAAATCTCTATTCCATTCTCATTTTTTCTTGTCTCCACCATCTTTCAGATGGTACCAAAATGAGAATCTGATTCATACTTTCCTCTCAGCGAAAGATATTGATTAATTGGGTGAATGAAAGCTCATTATCCAACTAAGCACATCTGCAACTTGGTTAGAGCTGCCCTTGACATATCGGATCTCTGGTCAAATTCCTACATAAGCTCATCCAACTTTATGACCCCTCAAATCATTTTGATTACAAAAGTACTTCAGAGGCTGGTGATCTGTATACACTATTAACTGACTACCGTAAAGGTAATGCCTCCAAGTTTTAAGTGCATGTATCACAACAAATAACTCCTTCCCCTGAGTTGTATAACGCAACTGAGGCCCCGTGAAATTCTTGCTTTCAAATGCTATCGGCCTATCATCTTGTAGAAGAACTGCCCCTATCGCCGAATCACTTGTGGCAATTCTCACGACGCAAGGTATATTAGAATTGCCGATCTGTAAGACAAGAGTTGAAACAACCATTTGCTTGAGCTTCTCGAAGCATTGGCATCATTCCACTCAATAGGCTCACTAGGTTGACCTCTCTTTTTCTTTTTGTTAACTCTGCCTTTAGTCAAATTATTTAAAGGTGCTGTCACTTTTGCATAATCTTCAATTGACTTACGAAAGATAATTGTAAATCCGAAAAAAGATTTAACTTCTCTAACCGTCTTCAGTATCGACCACTCAAGCACTGTCTTGACCTTACTCTCGTGAATCTCCAACCCACTATGGGTGATCTTATGACCGAGGTACAACAACTCTTGCTTAAAGAATTCACATTTAGATTCCTTAGCATAAAGTTTCTCTCGACTGAGAATATCTAAGACAGAATTAAGATGACTCAAATGCTCCTTAAGTGTCCTACTATAGATGAGAATATCATCTAAGAATACAACCACAAACTTCCCAAGATATGGACGAAAAAGATCGTTCATCATCTGTTGGAACGTAGCTAGTGCATTCATCAACCTAAAAGGAAGCACGAGAAATTTGTAATGACCTTACTCATCCGAAAATCAGTCTTTTGCACATCATCCAGATGAATCATAATCTGATGATATCCAGTTCTAAGATCTATCTTTGTGAAATATTTAGCTCCACCTAATCGATCTACCAGATCATCCATAAATAGTTATCTTATTCAACCCCTTGTAGTCCACACACAACCTGAAGCCTCCATCTTTCTTCGATTTAAGAAGAACAGGAGAACCCCAAGGTGACTCACTTGGCTGAATATGACCCATCTTTAGGTAATTTTCATTTTGCTTAGTAATCTCTATCTCTTCTTTTTGAGAGAACCTGTAAGGTTGTCTAGAGATAGGGTGACTACCTGAAATTAACTCTATTTTATGGTCTACCGATCTGGACGGCGGTATCCCATGAGGTAATTCAACTGGAAATACATCATTAAATTCATATAGTATCTTATTCTTCTCAATTTGCTCCTGATCTAAGTCTATAGAGTTAAGTCGAATCTTTGACAATTCACAACTATTTAGATGCATTTCAGATAAATCCAAAATTGGCTTAGCAAATAAAAAATAAGCGTCATATGGTGAATAAATTTTTTTTATTACATTAGCAAATGAACTCATCCCAGATGGATGTACAAAATTGTCTCCAAACAATGTAACTATTTCTTTACCCTCATGAAAAGAGAGAACATGCTTCTCAAAATCTATCTCAGGATGCTTATTAAATTACCACTTGTATCCTAGAATTATGTCCATACGCGCTAAATCTAAAACATGAAAATCAATTAACTCTCTATAATCTTGGATCTAAAATGAGAGTTTTGGAACTTAAACATCCCACGTCTCCAACTACGCACCTGAAGCTAGATATATTCGATATCTATGATTACTGGCTTCAGTTTTGAGGTCGAGTTTCTGCACAAGACCAGAGATAATGAAATTATGAGTAGATCCATTGTCCACTAAAATACTAACTTCATGTCCATTCATAATGCCTTTCAAACAAAATAAATCATTTGGCAAGAATGAAGTAGTACTAAAAGAACAATCACACTCACAATTAACTTTATTAATTTCTAGCCTAAAATTTTCTTTATCTGGCATCTCAATCACTTGAGCTATGCCTTTCTTTCACTCAGGGCAGAATTTCATAACATGTCCAGGCTGACTACGATGGAAACACACATTGGTCCTTCTTGTTTTTTTCTAGGACAAATGCTTCTTTTGTCTAAATTTAGATGTAGCTTGATCTAGTTCACCAAATACTTAGATTTTTTGTTACCACGAACTCTTTTTTTTTCTTTCTTCTGGCTGGGTTCGGATGATCTAGATGGATTAGCCTGTAATTGCTTCCTAGATGCCACTACTATGGAACCATATGCTTTCGCGACTCGTATGACGTCATCAAAAGTTTGAAGCACATTACGCTTACACTCATTTTGATAATCTGTAGGCAAACCTAGGATAAACTGCCACAGTGCCAATTTTGCATCGAATGAGAAAACTTTATTTCATAAATCCATAAAATCTTGCAAGTACAAGTCCAAACTCCAAGTACCCATTTTGTAATTCACAAATCTTTGGTAGAAATCTGAGTCGTCCACAGCCACAAATGAATTTTTGAATACCTCCATAAACTCATCCCATGGGTAGGTTTAGGTTGTAGATCACGCCACCACGACAAGCCACCACGATGAAGCTTTCCCACAGAAGAACATAATAACACTCTCAATCTTTTTTTCTTCAGGAATTCCATGTAGATTAAAATAACCGGTCCACTTGGTTAACCAGTCATCCACAACTTCATGTTTTTTTTTTCTTTCTTCTCCCCCAAAAAAGGTTCAAGTTGAAAACTCAAATTCGGTGCAGATAAAGTTTTCACTTGATTCAACAATACTTCCATTTGTTAATCCCGTAAAGTGTTCCTGTTGTTTATCTCATTAAGCGCTTGGCTTAACGACTGGCAAATTTGCAGATAGGTAGGCATTGACACCTGACCATCAAGAGCTGCATTTGCATTATCATCTGCCATATTGATTTTTTGACATGCAAAATTAGGTTAATTAGTCGAGATCCAATCATCAACTAGCAAGTGAAACGTTCAAAACCTTCATAGTTGGCAGATATTACTCAGCAAGATCTTTCGTCAGAATTTCAAAATTTTGTTTGCTGAGATTCTGATTCAGCCGACAACTCTTGTCTCTGAATCCTCACATAGTCTCAAGCTCACCAAGCTTATGTGTGCTAAACTCTCTGCACCAGTGTTTCTCCTTCCGTCTTCAACCCGCCATAAACCCCAAACTCTCAGAAGACAATTCTCCCAAAGCTCTCTTCAACGGCGATGCTGTACTGTGTACACTCCCTGTACGGCTCTGATACCAACTTAGAATTTGCTTTGCTCAGGAATACAGATCATGCTACACAGTAACACAGACAGAAAACACTCTCCACAACAAGCTCACATAGCAACTGTATTTCTCAAAATGAATTACACTGTACATATAGTTGTTCACTCAGACGACCCATGCATGACCCAGGTTGTCGTTGGCTGGATGCGTGTCCCGTCAACTTGCCTCGTGGTGAGGCCAACTGATCCTTATCAACTGATAGGACCCACAGTACAGTAGCACAGTGATTCTACTTTAATTCTAACTGGATCTTTCCAATTTCAACTTGCATGATCCACATCTCTCTCAAATTCATTGTAGTTTATGGAAAATTGTGCTAGGGAATCAATTTTGGTTGTCTTTTTGGAGTTTAGCATGTGTATCTCAAAACTAGTTAAGGATCTAAAATTTTTAGCAAGTTTATTCACTTTGAAGTAGTTGAAATTTAGGTTGCATGTTGGATCTTTCCATGATTTTGGATTCTAGGCTCTTTTGTGGCCAAATTTGGCAAGAAGACTTGCGTGAGATGCAGAAGATATGGGCACACAATTGATACATGCTGGCTCAATCCAGAGATTGAGTGTATCCACTGCCACAAGAAGGGTCATGCAGCCATGGATTGCCGTCTGAACCCAAGGAACAAATCAGCACAAAACAGACAGGAGAACTGTTGAATTTCACATGTGTGGATTGTCCACTACATGTACTTGTGATCTCCTAAGGTGTGTAGATGCACCAAGATCAAGACTAGATTGAGATTCAAGATCAATCTTGAATCCTATGGCAAAAACACACTACTACATGCATTCAATCACTTCCAACTCTCACTCACACGTGTGGGAAGTGTTCCAAAAGTATTCTAAGTAGAAACAAGCTGCTCTCCTCGGGTAGAGAGAGAAAAACCATCATGAGCTCTCGGGTAGAAAGAGAAAGCTAGAAATTCAATGACACTCAAAATCCACTCAATCTCAAAATCAATTAGATCCAAAAGGAGGAGTACAATGATACTAATAGATTCATGAGCTACCACTTTGCTTAACTATGATTGGATCACACTTTGCCACCTCTTAATCCTATTGGACCATTGATCCATGCACCTCTAAATTCTATTGGACTATATTCAAGCACACCTCAATTATCTATTGGACCTCACAAGGTTCCACCTCTAAATCCTATTGGACCTCTTAAGCTTCATCAAACAAAAGCATGACACTTTTCTACACTCTAATTGGCACAAGTTTGGCTCTATTTTGGCTCAATATTGGCATTACAAGTGGAAATGGATAATTTGCCATCTATGCCAAATTCGACCCTATCAACATCCTACACCTAAATGCTTGACTATGAAATTCTATGAGACCCCTATATCAAACATTTTGATTTACTTTACAATTCTCCACACGTGGGAACATCCTCCACACATGTGAGATTCACTTACAAACTTCTATCATAAAAAATACCAAGCTAGATTTTTGCCAATTTCTCACACTCCTCCTCAAAAAATAGCTTGGAAAGGTACTAGATCACTTGAGAAGTTTGTAAATCTTTTTGAGTGGATCCTTTGGTATGCATAAGAAGTGAAGATCAGCCTAGGGATCCATCATAGCAGCACCTTCACCATATCCATGATAAGATCTCTTTGGTAGAGATCTCTTGCCGATGCCTTTGAAGAGTGCTCCACCAATATGCCACTATTATCATGGGCTTCCTCCATGCTTGATGATGATCTTTGCCTTGAAAGTTCCACTTGCATGATGGATGCACCATAAATAGAAAAATCTGAGGCTTCCAAGCCTCATAAGGATCATGGAGATCAAGATCATAAGATGTGAAACAATGATGATTATCAAGATTATGCTTTCTAGCTTGACTAGTCCACATACAATGAACTATATCCATGATGGATCTAATCTTGATATCAAAGACTATCTTGATCCTTTTTAGGCTAGTTACTCTCTCAAGGATGTAAGTGTCCACTTTGGATGCTTCACTTAATCTCAAGAGGAGTTTACAATTTGCCTCAAAACATGTGAAAACATGATTTTCAAAAAAATGAGTACCAAGCTCAATCTTGTTCTTACTAGAACCAAGAGCATACTTTTGACAATACAATATCTTGCTTTCAAAAAGTATTGGAAACACATCTAAGTCAATAATGACAAGAAACATGTCCATACCATAAGCATCATACAAAACTAGTATAGCTTTTCTTGAACTTTGAGATCCAAAAAATTCAATGAAGCAAGATAACATTTCAAGCAAAGGAAGAAAAGCATATATGAATGTGTTGTAGTAGATACAACATGAAATATGCCCCTCTTTGCCATGTAAGGTGAGCCATAAAGACTCGGCCATGCATCTTGAAGGTCTTCTTGAAATCATATGAAGAAGAAACTCCTCCTCACACATTGGCCCCATCATAACTTGAATACCTTCAAAAAGGATAACTTGTGATGCTTCTTGAGAAGCCTTGATCTCGGCCACTTCCAAGATTGAATCTTCATGCAATATGACATCTCTATTCACCATCACATTTGAAATAGAGAGTGTAAAGACACTAAAGGCCTCCTTGATGGATGAGTATCCAATCATGATCCATGAGCTTGGATCATCCTTCCTTCTTGTTTCCAAGGGAATATATGCAAAGCAAGCACTACCAAGTTCACTAAGGTGATCAACCTTAGGCTTCATCTTGAATAAAACTTCATATGGTGCTATTCCTTCAAGAGCTCCAATACTCCTCAAAGCTTTGATCTTCAATGAGAATTTCTTCTCAACATATGCTTTGAATAATAAGGAATAATCATACACCATAATACTTGAAGAGAGAAGATATGTGCATCTTGTGTAATCCTCCACCTTTGAAATATTGGAAATATAAGAAACATCAAGAGAGTTTGCACTCTCACCTGGATCAAATTTGTAGATGCCTTCAAATCTTGATCCATATGCAAGGATCTCACCATCCTTCTTAATCACACAATTGTCAATATTGAAATTGACATCAAAGCCACTATCAAGAAGTTGGCCAACACTTAAGATGTTCTTTGTAAGCTTTGTGACAAAAAGAACATTGTTGAGAAAGAGATCTTTAGAAGATGCAAGCTTCAAGGGAATAATCCCTACTCCTTCAATATTGCACTCATGCTCACTTTCAAAGTATATGGTCTTCTTGACTCCATCATAAGGCATAATAGATAAAAAAAGTTCTTGGAGCCACACATATGTGAAGATGCTCCACTATCAATATACCATGAGTCATCCTTGTTGAAGGTGGAAGAGGAGAAGCTTGATGCCATAAGAGAGCCTTCTCCATCACTTGCAATATAGTCTTCTTTCTCATTGGTGATGTTGGCTTGATTGAGTTGATTCTTCTTCTTGAAGCAATTGGTGGCATAATGGCCTTTCTTGCCACAATAAAAGCACTTGATCATCTTCTTCTTGAGATTTGAATTAGAAGCATGAGAGGTATCCTCCTCCTCTCCATCTTGGTCTTTAGCTTTGTCATTAGAGAAGTGATGGTGTTGCTTCTTACTCCTCTCTTTGTGCTTGGCAAATAGAACTTTGCCATCATCATGATTGAGTGATAGCTTGTCCATCCTCAAGAGTTTGTACTCTTGTCTTGATTCTTCAGAAATAAGCACACTTTGAAGGGCCTCCAAACTTGGTATCTCCTCCTTAATAGCATAGGATTGGAAAAGGTTGTCATATTCATCTCTCAAGCCATTGAGAATGACTTGGACTAGCTCACTTTGATTGATTGAGTCACCAATACATGCAAGCTCCCTATGAATATCCTTGACTCTCAAAACATAATTAGATGCACTCTCATCACTCTTTTGACTACTTTGGAATATTTTATTTCTAAGAGTGAGGAGCCTAGAGGTGTTCTTAGCCTCATAGATGGACTTGAGACAATCCCAAGCTTCCTTGGATGTAGAACAATCACCAATCTCCCTCAATATCTCATTAGAGACATTCATCTTAATGTAGTGGAGAGCCATCCTAGCTCTCTTCTTGTATTTTTGTACTTCTTGAAGGACTTGAGGCTCCTCCTCAATCCCAAGTACAATGTCCATCACATCTTGGAGTATCAAGATGGACTCCATCCTCAACTTCCATATTGAATAATTGGAAGAAGACAATCTCTCACTTGGTTGCAACAAGTATGAACTCATTGAAGTCATGTAAAGTGGAGATAAATAAAAGTGATGAACAAAAAATGTTGCTTCTCTCTCACTATAGGATCCAATAATGGTGTGCTACCATCTCCTATGCAAGATCTTGCAACAAACTGTGAGATGATTCTCACTAGCTATCTCAATCTCTCCAAAACTAGATCTACTTCACATCAAATGATGGAGTATGGGCAAAGTTAGAATAAAACACTCTTAGCACGTGTGAAATACACTAAGAAACCAAATTTGACTCAAATACAATGATATTGCATGAAACAAAATGGCTAAGATCTCAAAACAGTGCCTAGATCACATATAGATGAGATTGGTAAGCATTCAACTGTGATTTTGGATCAAACAAGCAATCTTTTGACCAAGCCAAATGTGTCCACCCAGGTCTAGGTGCCCTACCTAACCCTCTTCAAAAGCTTATAACTTTTGATTGGCTCAACCAAATGGAATGAAATTGATTGCATCATAAACTAGACAAAAATAGCTGCAAAACAAGCTATCTAGCAAGATTTTTGGATCAAACATGAAAGAGAACTCCCAAACTGAAATTGGATGTTCCTCACATGTGTCTGAGCACCTGATTCCATACAGTGGTCAGACCCAATCAATGTCCTTTTAATCTCTTTTGATCCAAAATTGAACAAGATAGCTAGGAAAATGGGCCTTGACAATTTCTAGCTCAAGATTGATGAATAGTTTTCACTCAAATGGATCAAAATGCATGGTAACCTTAGGTAGGCTCTGATACCATGTTGAATTTCACACGTGTGGACTGTCCACAGCATGTACTTTTGATCTCCTAAGGTGTGTAGATGCACCAAGATCAAGACTAGATTGAGATTCAAGATCTATCTTTGATTCTATGGCAAAAACACACTACTACATGCATTCAATCACTTCCACCTCTCACTCACACGTGTGGGAAGTGTTCCAAAAGTATTCTAAGTAAAAACAAGCTGCTCTCCTCAGGTAGAGAGAGAAAAACCATCATGAGCTCTCGGGTAGAGAGAGAAAGCTAGAAATTCAATGACACTCAAAATTCACTCAATCTCAAAATCAATTAGATCCAAAAGGAGGAGTACAATGATACTAATAGATTAGCTACCACTATGCTTAACTATGATTGGATCACACTTTGACACCTCTTAATCCTATTGGACCATTGATCCATTCACCTCTAAATTCTATTGGACTATATTCAGGCACACCTCAATTTTCTATTGGACCTCACAAGGTTCCACCTCTAAATCCTATTGGACCTCTTAAGCTTCATCAAACAAAAGCATGACACTTGTTTACACTCTAATTGGCACAAGTTTGGCTCTATTTTGGCTCAATATTGGCATTACAAGTGAAAATGGATAATTTGCCATCTATGCCAAATTTGACCCTATCAACATCCTACACCTAAATGCTTGACTATGAAATTCTATGAGACCCCTATATCAAACATTTTGATTTACTTTACAATTCTCCACACGTGGGAACATCCTCCACACATGTGAGATTCACTTACAAACTTCTATCATAAAAAATACCAAGCTAGATTTTTGCCAATTTCTCACATCTCTCTCTCTCTCTCTCTCTCTCTCTCTCTCTCTCTCTCTCTCTCTCTCTCTCTCTCTCTCTCTCTCTCTCTCTCTCTCTCTCTCTCTCTCAATTTATTCATGT
Source organism: Diphasiastrum complanatum (assembly GCA_029204225.1). Classification (NCBI taxonomy): domain Eukaryota; kingdom Viridiplantae; phylum Streptophyta; class Lycopodiopsida; order Lycopodiales; family Lycopodiaceae; genus Diphasiastrum; species Diphasiastrum complanatum. The sequence continues at coordinate 37,576,305 of CM055108.1, forward strand.
TACATTTAATAAGTTTTAGTAAGTTGAACTTTATCTTTCAAAGCTCATGTATTGTGTTATGTTATGCCTCTTCTCTCTTGTTTTCTGTGGAGATTGATTGATAACTAGATCTTGGTGACTTGACTCTTGCTTTACTTGAGCTAGGCAATTCTAGTTATTACGCTTTTCATGACAGATATAATTCATCAATAAGTTTTCACCAATAACACCTCATTTCTATCCAATTATTTCAGAGATTTTGTCTTCTTTTGTAGGACATATACAAAATCTCTTCCATATTGGATGAAAAAATGGTCAAATTTTTAGAGATGCGTCCTGAAGACTACTTTATTGATGGTCTGCATAATGATTTGAAATTGCGAATATTGAGAAATAAAGATTTTGAGGTTTTGATTGTGAATATTGATCGCAAACATTGTGAATACTAATGTGAAATTTTGAATATTGAGAAACGAATACTATGTAATATTGATTGTGAATATTGAGAAAATTGTGAATAGTAATTGTGAATATTGTGAATACTAATCGTAAAGATTGTGAATACTGATGTGAAATTGTGAATATTGAGAAACAAATATTATGAAATACTAATTGTGAATATTGAGAATTGTCGATAGATTCTCTACTTGGGAGGATCTGTTTACTTTTTTTTTTGCTTACTTCTTAGTTTCAGAACCATTTCTTGCTTGTTTGGGCATTACTTGGCTGTTTTCTTATTTGTTACAATGCCCAGACCAGGCAAAAACGGACTGATTCTTTGTAGTATTTTGTCATGCCTGTCAGAGGACAACTCAGGGTCATTCTCTCTTGAAGGCACTCACACTCAAACAGAGATGCAAGCCATGAACATTCATTTATAGATCAGCATGCAGCCCAAATGAGCATTTAATAGTTCTACAGCTACCTACTCTAAAAACGAACTGAATCAGATCCTACACATTACTAAAACTAAGCTACACCTGCATTAATCCACAGAACTTAAACAAGAAACTAATCTACATCATTTTAGAGGCCCAAGAATCAAGAAACCAACCAATCTTTTGATTCTTGGACATCCCAAGAACGTCAAGAGCTAGAATGTCAAGAATATGCAGGATCTTCACCACATTTCTAGCCTATTTAGTTTACTTGAATGTTGATTCCTACATTAATCCACAAACAAGAAATGAGATCTAATCCACTCTAGGAAAGCAGGAAATCTAATCCACTCTACAATCCACAACCACACACAAATGAGGGAAGGGCAAGATCATGAATGCATTCACTCAAAAAACAAGCATGATCAAGGAGCTCAATGGATGCATCTAACCTGTGGAGACTCTTCTCATTTCAACATGGAGTTGATACAATACACAAAAATCTCCTCTTTACAAAGAGGGAGTCTCTTAAATAAGCAAGAGAGCTCCTTAGGTGGCATCCTAATGGCATTTCCACATTTTACAAATTACAAGTGAAATTATGCTCTCCATTAGAGGTCACCATCAAAAGGTGGCTCACTCTACTTTCTTTAAGAGGGGTCTACTTGCATTTATTACTTTGTCTAGAAATAGTAGTTCCTACATGGTCATTCCATCTTTCGGGATTCACCATGAGGCTTACACAGTTCTTGCTTGTCATTACTAACTAGTATTCCTCGGCTCTCATACTTGGCTCTCAATCTTTGTTAGACTCGTCTTTTCAGAGACCTCCTCGATCTAAGGTGAGAGGTGCTCTTGAGTTGCTCTGGTCGAGTATCTTGGGGATTCATCAAAATCAGCCAACATCATCCCATCCCTAATGTGTTGCAAGACCCACTGCAACTCATATTGGACGATGTTGCTCCACTTCCGCATTGGCATCTTCGAACAGTACTTGGAAAGGCATAGATCCTCGTTCACTTACATAAAACCAAGTGCTTACTGTTGCCAGTCTTTATCACAAAAATTGTTTTTTACAAATTGCCACAATTGGATCAGAATGTCTTATTGCTATAGGTGGTTGACATTCTCAAAATTGGAGAGCTCCTAGTAGCTTCATAACTTGCATGCCTAAGTACTTTTTGCATGTCTTCTTTCTTATCATTTGTATTTGTCATTAACGGTTTCATCTCTGGTTTCTTGGCATATTCTAACTTCTGGGAGGTCTGTATCCTCCTTTTGCTTTTGGGTGTTTTCGCAGTTCTTCGTTCAGTTGAAGTCCTAGTCTCAAGGAAAACCTTCGATCGGCAGGTTGCACAAGTCTTGGTTATCAGTCTTCAAGGGGTGGACTCATCAACAAATTGGTGGTAGGAACAGATTTGGACGGATAGGTTGGTGAAGGTAGGGAGATATTACGAAGGCTTGGTGGAAGGGTGAAGGAACTGATAGTTCTACAGTTACACCCTTGGGCCCTTGCAATGTCGAGCTTTGACCACCACTTGCTGGGTGAGGAGCTCGCTTTATTTCTCAGGTTCACGGTTGTCTTCATCTTTTTTTTTTCTGCAGCTGTTTCTTTTGGTCCAATACTTTTGGATCTCTTTGGGCTTTATAAGAGAGGATTCAACTATCATTGCTCTAGAGAGTTTTTTTTATCAAGATCGGTTTGACTCAACTGTTGCTTAGGTTTTGTCCTTTCCTCCTCAGCTTCTTGGATCTTTCTCTTTATTTTTTCTAGCTACTTTGCCTGCTTCTTAGATCTTTTTCGGTTGATCAACCAATGTAGGTGGTAGTTGGTCTCCGCAAGACACTTGCAATGATCTTTTAGCCACTTCAGTAAAACTTTATCAAAAAACTGGAGATTTCTCAGAAGAACGGTGAACTAATAATAAACAAATAGATGGAAGGTAAGGTGGAGGTGGTGACATCGGTAGATGGTGTGGATGATAGGCATGAGGATGGGCGTAGAAGTATGGCAAGAGGCTGGTTGAAGAAGGAGACTGATTTTTCTTTTCTGAAGGATATTTGTCGTGACTGGGATACTTCTTCTGACAGTGAGTCGCTTTGGATTGCCCATCTGCTTGCTTAGCCTTGCCTTTATCGTCTTTGGTTTTGTGATCTTGGCTATCGATCTCGCTGATGTTGTTGTTGGCAGGGTAACTGCTTCAGTGGATCCAAGCAGATCCACTCTCTTCCCCCCCTCCCAAAAATTAAAAAAAAATCTATTGGTGGGGATGTTGTTGCTGGTAACTATTCATGCTCAAGATTGGATCAGCTTCTAGAACACGTAGTTGAAACATGTTGAACCTGCGACTAGACTAAAGATTGAACAAATTTTAACTAAATCTGTTTTGATCTTGTTGTAGTTGACTCGAAAATAAATATAACGACGATATATAGGAATCAACTCAAAAGTGACAAAGATTTTTTAAATTTTCAATATGCTTAAAGATCGTAAACTTTGTGCAAGGTGATCTGAAGATGGACAAATGAATGAAAATGTGTTCTTGAGACTCTCGTGCAGTAGCTATTTTTCATGCAAAAATCAATCACACACTAGGAATGAAGAGGAACAAGAAAATAAACAAACTATACAAAGAGTGAGGATTGTATAGCACTTGTTGAACAAAACTTGCATTCATCAACATTTGACAATTGCAATAGTCCATTTGCTTTGGAGAGTAATGAGACTTACTCTGACATGCCCTTGTCAAAAACAAGGTAGGGTTGGTGACACTAAATCTATCATCATTGATAACAGATGTTGTAAGATATAGCATGAAAAGTAGACAAGAAGAAGGTACTATTCCCATTAGTATCCTTCGAATCATGAGATTCATAATGGACCTCTGTTTAGATTTTCGATTTTTCAAAGTTGGTTTGTGATAATCAAGTAGTGGAAATCTCATCAGAAATTAGATCGTCATATAGAACTAAGGTCGTAGGAGAGGGGAGAAGATGTCAATTCCCTGGGGAGGGTGCTCTTGTTTGGGAATAGTTTGTTGCTAAAGAACTAGTTTTGAGAGGGCAAGCCTATACCAAGTGATTGCTTCAAAATTTGAGGCAGATTAATGATAGTGGGCTGCATGTTACTTTTCAAGTATGTGGGAGCTATTGTACCTACATTTAAAGTTCCATAATTGATAGGATCCTCAGAATTTTTCTAAATATCTTACCAGCTTCGCAAGGGGTGATGGAAGGTTTGCACTCTGTCATGTGAAATCTCTCCAATATCTCGTTATCTTGATGAGATTTTTGATGCAAAGAGGGCCGAGACTAGAAGTGTTTTGGAAGGCAAGTGAAGACTTTGTGAACTTCTATATTCAGATTCTGTCCATAAAGTGTGAGTTGTTTTTTGTAGAGATCCTAGAGAGGGCCGAGAAGTACATTGATTGCACAAGTCACTAGCAAAGATGGGATCAATAGGTGCATTCATCGTAGAAGCTAGTGAGGTTAAACTCTACAAATTACACCATTTGGAAACTGAGGATGGAGTCACTCCTTGTGATCCAAAACGTCTAAGATGATGAATTTCTAGGTGGACACGAATTGGTGAAGTACAAGAAGAGGGCAAGACTAGCATTACATTGTGTGAAAATAAATCTTAGTAATGACCTTCTCAAAGAAGTTTCCATTTGCACTTCAGGCAAGAAAGCTTGGGATTCATTAAAGGCTATTTATGAATCCAATAACACTTATTGACATCTTGTCGAAGCTCTTATAGATGAAAAGATCATCAACACTAAGTGGATCTTCAAGTTGAAGCTCAATCCAGATGGTTCGACAACTAGATAAAAAGCTCGACTAGTCATCAAAGGCTACGAACAAACTTACATGATTGACTACACTAAGACATACAAATATAGAGGATGCTTTGACATCACTTACTTATTCTGATTTTGATTGGACTGGTAATGTGGACACAAGAAAATCCACATCTGGCTATCTTTGTTTTCTAGCAGGAGGACCCATTTCGTGGAATAGTTGAATGCAAACATGCATTTATCTTGTCCTCCACAGAATCAGAATACGTCACAGCTACCTCTGCAGTAAGGAACTTATCTGGCTCGAAAGATTGCTTCAGGATCTTATGATATCTCAAATCAGTCCAACTATACTCTATTGCGACAGTCAGAGCTGCATTGCTCTATCTCTAAACCCACAAACTCACTCTAGAACTAAACACATTGAAGTCCAATTTCATTTTCTTTGAGAGAAAGTTCAGAATAAGAATGTCCAATTAAGTTACTGTTCTATTGCTAGTATGTTGGTTGATATCTTGACTAAGCCTCTATCAGAACACAAAGGCATTCGAGTTTATCCCAATTCTTGAGCACCAATACACTATGTAAATACTCTCTCTCTCTCTCTCTCTCTCTCTCTCTCTCTCTCTCTCTCTCTCTCTCTCTCTCTCTCTCTCTCTCTCTCTCTCTCTCTCTCTCTCTCTCTCTCTCTCGGACTCTTCTTTATCAGAAGTTACCACCCTTGGTCTATAAATAAACATATGTGATTTGATGGTCCTAGCCTTTTTTGCCAACCCAACCATTAATGACACTTTTCAAAAGTATTTTCCCACCAATTTTGGCTAAAAGAGAGCTTCGGCGATACTTGCTATGGAACCACTATATATAACCTATTCTGGAATGAGTTTTTTCTTCTATACGGTGAGAAGAAAGTTGGAAGATATGCTCACGATAGAGATTGCGCCCTCCTTGGCTTGAAGTCATCTGCTTCTACTTTATGGTATGTGGTAGCTCATTTCATATCATTGCTTCATCTCTTTGCTACATACGAATGGTATCAAGCTTTTTGGGTGATAAACGTGATGGTATGGATCTGCTGTCCAGCGATGGATCGATGAGGTTTCATACACATTTTTGTATGGCATTTTTGCATAAATACTATCCGTTGTCCAGCGATGAAGCATGCTCAACTGTGTAGAAGTGTTTTGAAGATATATGAGTTGTTGTCCAGCAATGGACCTGCAACAATTTTTCTTGAGTTATGTAATCAAAAAATGGATATATATGGTAAGGTTTCCAGCAATGTACCAGTGATGAACCAATGCTTCCTTCCATATATTTTGTAAGCATGATAATGATAAGTATGCATCACATATTGTAGATTGAGACAAAAGCTTCTTAATGACCAGCAATGAAGCACTTCTTACCTTATGAATGGTTGTGTGAATTCAAACTCCTTATCGTAGATATAAAAGGATGAAAGTTTGGTTTGATAACTATAGTATACAAAAGGCATTACTATCATTCAAAGGACAATATGAATGTTTGGTTGTTCCATAAGTAACGAAAGGTTACATACATACTCCAGAGACGAAGCCATTGTAGTATCATGCTACTATACAAAAGATACAACTCAAACACTAGCACGTTATGGGTAGTATATCTCATGCTTTAACCTGTTTGCTATCATACTTTTGAATGATTGCTATTTCAAAGGGAATACTACTGTGTCTAAGCACTAAAAAATAAAACTTGTGCAGTTTGTAGCATCGAATATTACTACTATTTTCGTTTTCGATTAGGTTCGATTTTGAACCATAAAGCTATAAGCGTTTGCACAAGTATGCATACTAAACCATTCGCTTCAGACTTATATAAGCAATGAGTGATAGGCTTTCCTTAACGTGCTTATTATCGTTTTCACAATATCTGACTATAACGTTATGAACGGTTTGAGTCTAAGGAAGGCAAGAGCACTCGAGGGACTAACATGGCATCCTCACAAGAAGTCACTGCTACAATCATCCAGGTATGAGTTTTCCAAACAATTTTCAGACTTTGCAAGCACCACCTATGCTCAAAAGGTAAGGTGTCTCTTTACAAATATATTCCATTCTTGGTGACTAATAATGATCCTAAATACAGAAATTAGTTGCTTTTTACTCAGTTCGACTGTATCACTTCATAAATAATATAACTATTTTGCGTATAATGACACCCGCGCTGTCCCAAAGCAAGGTTTCTCTTCAAATTATCTTGGATAGCATGGATTTGCGTAAGATAAATGGTTCTTACAAAAGGATTAGAATGGCACGGATTTGCCCTAATACCTTGTAAAGACCACAGAAACCTCACCAATAAGATGAAGCCTATCCAATACAAGGTCTAAAAAACCATGGGTTGGATATGGAGTTACGATAAACGTGAGTTCAGTTGTAACTATACTATTCAACCATGGCTTTTGCAAATTTATTACCCATTCAATAGTCATATCAAATTATGTTGAGATACGACTGGAAAGCATGGATATGCTTAGGAGTATGGACAATAGTGCGTGACGTTTCTTAAGTCACCAAGGTTAGAATAGCATGGATTTGCTCTGACACCGGCACATGTATTCACACCATTTTTTTTAGCGATAAGCGATATATATTGTGAAAACTATTCATACTTATGCTTTGAACGAAATGAACTGATGCGGACCAATGCCAAAAAACTGATCAGCATGGCACTCATCCTGATACGGTAATGGAGGGGCTTGGCCTATCATTAAAAAATTGTCTTTGTGTTTGGGAAGATTGGACTATGATTTAAAATGCCATTTATGTTGATAAGTAGTATAACTTCTTTTGGACATGAATAACAACTAACACTCAGCTACGACACCTGTCTTCCCCACTGTACTAACTCGTGCAATTTTGTGTTGTGGAATGGTGGCAGGTATCAGCTGGACGTTTTGAGAGCGGTTATGCTATATGGTGCTTTACTATACTGTATTTTACTTTTCAGCTTTATTGTACCTTGTTGGTTTATGAATAAAGGCTTCAAAGGGTTTGGCCTTGCTTTGTCAAGAGGTGAAATGGTGTATTTCTCTCTCTGCATCCTTGTGGTGTAACTCCAACTATTCCTTGGTTGAGAGAGTCCTAAACCCTTATCCTTTATCCAGTTCATAAGCTAACAAAGGTCTATTTTCATGTTTTAGTCCACATGATGGTTTGAAGATGCTGCTCTTTTGGGTTATGTAGAGCCCCTACCTCCACCTAACCACTTTATTCAAATGCTTATTTGTTGTATGAAAAAGGCCGTAGTGATGCATTCTTTTATCATTGACACTGATAGGGCTACTTGTTCTTCTGCTGGACTTGAGGATAAGGTTTTATGTTTGACTGACTATTGGGGACTTTGGACTGGGTCAAGATCTATCTGGAGTTTGTTAAAAACAAGGATACTTTGAGTTTGGTAGAAGATATGTATGGCCGACTCAATGAATCTGTCGAAACATTTGAAGAAGATGAAATTTTTTTTAATCTACATATTAGGAAAGTCTTTATGTGCCTTGAGAATGAGAATGGTAATTCCTCTGTTGATGTGCCACATACTTCCTCTGATGCACTGCTTTCACCACACCCTTTGGTCTTTTTAGATGAGCTTGATGAGTACAGTGCCTCCCAGCTTGAATTGTTTTCTCAAGATATTTGTGATATTGGTGATCAATCTTCATATGACTTTTGCCAATCCAAAAACTGTCAAATCCCTTTTGTACCCAGCAGAACTATTGAGCTCAAATCTACCTTTACTGCCTATAAGCTTTGGAGCCTACCTACTATCAATTTTCTTGCCCTTGTGCCTATCGACCTTTGGATCTTGATGTCACATCTTACTGAAAAAGAAATAGAAGTTTGTAGGTCCACTGCTTTACACAAAAATCTTTCTCTTGAAGCTCCTGTAGCCACTGTTATTCGCATGAACAAATTTGAGCCTTCTTGTTGCCCTTATGAGCAAACCTGGGCCAGAATCAGAGGACACTTTGAGACTGGCTTTAATAATATAAACCTTCACCAAGAAAGAATCTGGAACTGGAAGCGACCAAATTTCTTTAAATGTAGATGTGGTGATAAATGCAAAAACAATTCTACCATTATCTGGTTTGACCACACCATTTGGTATATGATGAACAACCTAGGCAAGTTCTTCCTTGGTGCTTCTCTCCAAAATCAAACGAATGCTTTCTTTCTATGGCTACATAAGCCCACTAGAGATGTGGTTAAGGCACACCTTACCTTTCTTTTCATTCGACAGTACATGGTTGATGCCTCTATTGAGCTTGCCAAAGATTCTTTTGCCAAACTCTTATCACACCTTGGCGATGCTGAAAACATACGAGAGATAGAGCACCTCCTTAAGTGACCAAGCTTTTCCACTCTCCAAGATAAATACTTTCAAAACACAAGCAAAAGAATGAGTAATTTTAATCTCAACAATCCAAACTCCGTGATATCTGCATCAGGGACAGGGAAGAGAAGATAGTTTACTGGAAAGGAAGGGCAAAGTAGCACAAAGAGCGACCTCCCTATCAAAAGGCTGAATTTTTACTGAGCTTAATTGGTGTGCAGGATGAGGAAAGGATAGAAAGGAGAGAAGTCAGTATCTCAGCAATAGGATGTATAGCTGACCACTAGCAGTGATTCATGGAGCTCTTTTTTACATCTATGTTACCGCAATAGAGTTTTTGAAGCAATCCATGTGAAGACTTTTTATGCTCATGTTTTATTCAGACTATTCGTTGTTGTAGATGAACGCTTTCATGATATTACATTCGGTTGGACTTACCTACCAAGTGTCAAAAGTGATTGGTATTTTCCCTATAATGTTTTTTGTGATTTTGACATAGAAACTTACATTCGTGTGAATGCTTATCTCTTAATAGATTCAAGAACTTTGTTGCAAAAAAATTTGGGCATGTTATTTCTACGGATAGCAATATTGTTATTGAGTTTTCTTGATCATTAGGAAAGGGGTTGAAGTCGGGACTGTTAAGTCTATCTAGGACAAGCTTCTGTACAAAGAATTTACATATGAAACTAGGATTGTGTTTGTGCCTTGTCAATGCCATTGATGTAGAGCAAATTTGTGAGGCATAGTCTTTCATTTTTAGTAGTTTGTATTTTTATAGTCGTGTTCTTATTGCCATATAGCCAGGTTCTTTTTTTGATGATTTTCATGGCAATGTTTTTACAAAAAATCACATGCTCCCTTATAGTTTCTTCATTTAAATGTTCATGCATAGGCAAGAGCATGATTAATTTGAACCATCCATCATAATGTTCAGAAGCCACCTCATTCATATTATTCTTTCTCAAGGTAATATGATTGAGGCCCATCTTTAAGGATTTACGTAAAATCGGGCTTTAAAACTATCACATATGTTATGGAAAAGCTAATTGGGTTTTTACCCAACATCTACTTGGGGAACGACTCTTTGCCATATCTACTATGTATGTACAAAGCTATCCCTTACGGGGAGCTAACTGCCCCCTAAGGGATTCACTAGCTGCGGGTCGGTTGATGGGTTCTCTCTCTCTCTCTCTCTCTCTCTCTCTCTCTCTCTCTCTCTCTCTCTCTCTCTCTCTCTCTCTCTCTCTCTCTCTCTCTCTCTCTCTCTCTCTCTCTCTCTCTCTCTCTCATGGACTCTTCTTTATCAGAAGTTACCACCCTTGATCAAGCTATAAATAAACATATGTGATTTGATGGTCCTAGCCTTTGTTGCCAATCCAACCATATATGACACTTTTCAAAAAGTAGTTTTCCACCAATTTTGGCTGAAAGGGAGCTTCCACAATACTTTCTACTGAACCACTATATATAACATGTTCTCGAATGAGTTTTTTCTACTATACGGTGAGAAGAAGGTTGGAAGATATGCTCACAATAGAGATTGTGCCCTCCCTGGCTTGAAGTCATCTACTTCTACTTCATGGTATGTTGTTCTACTCATTTCATATCATCGCTTCATCTCTTTGCTACATACGAATGGTATCAAGCTTACTGGGTGATAAACGTGATGGTATGGATCCGCTGTCCAATGATGGATCAGCGAGGGTTCATACACATTTTTGTATGGCGTTTTTGCATAAAGACTATCTGTTGTCCAATGATGGACCAACAATGAAGCATGCTCAACTGTGTAGAAGATTTTTGAAGATATATGAGTTGTTGTCCAACAATGGACCTACAATGATTTTTCTTAAATTGTGTACTCAAAAAATGGATATATATGGTAAGTTGTCCAGCGATGGACCAGCGATGAACCAATGCTTCCTTCCACATACTTTGTAAGCATGATAATGATAGGTATGCATCACATATTGTAGGTTGAGACAAAAGCTTCTTATAGACCAGCGATGAAGCACTTCTTACCTTATGAATGGTTGTGTGGATTCATACTCTTTATCATATATATGAAAGGATGAAAGTTTGGTTTGATAACTACAGTATACAATAGGCATTACTATCTTTCAAAGGACAGTATGAATGTTTGGCTGTTCCATAAGTAGCGAAACGGTTACATACATATTCCAGAGACGAAGCTATTGTGATATCATGCTCTTATACAAAAGATACAACTCAGACACTGGCACGTTCTAATTATGATTAGTATATCTCATGCTTTAACCTGTTTGCTATCATACTTTTGAATGATTGCTATTTCAAAGGGGATACTACTGTGTCTAAGCACTTACAAATAAAACTTGCGCCCTTGTAGCATCGAATATTACTACTATCTTTGTTTTTTATTCGGTTTGATTTCGAATCATAAAGCTATAAGCGTTTGCACAGGTATGCACATTAAACCATTCGCTTTAGACTTATATAAGCAATGAGTAGTAAGCTTTCCTTAACATGCTTATTATCGTTTTCACAATATCTGACACTAACATTATAAACGGTTTGAGTCTAAGCAAGGCAAGAGCACTCGAGGGACTAGCATGGCATCTTCACAAGAAGTCACTGCTACGATCATCCAGGTATGAGTTTTCTGAACAATTTTCAGACTTTGCAAGCACCACCTATGTGCGAAAGGTAAGGTGTCTCTTGTGAGAGATTTCAACTAGTTTAGTCTAGTTTAGTCACATTTTGGTAAATTGTCAATAAGAGGCCAAAACTTATTTTAGACTTAGAGATAAACTTTTTGAAGTTATATTAGTTTATTAAACATTCAATAAACACTTTTTGAAAGTGTGGGAAAGTTGGTAGTCGATTTTGAAAGAGATTCAAATTTGAACTTTGGGTACATTGAATCTAGACCCAAAAATAGTAGAGTTTACATTTTGAAGAGAAAGCCAAGTGGCCAAATAGGGTTTGAAAACTCTATAAAAGGATGTAACTCGTGGAGAGACACATATTCTCTCTTCTATCTCTCATTTCATCATTATACATGGTTCTCTTTGGGTTCTACCTCTATGATGTTATCTTGCAATCTTGTGTGTAGAATGCTCATATTTTGCTATTTTCGGTTCCACGCATGTGAAATACAGTAGGGTACTGTAATTGTAGGTACAACAAACATATTTTATGTTTTGGTTCATGTTTGATCAGTGTCTCTTAGAGTTTGCATCTCATTTTGTATGTAGATGTTGATTTTCCTACATTGGCAGGATTGTTGGTTTGCTTCTTATTGTAACCAAAGATTTGGGATGGATTGGATCTTGAATGATCTGAAATCCTTCACATGGTATCAGAGCTCTTGTGTTTCAGGTTATGAAAGGATCAGCCATCTTTAGCAAGGATTTGGAGGAGTTACCAATGCTATAGCATGCTAGATTGATCTCTACTCAAAATTCAACATTTTTGCATGTGTAGAATTGATCTTTTGTAGGTCATATACTTGATCAATTTCAATTTCACACTTGGTTTACTGGATTTAGATAATTTTTGGTGCATTGGGAAGGTCTCATTGAAGTCTACAAGAAGATATATCAAGTTTCTAGAAACTGCATGTAGAATTTGAGATATTCAATTTTTTGTGATTTTGTCAAAACCCTAATTTTGATTGGATCTCTAGTTTGTGAGGTTAATGAACTTCATTTGAGTGCGTTTCAATCTTAGGAAGTGGCAAGAATCATTAGATTGAGGATAGATCATAGGTTGATCAAGATTTCACTATTCTATGTGTTGATTTTCTAGTTAGAGTGCTAGAAGAGATTTGAGAGGTTCCATATCATTGTGATTTCTTCTTCAGTTCGTTTGTTGAAATTCAAGAGAGTGCTTTGTGCATTGGAACAGGCTGAAAGATAAGATCAGGTCACTTCAACATGGCTACAAGTGGTGGATTTATGTTGGAGAGCAATGATAGGCTTACCTCAATCAACTATTCTACTTGGAAGGCGAGGATGGAGTCCTTATTGGAGATGAATGAGTTGATGGAGATTGTTGCAGGTGTAGAGGAGAGGCCTCAGGCACCTCAAGATCAAGTGAGGTATGACAAGAGAGCAAAGAAAGCTCTACACATGATTAAGATGAATGTTACCAATGAACTTCTCAAGGAAGTTGGTAAGTGCACATCATCTTTGGAGGCTTGGGAAGCTTTGAAGAAGATTTATGAATCCAAGTCTACATCAAGAGAGCTTACTCTTAGGAGGCAAATCTTTCAAAGTTTTCAAAAGAAGGAAGAGAGTACTCATGCTTTTGTTTTGAGGGTTAAAGCATTCAATGATGAGTTAGCATGTATTGATGAAAGCATTAAGGAGGTAGAACTTGTTCAAGTTATACTTAATGGCTTGTTGGATGACCATGCTAATCTTGTTCAAAGTTTGGCTATTCAAAAGACTTTGCCAAGTATTGTGGATTCGCAAGAGATCTTAGTGAATGAGGAGTTTAGGCTTCAATCAAGAGGAGGTGGATCTACATCGACATCTCAATATAAAGAGGAGGCTATGTTCATCAAAGGCAAGTTCAAGGGCAAAGGCAAAGGCAAGTGGTCTAAAGGGCAAGATAAAGGTGAGACTTCCTCTTTTGGCAAAAAGAAAGATAAGTCTAAGTTGAAATGCTTTTATTGTGGAATCAAAGGGCATTTTGCAAATGAATGTTTGAAGAAGAAAAGAGATGAAGGTAGCAAGCAAATCAACTTTACTACTAATGATGAGGATCTAGGTGGTGGTGATTCTCTTTTGATGTGTTCTTCAAGTCCAATATCAAGTGAAGGTGACAAAGATTCATGGTGGATTGATAGTGGAGCTAGTTCACACATGACTAGTCACAAGGAGTTCTTTACTTCTTTGGTCACCTGTGATGGAGCCAAGAAAGCAATTCACATGGCCAATGGTGGTGAGTGTGTGATTGAAGGTATTGGCTCAATTCCTATTTGTCTCTCTACTAATAGGAAAGCAAGACTTGATGATGTTCTTTACATTCCTTCACTTTCAAAAAATTTTTAAGTGTTGGTCAAATGATAGAGAAAGGATACATGGTAAAGTTTGGTGGTGATGCCTGTTTCATTACAAAGGAAAAAATCTTGGTTGCTAGGGGCAATAGACAAGGTAGACTTTTCAAGCCTGATGCTTTTGTTATTGCTAACAAAAAGGATGGAATGGAAAAGGAGATTGGTCTCAACTTTCCAAAGTTACCTTTTAGCATCAATAAGATTGGTGGATCTTATGCAAAGTCTAAAAGGCTTTACGTACGTGTGTTTGGATGTGTAGCATACAAGCATCCCAAAGAAAAAAGAAGCAAGCTCAATGACAAATCTGAACAAACAATCATGGTTGGCTACTCAAACGAAACACATGTGTACAGGCTCTACAACCCAACCACGAAGAAGGTTGTTTCGAGTAGAGATGTGAAGTTCAATGAGTCCACATTCCCTGGACTAAAAGACGAAAGAAGCCATGAGATCTTCACACTACTGCCTATTCAAGAGGGAGATCGAAGACAGACATCAAATCAGAATGTAGAGTCACAGACACCAGAGCAGTAGGAGGCAGAGGATCAACCCCACGAATAAAAAACATTTGAGCAGCGACGAAACGAACCTCGAAGGTCAACTAGACAAAGAAGACCTTCAAACCGCTACTCTGACAATCTTCAATGGAGCGAAGACATGCAATTTGAATACTGCAGCTTCACATAAGAGCCATCAATATATCAAGAAGATATCCAGAGTCAAGAGGGAGAATTCTAGAAGCAGGCAATGTCAGAGGAGATTGAGTCGATGAGGCAAAACGAGGCATGGACATAAGAGCCACTGCCAAAAAATAGAAAGATAGTCGACTGCAAGTGGGTGTATAAGAAAAAGATGAAATCAGATGGCACCATTGGCCACTACAAATCCAGGCTTGTCGCGAAGGGCTACACGCAGAGATATGGTGTCGATTATTTCGACACATATTTGCCCATGGTCAAGATGACAAGCATAAGGTTATTCCTTGCATACACCACACAATACAATCTGGAAATTCACCAGATTGTGAAAACAACTTTTTTCCATGGAGATATAGAGGAGGAAATCTTCATGAAGCAACCTGAAGGCTATGAAGACCCCGACAACAGACAATATGTCTGTTGACTGCAGAGATGCATCTACGGTCTAAAACAGACATCACGAGCTTGGTATAAAAAACTTGATGGTCTTCTGAAGTCTCTAGACTTCGATCCTTCTCAACCAGACTACAATGTCTACATTAAGAGAGTAGGAAAGGATTTTGTGATACTGACCATTTTCATGGATGATTCGTTGATGATAGGAAATTCTTTGATGCTGATAAAGGACACGAAAAGTCAGATTTCAAAAAGCTACGAAATCATAGATCTAGGAAAAGCAACAAAATGCCTAGGGTTGGAGATCAGAAGAGATCTAACAAAGGACAAAATGCACTTGAGTCAGTCAGAATATGCCAAAAAGGTGCTAAAGTAGTACCACGTGATGGACTGCAAAGAAAAGGCCACACCAATGATAGCTGGAGCCAAGCTCACGAAGCAGGATTGCCCAAAAATGGAAGAAGAAGAACATAGGATGGCAGGTATACCCTACCAACTATTAGAGTTTCTGATTATCTTGGCTTGGTAGAGATTTTCTTCTCTGCATCCAACCGTCAACAATTTGTTTGTATTTTTCTCGATCATGCGGCATGTATTGCCATCGAACAAAACTTGAATACCAAGATCTTTTAGGAAATAACTGCAAACATAGAGATAGATGTTGTTACATGGATAACATCAATTGGACTCGACAATAACGAGTACATACAAGCGTTACATACATCCACTCAAAAACCAATAATAGTTTTAAAAAGGCATCCAATAGATATATACACAAATCCTTTCAATTCTCAAATCAGCTAATTGTGAAATGCAAACATTGACATCCAATACATCTTAGATCCCTATGCGGCAGCAAGCTACTACACATCATACATGACAAAAGTCGATAATTACCTTGTCCAAGGCCTTAAAATATGCTATGTCAAAATCAATTTTAAACAATACCGATACACTGAATTGTCTTAAAAACATCGAATACGACACAATCATTTTCGTTCATGTTTCGAAACATCATAACTAGATATGGATGTCCCTTGGAATTGGTGAGTGACAGAGGAACTCATTTCTTAAACGATAGGATTCGTCTACTTACCAAGACATAGGAAGACGACTCCATACAATCCGAAGGCAAATGGTTTGACTGAACGAGTCAATGACATCTTATGTAAAATCCTCAATAAGATCACCACAACTCACGCATCTGATTGGGATTAGATGTTACCATCTGTTCTATGCAAGACATACCGAAATGCCGAAAAAGTTACCACAAAACAAACATCATTCTATTTTTCCTTCAAAAGTTCATTACTTACATTCATTTTTATGCAATGTAATGCAACTCTACGTCTCTTTTTGTACTTTACCAATTCAACTCTTCCTTGAGGTTCTACTTCCACCTTAAGTACTATGTCATAAAGATCATGGAGTACAAGCAAAGGCTCCATTCGAACTATCCAATTAGCACAATTAGTGGATGTGAGCCTTTCACTAGCTTCAAGCAAAAAACTACCCATTGATGCCATTTTTGAATGTGAAAACGCACTAGAAACTCTTATGGTTTCTCTAAGAGATCTGAACCTAAAGTCTTCTAGCAATTTGAAAGCTCAATCCTATCACTCATGAACCAATCTAGAATGATGGAAATTTAGATTCTAGTCTCAATCTTGCAAAATCACTCCTTGATCTATGATTTTTGTCAACTTCAACATGCACTCAAAAAATTAGAGAAACTCATTTAATGCACCTGAATCAAGCTTCAAATTTAAGTTTTTGGCTGATCTTATCCAAGAACTAATCATAGGAATAGATTCTCTATGGCCTCACACATGTGAAAAGTGTTTCTACAGCCCACAACAAGTTCTGGTCCAAAAATTTTGAGAATACCTATCAAATCCAACTCGCTATACAAAAATTAGCTAGTTTCCAAAAACTTGCTAATTTGGGCTTAGTTTTGAATCAACCCCATCAATATCAATAAATCCTCTTGTACTTGGCTCTGATACCATATGTGGAAACCTGCAAAATAGGACCATGAATGGATCCTAGTCTAATCCACAAGAGGAATTGGATGTTAGATACAATTGATCTATCAATCTACACAAGATTTAGATCAATCTAGATCAATTCTAGACATAAAAATCTAACAAGAACAATCATTAATGAAGGTAAATGTACTTGCTAGTTTCACACGTATGAAAACCTGTCAGAGTACGAACTCCAACAAACAAAGTACACTATGATAGAAACTCAAAACATTCAAAACAAATGAAGACAAATGGAAAGATTGACACAAAATTGCTTCCAAAATCAAGATTGATGTTTCATGTTGATTATGGCCAAATATGCCTATATATACACTTCTTGGAGTTCGAGGTACTGATCATGCATCAGATCTCACACATGTGAGGATGCTTTGTCATATGGTGAATCATCATGCAAAATTGACACTTGAATAAAACTTTTTATTTTGAGCACTTTTGGTCCAATTTTCTACTATATGGAGATCTACTTGGAAATCTTCTAGAAGTCAAAACTCGCCTACTTCAGCTTATTCCACACGTGTGAGCTGTCTTCTACACATGGAATGTGACACCTAACCTAAGGATGTGGCTCATGCAATCAATAGATTAATGCCATGTGTCATATGTCTAAAAAACTAGTTTTTGGCCTTTTTAGCCACTAGAACTTGAATTAAATCATATGTACAACCTATATGATTATGGTACATGACAAGTACACTAATTTCACACATGAAAACAGGCTCCACACATGTGTAATCATCCTATATACATGATTTTGGCCTTGACCAAGCATAATTTTTGCATTTTCACAGTATTCCCAACACATTGTAAATAAATAAATTCGACCAATAAATTGTCTTGCGAGGGCATGACATCCTGCGCGTATAAGCCCATGGCTCAATGAACACGCAAGTTAAGTTGTAAATAAAATAATAGACTTGGGCCCCTTTGTAATTAAAATAAAACTTGAGGCCCAAAGTCAATTTTAGACGTAGAGTTTACTTTTTTAGAGTTGGATCCAACTCACATGAATCTTGTGATTTCCAATGTACTTTTTGTGGACCCTTGGATCAAGCTGGATCCAAGATGAATGGATAAGATCAATGTAAATATTAGCCAATAGGATTTTGGGGCAAGGGCCTTCCCCATTTATAAAAAGGCACCATTTGTACTCTATGAGGTGGCTTAATGAAGAGGAGAAATCTCTACCACTTTTTTGGAGAGAAGCATCCTCATGTGCTATTCACTACTTGCTAATGCTTTTAATTGTGTTTTCCATTGCTTTCTAATTTCATGTTTATTGGTTGTTTTAATTAATGTTTTTCCATTAGCAAGCAAAAGGAGCATTTGAGCTAATTTCCACTCTCACTCTCTATCTCTCTCCTTCTCTCTTCTTTTCTCACATTCACTCTTCCGAGCGCAAGCTCTTTCTCTCTCCGTGCTCTCTCTTCTTTATCTCTCTCTTCTCTCTCTCCTCTCTCTCTCTCTCTCTCTCTCTCTCTCCACGCGCACTCTCTTTCTGTCTCTTTGCACTCTCTCTCTCTCCGCTCTCTATCCACAGACTACGCAGAGGCTGCAAAGAAATGATTAAATTTTTAATTGCCGGGTCGTGCAAACATTGGATGCGCACTACGTAGAGCTACATGATTTAGTAGATCGGTGCATAATTCAGTAGATCAACACAGGCTTAGTAGATCAGTGCAGGCACAATAGATCAGTGCAGATGTAGATGCAGATTTTGCATGCAAAGATAGGACACAAAGAGAATGTGAATTCCGTAGGAACTAGTTGTGGCCACAGAATGCGTGCAGCCAGTGTAGAGGAGCAAAGGTTGCCACAAGCTCCCAAATGAGCACAATGCGTAGCAGCAGGTCGTTCACAGAGGGAACGCACAGTAGAAGGTGTGGAGCGGAGGCTCTCTCTCTCTCTCTCTCTCTCTCTCTCTCTCATTCTCTCCCCGCTCGTCGCTGTCTCTTGCACCCACCCAGGCAGCCATTCCAATAAAAAAACAAAAGAATATGACTTCGGGGCCTATATTATGCAGAATAATATAGGGCCCAAAATGGCCTTAAAATCGGCCAAACGTCAATTACTTATAGTAGTAAGTCAGAAAATCGCTTATCAAAAACATATCCTCCCAAGGATAGCATTATCAAAGTATTAGCTTATCTACAAGTAGCTACAAAGAAAGGACAGCAGCTGATTGAGAAACCGTATTGTAATATTCATACAATTGCACTATCCGTCCCAAAACCTATTCAGATCTCACATCTCGAGGATCCACTTTATTGCAAAACTGTACCGTATAGAGGATAAGTCGGATAGAAAACCGTAATCTATTGAATGAAAAGACAATGAACACCTGTATAAGTTAATACTTGTGTTGGGCATCGCAGCGATCTGAATAACAGGTACAAGCAAAAACCAAGGGAAAGGTGACCAAAGGTGCAAAGGGCATCCCTGAAGGCTAAAAACAGAGGTCACGTAGAGTTGGGTAGACGCCAAAAACATAAATGGTACAAAATGAAATAAAAACCAAGAGGGAAGTTACGGAAAAGCGAGAATTACATAAACCTTAAGAGTAGGAAATCTAGCACAGCGTAGCATTAAACATCTTCAACAGCCCAATGAAAACAATAGGACATAACAAAACTCAAACAAACAAAAACTAATTACAAGAGACATCTAAATAAGCTGAATGAAGGGGCCATCATAACATTCTCATTCATGAAACGAACATTGACTTCACTCAAAATGTACCAATTTAGTCTAGCAATACATTTCAGAATAAATTTTGACTGAAATAATATCAATCGATTATCTCAATTGCGTAGTCAAGGATATTGTTCTTCAACCACTTTACGTACTCATGAATACATATTAAGGAGATTCGAGTTGTAAGAAACCACAAACAAAAGTGATTTACATGTCTTTAAAATTCCAGCCATTCTGACACTGAAAGACCAATTGGCCATAAACTTCATAACCCACATACTTTTAGTCACTATTATCCCTATTCAACTACAGAAACCACTGATAAATCTACTAGCGACGTGCTGCTAACCGCAATCAACATCATGATGATTCCAATATCAGTTATCCAAAGGAAGCCGTCTTTTCCTCCAAAAATTTAACAGACAATAAGAAAAGCTAGTGAATGGATCTACTAGTGTTACACTTTATGAAGCAGATGTACATCAAACCAATCTTTGAGCTTCATGTATCTTCATGAAAGGTCAATAAAAAACAAAGCAAACCTTCCAAATCAACGAGCTTTGAATGTTGCTATACTTTTCAAATTATTAACTGATGAAAATCTATAGCCTTTGAAGAGGTGCTTTCTTTGTTGAGAACATGTTCAATTGCAAGACAACTCATTTATTTCCATATAGCCAATAATCACACCAGATTTTATACAATTTGTAAATAAGTCTAACTAGCTCTAAAATTCTTGCTCTGATTAGAGTACATGCATCATTTTCTTATCAGTTCATGTCTTTAGGCTAAATTGAACAAACTAGGAAGAAATTTGACCATACATAGATGAACTAACTCAAATCAAAGCATATACTTAAAGCTGTAAGCTATCGCTGTGGACTTGTGATAAGTGCATCAATATCATAATAACTGTAGTGGATTGAGAATGCAAATGTGCAAGTAATTGTATCACAAATCTGCATAGAATCTGTGCATAGAAGGTCTTCCAGGATTTATCCTTTGGATCCATCTCTGCATGAGTACAAGTTCACCAGGTGAAAATTAGTGTTCACATATCTGAGATGTGAGATCCTAACACTGAAAGTATGCACAGTGCATACTAGCCCACTTTCAGCTCTGCTTTGTTTTCCTTTTTCTGAATAAGTTATAAATTATGGTGCTGGCTACAAGTACAAAAGGTACCTGGCCATTTCAATATCTACATGAACCAATGGTCATTTTTCTTCACTTTTATTTATATTGAAGCATGGTGACATATGATGAATAGACCAGTGTGTCCAGCCATTCCAATAGCTGCATTTCCAGTATATTTGATGACTAAGGTGTTGGTGCAGTGCAGTTTCATATTCACTCAATTTTGTGGTAGTTGGTATTGGGAGCTGAATTATTTATTCACTTGCCAGAGGCTCTTGTCAGAACGTTAGTGTGATTCTGCTGCTGCCCAGAATAGGATATCAAATGCACCAGAAAGTACTTCAAGAAAAGGTCAGTTGTACCAAAAATCCAAGTGATAACTAAGACACATTGCTTGACATTTGTCTGCCGTCATCTCTTAAAAAGTTCCAGCTCAGCTAGGGTTTCTTTGATTCTGCACAAAAAATGACAAGAAATTTTGTGCTTTAGGTAACACACATGGATGACAATTTATATCTCAAAAAACTGCAATAAACTTATATGAAGCACAACTGATTTGACGGTGAGAGAAATTTTGTGCTGGGTGTATTGTGTTACAATGACCGTTCTGGTGAAGCAAAAGAACAAAACTATTTGCTGACGTCCAAGGAGAAACTGCTACTGCTGTGGCACCCTCACAAGGAGGCTATAAAAAAAAATTATCATAAATTTATAAATATCGTCTAGAACACAACACAGGAGAATGGATACGGACCTTCAGTATGTATTCTGTCGGAATAAAGTAGGCGAAGTTGGGCTCTGCAAAACATCATCATGAAGGATTTCAAAAACCCAAGGTGCAATATTCTAAAACCAAAAAGGCAGGTATAAATTGAACAGGCCTGATCATCAACGCAAACGATACACCAGACAATAGGACAGATTACGGAGTCAATTTAATTAAAGAGAGGTTATAAAGAATTCATATTTTTCTCCAAGAATTACCTTCAGGTCACAGAGCTGAGAACAACTGATGGAAGGCAGATGGATTCCTTTGCTGTTTTCAAGAGAACCATGAAATCAAAATTGTGCAATAAACACAAGCTGAGAGAAAGCAACAGCTCACAACCAACTAAGCATTAACAAATCAATGCATCAACATGAGAGTTTTGAGTAAAATTTATCATGTAGCAGGCCTCTATAGCCTGGTTGGCAAAAGAAAACGTGTAAAAGCCATCACCTACTCTGCCCAAATATGACTAGAGCAGCTTATGTAATGTTGGTTACCATCATGTCACATGTCTATCTCTAAACAGCACTCTCAATTCATCTCTAAACAGCACTCTCAATTTCCTGAAGTGATAAAGTACTTCATTGAAACCAGCATAGAAAAAGATTTTTATACAGACTTCAACTCAAAGCCTGTGCTTCTCAAGGCAGGTGACACTTGAAAAATCAGGTTCCAAATTTAGTGGGAGTGAGATACGCACACATCACTTGCCATTTCTCATGTTGTAGAACATCAATATGAGTTTCTTCAAGATTTTGAGTGCTACCTTTCGGGATCATTTTGAAAGATATCACTGCCATTCACTTCATCAGTCACTTCAGATGTATTCAGAACATCTAAAACCCAATCGTATTGACTTGAGTGGAGGTACAGTTTCTCTGCTAGCAAGGAACAAGAGATATCAAGACAAAAGTACATACAGTGAGCATGAGAGACTAAACGCCAAAATTAGCACCCAATAACAAATTGATTCTACACGCGCTAATGTCAAGTAGAATTGTACTGTATATGATGTTACAGATGAATGACTGTGATTCATTCTTCATGATAAGGTTGCTAGTCTTCGGGAAATGGGATAACTGGCAATAATGGAAGACAAATTGAAAGCTGTACATAAGAGAATCAAGAAAAGGAGTAAGGCATAATGTTGGCAGGAAAAGGTCTGAAAGATTCTGACAGTAATGAACTTCGAATGCTTGGAAAACCTAGTTGCCCAGAGCTACAAAACACAATTTGCTAACATAACAACAAAGCTTCGAATGGCTGCACTTGAGGTGTCAAAATTGGAGTGAATTGCTGGCGTGTATATCCCTGAGGGGGGTTTTCAATTACAAAGTCAAAGACAATAGATTTAAGCTGAGAAAAGTAACTATCTATGACAGGACCAGCTATTTTATTTCTGGCAACATAGCCATCAACACGACTCTGCATATAGATATTTTTGCACAAAGTCCATTTTCCAACCATATTGAAGTCTGCACTTAAGATAGTCTAAAATGTACACCAGCCTACTTAAAAATGTTTCGTCCTCCAAGTCCATATTTCACACTTAGAAAACAAATGTGCTGCTTTTGACCTGAATGGAGTAAGCTCAATCAACCAAGAAAGGAGCAAGCCAAAAAAATATCCACCTTCAGTGTTAGATCTGCGGTCATCGATGAACTGAGCTTGTTCATATGTACTAGGCGCCTGCTTCACTTGAGTGGAAGTATTCAAAGTCTCTTCCTCCATAATATGCTTTTTATGGTCTTCTAGATTCAATTGTGCGAGTCTCCATTGGAGCGCAGTCAATGGTTCTAGTTCTTCATGCATTATTTTTCTCCCAAGCACTTGATTATATATTTTCAAAGCTGTAAGTACAGAACTTAATCATCAAAATTCAACTTATCAGCATTGAAATGAAGATACTTGAGAGCGAAGTTGCAGGCAACATGCTTTACTTGAAAGAAAAATTGGAGGAAGCCCTTATACCCAATGAAAGATTATTTCTACCAAACATTCCTCTAAAAAAGACGGCTGCAAGGAAGCTGCTTCTTTCTCACGATATTTATTGACCGTGAATATTCCTGACATCCCACTGTGGAGGCATATGGAAGGGGCTCTGCTATTACATTTTATGATTGGCTCGTGTCTCTATATCATTATTTCTATTATGAAGGACATATTCACAGTCAAGGTATTTACCACTTTCTTCCATTTATTTTAAAATGAAGGTGTCTAGAAGTTAATCTCATTAAAAAAAAGTTTTGAATTGAAGATTTGTGTTTGAGCACCAATTCCGGCACTCATGCAGGCCTCATGAAACTCTCTAGAACCATTCAATTATGCTACATCACTACAGACATTAGAAAATATCTCCTTGCACATGCAAGAGCGCTGCTGCATCATATCATTGCTTAAGTAGTGACCTAGTTTTGAAGGTCAAGAAAGCATTGACATCACCTGTCCCATAGACTGATGGAAGCATTTGAGACTGATGAAGAGTTTAGCTAACGCAGTATTTGATGCTTCAAATCTCAGAAACCCGTCCCGACCAAAACGGGTGGGCACTGGGAACGTATCAGTACAGTAGAACGTACTGGGGCAGTACATATTAAAAAACTTAATAACTACCTAAAAACCTAAAAAATAACCTACCTAAAAGTGTATGCTTCTGAGATTTGTATTTGCTGATTAGGCAGAATTTTTTTTCTTTGGGGTTAAAATCTTATTAGCGCAAGCATAGTACCGATCCTAGTAAACTTTTCTGGCTGCCCTATGAATATCCACAAATTTCCTGCACACAACAGCATCACAAGTTTTACTACCATAATCTTGCTATACTCGCACTGTGGGACAATTCAATGTAGCCGCTTAAGAATAACTTTTCTGCCTGCCCTAATGAGTGGGACAGTTCAATACAAAACTTCTTGATTTTATCAATAAAAGATGGGGAAACCCATCGGAGTACAAAGGAATGCATGTAGAAAGTGTAAAGGCCATAAGGCGAATTGAGATACTGTACATCAACTATAACAAAGCAATAATGTATAGGAATAGCAAGCGCTCAAATCCCATCAACCGGAGCATTGAAACCTGTAGGTAAAGGGAGCTCATGAGGGAGGCCCTAAGGACACCAAGCAACACACTTAGAGGGATTCAAAGCTGAGAGTTGTTGAGAAAAATGCAGGAAAGCTGGAATGACATTAGCAGGTCCCACATTATGCATGTCATCAGCAATGGAGAGAAACAAACAAGATGGAAAAGTAGCAGAAGGAGCTCGCAATGCTCGAAAGTGTGCCAAAGCAAAAAGAGGACCACCCAAGGGATCACCTTGTCTGATACCATCAACAGAAGGGATAACCACAACATCACCTGAGAGAGAAGCATGACTGAAATATAGTCTTGGAAAATGGCCCCTCGGGAAACATAATTGAACGCGTTTGAAACATCCACTTGAAAGACGACCCAATCTGGATGAAGATCCAAGGTAGCACGCAAAGCATGTACGACTATCTCGCAACCGCCAGGATTAGCACAAGCAAACTGATGAGGAAATAGGTGGTCATGAAAATTATGACGAAGCTGAAAACCACGAGCCCGAGAAACCAACTTGTATAAAACCTCTCCAACAGCAATCGTACGCATGCCACCGCCAGGCTTTTCCAAGGCTATCAAACGAGCAGTACCAAGAATACGAGCAATAGCAAGAAGAATATGCCCACATGCTACGGAGGAGGAAACTTGAAAAGAGGAAATCAAACTCGCTAGCAGAATCATCAGGAGAGAAAAAATCACGAAGATGCTCGAAAACCATACCAGAAGGACCCCCAATTGACAGATGAGGACTGAGTAGAAAAGCATTGAGAAAATGGGATTCTGAGAGCTGCAGATCAATATCAGGTTCAGTCCTCAACAAAAGAGAGAAGACAATCATTTGTCAGTGGAAGAAGAAGCTTCAAAGCCTGAAGGGTGGCAGCAGAAGGAGTCGTTGAACAGTGAACTCATAGGAGCTAGAGCACGAGCTGAACGAGAATACTCACCCACTTGCCCAAGTAAAACACAGCGACGCAACCGTCGATGAACAAGGGGTATAGAAACACCATCCGAAGTAGAACCCCGCTGAGCAGCAAGCGCATGACAGCGAAGGAAATGCTCTTCTTGCAGATTTTCCCAATCTCCTGACATAAAGCGACGAATCCTATTGTGAGATTCCCGATGACCACACATCACCACCCCGAGGAGGCAGAGGCGAAGACTAGAGAGGAAAAAGCAAAAAGGCATGTCATCAGAAGAGTTAGAAGCCAAACGAGACAAAGGTAAGGACAAAGCTCTCTGGACATCTAAGCGCAAGGCAAAGGGTATGTGTGCATAAAGATGAGGACGAGGAAAGCTAAGTGAAAGGCGGCTGAAATATCAAGGGAGCGAATCCAGGTCCATGGCGAAGTGGGAGCAGGGTGAGGTGCAAGGTCAACATTGGTTAATGCGAGCTGCTGACAAAAAGCAGAGCAAGCGTTTTGATGGCGAGAAAGAACGGCACCTTCCACATAAAGACGACCATAGCTGGACATGGAACACGGGCGCGAGAAAAGAGGAGAAAGCTGAGAATCTGAAAGAAAGGAAGAAACGTGGTGGTGAAGATGGGGTGGACAGTATGGTGCCACCTGGCCAGAGGAAAGAAGCACGGAATCCGCAACATCACCATGAGCTTCACGATGTGCACTTGAAGGGGAAGCCATGGAAGGATGGTCTGAAGGTGAAGAAGGTCTCTTTTCTCCACGCCGAGCAAGAGGATTGAAATCTGTGAGCTGCAGAGGATGAGAAGATTCTTGAGGAATCATATTGATAGGTAAAGATGATCCCAGCTTTGAAGCAACACAAGGAATGCACAGGCAGAAGACAAAATGGAAAGCAGAGACAGCAAGACAGGCTTTCCGCAAAAGGTTATGCAAAAAATGAAAAGTCGGAGCTTCGGAATAGCAAAAGCAATGCACAGGTTAAACCTTGCAATTTGAGAAAAGAGTGGAATTCAGCACCATGGTTCAAGGAAAATGGAAAAGGCTTGCAAAGTAGCAACAGTGTCTGAAGCGGAATTGAACCTGAGTTTCCATTCAAAATCATTGAGGTACTCCCTGGCTATTTGGGCTGTAGCCAGGCAGGCAGGGAAACACTACCAAAAACCCTTATGATTCTGGATGAAAACAAAAGCAATACAGGTGGCCATCTAAAGAAAACATTTCTTCCTGCTCCATGAGTTCAAACGAAAGGCAAAAATTTTAAACTCAAAACAGTTTTCAAGATTTTAGATTTTTAACCAAAACAAAGTTTAATGGTCCGTTCCGTCCCATAACGGGCAAGTATGCAAGTTCAAATGCACTAGAAGAATGTTTGTTCAAAACGTTTTCTCAGGCAATAATTACACACAGCTCATCTTAACACGTGAAGAAACCATAGCTCAAGTTTAGCCATAATTTTGCAACCCTTTATCACAGGATCATTACTAAGTACTTCAATTAGTCACTCCAGTCAAAGATCGCAACTAATTGCTAGCTATCACCACGAGATTTGTTCTACCACTGTAAACCACAAAAGTTTCCAAATGTTTACTCCTGATTTGGAAAAAATTTCCAGCTGAATATTGGTTTGTGTTTCGTATCTTCTATCTGGGAATCTGATGTACAGAAAGTAGGTAAAAGCTTTCTTTCAATAGGGTGTAGAGAGTGTTGCTGTCTTGTCATTGTGATAAAGACAGACACCCTGTAAATCCAAAGAGAAAACAAAACATAGGGTCCTATGAGAGGCTGAATACCTTCAAATTGATGGTTTCTATCCATGCTGCAAGGGTGAGCGTTCTTCAAAAGCTCCATTTTCTCTAAATATTTCCTGTAGCAATGTTAATTAACTTTGCTGAGTTCCAGGTTAATACAGTGTTTACACCAACAGCAATGTATATGTTTCAGTAGATTAAGCTTATCATGACCATCAAAAGCTTTAGCTTACAAGACTGGCTGACTTGAAGACATCAAAGTCTTGGCCATTACTACTAACTGCACCTTTCAGCAAGCTTTGCTTTCTCCTTATAAGGCTTCACCAGAACACGCGCACCACAAATGTAGTGTGGATTTCCTTCTGAAAGAACTGTCCTTACGGTTTCTGAATAGGTGAAAGTTACAAATCCAAACATGCGCTTCTGCTGCGTTGGTATTCGAACGTCTTGAACAGGACCGTATGCCCTGCAAAAAGCAACACATCTTTGTATTTTGCAAGTTGAACTTACACCATCTCATTTGCTTATATTGAAAGGGCATGATGAAATATGTAAACTCAACTAGAAATATTACTTCAAGTAGACAAGTGCAACATGTTCTTATAAGACTGCGGCTACCTAGATTAACTGTTGCAAAATATTGATCTCTCCAATCAGCCGCACAAAAGAGGGCATGCAAGATAACACACGAATCTTGCTTGAAAACCAACCACAGGAAAACAGAGTTTTTGAAAGTTGCATTGGACTGTGCACTCACCTGAAATGTATACTGACATCCTGCATGGTAAAGGTACTCTCGGCAGGAAAAGTTAGATAGATTTGTCTTGAGCTTGAATTGAATGAGTCATTTTCCAAAGCACTTCCTCTGTAAGCTCTAAACTTGTATGCTTCCTCAGTTAGAACAACAGCTTGCTGACCGTAAGGCCTGTTTGATCCATTGATCGAGAAAACCAGTTAGCAACGCGATCTTTCAGGTGTTACAGTACATTTTTCATCTATTCAACGATAGTGGAGAGAACAAGATAAGGGCTACTACTATCACTAGTGGTGATATGCTAGTAGGCCGAGCAAATTACAGAGACTCTGTGAACATAACAGGTGATTGATATGTCATATATGCAACGTCCACAGGCAAAGTGCCACTCTTTCTGGACGGTATGATTCTTTGATGATGAATCTCAGAGGTTGACACTACGTGGATAGGGACCTTGATCAATTAAGACTACTGAAGAGCATGAGATTGATAATGCTTTAAAAAATTTACCAATCAACGAGGGTGACGATATTTGGTAGCCCAGCAAGCAGATTACTAAGGCTGTTGTCAGAATTCCCCTGTCTTTGGCCCTCACTGTAGCACTCCTCTGCGTGGAGCAGTTTTCCGTACCTTTCATGATAAAGCTGTGGTAAACTAGCCATGGATACAGGAGCCTTTCCTCGAAGAAGCTCGCTTAGCTCCTTCTCAAGGCACTCCAACTGCACTCCTTCAGTACCGTCTGTCTCTTGAGTTTTTTGAGATGCGTCGACAAAGTAAGCTAAGCTCGCCCGTTCACCTTCATGAACAAATCTGCAAGCATTACCGTTCTTGCAGTAGCCCCGAGCAAAATAGAGGCAAGGTTTCAACAGAGGAATGGAGCAAGAAAGCTGACTGTCCTTCATGATCAAGAATCGTTCGTTTCCTGCAAATCTGTCATACAGATTGCTCAAATCTAGTGGTGTCCTCTGTGCTACTGCCATAGCTGCATCTTGAGCTGAAGATTTATCTATTGCATAAAGGTCAGGAGAACGATAGCTGGTTTCTGATGGGCTAAATTGACTACAGCCTAGTTGAAGCTGCTGAGAAGCCCGAAGAGCAATGTTACGATTGGGGGTAGAAAGGCGAGGTGAATGCAGGGGACTTGAATACTGTATTGGCTTGGTAACAGAAGTGAGGCCGAGCTCTTTTTTGGCCTTGGCGATCAGGGAATGCAGAACGATGTCTGAGCCTAGAGCCAAGCGCAGCATCTCCTGCTCTTCCCAGTCCTGAAGCAGCAAGTAACCCATTATTTTGAGAACGTTGTCAGCATCCAAGCTCTGTACCCTTGTGTAGAGCTTCCTCCTGGCCTCTTCCAGGTCCATTTCTAAACACATTGATCTACAACCAAAGCATGTCCGCCTTCGTGAGAGAGATTCAAGGCTTTCATACAACATCGGAATGAACAGCTACCAAAAGTTTCGATGCCAAATAGCATTTGTTTTCAAAATAACAAGAATTTTACTCAGAGAAATCTCATAAATCTAACCACCTGCACACATATTGAGAAGTAGGCGAAGTATTAGCCTCTTTGTGGCAGCATATACTAAGGTAAGATCACGCATATCGGAAAATAAATTAAATGTCTACTAAAAGTCTGATGTAGAATCTAGATGCCTTCAGGCCTCGTGGATTATAATCCAGACTGTACTGTGGAGTCAAGTCAACAGATTGTGAGCCTGTTGTAGTGGACGATCCAGACGCTGAAGAGAGCTATGTAGGGCATCTAAAGTGCTATTATTTCCAAGGATTAGTTACTTGAAACTTCAGCATAGGCTAAAAAGAAAATACGGATCCACGAAAGGTACTCAGACATGCATCTCCACAATCGACAAAAGCCGACCAAACGGCTGAAAAGACTGTGATAATGTCTCTGTAAAGGCCGGTGCCTTTTCGAACTAGATGGCAACGTGTGTACACACTAGAGGACAACTGAGACGAACTGAGAGGGGTAAACCATGTCTAGATAAATTGTGTTCGGTAGTCTATTATGGATAGATCGTAGATTGATGGCATAAGATTTTGAAAAAGCAATGCAATGTCACCCGAAAACTAAATCCATCGTAAATAATGAAGAATTGGTAGCTGCTTCTCGTATTAGCTCTCTATACATGATAAGTATGTATATCATAGCATGCTCAATTCTTAAACTATAGCTTTGAATCT
This sequence comes from Diphasiastrum complanatum, assembly GCA_029204225.1. NCBI lineage: Eukaryota > Viridiplantae > Streptophyta > Lycopodiopsida > Lycopodiales > Lycopodiaceae > Diphasiastrum > Diphasiastrum complanatum. The sequence goes on from CM055108.1 coordinate 37,606,821, forward strand.
GATTAGCTGTGTTTAAGTGTTACCATTTGTTCGTCATAGCACGGTTGTTATCGTGCTCAATATGCTCTGAAAGTTTTGGAGATACTCAAGCTGTATATACGTCCGAATGTATATACTCAAGCTGTATATACATTCATTAGTTAATTTCCTTGATGATTGCTCATGATTTTACTGGCTAGCAGCAGCAAAAATTTCCATATAAAACTAGCTGTCTCAACACCTTCACAAAAGAAAACATGGCATTACAGACAACTTACTACTTTTCATCAAAATGAAAACTAGCAAATACCAGAGTCCAGACATAACCTCGCTGAAGACCGTTCAGTACTAATATTTTGGCTTCAATGCTATTGCAAAAGATAATGCAGAAGCAGTCAGTTAGCATACGTTTGAAGCGTATGCTAATCAAAGCGGAAGTAAAAGTGAAAAATAGACACTTATAATTTTTTTCTGAAACAGAAAACGAATATAGCAGAAGTCGCTAGATCTTTAGCATCGTCGGCCAAACTAATCCACGTAGAGCTGTTGATAATAATCAATAAAAGGAGACTTGAGAAAGCACTATTCATCTGTTTAACAGCAGGTTGAGCAGAAGACATGCAACTGATATCTGAGAGATAGAGAAAATAGATTCTTATGATAAGTCCAAAGCAAACTACATAGATCTATAAACATTATTTCTGACAGAATCAATAGCTTCTGCATAAATGTAGCTTACATCTTTGTTCAGCGAGCTGTTTCATGTACAAACGTAGCAAAAATGACAGACCAACGAGAAACCGACGGCGATGAGAGCGTCGTAAAAAGAGCAAATAAATAAGAAAGAAAACCACCTGCGTCTTGCGCCTTGTGTCTTAGTCCATCACGCCACTCCGAGGAAGATCTGCAACCAATGATCGTTATCGTTTGCTCACAATTTTACGATACAACTCACAGCAGCTGACGATATTTGGCAACGTTTCATCGTTCTTCGAGCCAGCACCCGGACGAACAATCGAACACACGAAAACGAGAGAGAGATCAATAAAAAATTAACCAACCCAAAAAATTAATTAACAACTAATTGAAAAATTAAACAATGCGATTAAGCTAATTGTACAGGCCAGAGCGAGAGATAGACAGAGAGCGCGCCATGGCGCTCAAGGAAAATAATAAATTTCACACGCCTTCACGTGGATGCTAGCCACGCGTCAAGATGCCACGCGGAAACATCTCAATGGCTTTATTAACCACATGGCACAATCGGAATGCTTCTAAGATTGATCGGACGGTGGCCAATGACAAGTTTAGAATCCACCATTCCATTAAGATGTGGGGAAGAATTAAAAACTAATGAGAATATGTGGTTAACCTAAATATGTAAAGCCGAGAAAAACTAACGTACAATAAATTTTGTAGTTAAGCTAATTATGCCGGCCAGAGAGCCTTTTGGGGAGATTTTCGGAAAAATAAAAAAACAATTAATGAAAATCGACAGAAAAAAAATTTGCGTCAGAGCTGTGCTGCAGATCCGAGTATTATATAAATAAACAATTGAAGTGAAATGGCAGGCGAATTAAGAGCAAGGAGCTAATTCAGGAGTAATTTTCTATCTCGAAACTAGGATTCCAAATTCAATTAAAGTATATAAAGAAAATAGTTTGAAACTGAGAATATTAAATACTTGGGTCCCTTGTCCCTTATTTCCCATCTTTTCTCAACCTTTCATCACATTAATAAATTCGTTTTATTTGTTGTTTGATTCTCCTCTTGTTAAATTGGTGGTGGACCTGGCCTGGCCTGGCCTCTGCGATTACTCATTACTTAGTAGCAATTATGTGACTAACGCACAGGTCCTAGAACTAGAGACCCCATTCTCCATTGAAATTTGCATAGCATATATGAGGATGTATGATATAAATCATAATATTGGCAATGGCTTGTAAGCTTGCTTGTGAGGGTGACATGATGGTAAGATCTTGGCTATGATATAAATCATAATATTGGCAATGGCATGTAAGCTTGCTTGTGACAGTGACATGATGGTAAGATCTTGGCTTGTGGGTTTGACCGGGCAGTTCCAAATGCCCCTATGGATGTGTGAGAAAACCTTTGGATTGTGATTGAATGTGAAGATTGTGGCCTTGGGTTGGATTATTGAAGCCCCATGTTTGCGCATTGGGGTGTTGCCAATTGAAGTCAAAGTGAGCCTATTTGGTTTTTGTCCTTACTAGTCTCAATGTATTGGACCTAGGGTCAAGGCTATTGAAGAGTGAAGTTACCCTTGAAAATTGAATTAAGGCCTCCCTAGTTTCAATCCACTACACCTTGTGCCTGCAATGTATATATATATATATTGTTAGATAATGGTTAAAATTGTAAATACGGTATAGTCTCGTAGAGGGTACATCATCTATAGTCATCAATCATGGCCTTAGTCCAGTGTGATCTTCAAAATAACAAGTTTGCATTGCTCTCAAATAATGATAAAATCTTAAAGGATAATTTTTAATTTGTTAAGATTGTCATTTCGCAAATTGGTTTAAATACTTGTAAGTTTCAACTCATGATGTAAATTTCAAAGATCGAGGGTTTTATGCAATGTCTTATCACTTCCACTAAATGTTGCAGGTATTTAATATGGTTCTCTTGCAAGTTTTTATAAGCATTGGAAGTGTTTGAGTGGAATGTTGCAGTTAAATACTTCAATTTTCATTCTAGTGACTTGCTACTTTCATTGGAGCTGTAAGTTTTAATGAGCACTAAAAGTTTCCACAAGTGAAACGTTTGTTCAATGAATACTGCATACCGATGCATCCAAGTATGCCATTGGAGCAGTGCTCACCCAACCGGACGGAAGATGTCATGATTCCGATTCCTGAAAGACCGAGGTACGAAGCATAAGTGAAGGGTATCTTTGATTCATCCAAGACTATTTTAGTGAATATTGTGCATGTACTCTAGTTGCCTTAAAATCTACAACAGAATAAAAGTTTCCATTATTTGGGATCAAATGTGTCTTGCTTTATGTTTGCCTATGGGTATTTCGCTATAGTCCTTTGACAGCATAATATGATAATGTTTGAAATTACTTATGTCCAAAATTCTCCTTTTATAAAAAGACACCACACAAACATCATCATCATAACACAGTGGCACTCTTTTTTATGTAGCAGTTATTTGTTGTCTCGAAAACCATGACCTGTCGTGTTCTTAGATGAGGGAAATATCATTCAAGATTACTCATTGTTCAGATAGCACAAAAAATGTCTAACTTGGACTACAAGTGATGGATTGCAACATTAGATACCACTAAAATCTTCAAAGAAAGACCCTCGCAATCATATAAAGCTACACAATATTCAAATCTATTTGTTTATCTTAAGAAGGATTAACATTTGGTGCTACTATGTACTTATTAAGAGAACTTAGGCATACATCTTATGTCTATCAATAATGTTGATAGTGGTATGAATTTGTTTACGCAATTGTTGTATATGTTTATAAAATATGTATATCATTTATTTATGTTTAAAACAAATGAAAAAAGTAAAAGAAACTGTATTGGGACCTCTTTAGAGACTTGCATACCTAAGCATTTTTTAAATTTATTGGTTATTTTAAATCAGTATCACATTTTAGTACTTCACATGCAACACATTGATTGACATTGGAAAACTTGATAGCCTCTTTCCTCTTTCCTCTCGTGAATCGAAATGTTCGATTCCATGTATTGCAAATGATTGTGGAAGCATAGCCTTTGAGCAATATACAAGCTTTAGAAAAATCATCCGTACAAGATGATAAAGAGTAATTGTTCAGACAAAAAAGATACATCATGTCATACCATAGGAAAAGAGAAGTTTCATGAATATGATGGGAGTTAGATCAAGAACTTAAATATTCTATTTCTTAGTTATTCCCTTCTCCACTTCCATCAGTTTTGGGTGAGACTTTACGGTCTCACCCCAGTGTCTTTAAATATTTAAAGCCTCCTACTTTTAATGGGGAAGAGAAGGATAGAAATGCAGACATTCTACAAACCTTCCTCAGCAAATGGAAGAACATTCATGCTCTTAAACAGACCCCTGACCATTTGCAAGCTATTGAGACCAATCTTTCCTTAGGGCCTATGGCCTATAAGTGGTGGTTAAATCTCCAGGAGACTAGGTAGACTCCTCGGTCATGGAAAGCTTTTGAAGAAGCTTTCCTAAAAGAATTTCTACCAGAAAATGAACTTGATAGAGCCTGGAAAGCTGAGAAAGAACAATAATGGACAAGTCCCTCATCCAATATATCTCGCAGTATTAGCAATTTTAAAGATTAAAAATATGGATGATTATCAGAAAATCAGGGGATTTGTCCGTGGCCTCAAAGATGAATATAAAGTAAAGGTCCAGATAAACTCGCCTACTACCCTTGAGCAAGCTCTCAGATATGCTCAAATCTATAATGATTTAGTGAGTAGGAAGAGGGCGAGACAGCAGCCACTTTCTGAGCAGCCTTCTCAAAAAGACTTTCAATTTGAAAAGAAATTTTTAAAAAGAAAGAACCAAGATAAATTTAAAAGTGAATCTTTTCAAAAACGCCTTTCACTCATACAACCCTTAAAACCAGATGATTTAGAAAAAGCCAAACAAGAATGTTTGTGCTTTGTGTGTATGGGCAAGGGACACATAGTCAGACAGTGTCCCAAGGGGCCTTTCACTAAAAAAGATAAAAAAGATAAAAAACAAGTTCATCTTGTTCAGACTGTATGTTTCCCCAGTGACTCGGTAGCTTCCGAGATCAAAGTGTATCATGAAGATCATGAACACTGTTGCCAGCTAATCTCTGCAATGCTAGCGAGACCCTTCAGCTTTGGGCCGCATGACCTAGTACGTATGCATGGGAAAGTTGGTAACTAGTCAGTAAGAGTTATGGTTGATAATGGGGCAACCCATAATTTCATCAACTACACCCTAGTTAAAAAGCTTAAACTACTAGAAGTACCTAGTCAGCATAGGTACATAGTTCCATTAGCTAAGGGTGAAGATAAAAAAATATGGGAAACTATGGTAAGTAATTTGAATCTTGGTATTCAGGGGTACCAAGATGAAATAAACTTTCAGATAATGCACTTGGATCGTACAAACATTGTTCTTGCGAGAGATTGGCTCTACAGTTTAGGACCCTCCCTCCACAGAAACTATCAGGAGAATGCCCTCAGCTTTCAGCATAAAGGCCGAGAGATCAAGTTGCATGGGGAGCATGATGTTCCCAGCAGTCTTATGGTCTGCAGTTCAGAACTCTATCAGCTAATCGGAGACGAAAACCATCAGGTATTCTTATGTGACTTTCAGTTTATTCCTGAAGTTTCTATTTCCAGTTCTATTCAGTAGAAAATCAGTAAATTAGAAACTTTATTGTCTAAATTTAAAGATGTTTTTCCTGAAGATTTGCCACATGGTTTACCACCTAGCAAAGAGGTAGATCATGTAATAAAGCTAGTACCAGGTATAGCACTTGTTTCTAAACCTCCGTATTGGGTCAGCCGAACAGAGGATGAAGAAATAACTAGGCAGACTATCTTGGGAAAGGCCAAATTCAGACCAATAGTTCACCATGGGCCTCATCAGTCCTATTGGTGAAAAAGAAAGAGGGGTCTATGTGTCTTTGCGTAGATTACAGAGCCCTCAATAAAGTCACAATTAAGAATAAATATCCTATGCCTCGGGCAGACGAGTTGTTTGACCAACTCGACGGGGCTAAGTTTTTCAGCAAAATAGACCTCAGATCGGAATATCATCAAGTCCGTATAAAATCGAAAGATGTCTCAAAAACAGCTTTTAGGACTCGTCACGGTCATTATGAGTTTAAGGTGATACCTTTTGGGCTCACAAATGCTCCAGCTACCTTTATGACCTTGATGAACAGTGTCCTCAGACCATACTTGGGTAAATTTGTAGTCGTATTTTTAGATGACATCCTCGTCTACAGCAAAACGAGGAAGGATCATCTAAAACACCTCAGAAAGGTGTTTCGACTGCTCAGAAAGCATAAGCTTTATGCTAAATAATCCAAGTGTGAATTCTTCGTTGAAGAAGTAGCATATTTGGGTCACATTATCTCTTCAGATGGGATTAAGATGGACCCAAATAAGGTTAAAGCCATACTCAGTTGGCTAAGACCACATAATATTTTGGAACTTCAGATCTTTCTTGGTTTGGTGGGATATTACAGACGATTTGTCAAGGAATATGCTCAGATAGCAGTTCCCATGACAAATCTTCTTAAGGGGAAGGGAAAGGAGTTCGTTTGGGAGTCCGCACAACAGGAGAGCTTTGATGCTCTCAAAACAGCTTTAGCTACAGCACCAGTTCTAAAAATCGTCGACCTCAATCAGCCATTTGTGGTCAAAACAGATGTTAGCGACTTTGCAGTTGGTGCTGTGCTAACTCAGGGTGGACGACCATTTGCGTTCGAGAGTAAAAAACTCGAACCAGCTCAGACTAGGTACAGTGCCTATGAAAAGGAACTCTTTTAGTCCATGCCCTTAAGACTTGGAGGCATTATTTGTATGGTGCCAACTTTGAGGTCCTGACAGACCATGAGAGTCTCAGATACCTTTGCAATCAGCCTGAGCTTAGAGGTCGGAAAGCTCGTTGGGTAGAGTTGATGCAAGAGTTTGACATGTCTATCAGTCATAGACGTGGAAAATTCAATACAATAGCAAATGCCCTTAGTAGAATGCCTATGATAAACGAGCTGAGTTTTACTCAGATTCGTAATGAGTTACTCGAGTCCTTGAGAGGGAAATGCCAGCATGATGCATTCTTCTCTACTATCTGGAACTCAGTCCAGAGCAGACAGTTACAGACTCCATAACCAGTTTTCGGGACTGGTGCCAGTTCATCCAAGAATATGGCAGCTTCCATTGAGGATGATGATGAGTCCGAGTATACGTCGTCAGATGACGTTGAGGATTCTGAACCTGTATTACCCAAGCAAACCCCAGTGGTTGAGGGTCAGTTGACTCAAGGATTCAAATGGAAATAGGATTCCATTCAGGATGAGTACTTGCTCTATAGAGATAGAGTATGTGTCCCCAATTCAGAGGATTATAGGCAGTAGGTCCTATATGAATGTCATGACAATCCTAGTGCGGGACATCCAGGCATACAGAAGACCTATGAGCTTCTTCGTAGGCAATTTTTTTGGCCCAGTATGAAAAAGGACGTCCACCAATATGTAACCAGTTGCCAGAAATGTCAAGTAAACAAAGCAGAGCATTTAAAGGCAGGAGGGTTGTTGCATCCCTTAGAAATACCAGCTGGTAAATGGGAGAGTATCTCCATGGATTTTATAGTAGGCCTGCCTAAAACCCAAAAGGGTAATGACGCTATATGGGTCACAGTTGACCGTCTGACCAAAATGGCTCATTTCATTTCGACCAAAACAATCGTTAGAGCTCCAGAGTTAGCGAGGTTGCTTGTAGACGGGCTATTTAAATTGTACGGTCTACCTTTCGGCATAGTCAGCGACCGAGACAGTAAGTTTATTGGAAATTTTTGGAGGGCAGTATTCCATCATCTCCATACTAAACTTAATATGAGTACCACCGACCATCCATAGACGGACGGTCAAACTCGATATTAGAGTTTGCTTACAACAGTACCAAACATTCAGCTACGGGATACAGCCCATTTATGCTGATGTACGGTTTTCAGCCACGCTCACCCACAACTGTACGGTTTAAACAAGAAAAAGTTGAAGCAGCCAGAAATTTTTTAGAAGACCTAAACCAGATGATATAACATGCTAAGCGTAGCATTAGGCAGTCCCAGGATCGAGCCAGGCATTATGCAGATCCACACAGATGGGATGTGGAGTTCTCCACTGGTGAGAAACTCTACTTGAGAGTCCCAGTTGACTCTAAAACCCTAAAATCAGGAGTGTATGCTAAGTTGTCTCCAAGGTATTGTGGTCCCTTTACCATCAGTAGGAGACTAGATGAGGTCACCTATGAACTAGAACTCCCACACAACAGTAAGGTTTTTCCAGTCTTTCATGTAAGTCAGTTACGAAAAGCCTTAACCAGATCAGACAATCTGGTAAGGGACAGTGTTCTAGTTCTACCATTGGATCCTCAGAAATCTCCACATGAACCAGAGGAGATTCTTGATAGTAGAGAGACGCAGACTCGTCATACTCTATACCGAGAATATCTGGTTAAGTGGAATGATCAGCCTGTTGAGAATGCCACTTGGGAAAGAGGCAACGTCCTTCGCAAGATTTTTCTAGACTTTGTCTTAGAGGATCAAGATGGTTCTTAAGGAAGAGGGAGTGTTACAAGCTCGTAACCAATGTCGAACCCTAGGGAACACAGATAGGTCAGATACTACAGTCAGGGTCTTGTCCAGCGTACATAACCAACATGACAAGCCAGTGTGAGTAGTGTGTCCCAACACGGTCCATAGCCATGGCGGGCCTAAATCAGCCTAGGGACCTTGTCAGCAGGATAGGGCCCCCAGTTGGGTCCCGACGTGCAGTCGGCCACGTCAGTGCCACGTGGCCGACACTTGGCAGTTGCATGCTACCAGTCCTCACACTGGGCTAGGAGGGGCTTACTCTATATCAGGGAGTAGGCAAGGTTGGGTGGATCAGCTAGTGTTTGCCCTAATGTGGTGTTAGGATCTATTACAATTAGATCCCAGATCAAGTGTATTTGATTGCAATGTGCTTCGTTCTAGAATGGAACACGGGATCTTTCGTCAGGTGTATTGAAGAGGTGTTGTCCATCTGCAAGACCAGGGGCTCGTTCTTTGTTTTGCCCAATTCGTCCAAGAACTACCTTAGCCAGATTCTTTCGTTGGCCATCTTTGCTACTGTTATGTACTCTGCTTTGCAAGATGTCTGGGCTACAACGGTCTGCTTCTTGCTAACCCAGAAAACTGCTGCTCTTGATGCAATGTTGCATCCTCCTGAGACACTTTTATAGTCATCCTTGAGAGATGCCCAGCTAGCATCGCTGTAGGAAAGTATCCTAAAACCTGCACCACGACAATAACACAAGCCATAATTTCTCATTAATTGAAGATATTGCAAAATTCGTTTTGCAATCTTCCAATGTGTCAAGCCTGGATTCGTGCAGAATTGGCTTATCTTGAATACTGCATAAGCAATATCAGGACGTGTATTGTCAACAAGGTACATCAATGATCCTATCAGCTTTCTGTAAGGTGTGAGCTGCATCTGTTCTCTCTCTTTCTCAGTCTTTGGACAGACATCATTCGTCAGCACCGTCACTACGAGCATTGGAGTGTTCACTCCTTTGCAGTTCAGCATCCCAAAGTCCTCTAGGATCTTCTGGATGTATCTGGACTGGTGAAGGTATAACTTACCTCCCTCATAGTCCCTTTCAATTTGTAAGCCTAGGTAACACCTGGCTTCTCCTAGATCTACTATTGCGAAATGTTTCGAGATGTTTGTCTTTACTTCAGCTATTAGTTGCTCACTCCTGCAAAGTATCAGAGTGTTGGCCACATACACAGCCACAATGATGATCTGCCCATCCGTAACTCTGACATATACATTGGAAGCAGCCAACAGAGGCTTGAATCCTAATGATTTCAGGGTTTGATATTTCTTCTTGTACCATTGTCAGACTGATTGTTTCAGATCGTAGATGCTTCTATGCATTTTGCATGCATAGTCAGGAAGTGAATTTGAGACATATCCTAGGGGTTGATCCATGTAGATCTCTTCTTCTAATTCGCCATGCAAGAATGTTGTCTTATCGTCCACAACGTGGATCTTGAGGTCATAAGTTGCTGCATATGCAAATAACAAACGTAAGGAAGAATGTTTGACGACAGGCTAGAAGGTTTCAGAGTAGTCAATATCGTATCTCTGAGAGAAACCCTTCGCTACCAGTCTTGCCTTGTATTTCGTGATGTTCCCATCTTCGTCCAAGAACTACCTTAGCCAGATTCTTTCGTTGGCCATCTTTGCTACTGTTATGTACTCTGCTTTGCAAGATGTCTGGGCTACAACGGTCTGCTTCTTGCTAACCCAGAAAACTGCTGCTCTTGATGCAATGTTGCATCCTCCTGAGACACTTTTATAGTCATCCTTGAGAGATGCCCAGCTAGCATCGCTGTAGGAAAGTATCCTAAAACCTGCACCACGACAATAACACAAGCCATACTTTCTCATTAATTGAAGATATTGCAAAATTCGTTTTGCAATCTTCCAATGTGTCAAGCCTGGATTCGTGCAGAATTGGCTTATCTTGAATACTGCATAAGCAATATCAGGACGTGTATTGTCAACAAGGTACATCAATGATCCTATCAGCTTCCTGTAAGGTGTGAGCTGCATCTGTTCTCTCTCTTTCTCAGTCTTTGGACAGACATCATTCGTCAGCACCGTCACTACGAGCATTGGAGTGTTCACTCCTTTGCAGTTCAGCATCCCAAAGTCCTCTAGGATCTTCTGGATGTATCTGGACTGGTGAAGGTATAACTTACCTCCCTCGTAGTCCCTTTCAATTTGTAAGCCTAGGTAACACCTGGCTTCTCCTAGATCTACTATCGCGAAATGTTTCGAGATGTTTGTCTTTACTTCAGCTATTAGTTGCTCACTCCTGCAAAGTATCAGAGTGTTGGCCACATACACAGCCACAATGATGATCTGCCCATCCGTAACTCTGACATATACATTGGAAGCAGCCAACAGAGGCTTGAATCCTAATGATTTCAGGGTTTGATATTTCTTCTTGTACCATTGTCAGACTGATTGTTTCAGACCGTAGATGCTTCTATGCATTTTGCATGCATAGTCAGGAAGTGAATTTGAGACATATCCTAGGGGTTGATCCATGTAGATCTCTTCTTCTAATTTGCCATGCAAGAATGTTGTCTTATCGTCCACAACGTGGATCTTGAGGTCATAAGTTGCTGCATATGCAAATAACAAACGTAAGGACGAATGTTTGACGACAGGCTAGAAGGTTTCAGAGTAGTCAATATCGTATCTCTGAGAGAAACCCTTCGCTACCAGTCTTGCCTTGTATTTCGTGATGTTCCCATCTGGTCTTGCGCTTATGTGGTAATGGCTCCAACGTCCATACTTGGTTCTTCCTCATGGACTCCATCTCTTCCTTTTCTGGACCTTCAATTGCCTCCTCGAAAGTCTGTGGTTCGCCACTGAACCCGCAAAACTCTTCTGATGTGGAAGCTGAGCTGCTTGGCACATATCTTGCTAGCGCTCTTCGTGGTCTTGTCGACCTTCTGGGAGATCCTCTTGGAACAGCTATGCCTTTGCCCTTGTCTGCTCTGCTCGGTCCGGAACCATCTTGGTTTACAAAAATCGTAGCAACAGGTTGCCTCTCAAATTTTTCTTCGTCAGATTCATTGCTCAAATGGGAGACGACACAAAAATATTTGTTTTCGTATTCGTCCTCTACTCCCTCTATCGTTGGCGGCAGGTCATAGTACTATCTCTCTAGAACTTTGTAGCTGACATGATCGTCATTGGCCATTGTCCTACTCTCATCGAATCTGACATCTCTCACTGTTTTCATAGCGTTCGTGTCTGGCATGTAGACTCTGTAGTATGACAAATTGTTGTCATAACCTACCAGAAATCCTTGCTCGGCTTTCTCATCAAGCTTCTTTCAAAGTTTATCAGGAATATGTGCATAAACTTCACAGCCAAAGATTTTGACGTGAGACAGGTTGGGCTTTCTACCCCACCATAGCTCATTTGGTGTCATGTGAGGAACACCAGACTTGTCTATTATGTTTTGGATGTATGCAGCTGTAGCTACTACTTCAGCCCACAGTGCCCTTGGAGCCTTCGAGTAGGCCATCATGTATCTAGTTGCTTCCATTAGGGTCCTATTCTTTCGTTTAGCAACACCATTGTGCTGCGATGTGTAGGCTGCAGTTCTTCAATAAATGATGCCACGATCATTGCAAAAGTTAGTGAAGCGATTCGAGATGTATTCGCCACCTCAATCTGTTCTAATCTACTTCACTTTGCTGTCTGTGTATCTTTTTGTCCAATTCACATATTTTGTTGATTTATCAAGTGCTTCATATTTATTCTGAATGAAATACACTCTGGAAAATTTGCTATAATCATCAATGAAGGTTATATAATACTTTGAACCTCCTACTGAGATCATGTTGAATGGTCTACAGATGTCAGAGTGCACTAGCTCCAGAATCTTTGTCGTTCTGTAGGAGTCTTTAATGAATGTTGTGCGTGACATCTTGCCCTTCAAACATGCATCACAGGTGGTCGAACTAGTTGCATTCGAGATGCTGACCCCTGTTATCGCTCCATGATGGCTTGTCTGGTAAAGTGCCAGAATGTGGCAGAGTCTTCTGTGCCATAGAGTGTCTGGCGAGTCGTCATGAGTCTGATGCACCTGATCTGTAGATAGGTGTACCTTCAGATGATATAGGTTCTCTTTCCTTCTACCTTGAGCGATGAGAGTACTAGTACTGGCATCAATCACATTGCATGCTTCGTCAGAAAACGTCACACGCATCCCTGCATCTGCTATTCTTGCTACAGAGAGCAAGTCTTGTTGCAAAGTAGGCACGAACAGAACATCTTCGAGTCGTCTATCTTTGCCATTTGTGTTGAGCCATAGTGAACCAATACCATTCACTTGATGTCTAGATCCATCTCCAAGAACTATGAATCTTGAGGGATTTGCACTTCTGAAATCAGAGATGATTCGTCTTGATGTCATGAAGTGTGAGGTGGCTCTTGAATCTAGGATCACCTCATGTGTGTCAGATGTTGATGCTGCATACATGTCTTCATAGATATAGGCGGTTAAACAATATCTGTTCGTTCTTTCTTCGCCCATTTTCGAGCTCTCGGGCTCCTCGACATAGGATGAACTATTGTTGTTCTCCTATCTGTTCTGTGCTGACTTGTTTCTTGGGTTCTGGCGGCAATCCATGGCTGCGTAACCCTTCTTGTGGCAATGAATACACTCAATCTTGGGATTGAGCCAGCAGGTATCTACTGTATGTCCGTCTCTTCTGCAATTCACACAAGTCTTCTTGTCTGCACCTTGTTGTTTCGACCTCCCTTTGGTCTTCCAGTTGCCCTTGCTTGTTCCCTCTGCTTGTTGGTCACGATCCTGCCTCTGATTGGACTCCCTCTTAGGCTTAAATTGCTTCTTTGATTTTTCTTTGTTGCCATAGAGGGCCTGGTGAGAACCATCTTTGTGATCCAGATGTTCTTTGGCCTCGACTTCCTCTCGAATCTCGACAATCACCTTTTTGAGGTTCATGGTGGGATCTTTCGTGAGCAGGGTTCTTGTCATCTGGAATGATCTAAAGGTGCATTCTAGTGCACTCCTTACAATGCAAGAGAATAATCACATCCCAAGGGAATTCACTTGGCTTAATATGTCCCATACTAAGATATTCTCTTGTTTGCAAAGCCACTTGATCTTCCTCTTTTTGGGCAAACTAACAACATTTTCTATAAGATTATCTATCATGTGATCCATTGCCTTTTTGGGAGGCAAGCCATAAGCCAACCAATTCACTATGTTATACATCTCCAAATTCATATATGAGATTATGTTTTATTTGTTGCTTATTGAAAACTAGAGCTTCCAAAAAAAGCTACATCTAAAAAGCGTCCATGATTGTCAACAACATTCAATTGTACTTTCGACCATATTAAAAGAGGAAAAACATCATACTCAAAAACCTTTTTATTTTTGAAGAAGAAGAAAGCACACAACAATAAGGAGAAACTTCCATTTCTCCTTGAACAGGCTTATTCCATCAACACAAAAAGCATGTCATAGTTTTATCACTATAAACAAAACTATTGGATGAATAATAAAATACCTGAAATCCTAGAATAATATTGTTCGATCAACATAAATAAGAAATCAATCACTTTTGGCTTAGTAGAATCTTTCAAAGATAGGATATACAACCCTAAAGGGTTGGGCTCCAAATTACAAATTTCAATCTTTGCTAAGGAACTAATGGTAAACTAATCTAATCTACTGTAGAGGGAATGAAGATAAGTTCAAACCTCTTACATGTTATTTCGGTGAGAATTCAAACTAGACATCATATGGACATTGTCGTAAAGTAAAAATCCTAAATTCTCTAATATTACATCTTTTCCTAAGTACTAGCCATCACAAGCAAACATAACACAATGATCATAATTCAATTCACAAGCAAACGTAACACAATGATCAAAATTCATTTTTTGCTTTTTGCTAATTTAGGTGCTATTTCATAAAATGATCAAGAAATATTACATGATTGCAATATTTGTATTTAAAAAAATTGATATTATATTTTAGCTTTCTATCATGCCCACTCAAAGTTTTATTGGCTCATGACTACATGCATAGACAAACGACCACTATTCTCATGAGTTATCATAATATCACCCAATGATGACTATATTTTTGTTGATACATGCAATTATTCCATTGACAATCAAGTAATCCAAGTTGATTTTGTCAAATAGTTGTTCCATGCAAAAAACTGCATCACTACTTTGCGTCCATGTATGAACCAAACTATCACATTGAGTAATCCCTTGCACGAATACTATTGTTATCGAGAACCTATTCCATGCATTCAAAACGCTTAACAAACCATACAACACAACATATGCACAAAAATGGTGGACAACATTCTTGGTCTATTGCTTGTAATCCATGCCTATCTTTCTGGGATACACCATAAATGGTTTTAGATGACCTCTATGTACATATAAACCTCCAAGGGTCCTAACCTAATATGAACCTAATTGAGCAACAATAATGCCAACTTTAGTTCATCCACTTATGTTACCAACTGGAGAAACTGCTCCTTGGTAACCAGTTTGTCGAGTTCTTTGGCGAACTGTTCTTGTTCTTCCAATTCCATGGGTTCCTTCCCTTTACTGTAAGCCAAGGCTTCTGTTTCAAGTTCGTCGAAGCCTCTTTAACAAGAGACATGGTTGCTGACATCTTCACTAAAGCCCTGGACAAAGGACTCTTTGGGAGACAAAGGAGCAGTCTCGGGATCGTAAAGTTGTCATGCTTTGAGAGGGAGTTGAAGAAACAGAACGTTTCTAATTACAAAGCCTTGCTAGCTTTCAGCCCTCAGTCCGACAAAGACATTCACGAGCTCGAAGACCTGGAGACACGAAGCACGAAAAGTTTCGCGAACACGAAAGTCAAAGAAAACGAAGACGAATGGTTTGCACACAAAAGTTAAAGTAGACGAAGATGAACGGTTTGCAAACATGAAAGATTCATGAACGAGAATATTTTGCGGTCCAGTACGAGAGAAGGCAAATGACCAAAACGAAACCAACACGGAAACGAAACCTTCAGGTATCAACAAGATCATGCAAGTACCCAGAAGTACAGATATCTGATCTGATGGTATAACGTCAGCATATACCTTTTTGGGTTGTGGCTAATCTGCCACTCTTGTAATTCCCTGATTAGTTGTAGATGTTTAATCACTCTAATCCTAGATTTACATAGAGCGACCATACTTACTGGATGATACTTGACATATAGATAAACAGGATAAACATGTGCAGTGTAATGTAACAGTCTGATGCTAGTAAATGATCAAGATGAAAAATACAGATAGCAAGTTCGCCTGCGTGCGAGAGACAAGCTCTATGATCAGGATCCATAGAGATCCAACTGTCCGCTAGTAAAGTGAGACGCTTACTCGTGAGAGAACCGTGTTTCTCCCACACCAACGCAACTGCGTGGATTTGCATGCAATCCCTGAAGAATCAGAGAAGAAAATCAATAGATGATATTGTAGAAAATCAGCAACTAGGGCAGTAGCAGGCTTCCTTTTTTACACAAATGTCGGATCAAACTTGTAGAATAAATGCATTCTACCTACAACATTCTATTAGGTTTAAGACAAGCTTCAAAATCTAAGTTTCTAGCCAGAATCAATCATAGAACTAATACAAATCGCCTACCATACCTATGCTTCATATTTATGCCACATAAATGATGAATGCACGAATTGTACAATTATCAATCCTCACCGCTCTAATATAATGTAGAATTAAGACTAACAACTATTGCATTCATTCATTCAATAGCATAACATAATAAGCACATGACACCAAAACAGAAAAATCTCGTTACTTTATAGCAAAAAGATAGTAGAGAGATACAAGAAGCTAACATATGTGAGAGAAAATTCTCTTATATAGGCCAATAATAAGAATAAAAGAGACATTGGTCATGAAAAGCAAAAAGCCAATTGCCACTGAATATGGAAAGCCAACCACTAGTAGTCATTATGCCCAAAAACTCATTGGGCAAGAAATTACCATTACAAATGCTTAATACAAATGATTAGTTAGAAAAAATTGGGATAGGGACCAAATGACCTTAATATACCACAATACAAATTAAGACCTTTCACATAGACATGTATTGATGGTGTTGTCACACACAACTACCATCATAGCCTGATTATGCATTGTATCGATCATGGACGAAGGTCAAATTCTTCATAGAGGAGCACCTTGAGAATCTCAAGACTATCTTCAAAGTAAATAAAAAAAAAGAACTTTGTCCTAATGAACAATGAACAAGAAGAGGGATACCATCAACAATCTTGGCAAAGTGGTCACTGATGGCACTAAGTAAACCTTTAGGATAAAAATTCTCAATACCATTGACAAAAAAGTGCTAGAAAGTATGTGCAAGATATCTCTTGTTCACACGATTAAGGAAAAAATAGGTATGTGCAATTGTCTAGCTTGTGGACATTGAGGAGATGTTTTAGATCTTTGTGAATCTATTAAATTTGGGACAAAGTTTGAGGGAGAAGGTGATGAGAGTTTTCAATATTTTGAGAAAAGTGCATGGAGTCAGAATTTTCTACCATGTGGAAGAGCCCTTAAATAGCTTGTCAAAGCATAGGGGATGTATCAGCTTAAATAAAAAGAGAGCTCTCCAAGATATAACATTAGTTTTTGGCCAAAAGAGAGGAGGCAAAAGAGCATTTCAAAAGGACAATAGAGTGTGAATAGTGTTAAATTTTAAAACTCTTTACCTTGCATATTTTGAGCCAAGGAGAATAAGAGGATTTATGTAAAACCCATCTAGGAAAGCGTAACACAAGTGAGTGTGTATTCATTAGTTGGTGAAGTATGATTGAAAATTCTCAAAAAAATAATGAGCATTTTGTAAGTTATGCCTAAAAGCAAAAGTGGAACAAACAAGGTATCTCAACACAAGTGAAAGACAAATGACCATCTTCTCTAGAAGTGTACTACGATTGAAATCTCCCAATAAAATAAAGTGATCATTATTAAGAGTACAAGGAGCATTGACCTTAAGAGTAGAAACACTTTAGAGAGTTACAAACTTTCAAACCAACAATTCTTCATTTAATTTGGAAAGTAAGAGTCTCAAACATAGCTAAGAACAATGCCTTTTAACAATCTTAATAATTGCATTACCATGTTCAAAACGATGTGTTGTTGATTTAGTATGGAGAGTAATGATTCTCAACCTTTATTTTACATTTTTAATAAGGGCGTAATTGTATGTTTGTTATCATACAAGTCAAATCAGGTAGAGCTTGAAATTTTTTCGTTGAAATTCCAGCTATTCAACCATTGAAATTGGTGGTAATTTGAGAATCTTCAACCTCTCTTTCACATTTTTTATATGTGATTGTATGTTTGTTAATAGAAAAGCAAATTGAGTAGAACTTGCAAGATTTTACTGATTTTCAAGTTATCCAGACATAAAATTTGGTGGTAGTTTGTTTTAAGCATGTTAATGTTGTTCATCATATTTTACACACATATTGTCTAGAGTTAGTATACTTTGTTCATACTTACATACTTATTGGCCAAAACTAGTTATAATTTTATCTTTGACGATCTCCAATGTTAATATCTATATAGCTTACCCATGCACATATAATTATATTACCTAATTATTTTGCCATGGTATAAATTCACATTATAGAATTGAAAGGTCTCATTCTAAGTATATGTATCAAGCCTTCTTGAAACTCTTGTCTCCAAGCATTCATACAAGAGATGAGAAAAGTTTGTTTTATGTTGTTGGTGCCTCTATTAAATAAATTAAAAAAACTTAATGAATGAATGATAATAAATATCTTCACTCTCTTCTTAGTCAATATAGGTGCTTTTTAAGGTAGATCTTACTTGCACATAGTACATTTTGCAAGCAATTTAACACCTTGTTTTATTTACCATGCATTTTTTACCGAAGAGAAAAAAAAAGAAAAACATAGCGCCTTCACATTAGTAACACAACATGAGATTATTTTGTACTTACAACTTTGACTTGTTTGTTCATTACCTTGAGAAATGAAGCATGTGTCATCCCAAACTTGGACATGGCTGAAGAGCAACAAGCATCATGTATGCTTACCTAATGGTATGCAATGAAGAACAATGATAAAAAAAAAAAATGTTAAAAAATTACTTGTATGATTTCATTTGTAGGGTTTTCACGTGCGTAGGAATTGTTATATATTAGCAATATGTACTCAGCAACAGATTTGTTTCTAGAATTTATTTGTTTATAAATGTGAGCATATAATCAACAAAGAAAATTGTGCATAAACTTGGACATGATTCAAATATCAGGCAATGATTGATTATGTATTTACTATTTCAAATCACATGTATCATAAGTGTTTTACTACAAAACATATTTAAATTCCAAATCAAATGAACATTTTTTAGGATAGTATGTCACATATCTTATTACAAGAAATCCAAACACATATAATGGTTCTTTAGTATATATTTTGTGATGGTATATGAGAGGCTGATTTTAGAAAAGGATTTCTAATTTGTTAAAATTTTATATAGTCCATATATAACAAGATTTGCATGTCTTCACAAAGCTTATACTTTTCATAACCACTTAATTCTTTAGTAATCTAAATTCAAGTCCTATATAGCCATTTAAGTACTATTACCCTTCCCAATGGCTATTTCACCAGTTGATTAAACCCTTGAATTCCTACTTGTCATCCAATTGTCAAATCTCCCTCTCTTTCATGCACAAGAAATATTTTTTCCATCTATAATCATGTGGCCAATACAAACATATATATTAGACTATGAAAATAGATGAAAATATGCCCATACATTATTCAACATAATAAAAAACACTTGTGCAATTATGACTTGAGAAAAACTATCTTCCAAACATTTACATTTCAAAATTAATGTTAACAAAATGAGTAGAGGTCTCTTACATTGTGCTTGCAATTATGAGAACCATACAATGTGTGTGTGTGTGTGTGTGTGTGTGTGTGTGTGTGTTTAAACCTAACAAAGTTAAACAACAATAATCGCTAATTATACATTACAGAAATAAGTCAATTCGTAATCTTACCATAAAGTTCCATTCCATACCAAATGTGGTATGTATCAACCTAAGGAGAATAAGCTCACCTGCATCCATCCACAATAACAACCATGTAAGAACAAGGGTATTCTTGTGGGAACTGCAGGTGTCTACACCTATTCTAAAAAACGTACCGTGAAATAAGGAATTTTTATATAACTCAAAGTAAGAACTTATATTATCATCATTTTTGAACTATTTAACAATTGTCTTTTCATTCCTCTTTGTTATCTTTTGATATCATAAGTTTCCATCCAAAAACATTTCTAGCAATGATAAGCAAAAAAGTGTAATAGCACCTTATCATATTCCAAAGATGTTCCACACCATCAAACAACATGAACATTAAGCGTATGATTGTAACAAGCAGTTGTGAATTTATGTATTATATATACATACATAAAAATATATATGTATATCTGTAGAAGTATATGTAACCATGTAAAAATAAACATTTACATTACGTGAAGTCAAGTAGACCATCTTGCATATACACCCAACGAGCCAACACATAGAGTGAACCATAAAGTAGGTAACTAGTAAAACAACCAAGAGCAGATGGTGCGAACCAAGAAGGTAGCCAACTGTCGCACCCAGCCTCAAAAGCCATCAGTTGGACAGAGGCAATAAAGCGCCGAAGAGAGGAGTAAAAAAATGAGGGCCAAGGAAGTGGCAAGGAGAACCGAAGGAGAGAGAAAAACTAGCAAGGGGGGAGAGAGAGAGAGAGAGAGAGAGAGAGAGAGAGAGAGAGAGAGAGAGAGAGAGAGAGAGAGAGAGAGAGAGAGAGAGAGAGAGAGAGAGAGAGAGAGAGAGAGAGAGAGAGAGAGAGAGAGCTTACCCAAAAAATAAAACACAAGATACAAAAACCTTTTTTTTAAAACAAAGCTGAAAAACATTGAAATAGAACCACAAGGAGAAACAAAGAACGAGCAGCAACAAAAACAAACCACAAAGAACAATCATTATAGACCTATAAAAACAATGGACCATTCATGACGAGCCCAAACGAGCTAGGAGAACCGACCAAAAACAAACCAAACCACTCCCGCAAGTTCAACAAAAAGAGTTGACATCTACCCAAAAAGAAGAACAGACCAAAAAAACCTATCAAACCCCAACCACCAAAGAAGCCAAAGCACAGGAACAAAAATGAAACAGATAAGGAGCCCAAAAGACAAGGACCAGGACATCCAGAAGCTCAAAGAGACAACGGTCAACCAAACCAGTCCCAAAAACAAGTCACCACACAATAAAAAAACAAATTGAGAAACTAAGACCGCAAAGACAAAAAAACAACGACATATTGGTAAAACTGAAAAAGAAGAAGCAAATCCATCAAGCACTCAACAAACCTGAAAGACACCTAACAACATAACATTGACATAAGAAAAGAACTTTTTGCAAGGAACTTAAAGCATGTCAAGTAAAGTTCATTAACATTGTCTTAAGTCGGGAACTTAAAGCTCATCATAGTATTGTCTTCAAAATGTCACTTAAAGTTCAACAAACCAAAAAGGTTTAATAACAACATGCTCATAAGTGAGCACCATCTCTAACATCATAGGAATATAAAGTTTTTATCAAAAGTTCTAGCATTTCCAATGCGTTTGCAGTCATCCACGATCATCGGCGTCCCATGTTTCGAGATGTCTACCTTTACTTCAGCAATTAGCTGCTCACTCCTGCAAAGTATCAAAGTGTCGTCCACATATACAGCCACTATGATGATCTGCCCATCTGTAACTCTGACATATACATTAGAATCAGCCAACAGAGGCTTGAATCCTGATGATTTCAGGGCTTGATCTTTCTTCTTGTACCATTGTCGGGTTGATTGTTTCAGACCGTAGATACTTTTGTGCATTCTGCATGCATAGTTAGGAAGTGAATTCGAGACATATCCTGGGGGTTGATCCATGTAGACCTCTTCGTCTAATTCGCCATGCAAGAAGGCTGTCTTCTTGTCCACAATGTGGATCCTGAGGTCATAAGCTGCTGCATATGCAAATAACAGACGTGGGGACAAATGTTTGATGACAAGAGAGAAGGTTTCAGAGTAGTCAATACCATATCTATGAGAGAAACCTTTCGCTATCAGTCTTGCCTTGTTTTGCTTAAGAAAAGCGGCAAATATCAACATATCCTCGATTTGAAGCCATAGAACTCTTAAAAATAAAGGTTTTTCCAGTGAAATCTGAAAAAGATTTTCAGGACAATGACTTACACGTGGTGTTCGAGATACATTCGAAGCACAAATAATAACTGCTGCTTTCACAAATCTGAACATAAAATACATCAAAACATCCAATGATTACTTATTACTGATGCTTTGATGGATCAGACTGAACTCTTGAAGACTTGAAAGTAGCTCCAACCATTATGTTTGGCAATGCACAACACATTTTGGCCCAAATGGAAATGGAAAAAACAACTAGACCCTATCCTACTAAGGAGCACTTGAGAGGTTCATCCACCTACTTAGTACTAACTTCATTTATTATATATTCACCAGTCGAAATTCTGGAGTCTTAAACATTATTATTTTGCTAGAGAAGATGATCCCTATACATAGTATGATTGTTCTTTACCGCCTCGATATCTTCAGAATGTTGTAAGAATCTTAGACACTGATTGATAGGAACAGAGCCAGTTGAAACTGCGAAACTGGGATGATTGTCTTTACATACCTACTGATTGATAAGTGCTGATAAATTTCATGCATCTAATCCATTTCGAGATCCCGACCAGTTCAAAATTCACATGATGGATAAAGCGGCCATGATAATTATAACAAGATAAAATCTGAATTTTCAAGTTTTCTTTACACATAAGAATCGATCATTCAATCAGCTATTTTTTTTTATCTAGAAACCTTAAAAAACCTAGCTATGAGAGGTAATTCGAGGGTGTGTCTCAATTTTTCAAGGTATTTCGAGGAACGTTTCAAGGTATTTCGAGGAATGTCTTGAGGGTGCGCGTCTTAATTTTTTGAGGTATTTCAAGAGGGTGTGTCAATTTTTCGAGGAACGTTTTGAGGTATTTTCGAGCCATTTTTGTGGTGTTTGCTTGCCATTTTTGATGTGTTTTCTGGCCAATTTTGAGGTGTTTTCTGGCCATGTTCGAGGTATTTTCGGGCCATTTTTGAAGTATTGACTCTAAAAATCGCTAAGAGAGTTAACTCTCGCATAAGGTGAAAATTTCATTGTGTGCAAGAGTTCCAAACCACGCCATTTTTAAGGTATTTTCTTGAGATTCTTGGGCCATTTCAGGATATTTTCGAGATACTTTCGGACCATTTTCGTCTTATTTCCGATCCATTTTCAAGGTTAGGGGTCAGATTCAAATAATTGCAAGTCTAATTGATTGATAATTGGTGATAATGCATTTAATCCATTTCGAGATCCCCACCATTTCAAAATTCACATGATGGATAAGCCGGCCATGATAATTATAAAACAGATAAAATTTGAATTTTCAAGTTTTATTTACACACAAGAATCGATGATTCAGTCAGCTATTTTTTTTATTTGGAAACCTTCAAAACCCAAGCTATGAAAAAACCCTAATTTTTTTTTGTCAAATCCGCGCACACGCGCACACACACACACAACTCTAAAAAAATCTCACAAAATCCACACGCACACACACACACACACACACACACACACACACACACTCTCTCTCTCTCTCTCTCTCTCTCTCTCTCTCTCTCTCTCTCTCTCTCTCACACACACACACACACACACACACACACACACACACACACATGCACACACACACTCGACTCGACTTCAGAGAATTTTACTAGACACGAATTGGACTAAATGCAGACTCAACTCGAATTGGACGAACTCAACTCGAATTGGATGAACTCTCTCTCAAAACACAAAAATTCTGAATTCACTCTACTCTCTCTCTCTCTCTCTCTCTCTCTCTCTCTCTCTCTCTCTCTCTCTCTCTCTCTCTCTCTCTCTCTCTCTCTCTCTCTCTCTCTCTCTCTCTCTCTTTTTGAACAAAGTATGTGCTAGAATTTTTTTGGTAATCTACATTGGATTATCCAAGGATGATGATGATCCACCCCCTCTGACCATTCCCAGATGGCCTAGAAAGCCAAACTTCAAACCAAGGTAAAGAAAAAGCTTACCATCAAAGTTTTGGTTGCATCACAGTTTCGCGACATCTTTCACTGTCAAAGCCAACACATCTTTGACTGTCAAATCCAACTAACGCACGCTATTCGTGAGACAGCTTGATGTGGAAAGTATTGTAGTGGAGATGCTAGCGGTTCCAAGAAATGCCAGAAGTAGTCGGTCTAATGCGCTTATGTTCTATACTTTGAATCTATCTGCCAACTTCTACACAGTCTTTTTTGAGAAGTTTTTCTATTTAGTCTTGGCCTACATTCCCAAACCTACATCAAAAGAGTAACTTTTGTAGTACGAACTATTTTCAAAAAATCCATACACACATATATACACATGATCCATTTCTTCCATGCCAATGAATGTCAATACTTTATGTGAGGAGGTAAGATAGTGATTGTATATGCCAATAGCTAATAAGACATCATAGGAGAATTCCAAGCTCTTGATGGACTGTTGCAATTAGTTGAGAGTGCAAGCAAGTCTTGGGTTTTTTCCCTCCATCTTTGATTTTCACTCACCTGCACCTATATTTAGCTGGCCTAACTGATCGCCTACTAATTTCTCTTAGCTCTGTGCACTTTTTCTCAAATTCCAACAACTTTGCTGCCATTTTCCTAGCTCAAAGGTCTATTGGCTTTTCAAACATCGAACCTACAAGATTACAAGACAAATCTTTTCTGAGCCTTAGTAAGGGTAGCACCTGTTTTGCTAAGATGTTTTGGCGCTGGTGAGTCGAGCCAATTTTTTTTTTTCTCTCTCTCTCTCTCTCTCTCTCTCTCTCTCTCTCTCTCTCTCTCTCTCTCTCTCTCTCTCTCTCTCTCTCTCTCTCTCTCTCTCTCTCTCTCTCTCTCTCTCTCTCTCTCTCTCTCTCTCTCTCTCCCTCCGGCAGTCCATTGCCCCTCAACCCCTTTTCCGAAAAATACAACACCGCCTTCCTATTTTAGGCATTTTCTATTGGATTTCAATGCTCAGTCTCAAATCCATTCAATAATGAGCATCTTGAAAGCTGTATGTACTTATATAGAAAGCAGAAAAAGAAAGCTCGCAAAAATCAAAAAAATCCAATATCAAATTTTTTCGACCCAATGATCGATTTAATCCAAAATCAGGATTTTTCAATAACAGATCAACTCGAAAAATCAGTAACTTTTTTATACCCGAAATCAAAATTTTTTGATACCCAAAATCGGAATTTTTGATATGGGATTGACTTGGAAAATTTGTAATTTTTTGATACCCAAAATCAGACAACCACCCGCCGTACTTTGGCCACATACATACACACACATACATCGGCCACCGGTCAACGACCATTGGCTTTCCTCCTAACCCATACACACACACACACACACACACACACACACACACACACACACACACACACACACACACACACACACACACACACACACACACACACGCACACACTTGAATGTATCATAGCAAGGAAAAATGCACTTTCTGTCGATGTTTAAAATAGTAGAGAGTATAGCTCTAGCCTTCAAACAAACAATGAATGCATTGATGGCAGATTCAAAGGTTTTTGTTACAAGCATTCTACTCTTTGTTTGATTTTTTGATGCATCTACAATAGAAGTTTCATGTATACGGCCGGTCCAAATAGAAATTTTAGATGGAATGCCCATTGTCAACAGACATACTTTTTGGTCTTTTGTGTGCCGGCCTTTTCGCTGTACCTACCAGCAAAAATCATCAGTCGAGGGAAGGTGTTATAGCGGGATTGATAGTAGCAGTAATTCTCTTAGCAATTTTGGGATGTACATATTTTTTATATAAAAGAAGAGCTGGAGTTTTGCTCCTCCTTCGTTGTGTATTATCAACGATTTTTATGTTTCATGGTCTCAAGATACACCTAACAAGTTTATAGCTCCACTATATGTATTCTATCCTTCAACATCTTTATTTCTTGCTCTTATGTTGTATCTACCTTGCCTCACATGAACACACACTTCCAAAAATACGAGATGTACAAAACAAGCTAGATATGCGGTATATGCGAGATATGCCTGAAGTCTCTCTCTTGGCCTCTCTCTGACTCGGACTTTTGCTATCACTCTCTCTCTCTCTCTCTCTCTCTCTCTCTCTCTCTCTCTCTCTCTCTCTCTCTCTCTCTCTCTCTCTCTCTCTCTCTCTCTCTCTCTCTCTCTCTCTCTCTCTCTCTCTCTCTCTCTCTCTCTCTTGCGAATTTTTTAAAACGACTCCAATTTTTCCGAAAACTCGAATGTTTCGGATACATCTGCAGGAGGAGGAAGATAATATTTTTGAGTAATTGATTCGACATCGTCTTGTGATAGGTCGTCTAGGAAAATGAGGCTATGCTTACAAGTGGAGCAAGGAGAGGTGCCCTCAAATAATAAGAGCAGTCAATTCAATGCAGATCAAAGAATTTTCTCATATATTTCGAGGTCAATGTCAAAATCTTCTTGAAGTCTTTCATCTGCTTCTACCATCAAGGATAATGATTCGTGAATGGTAACAAAAAATTTCAGAGCCAAGAAAGGGTTAAAAGTAAGAATGCTCTCTCTCACGGTTCCTCTCTCACGACTCCTCTCACTGTTCTAACGGTTCTCACGGTGCTCTCTCTCTCACGGTTCCTCTCACTGTTCTAACGGTTCCCACGGTGCTCTCTCTCTCACGGTTCCTCTCACTTTTGTAACAATTCACACGGTGCTCTCTCTCTCGCAGTTCCTCTCACTTTTGTAACAATTCACACGGTTCTCGGATGCTATCAATTCTCACGGGCCGTTGTTGATCCCTCCCAAACGACCGCAAAGGAGGTATTTGTGGCCCCTCCCTTCATAGTGTTTGCATCCCCTCCACTCGCTCACTCACTAGCCATCGCTGATCTGCAAACACACCTTATACCTCAATGTACTCCTTACATGATTAACTATCTCATCATTTGGCATTATCTACAATCATATAAGGTGTTGATCTACAAATTGGACATCGTTGATCAACAAACACACCTTATGATGGTGGTGTGATTCTTCATCTCTATCCGACAGTTGTGATAGCAAGCTCACGGCTCAAGGTTCCGATAGCAGGCTCTTCTCCTCATGCTTCTAACAGCTTGTAGGTCGCGATCTTCAACAGCACTTGCCAGTTGCGATCTTCAACATTTCTTGCCAGTCGCGATCTTCAACAACTCTTGCCAGTTGCGATCCAACGGTTCTCACGATTTTCATGAATCTCTCTCTCCCTCTCTCTCTCTCTCTCTCTCTCTCTCTCTCTCTCTCTCTCTCTCTCTCTCTCTCTCTCTCTCTCTCTCTCTCTCTCTCTCTCTCTCTCTCTCTCTCTCTCTCTCTCTCTCTCTCTCTCTCTCTCTCTCTCTCTCTCTCTCTCTCTCTCTCTCTCTCTCTCTCTCTCTCTCTCTCTCTCTCCGCTAAGGCCTGCATTTCACCGCACTCACTCACTCACTCACGGTTCTCATAGTTCTCACGGTGCTCAATCTCTCTCGGATGCTCTCGGTTCTCATGGTTCTCACGATGCTCTCTCTCTCTCTCTCACACTCACGGTTCTCACGAAGCTCTCTCTCTCTCACACATGCTATCGGTTCTCACGGGCCGTTGTTGACCCCTCCCAAACGACTGCAAAGGAGGTGTTTGCGGCCCCTCCCTTCATCCCGCATAGGGACCACATTTAGGCCATTTGTGGTCCTTTAGGCCACGCATTTCACCACAAATGAAGGCAATGTTGACCGCATAAGGTGTCTCTCTCTCTCTCTCTCTCTCTCTCTCTCCGTCTCAAGGAGGTTTTTGAACAAAGGAGGTGCTTGCGACCTCACTACAAGGACTGCATAAGGACCATAACCTCACTACAAGGACCGCTATTAGGCCACATAGGTACTGCATTTAGGCCATTTGTGGTCCTTTAGGACACGCATTTCACTAGATCATCGGCCACATAGGGACCCCATTTAGGCCGCATAAGGATCGCCGTGTAAGGACCACAATTAGGCCGCATAGGGACCACCGCCACCTAGATCGGAAAATCAGCGTAAGACGTCAAAGACATACTGAATTTTCAAATCATCGGCCGCCATTGCCCGTCAACGACGGGCACTCTTTACTAGTATATATATATTTAAACTTATGTATACTTTTGTATGCATGGGGATTTATGCATCCTCCTCCCCTCACCCATGCATAAACATTTTTTGAACTAAAAATGATGGAGAGCTCAGAGGAGAATGCATGTATATGAAACATGATGCATGGCCCTACCCCCCATTTCTCATGCATGCATCTAAGGGGCCCACTCCTACCTTAACCATTGTCACACCCCAGGTGCACCCTCCACCCATGCACCATGCGCCCTGCTTGGTGGTGCGACCTCATGAGCCTGAGCCTCAGCTTGAGCCCGAGGCCGAGAGAGAGAGATGGGTGGGCATGGAGGTTTGAAAATTCTTCGAGAGAAGATTTGAAATGTGTATAATTTTGAAAACAACGAGCGAGTTCGTAAAGATGAGGGGGAGGCATCTCGGAGGGAGCGAGTTCTCAAAGATGAGGAGGCATAGTGGAGGGAGCAAGTTTATAAAGATGAGGAGGAGGCATCGCGGCAGGAGTAGGTTGAGCAACACAAGGCCGAAACTCTTAGAGAAGCAGCTAGATCAAAGAAGCAGCAGGAGAGCCATGTTCGTAATAAAACGATAAGTTAGATGTTATTCCCGAAGAGACATCGAGAGTGGTCATTTGGGTTGCATCTGTGGATCAAGATGAATAGGCGCTCGAGTTTTTTATGCAAGCTACAAAGCCATGAATGGGCTGATCAATGAGACTGCAAAGCTTAAATCAATGATGGGAACTCTTTGGCAACTAGAATGAGCCTGTTATAGTGTCGCCTTCAACGATATGTGTGAAGTTTTGTGTTTTAGAAGTTATTGTTTTTAGAAGTTATTGTGTGAATTACAAAGGGCCCTGTTGTGAGTCAGAGTTGGCATGCAAATCTACTTAGGTTGTGTGTTTAATGTGGAGGATGCGAATCTGCTTAGGTTGTATGTTTAATGTGGATGATGGTCTCACCAGAAGTTTGAGTATTGCATCTATGCATTATGAAGTCTTGCTTGCAAGAATTCATGTTGATTCTATGATAAAGAGTGAGAAGTAGCCTGTGTCTTAGTAATGGCAGCATCCTTTCCCTGGGCAAAAGGTTCTAGGAGCCAAAAAAATAGTCAATGGATCAATGCGAGCCTACATTCCATTCCAGTGCACATTTGGTAGCCTATGGTAGTCCTACGTGGCTTACGACATGGGAAGTATCAACCCTACATGGTCTTCCATGTGGCAGGCCTACATGGCTTGCCACTTGGTAGCTTGCGAGCCCCACCGCTTTCTCTCTATGTCCACACAAGCCTACGTGCTTGCATGACAAACATGAGGCCTATCACATGCCAATGTGGTCTGCCATGCAAGCCTATGGTAGGCCTACATGGCTTGCTATGTGTCAGCTTTTGAGCCCACCTCTCTCTATATCTCTCTCTCTAGGTCCACTCAGGCCTATATGGTAGAGCTCTATTGCAGAAGCCTATGGTAGGCCAACATGGCTTGCCATGTGGCAAACCCCAAGCTTGCATGATCTGCCATGTGGCAGGCCTACTTGGCTTGCCATGTGGCAACCTATGTAGGCTTGCTAGATAGTAGGCCTATGTGGCCTACTACACAAGCCTATGGTAGGCCATGTGGCAAGCCACACAAGCCTATGGTAGGCCTACGTGGCTTGCCACATGGACAGACCCAAGCCTACATGGTTTCCATGTGGCAGGCCTACGTGGCAACTTTCGAGGCCCAAAACTACCCTAGATAAGTAATAGTGACCATCTGACAAATATCCTCGGATGGAAACTGTGTAATGGCAAGGGTGAAAGGCTCATGAATCATGTCAGGAACTATAGAAATATCATGAGGCAAATCACAAACCTCAAGCAAAGATCCATGGAATAAAGTGAAAGAAGATACAACCTGATCACCAATAGCGAGGGAACCAGCAAACGTGGACCTGCAAAAAACTTATAGAAATCAGCAGGAACAAGCCGTAACGGACTCAAGAGATGGAGATATAGAGACCAATGAAAAAGATACTGCACCAACCACCGAACCAGGAGGGCTATTGGAGGTAGGCGCAAAAGCAATAGTAGAAATACCACCAAGGTATACGGCCTCAATATCAATGAAACCATGAATGACCACCGAATACGATATCTGTGAATCAAGGCATATAGGCGCAAGGCACATAGCAACAACTTGTAAATTCGGAGCAGCATCAACCTAAGTAAGAGGACCCACGGTCGGTAAAAGTGGAGTAGCAATTGATGTACTATGAATGGAAAGAAGAGCTGCATCATGAGCTTTTGGCAGGCTATGCATAAACTGCTTCCCGGTAACCAACTGATAGTCACGCTGGGAATCAATACCAAAAAGTAAATGATGCCGACCAACATGTGTAAAAGAGAGTGTCTGCTGAGAAAGATCCACAACAACAATACCAACAAGTGACGAAAACCAATCTGCCCCAGAAATAATGTCATAGCACTCTAGAGGAATAAAATTGAAATTTGCCTATCTAAAGAAGTCAACAATGCTATAGTCCAAGCCCTGAAACATCTGAGATGGAAAAAGAATGAGAATGAGCAACCTCAGCACTGAGAGACTGTGTAGCAGAAATAGGTGTAGCACGAACCCTGGTGGAAATGTAACTGCTACAAATGAATGTGTATTGCCAGTATCCACCAAAGCAATATACTCTCGTCCCAAAATGCGAACACGTAACCGAATAGAATGAGGACCAGGATGCCCATTAGCCCAAGTAGCATAAGCAAGCTGTGCATGACAAGCGGGTCAATTGGCTCATCAACAGAATGTGGGTCAGGAGCATCAAGAATATGGATATAAACATCAAAATCATCAGAAGTAAGAGCCTCATGGTAAAAAAACAGCGGTAGGAGGACCAGGAGGAACGATAGTAGAAGAGGCCAAAGTAGGAGAAGCAGTGGAATGAGAGCAAGAAAAACGAGAAGAAGTAGATAACTCAGGATACTTATGCTGCAAGGCAGTAGCCAAGAAGATAGCATCTACGTTTGTCATCATCCCAACTTAGTCTAACTCCAAAATAACCAAAAATGGCACAGAAACAACCAATCAAGATAGATAATAATCAGAAAATAAGGGGCTGAGAAAGTGGAATAATAGACAGCAAATGTGCAAGTCCAATAAGTAGAAGGGTTCTAAGAAAATGGAAAAAGGAAGGAGGAGGGCATGGAAAATAACAAATATGAGAGGGAAATAGGGGGCTGAAAAAAGAGCAGTATGTGAACAAAAAGAGAGCAAGTAGGTGCAAAAAGGAAGTACAAATGGGCACAAGCCATACCTGGGTGGGTGCTGATTGACAAAATTTCCAGATTTCACACGTGTGGGGAATGCCCACAAGTATGATGGATCTAATTGAGCTTTGTGATTAGCACAATAACCTAATTCTAGATTGATTAACAAGATCTAGTTCAAAAGATATGGCTAAATGACAATCTAGCATGCTAAGCATCAGAATATGATAACAATAAATCAATAATGAGCAAAAGTACAAGATATCAATGTATTAGCATTAGCCTCAACACGAGTTAGAGAGAGAAAGATAGAGAGATAACCAGCAAAAGTTGTGTGGATCCAAAATGGCATGAGATAGCTCAAAGCTTTGGTTTTTCATCACAAAATATGAGGAGAGCTACACATATTTATGGAGTTTGAGGTAGCTCGAGGTTAAACCACATCCATCCATCATTTAATGACATCTAAAGTGAAAACTAGAGTCTATGTGACATTTGTCACTTCTCATGCATGAAACTCTACCAACTTTTTCCAAGTGTGCTAGTTCTAACTAGAAATGTACAAATCATCATGCATGTGTCCATTACACTTTGTGCATGCCTTGCATGTCACTATGGATCACTTACAATTAATGCATGTGAATTGCCACGAGTTTCTACAAGCATAATTTTGCTAATTCTATGTCTACAAATGCAAGTTGTACTCATCATTCTAGATGTGACATATCCATGTAGCTCAAGTTCTATCTAGGCCAAACTTGGCATTTTGCATTTTTGAATAACATACTTGCATGGTACAATATTTGTAGCAAGCCTAAAGTCAAGATGGATTAGTTTTCCATTTCAACACTTCTCCTAAAAACAATCTATATTGACTTGAACATTGATCTTGGTATTACTCCAAGATCGGCTCTATGCTTGATGAAGGAACTTTTGCTCAAAGGTTTGGTGAGCATATCAACAATACAAGATGATGTGTGGATGTGCTCCAAGTAGATTTCCCCTCCAATGAGCTTCTCTCTCACGAAGTGATGTGCAACTTCTATATGCTTGCTCCTTGCTTGGAATATCGGATTGTTGGCAAGGGCTTGGGCTAAAATGTTGTCACACATGATCATAAGTAGATCCTCTTCCATGATTATCTTTAGCTCCACTAGCAACCTCTTGATCCAAAGCACTTCCTTTGTTGTTGTAGTGAGCGCCTTGTACTCAGCTTCACATGATGAGAGTGATACAGTATCTTGCTTTTTGGAAAGCCATCCTCCAAGATATATGACATAAGCACTTGTAGATTTTGGATTTGCTCTATCACTTGCAAAATTTGAGTCAGAATAACCAACAGTGGAAAGATCTTCACTTTTGTACAATAAACCATAATCAAAAGTTGAAGATATATATCTAAGCACTCTCTTGGCCATTTTTCAATAATAAATAGTAGGATTTTGCATAGCCTGGCTCAACTTATGAACACTAAAGCTTATGTCAGGTCTAGTTATTGTGAGCCAAATTAAGGGGGCCTATAAGACTCCTAAAAAGTGTGATGTCCACGAAGGATCTTTCATCACCTTTGTTAGGGTCTTTTACATTTTGCTTCACAGGAGTTTCTATACTCTTACAATCTAACATATTGAACTTTTTTAACATCGAAAGAGCATACTTGGATTGACATACAAAAGCTTTATCTTTAAGAAAAGTCAATCTCTAATCCTAGAATGTAGTGAATTTTTCCAAGATCTTGCATCTTGAATTCTTTTCCAAGTGCAATCTTGGTTTCCTCAACTAACTTGACACAACTTCATGTTAGAATGATATCATCATCATAAATAAGAAGGATGACAATATATTTATCAAAAAATTTGACATATAAGGAAGGATCATAGTTACTGAAATTAGATCCTAGTGACTCAAGAAAGGTGTAAAGTCGAGACTACCATGACCTTGGAGCTTGCTTTAGTCCTATAAACTATTGAAGAGCAAGCAAACTTTGACTTTGTCATGGATGAACCCAATAGGCTGATCCATATAAATCTCTTCTTCTAGATATCCATTTAGAAATGCATTAGAGACATCTAGTTGAAGAACTTGCCAATTGAAAAAACAAGCAACAGAAATTATGATTCTAATTGATACCATCTTTGCAATTGGAGCAAAAGTCTCCTCATAATCAATTGAGTCCATAAACTTGAGCAAAACCTTTAGCACAAAGTCTAGCCTTGTACTTGTTGATTGTGCCATCTTGATTATACTTGACTTGAAAAACCCACTTGCAACCAATGATGTGCTTGTTGGATGGAAGATCCACAAGCCCCCATGTCTTATTGGCCATCAAAGCATCATATTCCTCCTTCATGGCAAGGTACCATTCCTTTGAGTTGAGTGCATCATATACATCTTTTGGCTCCTCATGAGAAATAAAATAAGCACAATTAGTGGAGTTGATTTCCACTTGCTTGCCTCTATCTTCATAGGTAAGCCTCCTAGGCTTGGATCGTTCTCTTTGAGATCTCATTGGTGAAAAGATTTGAGGTGACTCGTTTTTGCTCCTCCTATGCTTGGCTTAGTTAGCATGTTCCCATTATTT
This sequence comes from Diphasiastrum complanatum, assembly GCA_029204225.1. Classification (NCBI taxonomy): domain Eukaryota; kingdom Viridiplantae; phylum Streptophyta; class Lycopodiopsida; order Lycopodiales; family Lycopodiaceae; genus Diphasiastrum; species Diphasiastrum complanatum. Next base: position 37,640,291 of record CM055108.1, read on the forward strand.
CCTAAAAGCTTTTCATCTTTTTGAATTTTGACATGTCTTTTATGGAGTCCTGCTTTTGATAAGACATCTTCTAATCGAGAGATAGCTTCCTTTGCTAATGATGCTGGCTTAGTATTCCAAGCAAAAACTATATGAAGATAAACGATCTTTTCTATTAATCTAACTTCTGCATGAAGAGTGCAAACATGCACATTTTTTAAGGGGATAGGCAGCACAGGCTTCCAATTTGGATCTGCATATTCTCTAGTAATTCATGTACTCCTAGTTACATCTTTTGTCATTTTCATGCAGTACAAACAAGGGTGTTTTGATGTACCACTGTGAGAGACATTATACATACATTTCAATGTTCTCAAATCACCTGCTAAGTGCCATTCAACATTGAAGTCTCCAACTCCTGGAACATTGAGAAGTCCTCCATCCATATGGTCCTTGATGATCCTAGGATAAGATGTCCTTGAGAATATCCATGATAATATATCATGATCCTCTTTCAGCACCTGTCCAAAAAATTAATCAGACTTAGTTTACAATGTATTAATACTATTCAATGAATGTAATGTAATAATGAGGCTAGTTACCTGAAACGCTGCCAACCACCATATATCATTTTTTGACTGGACATTGAATTTGACATCTTCTTGGTTCTCTATTTGTGATAGAGCACCATTCATGAGAGTTATACTAACCCTTTCCATCTTCTGTCCTTTCACAATTTCTGACTCATCTAACTTAAGTACTATGATTATTTTGCCATTCACCTTTTCATAGGTTATATCATAGAATGTGACGATGTATCTCAGCAAGTAATTTAGATCAACAAATAAATTGTTTGATGAATTATAGAATATCAATCTTCCATCAGTTTCATACACCTCCTCAATATGAAATGGAGTTCCAGTGATCTTATGCATACCTATGTTTAATGTATCCCTCTCTTTCTTTAAGTGATATGTCCTAGGGATTGGGACTTTTCTAACTTGAACTTGCTTAAAGGCTTCTCTAAATAGTTTAAATATTGTTGCATATGATTCCCTACTAATACCTGCAAAATCAGAAGCACCCTGAACTATAGTCTTATCTAAAATATTTTGAATGTCCACCATCAAAGACTCTGCTATTTTACACTTTACATTTGAAATCCTATTGTTCATCATGATATGCTCAGTGGATTTGCAAGTCAATATTGTGCCCAATGACATTCCTAGTGAAGCATTGTCTTTAATATTCCGAGGAGCTACCAATGCAGATCTGCAAAAAAAACAGATAGTTAACAGAATATCACCATAGCTAAAACTAAATCCAAATGTCATTGAAAAACTTACAAAATTCAGAATATGCTTACTTGAATGCACGGATCCTTCTATTTCGATAACCTCCTTTTGAAAGCGTTTGAATATCCTTGCAACTTTGTCGCTTTCGCTTCACTTTCTTGCCAAATCCACATCCTTCAGTAATTGTAAGTTTTCAATATGAATAGACTGTAAGACTGATTGCATTTGCTCTAGTTTTGATTTGATATTGATTGTTATCTTCTATAATGATTCATTTTTTTTTTTAAAGTTCATTTTCTTCTAACGTCTTTTGGAGATGACAATCTCTATTCTGACAATACGAGGATATCTGAATTAACTCACCTTCTAAAAAGTGAACTTTATTCATATAAAGTTGTTTTCCATGGTTTTGCAATCTTTTACAATATCCTAGTAATCCACTATGCCCATTGCATATCCATGTAACTAAATAAGTTATTGAAGAGAATGTGGGATGTGTCAAAGTGCTTGGATCTTGTGGATATAATGTTCAATCTGTCCACAAATCCAAGTTTTTCTTCTCTTCTGCCCTGTAACGAGAACGATCTTCAGCATATATTTGAACCCCTTTGCCTCCTCTTCTCTGCAAAGGTGCCAAATCAATAGGGATATCCACATGTAGATGATATAATGTCATCATCAAAAAAATAATAGAGTAATCAGTTGAATCAAAGTACTATGACCAGATTCTATGAAGCAAAACAAAATACTTATCTTTGATTATATTATATACTATGTACGATCAATTCAATCTCCATGCTTGTATGCTTGATTCAAATTTGGAAATGCCGCTCATTTTTTAATTCCAATAGGTAGTTGGCGCTTATATTTCCATTCTCATGGAAGGAATGCATATGTAAACATTTTGCAATTTTTTCTGATTCAAATTTGGGGATGGCGGTCATATTCTAGATCCAGTGAAAATATTGTCCTTTTCGTAACCAATGGAGGGAATATTTTTGAATTTAGTCAACTTATACTGCGAACTGTTAACAGTTCTTAACTGTGACTATAGACACTGTGGTTAGATCATTGGGACCTCTGTGATTCGCGTATTCGAAAAATATTTACTTGTTTGGAAAAAGAAAATGGTGTCTTTACTGCTGATACCCCTACTCACATTGAACCGCCTAGTTCTCCTCACCCCTTGATTTTTACCAACCTCCTAGCTAGAATCCTTCTCTCATGAAATTTGTGAAGCTGACAATCAATCAGCCTTTGAATTCTGTCAAGCCAAGAGTTGTCAAGTTCCATTGGTACCTAGTCGCACTATTGAGTTTAAATCTGCCAAGACTGCCTACAAACTTTAGAGCCTTCCTTTCGTAAACTTATTGGCGCCCATCTCTGCTCTTAGCCATCTTACTGATGCAGAAGTTCAGGCCTGCAAGCTTGCCTCTTTGCATAAGAATCTCTCGTTTGACACTCCTATCGCCTTTTATACCATCATAAAAATGAGCAAATTTGAACCCTCGAGATGTCTTTTTGAGCAAACCTGGGCTAGAACTAGGGGCCACTTTGAAACTGGTTTTAATAGAATGAGCTTGCATCAAGCTAAAATCTGGAACTGGAAAAGACCTTTCTTTGAATGCAGATACGGTGACAAATGTAAAAACAATTCTTGTATTATTTGGTTTGACCACGCTATCTACTTTATGATGAATAACCTTGCCAAGTTCTTCCTTGGTGCCTCTCTACAAAACCAACTAAATGCTTTTTTCTTGTGGCTACATAAACTTGCTAAGATGTCATTGAAGCCCACCTTGCCTATCTTTATGTCGTTGGACAACACATGATTGATGCTGCCATTGAACTCTCCATTAACCCTACTGCTAAACTCCTAGGACACCTTGGCAATGCTGAAAATATCCACAAATTGAATGCCTTCAAAAAAATCCCGGCTTCTCTACCTTACAAGATCAATACTTCCAAAATACAAGTAAAAAGACAGGTGCCCACCCCATACATCCTCACCCCCCATGCACATGCATGTGTCCAAAACCATAAATAGTTTTATATATATAGATAATAATGGGGAGGAGGGCCATGCATCCTCCTCCTCATACATGCATCCTCATTTTTTAGATTTTTAGTTCAAAAAATGTGTATGCATGGGTGAGGGGAGGAGGATGCATGGGTACCCACCCATGCATACGAAAGTGTATAGAAGTTTAAATATATATATACTAGTAAAGAGTGCCCGTCGTTGACAGGCAATGGAGGCCGATCTAGGTGGCGGCCGATGATTTGGAAATTTGGTATGTCATTGACGGACGATGATTTTTCGATCTAGGTGGTTGTGGTCCCTATGTGGCCTAAATGCAGTCCTTACGTGGTGGTCCTTATGTGTGTGCTCAAAGAGTAATGTCTCTCAAAGGGTACTTCAAGCTGCATACATATTGCAACAAATACAGTAGAATCATGGCTCAATCTATGAGAATACTATAGCTCTCCCACCCCCATAGGAAAACTTGCTCAAGTGATTCACATGTACTTCATTTTGACTAGTCAACTTCTACATTTGCATCATTAGTTCTTCGAACCATTTTTTAGATTATTCTTCTTTTCTTTCAACTTCCATTTTTAGTCTTTGTTCTCATTACTTGTACTCAATGCATATTTCATTGTTTTTCTTAATCGATAACCAGTTTTTTTTTCCCTTGTTTCAGTCAAGGCTCTTTACAAACCCTTGAGTCAGTATGTTAAGTTCCTGCAATAGATTAGTGACCTTGTCTCCTCTTGCAATTAGTTCACGACCACAATACACTAAATAACAATTGATTTGTTTCAGACCCGTGCAGTTTCTTTGGACATAATGAGTTTGCGAATTTCTCTAGATATATTTATGTAAATGTAGTCGACACTTATCAAAACAATTGGCTATATAGGTTATGGTCAAATTATTTGCATGAGTGCTGTATTTTATAGTGTCTTCCAAAGAATTTCTTATATAACAAGCCAAATCCTCTTTTCTTATCTCCTTTTTCATTCCATAAAGACTTGGAGCAGAAGCAATCAAACGAAGATATTTTTATAGCATTCATGTTCCCAAGTTTTAGCTAAGAGAATAGAGTCCCTTCCCTTAGCTACTGCACTCAAGCCAACTACTTTATTCCATGGAAACCCATTGCAATTCCAAAACACCATATTCAACTTTAATTTGGTCATCTTTTGCCATTTGGTAGCTATTTGGAAGGATGTCTGGAATTAAAGAAATGGTTTCTAACACCATGGTAGCAGATCTCTCTAAATTGGAAATCGATTGTATTGATGGTTGTTCGTGTAGATGTCTTGGTACAAATCCTTCTAAGCCTTATGATTTGTTTTGAGAGAGAGGCAAGATTCTAGGAGAGGACATATTGTAATGTTTCACTCCAATTCCACTCACAATTTTATAAATTTCTTTGTTGTGAAAAGACTTACAATTCCAATGGTGAAGAAAGATCATGCATAGCAGGTACACTTGGCAACAAAAATTGATACCAAAGTGTGGAACATTTGGTATCAATTCATGGGATAGGATCTAGAAGGCTAGCTGAACTAGGTCACCCTAATACTAGCTCCTAGAATTTCAAAAAGCTTTGACAAGTATATCAAACTTAGAAAATTGGTTTCCTATGGCAACAAGCTGCCCTAGAATTTCCATTAACTTGTTTTTAGCTTTTCACTTGCTCATCCAAATCAGATGAAATCTAGCTATACTAGGTTGCCTTAATGTCAGGTATGAGCTCCTAAGATTTCAGAATGTTCTAATAAGGCTTTGTCTCTCAAATTGTTCTGCAAATTCTAGTGTTTTATTTAGTGTTCTGCAAATTGTTCTCTTTGAGATCTATCAAATTCTAAACTTCAATCAGACTTTGCATGCGGACCTTGACTGTTTTTGTCATGCCCATAAATGGTCTCAGGTAGGGATCAGTAGACTGATAACCCGTAAGTTAATTGTGACTATAAGAGAATTGGGGCCCTTATGTGCAAGGTCATAATTAATGGTCGTAGGCCTAAACTCATGGTGGTGGATCAGTATGGGTCTATCAATGAGTCATTGGGGAACTAGATGGCGTGGCCCAGATAGGCTACAGAGGTGCTAGTGAGGTGTCACAGTGCACTAGTAGTGGTGCATGGGCCTTGGAGGGTATAAGTATACCTATTGAGCTCTCACGAGTGTATGCTTGATAGCAGTATGCTGCTGGTGTGAATCCTCATTTCTCTTTGAGATTGATCCATAGCTTGGGAGCTAGATCCATTTGATCTAGGTTTGGTTGGGTTGGTTTGTCCACCATTTATTTCCCTTGTGTTGCTTGTTATTGGCATGCTTAGAATAGGATCCTCGAGTGAGGACTTTATATTGGTATCAAAGCCGGTTCTAAGCACATTTTGCCATTGATTTGTGCTCAAGAAGGAATCTCAAATTGTGTGGGGATTTTTTTGTTGTGTGATACAAAATCTCAACATTTTTCGAGCAATCAATGGAGTAAGCAACAAGTGGGGGGTAAATTTTAATTCTTCTTCTCGTGAATCACTTTTTTGAGGTGCAATGGGTTGTGTGGTAGGTGCACTACCAGGTATACAATCGATTCGATTTTTAAGCACTTCAAATTTTTATTTAGAAAGCAAGTTTTGGGTTTCTTTAATCACTTATGTTGCCGGTTACTTCATTAGGAGCACTTTTCAGTTTGCAACAATTTCAATTAGAGGTTATGCTGATTTTTTGTGGCTTCTTGAGGATCACATAATGGTAGTTTATGTGGTTGTTGTTGGGCTGTCTTTTGCCTTGTTGATTGAGTTGGAGTTGGTCTAAAATGCAATAAAAGCAGGAAAGATGCTCAATTGGTTACTAATTTCTTGTTGTGAGTGTTGGTGATTTCTTGCCGGGTCTGCATGGTGGTTTGTTGTGGTTGAATGCCAATGTGAGCTAAGCATAGTGTTGCTAGCCGATGTCTAGAAGTCTGCTAGTATACAGTTCGTGAGAGAGATAGTGCCTCTCACGCCGACGCGCAGTGTGGGTTTGTCACAACAGTGCTGAAGAAATTCACTGTCATTAGAGGAGTTCTAAATCCAAAAAAGACCCTTTGTAAAGATTTTTTTTTATATTTTTTCTCAATTTTTCCTTACATGGACCAATCAAAACACTCAAATTTGAAATAATGGCACACAAGATCACACATTACTCTACTTTTACATCTTGTCTAGTCCACGTTTCTTAATCCTTTTGAGCCCACATCAGTTCTCTAACTCTAGACATTGTGCATGTGCATTGTGTGATGTATCTCAATGTCTCATTGACTCCTTAGTTGTTCAAGTGTATTGATCATCAATTGTTCATATTGTCATGTATAGAGGTACAATCACTGTCTAGACACTTAAACAACACTTGGTTTTCCTTTAGCGAAACGAGAGGAATAAAAACAAGCAAAAAAACAAAATCCTATTCTTTTCCAACATAGCCGATTCTTTTCTATTTCAAACAAGTTGCAAAAAGATCCATATTTTGATGTACGATATATCCATTTGATGTACAATATCAAATGATAGAAGCAAAAAATCTAGCCTTCAACGTGAAGATCTACCAAGACAATTGTATGGTCTTTTTCCCTCTCCTTGGTCTGAAAAGAGATCAACATGATGACATTTGTTTTGGGACTTTGACCTTAAAAAGAGTAATTTTTTTTGGTATTTTTTAGTGGTCCTAGTTTTAGGCCAAAATCATGGTTTTTTTTTAGGGATTTTCTAAATTATCTATTAAAAAAAATGTCAAAAAATGCATATTTTCAATAAAGCGCTACAAGGGTTTTTTTTGCAAACTTCAGAAAACCATCATAATCACAAATGAGATAACATTTTAAGACAACACATGATTTTTGAAACTCCAAATCCCATTAAAATACAAAATGACTTAAACTATATTTGCGTAATTTTTTTTCAAAGTACATTTTCTAAGGAATTTTCACAGATGTCTCTCAATTCACAACTTGACATATTCTAAATGCTCTTGTTTTCAGTTGATGAAGTTGAAGACACATTTTCTCATCAGAGTCAACTCGTACTGGACCGCAAAAGATTCTCGTTTGTGAATCTATTACTGACAAGTTGAAAATGATGATTGTTCCATTAATCCAAGTTGTTCTCTCAATATGGATATAATTGACTTTAGCAGATGATTGGTTATTGTTAACTTAAAAATTAAATGCCAAAACATCTACATCTTGTAAATTCAAATCATCGACTCTTGGTTGATTTTTTGACAATCACTTTCTCTTGCCTATCGGATCTACTTGCAACATTTCAAATTCGTACTTTCTCAAAAAAAATTGGTGTTGAAGTGGTGCGTAACCAAATGACACATAATACTTTTGTCTGATTACTATCTTGATTGAACTCAAGAACTTTGGCAATCCAAAATGGATGGTCTTTTCTATTTTTTGAAGCTAAAAGTGCAACAAGACTTCCAATTTGAATTTCATTCGGATCATCACAGTACTTTATTTTTGCCTACTCTCACATATCACATTTTTTCAATTTACAAAAAAATATTTGTGAAATACTCCACAATATTTGTGAATTATCAAAGTGCTCTTATGTTTTAATATTGAATTATATTTTTATCTCAATATTTCATATAAGTTTTTAATTTTTTTAGTTTTTAATTTTTTTTAAATCTTTAGAAAAAATAAAATTTCTAAAAGATTTTTATTTTTAATATTGATTTTTTATGATTTTATGATATTATATTATTTTGATACTTATAAATTTTTGATTTTTTATTGATTTAGTTTTTTGAAATTTTTGTTTTTTTATTTTGAACTTTCTAAATTTTAATTTTCTTGATTTTTTTAATTTTTTGGTTTTTTAATTCTTTTGATTTTTTTGATTTTTTTGATTTTTAATTCTCAAAATTTGAATTTCTTAAAATTTCAGGAATTTATTTTTTTTTGTGTTTCTAAAACTTTCACGTAGTTTCTCTTGCTATGCTGAGCATAACAAGAGAAACTTTTGGTATGCTAAGCATAGAAAAGGTAAACTTGAAAGTTTAAAAATCGAAATTATTCTTAAAAAAAATTAATCAAGAATTTGTTCACATTTGAAATTTTGCAATCGAGACAAATTTTGAAATAAAAAATATATATAATAACTTATGTTTTTTCATATTCGTAAATTATAACAAAATGAATTTTTTTTTTATTTTTATTGTTTTTTATAAATTTGACATTCAATATTTTGGCAAATTTTCAAACAATTTTTAACTTTTTGAGAAAACGGGTGTCTAGGTCATTTTTTTTTTTTTTTGTCACTGTGTTGATCTCCATACCAGAACACTCCTGTGCATTCTCACGGATGAACTGCAACAAATTCGGATTCACTAGGGAATGGGGAGAAGCATTCGACCATGTCGATCGTTGTCACCCTTGGGATGACCCTTGTTATGTTCATGGGCTATCTCTTTGGCTGGATATAAAGCTTGGACTTCTCTTATCCATTCTTTCATGCGTCTGAAGTTTCCTTGATCAATAGTGGGATTGGGATATTCTTTGACACATAAAGAGGCGAGTAATAGACAGGGGTGAGTAATTGGTGAGTAAGGATGATTGTTCAGTAGGCTACCTATGAACTATGAATGAAGATCAGAATAAATTGTGAAAAGTGTGAGTAAAGATGAGCAATTGGTGAAAAATAGGATGAAATATTATTACTTGTCAGTTTGTCAAATGGGAGATAAAGCACTATACTTGCTACTATATAGATGACAAGTAATGATACTGACAAAAACGCGAGAAATCTCAGTTGACGAATAATAGAAAAACATGAGAAAATATAAAAATGATGAGAAAATTCAAATTTGCAAAAAATAGTATAAAAAAAAACGAGAATTACTTGCCGAACTGTAGGATGCTAGATCTAAAGCTTTTAAATGTTCTGTGAAAACGATGAGTAATTAGGCAGCTGAAAAATTAAAAAAATCAAACTGGCAAGTAATTGGCTAATTACTTGTTGAACTGTCTAATGAGAGATTTGGCTATGTAGAGAGAGCTCTATAAAAAGGGCGAATAAAAATAATAAGAAAAACTCGAGATTTTTAAATAGATGAGTAATCACAATGGGCAAGTAAGTAAAACTTGTCAGGCTGTTTGATGGTGTATGAGGCTCTACTCTGCTCTCTAGAAAAGTGACAGAAAATTAAAATAACAAAAACTTAAAAAAACTTAGTAGGGTGAGTAATAAACCTGTCAAAAAGAAGGAAAAAAATACAAACCAAAAATCCACTTCTAGGACATATTAGTATCATCTCTCGAACAACGGCGCCAGAAAAAAATGTTGGACCCTTTTCGTGCCTCCCTAATTGGATGGATCTAGAGGGCAAAGATGAGATTTTATGGATCTATTCCTAGTGAATATCACTTGTAGTATCAGGTTTCGATCCAAGGGAGAGAGAGTAAACGGTGTGATAGGAATGAGAATCTAGGCCGACTAAGGTTGTCAAGCTTAGTTTCGGATCTAAATGTGGAATGGGCCTAGATTTGAGGTGTTTTCCATCATTTTGGTTTTTCTATTTTTGTGTTTTCTTCTTGATTTGGTTTCTTCTCTTCTTGGTTTGTTGGCTGATTTTGCTTTATATAAGAATCCTTGGCTCTAGATCTTCTCCTCAAGAGAAGTCACGTGGCATAATCTATAGGGCCTTCTCCTATACATTATGCCCACTTTCTGAAAACATGGGGGCTGGTCCCTCGCGGAGTCACATGGGCGGTTGGGGTTCAGGCGCTTTATGCACAGGGCTACACGGGTTTGGCATTTGGCCTCGACCTAGTGGCTGGGCGCCACGTGGTGTTGTAAAGTTACCTTTACAAGCTTTACTTCCGACGCCACCGGTGCCAAGTTCCTATGGCTAAAAATCTTTGATCGATTCTAGCGAAGTCTAGAGAGCTCAGATCGATCTGCAATCACCTCACACGATCTAGGCATGATTAAAGGAAGCCTGGGGATCAATAAATTCTAGTGAGAGAAAATGACTTTCTAGAGAGAGAGAACGACTTTCTAGAGAGAGAAAATCCTAGAGAGAGAAAATGTGCTTTACCAGCCTGGGTAGAGTACTTGGTATGAGGGGAGGTGGCGAATCCCACCAATACTTTAGGGGAGTGCGGGTTGCGACTCAGGGCGAGCTCCAACCAAGTCTCAGCCTCCCTTGCTAGAATGTTGTCCTGGCACTCGCCTTGGCATGCCAGCGCCCCGGAGACTAGGGTCGGTCACACACTTGAAATGTAACCTTCTCAGATTTATCAATTAAGTGGGATTTTTTTCAAACTGACTCTGATTACCTTCTGGGTTTCAGTGTTTGGTAAAAGCGCCAGTTGTAAGGCCGCTTCAACTTTTTAGTTTGGCACATAACTGAGGGTCGTATCTTGGGACGCCAACGGTATGCCGTCGGGACCATTCGGTTCGTGGCGCCAGCGGTATGTTGTCGAGACCATTTGGTCCAAGAACTGGTTGTCTCCATATATGTCGCGTCTTGTTGTTCTGAGTGTTGCTTGCATGAACGTGAATGGGTTAAGCTCTTGGGGAACGAGCTCTAACTTGTCGGCTGAGTTGGATGACTTGCTTGGGTGGAAGTTACCTGTTTATGGCTGTCCAATCTGGAGTGGCGCCAGGTTTGCTTCCAGCGCTCGTGACGAAGCTTTCAGTTGGTTAAGTCTGATGTAAGTCAAACCCCTTGCTTGGAATGGATGTTACTCATTTGTAACAAAGCTTCGAGTTGGTTAAGTTTGATGTATGTCGGGCGGCTTGCTTGGAGGGAAGTCACCCACATCGGGACCCCCGATCTGGCATGGCACCAGATTGGATCTCAATGTTGGTTTCTGAACTTCCAGTTGGTTAAGTCTGATCGTTGTTGGTGAGTTGGCTGCTTGTATGTCAAGTGGGTTTGGACGGCAAGAGTTGAAGGCTGGGAAGCTCGTGATTCCCAGCGCCCTTTGGAATGCCTGCGCTACATGTGGTATCAGAGCCAACTGGCCAGCCAGCTATGTGGATCTCACGGGGATGGCCATTGTTTGGGATTCATCAGGACAACTGTTGTGCAAGGTGCTACCCACAATGTAAGCACGGGTGCGTCCACGGTCGGGGTGGTCGGCAGAACGTGGGGGGCTTGATCAGTCAAGGTGCTGCCCCTGAGGTGTAAGCACGGTCAGTTTTTGCGGTTCGGGCTTGGTGCCGTCTACACGTAGGATAGATGAGACAATGTGCTACCATTAGGTTGGTGTAAGCATGGTCTGTGCCTTGTGGGGTGCAGGGTGACATATTCGCGATAGCCACCGTTCGTTTAGCTATAAGGGCTATTGACCTAATTTGGTGGGGGAGTTACTGAGGCAATGTGCTGCATAACGGTGAAAGTATGGGTGCATCCACGATTGGGGTGGTATGCTGCCGATTGTTTGGGCTATCGACTAGATTTGGTGGGGGCGTTACTGAGGCAATGTGCTGCCTAACGGTGAAAGCACGGGTGCGTCCACGGGGGTGGTATATTCAAGGATAAGCTGCCGTTCGTTTATTAGCTATAAGGGCTATCGACCAAATTTGGTGGGGACGTTACTGAGGCAATGTGGTGTCTAACGGTGAAAGCACAGGTGCATCCACAATTGGGTTGGTATGTTGTCAATCGTTTAGCTATAAGGGCTATCGACTAGATTTGGTGGGGGCGTTACTGAGGCAATGTGCTGCCTAACGGTAAAAGCACGGGTGCGTCCACGGGGGTGGTATATTCGGGATAGCTACCGATTGTTTAGCTATAAGGGCTATCGACCAAAAAGTGGTGGGGCGTGACTGAGGCAATGTGCTGCTTAATGGTGAAAGCACAAGTAGTTAGAGGGGTGTTCTCTGTGGGCTGATTCTGTGATCGATCTGTATGGGCACGACCAGGCAAAGGTCCTTTGGCAGAACTATCTCAAAGGGGGACCTTGTCTTTGTTACCTGTTAATAAACCTGCCTAAGTGTCTTGCTTGCATGTATTCGTGTTGAGTCTTAGTACTCGTGCTTTGCCTGGTTTGCATGATTGCTTGTGATACAAGGAGCTGATGGCTTGAGAGGGAACCTTTCTTTTGAAGGTTGACACCATCAAACAAAGAGGACTACAGAATCTGGGGGCGGATTCGCAGTTCAAGTACTTCCACGTGAACGGCAACAAAACGACTCGATGTTTGCAAAGGATGGATGGCTAGACTGTTTCTTGGGTTAGTTTCATTTGCGACGACGCCCACCAAACGCAAGCAGGAAGTCAAAAGTTGGAAAGAGCAATTTCAAGGGAGATCTTCTATGGAGCAGTTGGTCTTCATTTGGGATGGCTACCTTCGGAACCGAAACTCACTAAGCATGGGTGATATCCAGTATCAGTTGGATTTTTCCTCAAAGGAGAAAAAGACTAGGATCCTCTTCAGAGATTGGCAACAAGTTGGATCAAGCCATAATCCTAGCAAATGAAAAACAAAGTGTTGGAAAGGCTTTTTGTTTGAGAACTCTACTTCAAGTCCGATCAACTGTTTTTATAAGTGGAGGGGAACTATCACACACACCTCTCTCTTGGGGCAAATTTTGAATGAAAGTTGATCAAAACAGAGGCAAATTCAAGGTGACCTAGACATACTCACACGAGGAGATTGGTGAACTTTGGACCTAATAAGTTGACAAGTCTTTGTTGTGGAAGAGAAAGCCTGTTATAGGCTTTCTCTAGACCAGCAATGATGAGGAGACATAATGAGTACGCTGACTTATGTTACGTGTAAGACAACTGATCAATAAAGGAACTGTGGAAGTTGAGTCTTGCACGAGAGACTTGGTACTTCGAACGAATGCTAAGGGACAGTTTGTGTTGAGATCGGACTAGTGCAAACTCTGGGTGCATGTGTCTGATTCAAAGAGAGCTACTTGAAGCCAAGCTAGATGAACACTTCTTGTTTTGATTGTGAGGCAATTGACCAGTGATGGAATTGTGAAAGTCAAGTTTTGCACGACGGACATGGCGTTTCAAAAATGAACGTGAAGAGATAGTTCGTATGCGGATCAAACTGGTGCGAGCCCTTGGCTCTCCACGAGGTCAATAGTTACATTTGGATTGATTCAAAGATAGCTACTTCAAGCTAAGTGCGAGGTGCATTGCAGAGTACTCAATATTTGCCTACCTTAAAGAGCCAAAAATGAAAAGTATCAAGATCAGGCTGGGACAAGGAGAGAAAACAAGGTGCAGAAGCCACAAGGCACAGAGTGGACCATAAAGTGGGCAATCAAACGATAAATCCTTTGGCTTAGGGAGCCCTGATACCTGTGCGAAATTGATCAAATCTGGAGCTCAGGGAGCTCAACAAAAAGTGCATCAAGGACAAATCAGGAGCTCAAAGGAGTTCCAAAGTCAGAAGCGACAGGGGCTAACATTCACAGAAAGGCCTCTGTCACCAGTTAATAAGGTTCTTGGGTTTTACGAAAGCGATATCAAATCTACGCTTTTCCCAGACAAAGTGACATTTCAAGTTAAGTAATTTTTCAGTACAAAGAGCTGAGCCTCCGACTAGTGGTGTGCCAGCTTCAATGTTAATAAAAAGTTGCCAGTGAGTACTGTGCCAAGTAGCTCAAATGTATAGTTAATTTTAATTGGGAGACACATTTACTTTAATTTGACATCTGATGAGGACATCAGATTTTATAAAGGTGGGGTGGATGTTGTAAAGTTACCTTTACAAGCTTTACTTTCGGCGCCACTGGCGCCAAAATTGTCCCCGGCGCCAGTAACACCCCTACTGCTCCCGAAGCCACCGGGGCCGGCGCTGCTCCCGGCGTGTTTTAAAGCTACCTTTACAAGCTTTACTTCCGGCGTCACTGGCTCCAGCATTGTCCCCCGGCGCCAGCAGTACCCCTGCTCCTCCCGGCGCCACTGTGACCAGAATCCAGCCGGCGCCAAGTTCCTATGGCTAAAAATCTTTGATCGGTTCTAGCGAAGTCCAGAGAGCTCAGATCGATGTGCAATCACCTCACACGATCTAGGCATGATTAAAGGAAGCCTGGGGATCAATAAAATCTAGAGAGAAAAAACGTGCTTTACCAGCCTGGGTAGAGTACTTGGTATGAGGGGAGGTGGCGAATCCCACCATTACTATAGGAGAGTGCGGGTTGCGACTCAGGACGAGCTCCAACCAAGTCTCAGCCTCCCTTGCTGGGATGTTGTCCTGATACTCGCCTTGGCATGCCAGCGCCCCGAAGACTAGGGTCGGTCACACACTTGAAATGTAACCTTCTCAGATTTATCAATAAAGTGGGATTTTTCTCAAACTGACTCTGATTACCTTCTGGGTTTCAGTGTTTGGTAAAAGCGCCAGTTGTAAGGCCGCTTCAACTTTTTAGTTTGGCACATAGCTGAGGGTCGTATCCCGGGACGCCAGCGGTATGCCGTCAGGACCATTCGGTCCGTGGCACCAGTGGTATGCTGTCGGGAGCATTTGGTCTAGGAACTGGTTGTCTCCATATCTGTCGCGTCTTGTGGTTCTGAGTGTTCCTTGCATGAACGTGAATGGGTTAAGCTCTTGGGGAATGGACTCTAACCTGCCGGCTGAGTTGGATGGCTTGCTTGGGTGGAAGTTACCTGTTTATGGCTGTCCAGTCTGGCGTGGCGCCAGGTTGGCTTCCAGCACTCGTGACGAAGCTTTCAGTTGGTTAAGTCTAATGTAAGTCAGACCGCTTGTTGGAATGGATGTTACTCGTTTGTAACGAAGCTTCGAGTTGGTTAAGTTTGATGTATGTCGGGCGGCTTGCTTGGAGGGAAGTCATCCACATCGGGACCCCCGATCTGGCATGGCGTTACTTGTTAGTAAACCTGCCTGAGTGTCTTACTTGTACGTATTCGTGGTGAGTCTTAGTACTCGTGCTTTGCCTGGTTTGCATGATTGCTTGTGATACAAGGAGCTGATGGCTCGAGAAGGAACCTTTTCTTTTGAAGGCTGATACCATCAAACAAAGAGGACTACAGAATCTGTGGGGCGGATTTGAAGTTCAAGTACTCACACGTGAACGACAACGAAACGACTCAATGTTTGCAAAGGATGGATGGCTAGCCTGTTTCTTGGGTTAGTTTCATTTGCGACAACGCCCACCAGACGCAAGCAGGAAGTCAAAAGTTGGAAAGGGCCATTTCAGGGGAGATCTTCTATGGAGCAGTTGGTCTTCATTTTGGGACGGCCACCTTCGGAACTGAAACTCACTGAGCATGGGCGATATCCAGAATCTGTGCGGCGGATTTGCAGTTCAAGTACTCGCACGTGAACGACAACAAAATGACTCAATGTTTGCAAAGGATGGATGACTAGCCTGTTTCTTGGGTTAGTTTCATTTGCGACAACGCCCACCAGACGCAAGCAGGAAGTCAAAAGTTGGAAAGGGCCATTTCAGGGGAGATCTTCTATAGCATTTGGTCTTCATTTTGGGACGGCCACCTTCGGAACTGAAACTCACTGAGCATGGGTGATATCCAGTGTCAGTTGGGTTTTTCCTCAAAGGGGAAAAGACTAGGATCCTCTTCAGAGATTGGCAACAAGTTGGATCGAGCCATAATCCTAGCAGATGGGAAGCAAAGTGTTGGAAAGGCTTTTGTCCGAAGAACTCTACTCTAAATTCCGATCAGCTGATTTATTAAGTGGAGGGGAACTATCACACACACCTCTCTCTTGGGGCAAATTTTGAATTAAAGTTGATCAAAATGGGGGCAAATTCAAGGTGACCTAGCCATACTCACACGAGGAGACTGACGAACTTTGGACCTAATAAGTTGACAAGTTTTTGTTGTGGAAAGGAAAGTTTGTTATAGGCTTTCTCTGGACCAGCAATGATGAGGAAACATATGACTACGCTGGTTTGTGTTACGCATAAGGCAGCTGATCAATGAAGGAACTGAGAAAGTTGAGTCTTGCATGAGAGACTTGGTATTTCGAACGGACGCTAAGGGACAGTTCGCGTTGAGATCGGATTAGTGCAAACTCTGGGTGCATGTTTCTGATTCAAAGAGAGCTACTTGAAGCCAAGCTCGATGTACACTTCTTGTTTTGACTGTGAGGCAACTAACCAGTGATGGAATTGTGAAAGTCAAGTTTTGCGCGACGGACATGGTGCTTCAAACAAACGCGAAGAGACAGTTCGGATGCGGATCAAACTGGTGCGACCCTTTGGCTTTCCACGAGGTCAATGGTTACATTTGGGCTGATTCAAAGAGCTACTTCAAGCTAAGTGAGAGGTGCATTGCGGAGTACTCAATCTTTGCCTACCTTAAAGAGCCAAGATGGAAAAGTATCAAGGTCAAGCTTGGACAAGGAGAGAAATCAAGGTGCAGAAGCAACAAGGCACGGAGTGGACCATAAAGTGGGCAATCAAACGATAAATCCTTCGGCTCAGGGAGCCTTGATACCTGTGCGGAACTGAACAAATCTGGAGCTCAGGGAGCTCAACACAAAGTGCATCAAGGACAAATCAGGAGCTCAAAGGAGTTCCAAAGTCGAAAGTCAGAAGCGACAGGGGCGAACATTTCAAAGAAAGGCCTCTGTCACCAGTTAATAAGGTTCTCGGGTTTTACGAAAGCGATATCAAATCTACGCTTTTCCCAGACAAAGATATATTTTCAAGTTATGTAATTTTTCAGTACAAAGAGCTGAGCGTCCGACTTGTGGTGTGCCAGCTTCAATGTTAATAAAAAAGTGGCCAGTAAATTGAGTACTGTGCCAAGTAGCTTAAATGTATAGTTATTTCAATTGGGAGACACCTTTACTTTAATCTGACATCTGATGAGGACATCAGATTTTATAAAGGTGGGGTGGATGTTGTAAAGCTACCTTTACAAGCTTTACTTCCGGCGCCATCAGCGCCAGCTATGTCCCCGGCGCCAGCAGCACCCCTGCTGCTCCCGGCGCCGGCGCCGCTCCCGGCGCCACTGTGACCAGAATCCAGCCGGCGCCAAGTTCCTATGGCTGAAAATCTTTGATCGGTTCTAGCGAAGTCCAGAGAGCTCAGATCGATGTGCAATCACCTCACACGATCTAGGCATGATTAAAGGAAGCCTGAGGATCAATAAATTCTAGTGAGAGAAAATGACTTTCTAGAAAGAGAAAATCCTAGAGAGAGAAAAACGTGCTTTACCAGCTTGGGTAGAGTGCTTGGTATGAGGGGGGGTGCCGAATCACACCAATACTATAGGGGAGTGCGGGTTGCGACTCAGGGCGAGCTCCAACCAAGTCTCAGCCTCCCTTGCTGGAATGTTGTCATGGCTCTCGCCTTGGCATGCTAGCGTCCCGGAGACTAGGGTCGGTCACACACTTGAAATGTAACCTTCTCAGATTTATCAATAAAGTGGGATTTTCCTCAAACTGACTCTGATTACCTTCTGGGTTTCAGTGTTCGGTAAAAGCGCCAGTTGCAAGGCCGCTTTCAAAATTTTTAACTTGGCACATAGCTGAGGGTCGTATCCCGGGACGCCAGCGGTATGCCGTCGGGACCATTCGGTCCGTGGCGCCAGCGGTATGCTGTCGGGACCATTTGGTCCAGGAACTGGTTGTTTCCATATCTGTCGTGGCTTGTGGTTCTGAGTGTTCCTTGCATGAACGTGAATGGGCTAAGCTCTTGGGGAATGGGCTCTAACCTGTCGGCTGAGTTGGATGGCTTGCTTGGGTGGATGTTACCTATTTATGGTTGTCCAGTCTCGCGTGGCGCCAGGTTGGCTTCCAGCGCTCGTGATGAAGCTTTCAGTTGGTTAAGTCTGATGTAAGTCAGATCGCTTGCTTGGAACGGATGTTACTCGTTTGTAACGAAGCTTCGAGTTGGTTAAGTTTGATGTATGTCGGGCGGCTTGCTTGGAGGGAAGTCACCCACATCGGGACCCCCGATCTGGCATGGCGCCAGGTTGGATCTCAATGTTGGTCCTCGGAACTTCAAGTTGGTTAAGTCTGATCGTTGTTGGCGAGTTGGCTGCTTGTATGTCAAGTGGGTTCGGATGGCAAGAGTTGAAGGTTGGGAAGCTAAGTCGTGGTTCCCGGCTCCCTTTGGGATGCCTGCGCTACACCTAGCCATACTCACACGAGGAGACTGGTGAACTTTGGACCTAATAAGTTGACAAGTTTTTGTTGTGGAAAGGAAAGCTTGTTATAGGCTTTCTCTGGACCAGCAATGATGAGGAAACATATGAGTACGTTGGCTTGTGTTATATGTAAGGCAACTGATCAATGAAGGAACTGTGAAAGTTGAGTCTTGCATGAGGGACTTGGTATTTCGAACGGATGCTAAGGGACAGTTCATGTTGAGATCGGACTAGTGCAAACTCTGGGTGCATGTGTCTGATTCAAAGAGAGCTACTTGAAGCCAAGCTCGATGTACACTTCTTGTTTTGACTGTGAGGCAACTAACCAGTGATGGAATTGTGAAAGTCAAGTTTTGCGCGACGGACATGGTGCTTGAAACAAACGCGAAGAGATAGTTCGTATGCGGATCAAACTGGTGCGACCCTTTGGCTCTCCACGAGGTCAATGGTTACATTTGGGCTGATTCAAAGAGCTACTTCAAGCTAAGTGAGAGGTGCATTGCGAAGTACTCAATGTTTGCCTACCTTAACGAGCCAAAAATGAAAAGTATCAAGATCAGGCTGGGACAAGGAGAGAAATCAAGGAGCATAAGCAACAAGGCACGGAGTGGACCATAAAGTGGGCAATTAAACAATAAATCCTTTGGCTCAGAGAGCCTTGATACTTGTGCGAAACTGATCAAATCTGGAGCTCAGGGAGCTCAACACAAAGTGCATCAAGGACAAAGAAGAAGCTCAAAGGAGTTCCAAAGTCAAAAGTAAGAAGCGACAGGGGTGAACATTTCACAGAAAGGCCTCTGTCACTAGTTAATAAGGTTCTTGGGTTTTACGTAAGCGATATAAAATCTACGTTTTTCCCAGACAAAGAGATTTTTTCAAGTTATGTAATTTTTCAGTACAAACAGCTGAGCCTCCTACTTGTGGTGTGCCAGCCTGAATGTTAATGAAACGTGGCCAGTAAATTGAGTACTGTGCCAAGTAGCTTAAATGTATAGTTACTTTAATTGGGAGACACCTTTACTTTAATCTGACATCTGATGAGGACTCAGATTTTATAAAGGTGGGGTGGATGTTGTAAAGCTACCTTTACAAGCTTTATTCCGGCGCCAGCATTGTCCCCGGCGCCAGCATCGCCCATGTTGCTTCTGGCGCCACTGTGACAAGAATCCAGCCGGTGCCAAGTTCCTATGGCTGAAAATCTTTGATTTGTTCTAGCGAAGTCCAGACAGCTCAGATCGATGTGCAATCACCTCACACGATCTAGGCATGATTAAAGGAAGCCTGTGGATCAATAAATTCTAGAGAGAGAAAATAACTTACTAGAGAGAGAAAATCCTAGAGAGAGAAAAATGTGCTTTACCAGCATGGGTAGAGTACTTGGTATGAGGGGGGTGCCGAATCCTACCTATACTATAGGGGAGTGCGGGTTGCGACTCAGGGCGAGCTCCAACCAAGTCTCAGCCTCCCTTGCTGGAATGTTGTCCTGGCACTTGCCTTGGCATGCTAGCGCCTCGGAGACTTGGGTCGGTCACACATTTGAAATGTAACCTTCTCAGATTTATCAATTAAGTGGGATTTTTCTCAAACTGACTCTGATTACCTTCTGGGTTTCAGTGTTTGGTAAAAGCGCCAGTTGTAAGGCCGCTTCAACTTTTTAGTCTGGCACATAACTGAGGGTCGTATCTTGGGACGCCAACGGTATGCCGTCGGGACCATTCGGTTCGTGGCGCCAGCGGTATGTTGTCGAGACCATTTGGTCCAAGAACTGGTTGTCTCCATATATGTCGCGTCTTGTGGTTCTGAGTGTTGCTTGCATGAACGTGAATGGGTTAAGCTCTTGGGGAACGAGCTCTAACTTGTCGGCTGAGTTGGATGGCTTGCTTGGGTGGAAGTTACCTGTTTATGGTTGTCCAATCTGGCGTGGCGCCAGGTTGGCTTCCAGCGCTCATGACGAAGCTTTCAGTTGGTTAAGTCTGATGTAAGTCAGACCGCTTGCTTGGAATGGATGTTACTCGTTTGTAACGAAACTTCGAGTTGGTTAAGTTTGATGTATGTCGGGCGGCTTGCTTGGAGGGAAGTCACCCAGATCGGGACCCCCGATCTGGCATGGTGTCAGGTTGGATCTCAATGTTGTTTTCGGAACTTCGAGTTGGTTAAGTCTGATCTTTGTTGGCGAGTTGGCTGCTTGTATGTCAAGTGGGTTTGGATGGCAAGAGTTGAAGGCTGGGAAGCTAAGTCGTGGTTCCAGGCTCCCTTTGGGATGCATGCGCTACACGGCGCCACTGTGACCAAAATCCAACCGACACCAAGTTCATATGGCTGAAATTCTTTCATCGGTTCTAGCGAAGTCCAGAGAGCTCAAATCGATGTGCAATACCAGCCTGGGTAGAGTACTTGGTCTGAGGGGAGGTGGCAAATCCTACCAATACTATAGAGGACTGCGGGTTGCGACTCAGGCTGAGCTCCAACAAGGTCTTAGCCTCCCTGGCTGGAATGTTGTCCTAGCACTCGCCTTGACATGCTAGCGCCCCGGAGACTAGGGTCGGTCACACACGTGAAATGTAACCTTCTCAGATTTATCAATAAAGTGGGATTTTCCTCAAACTGACTCTGATTACCTTCTAAGTTTCAGTGTTCGGTAAACTTTTTAAGTTGGCACATAGTTGAGGGTCGTATCCCGGGACGCCAGTGGTATGCCGTCGAGACCATTCGGTCCGTGGCACCAGCGGTATGCTGTCGGGACCATTTGGTCTAGGAACTGGTTGTCTCCATATCTGTTGCGGCTTGTGGTTCTGAGTGTTCCTTGCATGAACGTGAATGGGTTAAGCTCTTGGGAAACGAGCTCTAACCTGTCGGCTGAGTTGGATGACTTGCTTGCGTGGAAGTTACCTGTTTATGGCTGTCCAGTCTGGCGTGGCGCCAAGTTGGCTTCCAGCGCTCATGACGAAGCTTTCAGTTGGTTAAGTATGATGTAAGTCAGACCCCTTGCTTGGAATGGATGTTACTCGTTTGTAACGAAGCTTCGAGTTGGTTAAGTTTGATGTATGTCGGGCGGCTTGCTTGGAGGGAAGTCATCCACATCGGGACCCCCGATCTGGCATTGCGCCAGGTTGGATCGCAATGTTGGTTTCTGAACTTCCAGTTGGTTAAGTCTGATCGTTGTTGGCGAGTTGGCTGCTTGTATGTCAAGTGGGTTTGGACGGCAAGAGTTGAAGGCTGGGAAGCTAAGTCGTGGCTCCCAATTCCCTTTGGGATGCATGCGCTACACGTGGCTTGGTGCTCGAATGGACAAAGACTGTCAAAATTGAGGGGGCGGCTGTTTTTCATAGGCACGGGCGGCCAGGTGCCACATAGGTGGGGTCCCGGTCAGCGCCGAGTAGGAGGATGGCTTCGGGCAACGGGCTAGTGGCGAGCGATGGACAGTAGCAACGGTTTTCTCCAACACGCGCTTGAGTCTAACATTCATTCATCAGGCACTTATGTAAAAGCCAACTTCGAAATGTAAGAAGCTTAACCATTCAGACTTTGAGAAAACTAGAATCCCAACCAACCCGAAAGCCAACTCAGAATCCGTCCCCAAAAGGTAACCAAAGGCAAAGACAAGCCACACATGAAACTCAAGGCATAGTGGTCACCAAACTGACCAAGTGGCATAACGGTGAGCCATATGTCGGTAACGTGGACCCTTAGGCGCTGGCGACGCAAAAATGTTGTAGTAAGAATCCTTCCGCTTGGACCAGTCCCGGAGGCGAAACCAATATGGTAATCATCCCCAAGGAACAACTTTATTAAATTTGGAAGAGGTTACATTCATACATAAACTGACTGGTCTCAGGGCCACCAGCACGTGCTGGGCATTGTGCCTGGCTCGTGCTGGTAGAGGGAGCTGAGACCTGGCGCTGGTTGAGCTGCCCAAGTTTCTGTCTGCCGCCTGACTCCCCCTATAGTTCTGGTGTGATTCGGCGCACCCCCACTGTCCTGGAATATAGTGCATTTTGGTAAAGCATGCTTTTTTGGACTTAGTTTTTATTTTGCTGATTAAGCCTGGCATGCCTGGCAGAATCAGTTTGGCTCCCGAAGATGGGTCTCGGGAGCCGTCCCGGCGGCAGAATCAACTTGGCTCCTGACTAGGCCATGACTCGAGCTCCAGAGCTAGCTCATGACTTGTAACTACTTGGCTGGCTCACCACAGGTCGGAGGCACAGTCCTTGACTTCTTAACTCGCTCTGGGAGCTTTAGAGAGTGTCACCCCTTAGAGTCTTACAAGGCACCTTGGTGCACCTGAGTCAGCTTTACAACATGGGCGGTTGGGGCTCGGGCGCTTTATGGCATAGGGCCACACGTGTTTGGCATTCGGTGGCTAGGTGCCACGTGGCCCCGAAGCCCAGGCGAGAAAAGATCGTTCAAAAATTGAAGGGGCGGTCAATTTTCGTGGGCACGGGCATCCAAGCGCATAGGCAAGTCCTGGTTTGGCGACGAGCAAGCGGGTGGCGCTGGGTCAGGCAAGAGACAGAGGGCAGTTAGGGCAGTTACCAATTGGGCGGTGGGCAAGCGCAATGGCGCCAAGCAATGAGCACATCTGTGGGAGATGTGGGCGAGTGGATAGGTGGCGTCAAGCAGTGGGAGCCATGCCCAAGTAGACATACACGTCACAATTTTGGCATGTTTGCCTATAAATCTCTCTTGAGATATTGTTGTAAAGCTACCTTTACAAGCTTTACTTCTAGCATCACTGGCGCCAGCAGCGCCACTGTTACTCCCGGCGCCACTGTGACCAGAATCCAGCCGACGTCAAGTTCCTATGACTGAAAATCTTTGATTGGTTCTAACGAAGTCCAGAGAGCTCAGATTGATGTGCAATCACCTCACACGATCTAGGCATGATTAAAGGAAGCCTGGGGATCATTAAATTCTAGAGAGAGAAAATGACTTTCTAGAGAGACAAAAATCGTAGAGAGAGAAAATGTGCTTTACCTGCCTGGGTAGAGTACTTGGTATGAGGGGAGGTGGCGAATCCCACCAATACTATAGGGGAGTGCGGGTTGCGACTCAGGGCGAGCTCCAACCAAGTCTCAGCCTCCATTAGAGAAAGTTTAAGCCCGAAGAGGGCCTTTGAGAAAGATACATTTTTATTTTTTTTTTCCATTTTAGTTGCCATGTGGACCAATAGAAACAATGATATAAGACTTCTACGTAACGTAGTTTGTCGCAAATTAGAAAAGAAAAAATACTTTTGAAATAAATAAAAGCTTCATCGGGTAGCTTTGGAAAATCCTATTGGATGTTGAGACCTGCCCTTCCAGCTTACCACTACCCGAAAGGACCCAACTGGACTAAAAATATAGATGACAGAAGGTTAATTTGAGTCACTCTATGCAACATTAATGGCCTCAATCCTAAAACCTATCAAATCATGGTTAATTTCATCAGCTGGGGTTAAGCATTAGTGCCAAAAAGAATCCAATGTTTCAAATTTTTTATGGAAGAGCCTTCACATTTTCAACATTAGAGCTATCACATTTTCGACAGGAGATCGAGATCCACTATCGACTCTGTGGTTCTTTTCAATGAGAAAGATGATGAAGGATCATGGGTACCAAGAAAGTATACAAAAAATGCTTGGGTGTTGATGCATCCATCATCAAAAGGAACATTTTGTAAAAGTAAAAAGACAAAGTTCTCTTTCTGTTCTTATTGGAAAGCAAAGATACTTCAGCAGGAGGGAAAGCAATATCAAAGATATTAGTTCAGCATCATTCAGAAATAAATGTACAAGGAATAAACTCTCAAGATGATAAGAAATGCAACTGTGAGTATGGATATATTATTTTTGTTGTATGTTTTCGATTTCGATTTATTATTTTGTGAAATTGTATTCATATTGTTTGTTTATTGCAGACTTGCAGACTTGTTTCTTGCAGGTGTATTAAATGTAATACACTCTGATATTGGAAAATACAATATAAATCAAGAACTATCAAAGAGCTTGCTGATATTGGAATATATTTTTATGAGTCTACGTATATTCCAGATTTGCAAGGGAGTTTTGGGAGGATCGAGTGCATTCCACTACCTTGTTTGAGAAGTGATGAATGGATTACTCAAGATACTGTAGGATGTGAATCATTTCGTTGCAAGCTTCTCAATGATGTGAAAACTCTTTGAAGATAACTACACGATCAAAAACTGTTCGATGGAGCTGATTTGTTATTTTAAGTATTTTTGTCATGAAAATATAAAATGTAGAATCAAAACATTGTCTATATGTTTTCGTTATCAAATTGAAAACAAATGTTCAGTTTTTGTTCTCATTACCAAAGATGAAAAAATATAAAAAATAAATGGATGCCACTTGATCAAGACTTTGGAAAGAATGGACACTAAAAAATAAAATCGATTGATATTATCTACGACGACATGCTTCTTACTTGTTATGGAGGTGGAGGAAGATTGGAGCTTAAGTTACATAAGGAAAGAATTATTGTTACTACAATATAATGTACCTCAATACTTCAAGCTCATCTCCAATGGAAAATTGGTATGTATTAGTATTTTATTTTGATATCATTCATTACACAAATATGCATTTATTATTTTTTTCTATTTTAAGAAAAATAATAATAACTTTTGAATCATTTGTTTTGCAGATATGTAAAAGACAGGAGAATCAAATCAAATGCAAAGATATTGGAGAAATCATCCAAATACTGCAAGACCAATGAAATGGTATTACAGATCAATTAGCAGCATACAAATATCAATACTGTTCTAGGCAAGATTAGTTTTTTGTCAATTTAGAAACTCCCACATAGTGTTTGTGGAAAGACGAGGCTGAAATGTAACAATGCTTTTTTTTAATATCAAAGTGAATCCCATCAAAGGGTTGTGAACATGATTTCTTGTATTTTTTTGTTTATGCTCAAGGCATGTACATGTATCTCTGTATTGAAGTACATTAAATGAAGTTATTGAGTAATTGTATGTATTGCTTCTACAATTGTTAGTTCTTCTACTACTCTTGATCCACAGTGTTCGGAAGGACTTCTACATCCTTCTTCGAGTACACTATGAGATCAGCATTCTGCGCTCTTTGAAATTTCTCTTCAGCTGTCAATACAGGAGTCGCAACAGTAGCATCTGGAGGAGCCAACAATATAGGAGCAGACACGGAAGCGACCACAATCTGTGAAGCTGTAGTAGAATCTGGAGGGGAGAAAATCTGTGGATCTTCTCCCATGTCTAATTGTGGAAGAACCACATGTTTGCCATCAAAATTGAATATCTTGATTATATCTTGTCGAAACTTATATACATCATCAATGGTGTACCAATCAAGAACATACTGTCGACACCAACATAAAACATTTGTCATTTTATTACATTAGACACTTATTTAAAAAATAAAAATTTTAAGGTTGTAAAATGAAATTAAAAAAATTACCTTCTTCGATATACCTACTGCACTCAAAAAATGAAGTAATGCATTTTCACTGGAAGAAGACACCATCGTATTGAACTCATGCGCAATAGGTCTTGTGGTGACTAAAGAAATAGCTAAGGTCATCTGAGATCAATATGGGACCTTGGATATTGTGCCCACAATATCATATATTGAACTCACATGCTGAGCGGACCGTTGGAGGCAAATGAAACGTTAGATGTCGTGCGAAATCGATATGGCACCTCGGTTGTCGAGCACACAAGCTCGGATATTGGACTCACGCGCAGAAGTGATTATAAACACCAATGCTATGGCCACGGTCGCGCGAGTTCGATATGCAGTGGAGGAGGTTGAGCACACATGCTGTGTGCACAGCGGGAGCAAAAGATTATAAAAGATTTAACGGAGCCCCTCACGCATATTTATAGGAGCGATCCATACATGTGGGCCAACCATAATATATATGCGAGCATGGAAAATTCCGCTCGTGAGAGTCATGTCATAGGTTGGACCAATAGGACATTGACACATGGTAGAAGGACACTTGCGAGTGACGCAAGCCATGTGCACCCAATGAACTTATGCCACATGTCGGCTTTCGATATGCGGTCTCATCGCATGTTGATGCATGTCCTAGGGAGCATTAATAGTGCATTTAATGCTTGGGCTCGTCATGATTATATATACGAGTGAACGTGACCCTCGACATCGTCTTCCTCGCGCACATATGAACACTTAAGCCCTCGACATCGTCCTCCTCTCGCGAGTCCCATACGTACAGACTGAACCTGCTGGCATATCGATCTCACGGAGGTATTCTTTCTCGTGGACCTCCAACCTCAAGCTCTTGCGCGAGTCCGATACGTGAGTTTCAGATATCGAACTCGCGCGCACACCAGCATGCTGTCTTTTTACGTCTTTTTATAGACTCTGACGTGCAGATCCTCACGCGTGCTCTTCCACTGACGCACAACATGTCACTGGTTCTGATCTAACATGCATGCTTTTTACAGACTCTGACGTGCAGATCCTCAAGCGCGCTCTTCCGCTGACGCACCTGTCGCTGGTTTTGATCTAACGTGCATGCTGCACCTGCTTTGGTATTAGGTAGCGATTCTGATGTAGACCTCCAGAGCTTATAAAAATGTAGAGCTATGGATTGCAGATGTGTGAAGCCTGTATACCTGTATGGTCAGTTGCCACAGGATGGGCTTCGTTCCTATCTCTACTTGCATTTGAAAGAGCAGGAGTACAACAAGAATCAACAATGCTATGGGCTGATCCTGCCATTGCCTTTATTAATCTTGGCATTAAATGATCTGAAAGGAAGAAAGGTGCTGATGCAAATGGGAGTTGCAAGTTGCAAACTGGAGAGAAATGGCTGCAAAGACCATTCATGAAGAGGAATGCCTACAGACTACAGTTACAAATGCAGAACAAAGGTTGCTTGATTCTGGATAAATGACATGCCTTCCAACATTATGGAGGTGTAATATGGCTGATCCATGGCTTCCAAATAGAAGCAGAGGTACTGTGTATGTTGTACAAGTACAAAAGAAGCGGAAGAAATGTGAAAGCATATCTGATCAATATGTTTTCAGCTCAAATGAAATGTGGAAGGAAGCTGCATAAACATCCAAGGCATATGAGACAAGAGGAGTGGCTGCATAAAATGGTGCATTAATCAAAGCAACTGCTAAAAATGAGTGGAGAAGCGCTATGGCTTCAATGGAATCATGGCTGCTATAAGATCTAGATTTGTTGAAATCTATTTCTAACTTAAAAGTTAATAAATGTGTGAACACTTCATACACTATGTAGTTAGAAGAAGTCAGTGAGCTTTTCAATACACTATGTAGTTAGAAGAAGCAGTGAGCTCTCTCTTTTTTCAATTTGCAATGCTCTCTCTTTCTCTTCTATCTGCTGTTGCTATGTAGAAATACAATAAGCCACACCTGTCTTCTGCCACGTCTCCGACTAGTGCCTAGAATCCTGACAGAAGATAGTGTAATGGACTTAGCCATTTTAGTGATGGATTTAACATTGCCAATTGCCAAAAAAGGAGAAGATATAAGAAAATAAGAAAAAAATAAACTTCTAGTACCGGTTTCAGGCGTGAGAAAGGATATAGGAACAGAAAAAAACATGTCTGCGCTTGAAAGCGATATTAGAAAGAGGGCGATATTGGTTTCGAGTGCAAGAGAACAGAATACACATAAGAATCTAAATGTCGACGCTTGAAAGCGATACTGGATGAACAACAGAAGGCGATACCGCTTGCGAGCGGAAAGGAAGGAAATGCAGGCAAGCAAATAACAACGGGCACTCAAAAAACGATATCAAAAGATGAAAAACATGAGCAAAATTACAAAAACAAATTTGAAAATGAGATGGGGCATATATATGAAAATTTTGCACGTGTACAAATATTCAAATGACACGTGTCCATTTCTCATTAGGCTATACAAAATAAATTGCGTGACAGGGCGACGTGGCAGATTTGGATTTTTGCAAGTGTCATCATGACAATAGGTGTATCTTTCGCATGTGCAACTGCCACGTCGCATTAAATTTGCTGTACGGATGGACACACGTGGACGAATCCCAACTTGACACGTGGTATGTACCATGTGCCTCCAATTTGTTCGCATTGATGGCTATGTACAGCGCCATGTGGACGCGTAGATTTGCGCCACCTGGCATTCTTTTTTGGCTTCACACGTGCGCAATGTTTTTTATAAATACCCTCAAATGGAATTTTAATTTCCTTGATTTTTTATCTCTATTTTCTACGATATCGTTTTCAAGCGCCATCTCTTGCTATCGAGCATACCATATCTCTCTATACGCTTGAAAGCGATATCAGAGCGTTGCATCAAAAAATAGTTTTCCAATATTTATTTTCGATATCATTTTTAAGCACCCTCAATAACTTTTTAGTCTAGAATATGTGTTTGTGCATTTAAAAGCGATATCAGTCTCTAGTCTCCTTTTGTTTATTATAGATTTGTATTTTCGATATCACTTTCAAGCACAGATACATAGAATATCATCACGTTTTTCTTCTCCTGCGGTCCAAACCGATATCAATGTCAGACTTTGATTCTTGTTTGAATTCCGTTTTGCATGAGTTTCAACATTAGTGTAAATGTTCCATTTTTTAAAACAAATTTTCTCCTTTTTGTTCATACTACTCAAGGTTTTGGAAGGTAATGGGGTTGAGGCTTTTGTTGAATTTTGCCATCTTTTTACTTCTTTTTTTAGTCTCCCATTGTATAGTTCTAAGAATCATACATGATCCATTACCTGGATTTGGTAAACATCGACAAGGTCAAGTATAACGCAAAACTAAAAAAAGTGACTAAAAATCTTTAAAAAAAAAAACAGGTGCCTTGTACGGCACCCACGGCACCCGTGCCATACCACGACATCTGGAACTTTGCTTCACAATAAGAAATGTAGATTTATTGAATTTTAATCTGCTTTTGTCTTTTACCTTTTATTAAATATTCCTTATGATTCTAAAAAAATCTCTTCTTCTACTCCTCAAGTCGGTCTGTCTACTGAAGAAAAGCTTGAAAAATATAAATATGTAGATTTGGATCCATACCTTCAGAATACAGATATAAGTTTTGACAATTGTACAGATTATAATCCTGCCCATAATAGAATTTGGCAAAGATTATGATTTCAAAGAAGATGAACTCTTTTCTAGATGAGAATGTCTGCACATGGCAGTCACAAAAGTTCATGAAGATGAATCCAACATGCCTACTGAAGAAGAATTCATTGATTTTCATAATCAACTTGGTTTACCATTGCCAATTGTATATGAACCGGTGACATTAATGTCAAGAAAGGGCCATAACATTGACCATGAGAAGGTCATTCAAGCCTAGAGGATGCAGAATGTGTAAGTATTTTGTCTTGTTCTCGTTCAACTTGGATCAGGTCATGTTGTTATCTTGAAGTTAATATGATTTTTTTTATGACATGAAACTCTCGATCTTGATGAGTTTGCAATGCGTCGAGGGGACAAAAGAACTTCGGTTGGTGAATTCCAAGAGACCATGCATTGGACCATTATTTGGAGTCTTTTACAAATAACGAGATTAGTGTAGCCCATTCAAAGTTTCATTCACATGGAGAAACAATGATAATGGCGATTAAGGCACTTTCTCATTGTCTTGGAAGACATAATTTTACAAGAGTGCATTGAATTATTTTTATCAAAAAGGCAATTGCTATAAAGATCTTAGGATATGGACTTGTATCTTCAATGCTCAGGTCCTCACATTTTGCAATATATGTTGCGTATGTCGATCTAAGTAAGTGTGAGAACTATCATCAGTTAGATCCATATGAAAGAAGGCAGCTATTGCATGACACAAAATTACAACTTTCACTACAAAGTGGATCTAAGGAGGAGTGGTTGGGTGATCCAAAGAATTTCATTGTATTGCAAATCAAAATACAATATTTAAATATATGCCTACGATCTAACACCATGTATGAATTTGCATGCTTTTCTAAACTTTTCATAATTTGTCGATTTTGTATTATGATGAATTTGCACTCTTCTGTAAAACCATTGAAAAAGTTGTAAAATTTAGCTATTCTTTGTACTGGTTCCTCCGTGTTGTGTGCTTTTATGGCATGTAGCTCTTGCTTGCCAATGAGATTTTTCCACTCCTTGCAATGACCATATGCTCAAACTTCCAAAAGTTCTTGCAAAAAATGTTGTGTGGTATAAACATGTGTGTTTTGAATTAGCTCCATGGGAAACATTGAACATACATTTCAATGAAATGTACACTACACTCCAGTGAGTACAAGAATCTTAACAGTTGCACCAATGTCCAAAATCTCCAGCCAAATGCCACTCTATGTTGAAATTGGCCAAATCTAGGAACACTTAGTGGAATGCCCTACATGTGATGTTTGATTTGATGACATGATGTTCTACTAAATCTCCATGAAAGAATATCGTGGTCTTCTTTTAAACCTGTCAAAGAAATACCGATAATTTTATTATGATATCACCGAATACAAATTATTGTTCATACAAAACCAATTATTAGCATATATCACAACAGATCAACTTTACCTGAAAAGCTGACAACCACCATATATGGACACTGAATGAAAAATCCGCAAAATGTGCTCCATTCATAAGTGTAAGACTTACTCTCTCCATTTTTTGTCCTCACGGTAATCTCCAAATTCATCTAGCTTGAGAACTATAATCAGCTTGTTATTCACCTTCTCATTTGTAAGATTATAAAATTCTACTAGAAATGTCAACAACTGATTGATGTTGATAAATAAGTTTGTTAAACCATATCATAAGATAAAGATTCTTCCTTTGAGCTATACACTTCATTAATATGACATGGAATACCCGCTATTTTTTGCATGCCTATATTCAATATGTTTCTTTTTTTTTTAATGAAAAGGTCGTGGAATGGGAAACTTCTTGATACTTACTTGTGAGAATGCTTCCTTTATCAACTTAAACCATTGTGGCTTATGCTTCTCTGCTAATACTAGAAAAATCACATGCATCTTGAACTAGTGTGCTATCAAGTATCTTACTTGTCTTTGCTCATAGCTGTCTCAACAACTATAGCTTTTGTTTTATCCGTTTAGATCTGCACTAATTGCAGATCTGCACAACAAATATCACGACACATGAAAGTTAGATAAAAGTTCTATCAACACTTTATTTATTGCAATATAATTCTAATTTTTTTTCAACTGAATCTAGAGGAAAATAAGTGATACCATTACTATCTTCATTTAATCAACATTTTTCAAAAAAAAATCAAAGACAACAAGTTTAACACTTACTTGAATGCACGATCCTTCTTTTTTCAAGGACCAAATTTTGAAGAAAGATCACAAATATCCTTTGTAAACAATCGCCTTCCGTTATTACTTTTTGTTTTTATTTCAACAAGCCTATATCTTTCACTAAAGATAAGTATGACATACACATCGATTGCATTGTATCTTTCATTTCAACATTGTTGTTTGTAAACTTGCGTAAAGAAATTTCTAACATATCAATACGTTTCTGGAGGATTTAATTTTCTCTGAAAGGTATTTCTATCCAATCTGTTTACATGATAGTCTTTAAATATTTGATCTAATTTTTTCTCTAAGAAATGGATTCTTTGCATTGAATGTACATTATCGTAGGATTTTAAATTCTCACAATAACCTAAAAGACCACTTTTTCAATGACACTCTAAATGATTAATTGCATTACTGAATGAAAATCAAGATGCTGCAACAAATGGTGGATCAATGGTATACAACAATCTTGATGACCACAAATCTAAATGCTTCATTTTTTCTTCCTTTGATGAATCATTTCAGATGTGATAATTTTCCATCTTTAGAATTCCTTGTCCTAAAGCGGGCCATATTCTAGAGGACGATCTACATGAAGATGATATAGCTTAGCCATAGGTACAAAATTTGTAATAACCAATGCATTGAAAAAAAAAAAGAAGCAAAGTACCATCAAAAAGCAAAGTACGATCAAATATTGTAAAAATCAATCTGATTATATGGACATGATAGATTAAAAAAAGGAAGCAAATAGATCTTCTTTTTTGTGTATGGCGGCAAGGAAATTTCATCTTTTTGAGATAGCGGCAGATGTTTCCAAAAAACTTTTAACACTATGTGAAAGCAATAAAATTTCATTGTTTTTGAATATTGAGTGGAAAATATTTCGAACATTTGGAGAGTCTCATTTAACTAAGGTTAAGTAAGAAACCAATTGATTTTTGATGTGACTACAATAGCTAGAATGGTTTACATTGAAAACATATTTCTTGGTATATCAACCCGTGGGATTACATCGAAAATGGTGCGGGCAGGTGTGCAAAGGAATTTCTTACTAGGTCGGTGATTTTTTTTCTTTTTTACTCTCTCCTTACATGGCATTCTTATCAGGCCCTTTCGGACTCAATTTTTCTGTAAACGCCTTTGCTGGATGTTGTCCTTGCAACCCCGCCTTGGCATGCCAGCGCCCTGGAGACTAGGGTCGGTCACACAACTTGAAATGTAACCTTTCTCAAATCTATTAATAAAGTGAGATTTTCATCAAACTGACTCTTGATTATTTTTTGGGTTTCAGTGTTCGGTAAAGTGCCAGTGTAAGGCTGCTTCAAACTTTTTGATCTTGCACACAAATGAGGGTCATATCCCGAGACGCCAGCGGTAATGCCTTCGGACCATTCAATCAAGGCGCCAGCAGTATGCTGTCAGACCATTCAGTCCAGGAACTGGTTGTTTCATATCTGTCGCGGCTTGTGATTTTGAGTGTTCCTTGCATGAACAAGATGGGTTAAGTCTCTCGGGAACGTGCTCTAACCTGTTGGCTTAGTTGGATGGCTTGCTTGGTGGATGGTTGTCCAATCTGGTGTGGGGCCAGGGTTGGCTTCCAAGGCACATGACGAAGCTTTCAGTTGGTTAAGTTCGGAGGTGCCCGTGACAGAATCAACTTGGGCTCCGCAGACAGCCATGACTCGAGCTCCAACTAGCTCAGAGTTGTGACATTTGGCCTAGCTCACCCACAAGTCGGAGGGGGGGGGCCTCATCCTTGACTTCCTAGACTCGCTTTGGGACCTTAGGGAGTGTCACCCCTTATAGTCTTTACAAGGCACCTTGTGCACCTGAGTTAGCATTACAACATCCTCCCCCTCGTTTGAAAAAGTTGATGTCCTCATCAGGGCAAACTAGACCGAGGAACCATGCACACGGGCTTAATTCACCGCCTTAAAACTTTGAATTAAAATACATTGGTAGTACACATGAAAAGTTTAGATCCAAGTTGCACTTATGTAAAACCCTGTGTAAAGGCTGCAAGTATTTTATTGTCAAACTTAAGAAAGATACCTAGAAGTTCCTATGACTTCAGAGTGTCATGAGTGTTCATACAGAGGCATTTTCGCCAGTAGTGCTTTTGGTACCGATCTAGGAAACGGCTGTTGCATTGATTTTTCTGCAGGTAATACGTCAGTACTTCAGGGGGCTCCCTCCTTAAGTTTGTCTTCATACTCCAAGAAGCCTCAGTGAGTGGAGCCCGTAGCCACGTCACTAGATATTCACGTTGAACGCCAGTTCGCTTTCTATATTTGTTCGCTTTCAAATCGCTCATCCGGTTTGTACCTTTTGAGTAATGAGATATAAAACACATTGTGTATATTTAAGTTGGATGGCACGCCAATCGGTAAGCCACTAGGTTGATCTTCTTGGTGACATAATATGGCCCCACATAAGGTCGAACGAACTTATGAGATAAGTCTTTTGGTAACGCGATATTTCTAGCGTTCAGCCACACTTGATCACCTTCCTTAATTCTAGTTCTCGTCGATGTGGGTTTACGTCAGTTGCCATGCTTCGTTGTGATTGCTCTAAAAATGCCTTCACCTCTGTCAGCCTTGTGTGCCACTCATTGATGAATTCCTCCACAGTGAGTACCGCA